>CM048746.1:247291155-248491155 GCA_026315105.1 Locusta migratoria | reverse complement strand
CATTTGAATATTTTACCTAGGTTTCAATGTTTCATAGGACACCTTCTTCAGACAATATGAGATAAAGGGCTAAGGAACTTGCTTTTCAACCGTAACAGCGGCTGCATGCAGCCCTTAGTGACTGTGCTGCTGTTCCTATTTTAGATATGACTACCTGTCCACTGCAGATATGTTATTGTAATTTTAATTCATTTTAAGATTTGACATGTAAGTTTTAACCCTTTATCTCGTATTGTCTGAAGATGGTGTCCTATGCGACAAGGAAACCTAGTTAACATATTCAAATGTAACTTGCGACTGAGGGCTGTAGGGTTTTTTTTTTTAATCTTATAGATATAGAAGCAGTTCAGAGGCAGGCGGCAAGGTTTTGTAATTAGTAGATTCGATCAGTACGCGGGTGTTACTGGAATGCTTCGCGAACTCAACTGGGAGCAAGTGGAGGGAAGGCGACGTTCTTTTCATGAAATACTATTGAAGAAATTTAGAGTGCCGGAATTTTAGGCGGACTGCAGAACGATTCTACTGCCGCCAACTTATGAGATAACCACAAAGATAAGAGGGGTTAGGGCTCGTACGGATGCATACAAACATTTGTTTTTCCCTCGTTTTATGTGGGAATAGAACAGTAAAGCAAGTAACTATTAGAGGTTCTGAGTACCCCCGCTACGCACCTTTGGGTGGATTCCGGAGTATGTATGTAGATGTAGATGATTACACTTGATTTTCCATTTAAACACGAGCTGCAGGCGCGATATCGAACTGTTCCCTGAATACACGCTGTGTTCTGATGAGCGAACGTTTATTCGAAATGAGGGCTGCAACGGATAAAGAGCGCTTCTCTCTTGCACACTCCATGACGCTACAAAAGCAGCCTTAAAATTGTTAAGTCAAGCACTTTTGGTTGCACTGAAAGCCACGTAACGATGGGTAACAGCCGCTGTGTGTGATCCGCGCTTCAAATGACGAAGTTCCCGCGGCGCACCCTACGCATCTTCTTATCATTATAGGGGCGATAACAAAAAAAGTGACATTGATATCTGAACAGGTCGGCGAGAATATTTTTAAGGCATTTAATCTGGTTATCTAAAACCAGTACTGGAGGACTAAAATTCATTCAAAGAGGACTGCAATCTACGAACTTCTCCCAGGACCTTTCGCCTGCTGTACAATCGACTGCCCGCTGCCGCTACAAAGACCTGGATTTCCCAGAGTTATTTGTTATCGCTCCGAAAGTCAGGGCGGCCGTCGACGTAATTCTGAGACAAAGGGGACAATCATTAAAGCCGCCGAGGCGGACTCAAATGGAATGGCTCGGAGCAGTGCAGTGGTAACCGAACGACTTTGGGGAAGCGCAACGAATCAAAGAAAGTGCTCGGAAAGGATCGCCGGCGTATCAGACGGATAATAATGGCAGCGCTGACAAAAGGCCGGGGTTTTATCCGCCGCTTCCCTTAACAAGCCGCCTGTGTCTCCCGCAAGCGGGCTAGCCTCGGGCTAGCGCCGGGGACGTCTTATTACTTCCTGACTGATTGAACTGGGACAGCGCCCGAAGCCGTTGCACTTAAAGGAAACTACTTTGTGAGGGGGAATTAAATTTGTAGGTCGGACGTCTCGAAGATAGTGGGTAATATAGTGTGGCGTGAGGAAGGTCTCAGTTCGCCTAAGCTTACTACAAGAACATTCATTGCCGCAAACAAAGACTGGTACATCCTCTTAGAGTTTTCCAAATCACTGAAGATTTGTTGTTGAAAGAGTGCATGTGTAGTACATGAAATTATAGCACTTACAAAACAATAGCTCCAGTGGTGCTGAGGTACCAGGTTTAGATCCATGCTGTGCATTCGTGATTTTACATGATGTAGCTTATAGCCGTCGGCACACGAAGCGTGTGTCTGAATGAGTGTGGCCAACGTGGCGATGGGAAGAAAAGTGGTTTTGAAAAAGAGAAATTTGTTAACATCGAATATTAATATAAGAGTAAGGAAGTCTTTTCTGAAGTCGTTTGTGTGGAGTGTTGCCATGTATGGGAGTGAAACTCGGATTAGAAATAGTTTAGTTAGGAAGAGGATAGAGGCTTTTGAAACGTGGTGCTCCTTAAGAATGCTGAAGACAGGTGGGTAGATCGCGTAATTAATGAAGAAGTACTGAACATAATTAGAGGGAAAAGGAATGTTTGGCTTGCCGTGACTAAAAAAAGAGATCGATTCGTAGGACATCAAGGAATCGTAAATTTAGCATTGGGGGGAAATGTGAGGGGGAAAAATCTCAGTGGGAGACCAAGAGACGAATATAGTAAGCAGATTAAGATGGATGTGGGTTGCCGACCATATGAGGAGATGAAAAGACTTTCACAGGATAGAATAGGGTGGAGAGCTGCTTCAAACACGTCTCCGGACTGAAGACAAAAACAATGTTACTGGACTGTTCCTCGAACATTATTGTCAGGGGTTGTGTATTAGTATAGAAAGCTGAAATTTCCTCCCAGACCGTGATTCTAAACCGGGTATTTTCATCACTACAGCTGGGCCGTAACACGATGATCCGTAGTTCCGGGTACTGGACTGGGAGACGGAACACAACCATGTTATCATATAGTTATTTCGCTGGCAGACAGTGTAGCTGCTGCTGACAGAACTGAAAATGTTCAAATGCTTGTCAAGCTTATGGGACTTAACTACGGGGTCATCAGTCCCTAAACTTACAAACTACTTATGAACTACTTACGAACTAGGACGGCACAAATATCCATGCCCGAGGGGGGATTCGAACCCCCGAACGTAGTGGCCGTGCAGACCGTGACTGAAGCGCCTCAGTCCCCTCGGCCACCGCGGCCGGCGCAGCTTTACCAACAGTTGAACATGTACACATCCAGCCGGTTGAAGAAGCATTGGTCAAATACATTAAAATTTGCTGTTATTTTAGTTCCTACTAGTGCTACGGCACACTATTTTGTAATCTTAAACTGACTACAGCGCGAAAAAGACGGTTAAGTAAACATAATATTTACGGTAAATATTTTATCCTGAGAGCGAGTCGTTCTCAAAACGTGTGGTGTTAAACATGATAACGTACGTAACTCGTGCAGTGATTAATGATACAGTCTATGGAAATTAAGTCAAAATGTTTCGATGTACTGTCCCTTAAATTTTTAAAAGAATTAACGAAATTTACCACTTGCTTTCTTCAACGAATAGGCAACAACATTGCACACAAAAGACTTTGCGTATGTGGTCGCTCATCTCTTTGGAGCAAGGTTCTTCAGCGCTTTGGAGTAGGTAAGAAGCATTTCTTCTGTCTAGGTTCAGACTAGTCGGAACTCTCCATTGGAATTGTGCGAAAGTGCAGTTTGAACGCTTCGGCTGTTATGATCGCAACGATCGTGAAACTTTCCAATTTTTCTTTCCGAAATCCATTAGACAATTTACGGTTGGTCTATTTTTTGTAGATTTAACCCTTCTATGCATGACCTACATTTTTTGCACATTTAAATACCCTGGGTCCATTGGACCCGTTATGTCTAATATGAGAATTTAAATGAAAATAAGTGTTTTGTGGATATTATCATGCACGAATATTTTTATTTATTAAACTATATTATTATTTATTAAACTAATGACACACAATTCTAGTAGTATCTGTAATGTATTACTGAATATTGCCAGAGAGCATACCTGAACGGTTGGGACTCAATTTCATGTCTTGAATACACAAATTAAAAATTAAAATTGTTCCCGGGTCCATTGGACCCAGGGTATGCATACTAGGGTTAAGAAAGAATTTTAGCCGGTACGCTAATAGCGCCCCGTACCGGCTCAAGAGGGCACTGTCTGCACCTACGAGTACGGTACCTCGCAGTGGCGTAACTATGAGGGGGGGGGGATGAGGGGGATAGAACCCCCCCCAGAACCCTTAAAAAAATTAAAATCAAAAGAAACAGCAATCTGGTAAAGGTAAAGAATGGAAACTCGGGGTGTTTTACCATAAGCTTTCATTGGATGGGAGTGAATTAATCTTCAACGGGAGTGGTATATGATAGTCTGTCTGGAAACTGACTAAAATTTTCCTCATCAAGCAGATCTATCCCCCCCCCCCCCCAAAGCTAAGTCCCAGTTACGCCATGGTACATCGTATATGACTGTGCTGGATAAATGCTGCCGGATTTAGTCACGACCATTTACACACTTGGAATTAGCGGTCTGAAATGGTGTCTTGCGGAGTGGAACCAGCTGCCTCGGCCACTCTGCTCCAAGCAAACGCGCGCCCCTGCCGGCCGCGAGGTAATGAAGCAACAAATCGAAATACGGCCGCCGCGGTCGCTAGATGTGATCGCGCACTTAGCCGCCCAGCCAATCGCAGCGCGGGGGCGGCGGCTGGGGAGGGGGGGGGGCAGGGCGCGTTAATGAGGCCCCGGCCCTAATGTGTCCCCAGGGCGGCGGCCGGTGACGTCACGCCGCGCTACAGCCGACCACCTTGTTACGTGTCCGCCACTCAGCGTAACTCACACAGCACGGGGCAGGGGGCGCGTCCGTCGCCAGAAATGCGCGCGTAGACAGCTCGACACGCGAGCCGAGCCGCTGCAATCACTGAGGGGGCATTCAGCGCCGACTTTCACTCTACAACCGCCACGGCAGGGCCGCGGTACGGCATACAATGCAGCGGTGACTGCAGAGGTTGTCCTCACTCTTGAAAATGCTTACGCCCATAAAGGCGCTGAGGCGTACCGTCTCCCGATTACTCTTGAGCTGCCTTAGAACTAGCGCCACTACATGATTTCCAGAAAGCTTATGACACCGTACCTCACAAACGGCTTTTAATGAAATTGCGTCGTTATGGTATATCGCCCCAAATTTGCGATTGGATAGCGGATTTCTTGTCAGAGAGGACACAGTTCGTAGTAATCGATGGTAAGGCATCGACTAAAACAGAGGTGATATCGGGCGTTCCACAGGGTAGTGTTATTGGTCCTCTGCTGTTCCTTATTTACATAAACGATTTAGGGGAAAATCTAAGTAGCTCTCTTAGGTTGTTTGCAGATGACGCCGAGATTTACTGTCTAGTAAAATCATCTGAAGATCGAAACGAACTGCAGAACGATCTGAATAAGATATCAGTATGGTGTAAAAATTGGAAATTGACTCTAAATAATGAGAAGTGTGAAGTCGTCCACATGAGTACGAAAAGAAATCCGTTAAACTTTGTTTACAAGATAAATCAATCAAATGTCAAGGCCGTAAACTCCACAAAATACCTAGGAATTACTATTACTTCCGACCTAAACTGGAAAGAACACGTAGATAACACGTAGATAAATCAATCAAATGTCAAGGCCGTAAACTCCACAAAATACCTAGGAATTACTATTACTTCAGACCTAAACTGGAAAGAACACGTAGATAATATCGTGGGAAAGGCGAACCAGAGACTGCGTTTTATTGGCAGAACCCTTAAAACATGCAACAGAACTACAAAAGAAACTGAATACACTGCGCTTGTCCGTCCATTATTTGGAGTGTTGCTGCCCAGTGTGGGATCCTTATCAGGTGGGTTTGACGGAGGACATCGAAAGAGTCCAAAGAAGGGCAGCTAGTTTCGTATTGTCACGATACAGGGGAGACAGCATTACGGAAATGATACAGGATCTAGGATGGGAATCATTACAACAACGGCGCTTATCGCTGCGGCGTGGGCTACTTGCGAAACTCCAATCGCCAACATTCTCCTCCGAATGCGAAAATATATTGTTGACTCCCACTTACATAGGTAGAAATGATCATCAGAATAAAATACGAGGAATCAGAGGTCGAACAGAGAGATTCAGGTGTTCATTCTTCCCACGCGCTATTCGAGAATGGAATGGGAGATAAACAGTATAATTGTGGTTCGATGTGACTTGCATAGTATCCCATGTAGATGTAGATATCTGGGCATTATGGAATTTATTAGTCAGATATTGCAGAGTGCAGAATACTTCAAAGCAGAAATTTTGTTCAAATCAAATGTTTGTATAGCTTATGGGACTTAACTACGGAGTCAAAATGTTCAAATGTTCAAATGTTTGTTAAGCTTAAGGGACTTAACTGCGGGGTTATCAGTCCCTAAACTTACAAACTACTTATGAACTACTTACGAACTAGGACGGCACAAATATCCATGCCCGAGGGGGGATTCGAACCCCCGACCGTAGTGGCCGTGCAGACCGTGACTGGAGCGCCTCAGTCACCTCGGCCACCGCGGCCGGCAACTACGGAGTCATCAGTCCCTAAACTTACAAACTACTTATGAACTAGCTAATACTAAGGACGGCACAAATATCCATGCCCGAAGAGGGGATTCGAACCCCCTACCGTAGTCGCCGTGCAGACCGTGACTGGAGCGCCTCAGTCCCCTCGGCCACCGCGGCCGGCAGAAATTTTGTAGCACTGAACTATGTAATCTAGCAGGCAGACGCTAACCTCGAAATGGCTCTAATCGGCAGAAGGCAAACACGTGATTTTTAATTATGTTCGCGACCTATCGCGCACATTTTAGTTCGCGACCTATCGCGCATATTTTAGTTCGCAACCGGTAGCTCCCCTTTTAGTTCGCAGCTCGGCCGCGTAGTAGGTCGCTCTTTTTAGTTCGTCCGCTCGTTTTGGCTTTTGCTACCGTAACTAAAACTACAGCTGAGCTGCATCTCAGCTCGAAATGGCGACAACTGGCAGAAGGGAATCATGCGATTCTGCGCGCACTCGCTTCCTCTCGCTGTTACCCGTCAGTCTTCGGAAAAGGAGCGGACGAACTAAGAGGCGAGGGATCTGCGAACTAGTTCGCCTAGTTCGCCTGTGGAAGCGCTCTTCCGAACTAGTTTGTTCGCGAACTACACAAGACTAGTAGACGGTGTTGCGTCTGGTCAATGTGGTGACGTCTGCCACCTGGGCTACGGGTGTTTACCCGGAACGGTGATGTTAACCGATCACTGGCTGTGGTACTCAGTACTGGTGTAGGAGATGCTTTAGCAACGTCTCCCCAGGAAGGCCGACTAAATCTACAAAGTTTTGGGTAGGTCGTGGCTTCCATCGCCCACGACACATTTGAGATAAGTACCTTGCACACGCCGCCCACCTGGCTATTGTCTACTCCATTTGCTGTTGTCGCGTTGAAGTTTTCCCCGGTCTGGTTCCTTGATTTTGGTATTGTGTTTGCGTTTCGATTAGGGTTTGTGCGGCAGATCACCAGCTGTCAACTTTCCTTAACTTCTACGTCTTATTATTCATTACTTGTATTATTAAACTGTGATTGAGTTGTCTTATTCATAATCAATCGCCTGCTTCAAATTGCTTAAGTGTTGACCGTTTGATCTCTAAGGGAGTCTGGGGTTTTACCTGGTGTGTGTCTGTGTGCTACTCCGTTGCCTACCAGGGAGGCAGGCGTAATTCAAGGAAGTGCCCTAACAGTAAGGACGGCACAAATATCCATGTCGAAGGGGGGATTCGAACCCCCGACCAGAGTGGCCGTGCAGACCATGACTGGCGCGCCGCAGACCACTCGGCTTCCAGAAAGAGGAGAACGACAGCTTACTTTTTCATTCTGCCGTGTAAGAATTCGTGCACACCGTCATATTTTATTTCTTTGAATCGCCTGCTCACACTGCAGATCAATTTTAGCTAGTATTGTCGATTGCAAAGTGGTTGGATATGGCTGCAAAGTAGAGGTTCATACAGAAGATATTGAAGACTTCCTCATAACTGATGTTGTATTTTCTTGGACATTATTCAATTTTTGAGACGTTTATATGTATATATTTCATCATAAATTTTGTTTTAATAATAATGATTTATCAGACTAAAAATCTAAAACATTCATTTTGATGTCATTCCAGAAAGAAGAGAAATATTACAAAACTAATGGCGTGATTGTGAAAAAAAAATCAACCTGGTGTTTCTTCAAAATGCGGCGACCTTCCCCGAGAGTGCGCCGGTATATTTCAAGTTTGAAGACTGGCAGCCATCAATAGTGAAAGTTGTAAAAAACGTGAAAATAGGTCATCGTTATGTGACTCAATTTTTAAAGCCTCAGCGCAATCAATATTAAAGCTGAGCTAGATTCTACTTTGGGAGAGGTGGCTCCTTAGTTTACAATACTAAAATATTGGGCAGTTGATTTTAAAGAGGCCGTACGAGCTGCCAAGACGAGCACCGAATTTTTCTGATGTTTGTAAATATATCGGACTCAACTGCTTGGTTATTAGTCCGTAACTCTCGAACTACTCAAACCAAGGTAAACTAACCTAAGGACAACACAAACCCCATGCCCCAGGGGTGACTCGAACCCCCGACGGCGAAGGACCACGCGCACCGCAGCACAGCGCTCCAGTACGCACGGCTAATCAACGCGCATCGCAGTGGTCGACCAAATGAGCTGACGACTCCCGAAATGGCGAAGGAAATCCAGAAAGTGGTACTGATGTCTGTCGACTAAAAGTGCGCGAACTAGCCTTAGACCGCTCGGCTAGTCCCGCGCGGCATGAACTTACAGTTAACGTAAACAAATATTTTTCAATGGTTGTGAATAGATGATGTATTCAACGGAATACAGTATACGGTAAACAAATGTTGGCAAAGTGATAGTGTGTCAGTAGTATTGTCAAACAAAAGAGCCGGTCAGAATTTAATTGTTGTTCATGCAGGCGGAGACAGGTGTCTCATGGCTCAAAATCAAAACGTCCGACTATCAATCAGAAACCGATAGCAACAATTTTGTAAAATACGTCGAAACCCAACTTGTGCCAGGCTTACAACCAAAGTCTTTATCCCTTGTAATTACTCGCAGCTTATTTAACCATTCGGAATACTTCTAGCCATTGTAGGTGTTGGACATGTCTGACTGTAGTAATGTTCAAACTTTTTTTTTCCTAATGCGGGAAGAGTAAAACACTCGGAAACTACCATTGAAGGGCTTAGCAAAATTGCTTCAGGCTCAACATGTAACCGCAGTATCCAACAATGCATTCCAGTTTCCAAATTAGATTTGGTCTTCTACAAAATCAGTCGTGCGTAAACGTACGGCGCGTAACAGGCTGGCAGCGCTCCTCTTATAAGAATACTGGTCGGGCGTGTACGCCAGACTGCTGTCCCCTCTCTGTGCCTGCGGCGTAAACACGGCGGTGCTGCCACAGTGGCGAGCAAGAAATTAGTCCTCCTCCCTCCCCCGAAGCGCCGTGACACAGTTCCCCAAGCCGCTCCGTCCGAGATTTGGTTTCCAATCGCCTCTTGGGCATGAATGTTGAGTTTGTCCTTAAAGAAAAAAAAAAAAAAAAAAAAAAAATAATAATAATAATAATAATAATAATAATAGTAATAATAAAGCGGGGCGGCAAATCTGCAAATGTTTCGCACGTGCCCTGCGCCGGTCCTGCTGCAACGTTTGGGCGAAGAAATCAAGCTAAAACCGCCGCATCTGGCCATTAAGAAAGTGTTGTTTCTTCAGGACAATGCATCAGTTCACAAGTCCGTTATTCCAATAGCCACAATTAATAAGTGAAATTTTGAATGTAGCACGCTGTTCACTTGACTATAGAGGCGGACTGTACGGTATAATATTTCGGGGTAATTCTTCAAGTTTAACAACTTGGGAAAAAAAAAAATGGTCCGGGTTTCGAAGATTTCAAAAAATGAAAGGTGTATGGAGCTGAAAGGAGATTATGTTGAAAAAGAATGCATTTTTTCCAAAAGTTTTGTGTTTCTTTGTTGGGCACGGATTCTTATGAGATCACCCTTATGATCTTTGTGAATAATAGTGGATTACTGACACAGTACATTTTACGGGTTTAGATAGAGTGCCCCACATGGTAACAATTATTGAACTACATGAAACGAAATATTAATTGTTTACAACTGCGGGGCGCACACACTTCATTCAGCATGTAAGCGTCATTACAGACATTCAGATTTGGGTTATGACGCGTTCAATGTGCCTGCCTTCCGTTGCTAGGACGTGGCGCAGAAGAACAGCCAAGTTATTCATAACCCAATTGCAATAAATAGCGTCTCGAGCATAGTTCTAGAAACGTCTGCTAATGATACTGTCATGGACACTTATAAATGGTTCAAAGGCGACTCATTGACATTAAAATTTGAAAAGACTCACTACATGCAGTTCAGAACATCTAAGAGGTTTCCATTCAGCATATGCGTAAAGTGTGAGAAGAGCAGATAGAAGAGGTTGACAGTATTAAACGTCTGATAATAAAGTCAGTTGGGAGGAGCAGACCACAGAATTGCAAATAGTATTTGCACTTCGAGTGTTAACAGATGTAGGAGACAGAAAAATAAAAAGGGACTACATGCTTTGCTTACTTTCACTCCAAAATGTCGTATGGTACAATCATGATTTCGTGTGCCCTTTCTGGCCGTTAGATCCCAGGTGGCATCTTATTCGACCTGCCTGATGCAAGTCTTTAGGTGGCGCTACAGGGGCGACTTGAGATTTGATGATGATGCAGACGACACAACACCCAGTCCCCGAGTGAATAAGATCTCCAACCTGATCGGTAATCGAACCCGGTACCCCTGCGTGGTAATGTAGCATGCTGTTCACTTGACTATAGGGGCGGACTATACGGTATAATATTTCGGGGTAATTCTTCAAGTTTAACAAACGTTTTCAGAGTCCAAAAGCGTGTAATACGTATTATTTGTGGAGTAAATCCAGCCGCAGTGGACTAACCGAGCGTCCTAAGACGTCAAGCTGCGGGGCGCGCCCCTGCTCGCTATCGGAGGTCGCCAGATGATGTTGTTTGTTAAGGTGATGGGACTTAACTGCTGGATCACCAATCCCTAAACTTACAAATTACTTATGAACTAACTTATACTAAAGACAGCACAAACATCCATGCCCGAGGGGGATTCGAACCCCCGACGGGGAACGACCTCGCGCATCGTAGCATAGCACCCCAATGCGCACGGCCACTCCGCCGCGGCTCGAGTCCTCCCTCTGACAGGGGTGTATTTGTTGTCCTTAGCATAAGTTAAAATAGTTTGTAAGCCTAGGGACTGATGACCAGTTAAGTCCCATAGATTTTCAAGTATTTGGGTAAATTCAAAAAGATAGTCTAGAAGTCTCTTAAAGAACTGGGCATGTTAACTACTGCCACTCAGTATATTTATTCCTTGCCATAAATAATATACCCCTCTTTCCAACAAACAGGTCAGTTCATACATACACTACGATAAACAAAACGATCTACACAAGGACTTATAAGTTCAAAAAGGGGTCACCTACTCGGGAACACGTATTTTCAACAATTTACCAGCAACCATAAAAATTGAGCTATAAATAAAGATCAGTTTAAGAGGAGCCTGAAACACTTTCAAGTACCCATTCTTCCTACTCCACTGAAGAATTTTTGAGTAGAACCAAATGGTGTACTGTATGTGTTCATACTACTATAGTTCACGTCACATAGGAAGGTGGCCCAGTTTTCAGCCGTTCTGCGCATCCCCTTCCATTGTCCACTGGCAGCCAATAATATTCACTCTCTAGGCGCTTGGCTGGCCGCGAGTTACGCAATGTTTCTCCTACAGGCACAACTGTCGGCCATAGCTCCTCCCCTTCCTGCTTGCCCTACCGCTCAGCCTCTAGAGCGCGGAAACCCCTTCCTACGCGACACCAACTATAGTATTATTTCAGCTTGTAATAAAAAAATTATATATTTTGACATGTTCCACATCCAGGAGGATCTACTCAAAACGGCTCTTTCTAATCTAATCGAATAAAGTGTCAAACATGGATGATGTCGATGACATCCTGAATGGCTCTTCTTCAGCTCAGCTGTAGTTTCTGGGTTATAGCTATAGACCTTGTCTTTAATAGCCTTACAGGAAGCATGTTTTCACATCCAAAGAATATGGCGGCCAATCGAGGCCCATGCCAGTGGACTGTTGAGAAGAGGCATGAAGAAGTATTCTGTATCCGTTCTAGTAAAAGATTCCAGATAATTACATGAACTACTATTCTGTAGCTTTACTAGTAAATGATTCCAGATCACTATTAGTTATTTCTATACATAACTCAAGGGAACTCAGGGCTAGTTATCCTAGTAAAGTCCGATTAAAATTATTTCTTAGTTGACAGTTCACGCGTTGGACCTACTGTCCTCCAACCAGAGAGCTCAACGTCATGTCCGATCCGTTGGTCGATGCCAAACTGGACAACTAATATTCAGTCACTTTTCCGGCTTTTTCTTTGGTGTGTTTGGATCCCGATCAAATGGTTTGTTCATTTTAATTCACAATTCGTCACACATGATAACCACATCACAAAACAACATAAGCAAAACAACCAATGATAACGAAATAAATACGTTTCCTGAATCGGGTTGTCAAATGTCGCGGATTTTGCGGACAGTCCGCGATTTTATACGAGAAGGCGGGGACCTGGAAAAAGAGAAAAGTGTCCACGAAAATAGTGAAATAGTGGCTGGCTGCATTTTTTTAAACTGCAGTTTTTCCGCCGCTCTTCGATCAAGTAGTTCACTTCACCTTGGTATTTTGACGTAAGCCGTTGAAAACTGTTGATATTATGGTACAGTTGGAATCTGTCGGCTGATCGAAATGTGACAGCGGGATCTGTGCAATAATCGATTGTCAGAGGATGTTTCAGTTTTCCGCTGGTGTTTAACAAATTCTTTGCTGTATATATCTTACGTTCTTTGGCTTTGTCTAAGCTAAATGTTTAGCTACCGGTACTTGGAGTGTAACTTGACTGTCGTCTTTTACATAGAATTGTCGAAACGAAAAGTGCACTTCCGTGTCACATATATGGATGAGTTTTCAAGCATTAAAAGGGTAAGATATCAACATGGGGCTTTTGTAAAGTGTTCTAACGTGAAATCTATGCTGTTGAGATTTTTATTCTACTCCTCCAACTATCTATAGTGCACAAAAGACTGATCTGACTCTTTACTGTAGCCGAGGCTCCTGCAAGGAAGACATCAACAGCATGTCACGTAGAAGTCAAAAAGATGCTACTTACCTACCTAAAATCAGTGAAACTTTATCACTTTTCTAAAGATATATGTAGATGACATCTCCTGTAAGAAAAAAATCTTGAAATTAACGAAGTGTAACTAGTGAGGATCAGTTCAGGTACTAAAGTGATGTCACTAGTTACTGAAATTAAAAAAAACCTCTTTGCAAATTATTGGTGCTTATTAACCTTCTTTTAAAGAAAACTCAAATTAATGAAGAAACAAATTAAATTTTTAATTTCCAAGTTCTGGATAGGTTGACAGGGTAGATGAAACTTATAAAAAATTCAAAATAAAAATAAAGTTGGTAGAATGGCTAAATAACTGCGCCTACTTGACTTTAAAATTAATTTAATTTCGGCAGTTTACATCCAAGGCTGTCGCAATGTCAGAAATATTATGCAATTGGGAAACATGTATTTGTTATTGCTGTTTGGAGATAGGTGGACTTCACCTATAGCATTTGCACACAATACTCAGACGGCTTCGCTGAAATTGAAACTAAATATTGTCTGTCTTGATCAATCGCACTTTTCCTGTCTTGATTAAGTCAAGAATGACCTATAAATTCTAGTCTGGCTGTAAATTGGCGTGGTACGTCAGTTTCAGACTAAACCACCGCATTGCCACTCAAAGATACTCTATGTTCACACAGGATATTAAATACCTCGGCCAACACTATAATACTCCAATGAAAATTCACTAAGATCTGATTTTTTTTCTTTTTTTTCAGAGTTACCTACTTTTTTTTATGGGTCTCCTGTCCTCCCCTACAATCCACCTGTCACACACCAATACAGTAACAAAACTGAACATTCCTGAGAAAAACTCAATACATAATCCCATTCAAGGTCGAATGAAAAGAAAAACACCCTCCAAGGAAATGCAGAAAATGAACAGCGGGCACATAATTTACCGTGACACAAATATAAAAAGAAATGTCAAACACATATACAAGCAAAATATACAAAACCTTATCACATAGAAAAATTAAAACGAAACGTAAAAGGAATAAGTGGGGTAAGCTATCCCCACCAATCACAACTTCCGTGTGAAGAAAATATGATATATTGAAACCCACCCTAAACGAAAAACGGAAAGAGTATCCCGCCGAAGAGGCGGCAGTGAGAGAAACAAAGACATCCTTGGTAAAAAACAAAACAAAAAGAAATTTACATGGTACGACAATGAATGTCAAAGTAGGGGTGTCGACGGAGAAAACGTCAATGCGTCAAAGGCCGAGCACCGTCTGGTGCGCATGAATCAATGTGGCAGAAAGGCATGTCCTGAAGATAGTTTGATGTCTCCGCACTTGAAGGTGTTCTTCCCAAAGATACGCGAGATATGAGATAGGGTCTCGAAGCTTCCGCTGGATGACAGCGTACACAGTGTGCCCCATGAGCCACACGGTGGCATTGTGTACAGACCGTGGTGTGTGCCTGAAGTTATCCCGTTGAGACATGCCTGCATAGGAAGCGATGTTCCTTCCTCACATGCTGCGGATGCACGGAGGCGGATGGCTGCCTGACGCTCGTTGGTGGCCAGCTAGTCGTTCACCAGGTTGTACCACCAGGTGGCCGAGACATACGACGCCAGAGCCGGATGTCTAATAGAGGCAGACATGTCCTTACAGTGCATAAAAAAAAAAAAAAAAAAAAAAAAAAAAAAAAAAAAAAAAAAAACCTTATTCTTTTCATTCTCCACTCCGAGCAGTGGAGCGGGCTGTTTGAGATCCGGCCCATAAAGAGTCGCGGTTCTATTCAGCCAATTATCAGACAAACTGATAGTGGGGCAAAGGGGGAACCCCAATTGGGAATAAGTGGGAGGGGCTTACCAGTTCCGGCATACGCCTTACAACCAAGGAAAACCTCCCAAAAACCTTGGTCGGAGCCGGGGATTGGGACCAATTTAATTTATCTCCGGGACTTGCCCCGGACAATAATGGATTATCGAGAGAACACGAATGCACTCACGACAATCAAGGGTCGGACGCCCGAATGGACAAGCATCTCCCTACAGGAACCGCACTCGTGGGCACGGGTTCCTGCATCACTGTACAGGAGTCTTTATCGTCTCTCCGCACAAAAATCGCTGCGAGAGTGTCACACCGCTAGCTTGCACACAGCCGACGCGGCGAGAGAGCGAGTCTGCCTTTTATTTTTCTCGTTCTGCTTGTGTATATCTTCCAATGACGCTGGCGCTTCCCCGCCAGTGGCTCGCCCACCAGTCAGACGGTGCGTCTTAAAACGACTTATGGCTTGCCAGCCAATAGTGAGTCAGCTAATGTCTCGTTTGGGTATTTCCTCTCAGACTTGGTGGTGCCAGATTGGCATTTGCGTTCCACATGCGTTCTAAAGCGTTAAGTAAACACCCTTTGTTGAGAGCGGTATTGTGAGGCTTTTAAAAGGATTTTAAAGCATCCATATTTTCCCAAAAAGAAGTGACTTTTAGGCCAAAGACCGCTCAGGGTGAGAGAGTGGGTTGGGGAACCTTCCACCCACCTGTCCATTGCCACTTGTCGCCACCACGCGGGTGCCTTGCCTCACTTTAAAAAAACTTCGGATGTTTGTTCACTTGTACGCATCAGCCTTGATTATCTTGTTGCACTTGCATTTTGATCTCCTAATTTGCATGTCAAGCTGTAATAATTGAAAATGCCCGTACCCCATTGAGTTTGTATTCATACGCTTCGTCTTGACAAGTAAAATATGATTTTGAGGTCAGAATATGCAGGAAATGACAAGTGAGGAAAACTTGACTGCTTACATTGTGTGAAAAAGTAACATGCACAGTATCAGTGTGTAATGTCATCATGCTGTTTCTCGACATGTAAGTGTGGCAATGCTCAGATACGAAACATTTACTGTACTTCATGTTAGAAAGAAAATCCCACAACTGGTATTTTAAATGTCCAGAATTTTTATGTGAATGGGTGTGAGAAACCACGTCTCCAGTAATTAGTTTTTCAGGCTGTCGTTATCACGTAGTTTCAGTTTGTTATCAAATTTTCTTTTCAAGGTGATCAGAGAATGTAAGAATTGTCAAAAGATTCATGCATTGAAGCATAATCTGTAGGTGTGACATGTTGAATTATTTCATTGCAGTTGTTCTATTTCAATTGCCAATGGAGGGAAACGAGCTCTGAGTGACCATTTAACAAACAACACACACTGTGGTAATCAGACGGAATTGAAACGAAGTTGCTGCAGGAGAAGCCACAGTCGCATTTAATGCCGTGAAACACCACCATTCCTATGACGCTTCGTTATGCACATCAAAAACCAATAGCGTGATTTTTAGCGATTCGAAAGTTTTTGTCAAGTTTTCAAGTGTAAAAACTAAAACTTAGGCAATTTTCAACAATGTTACATCAAAAGTGAAATATATACATTGAGATCAGTACAGATGCCAGTAATCACAAGCATGAAAATATGCTTCCTGTTCTGTGATTGTGACAATGAAATCTCCAGTACAGTGCCTGGGTGTGTATATAAAGTGTGTATACAAAGATCTTCAGCATGACTTGGCAGAAATGTCCTTGATTTTGGTTCCTGGATTATTGCAACCATATTCCTGCGCATTGCTTAGAAAACATTACTTGATTTGGATCGTTTCGCACAAGATGCGCTATAGCGTCACTTAATAAAGTTATTATTATCACGGAGAACGGGTTATGCGCTTCGTATGACTTACGTGAATCTTTTCGATAGCTAAAATTCAGCTACCTGTCAACAAAGAAACTGATAGTTCCTGAGTTGTGGTGTGGTGCAGTGAAATCATTGCAGTTTCCCAAGTCAGAGTTGAATCATTCACCATTTGAAATCAGCTGTCAGCTTCCAAACATAACTGATAAAGGTTGCTTAGAATACTGCCCCAGCGTTACACATTAACGGCGTTTCTTAAGTGACGTGTCCTGTTTGTGTGTTGCCTAAAACCGAACAGCATACAAGACAACGCAGTACCGCCACGTGACAAATATCAACTACCAAGTAAAATTAATCGGACTTGAAGTATTTTATCCATTTCAGCAACTGTTCAGGTTATAATTTAATAAAATGCAGCAACCAGTTGCTTGTGGTTATTTAATTTTGACGACCGGTTTCGGGCGCTTGAGTGCCCTTCTTCTGGTCTACATGTTCAAATGATTGTTAAGCTTATGGGACTTCACTACGGGGTCATCAGTCCCTAAACTTACAAACTACTTATAAACTACCTTATACTAAGGAAGGCACAAATATCCATTCCCGAGGGGGGATTCGAAACCCCGACCATAGTGGCCGTGCAGACCGTGACTGGAGCGCCTCAGTCCCCTCGGCCACCGCGGCCGGCTCTTCTGATCTCTATACAAACAAGTGCATTGCTATGCAGTAAAGGCTATAAAACGTACAAAAGTCGGTTACAGAAATTTGAAGCAGTTTTGAACCAAATAGATTGTAATATAAGATATGTTCATATAATCGGATAAAATTAACACTTACATTTTAGTATTGTTGCTTAATAAATGTACATGCTAGCAGAAGAATCAACGTTAGGTTCAGAGATTATGCAATGATTAACAATCAGCTGCTAACAATGTATCTATGGATGAGCGTCACTCACTTTTTATTCTTTCACTATGAGGCTTATCCATAGATACTTTTTTAGCAGCTGATTGTTATTCATTGCATAATCTCTGCACTTAGCGTTGATTTTCCTGCTAGCATGTACATTCATTAAGCAACAATACTAAAATGTAAGTGTTAATTATATGAACATATCTTATATAACAATCTATTTGGTTCAAAACTGCTTCAAATTTCTGTAACCGACTTTTGTACGTTTTATTCTTTACTGTATATCAATGCACTTGTTTGTCTGTATAGAGACCAGAAGAAGGGCACTCAAGCGCCCGAAACCGGTCGTAAAACATTAAATAATCACAAGCAACTGGTTGCTGCATTTTATTAATTTATTAATCGGACTTAATTTGCAGCACCACATCTGTATTCAAAACCTCTGCGATAGGTAGGTAAAATATGATGCTGGCAAAGTAAATTAAATATTTGTTTTAGTTTGTAAGTACGCATCTGCAATCACAACAAATACTGTAATTTCCGTTGCATAATACCATATACATTATATGTCGTTTTACAGACATTCATGTAATACTAGCGACGGAGACCTTGGAAGCAATCCATCCTCACCTGCATATGGTAAAATGACCACACAAAACAACAATAGTAGTCGGTGGTGTGGCAGTAATAGTTGTTGTTTACAACACACGATCCATTGTATAGCTGTTGCACACTAATAATTGTATGTCTTAAGACAAAATTGTGTGAATAAATAAAAAATCTAGGACAATAATATCATCACAATGCTCAAAAACGTACATTTGCGCAAATGTATGCTGAAAAACAGGGCAGAAATGAAAAGTAAGATGGGTGTTGAGGACATCTTTCTAAGATTTTACTGGTAACTAGGCATTGAAACTGAATTTACTAATGAAGCAATCGTTGGAATAATGACCAAGGGCTCACTACACCAATTTACTTCATTTAATTATCACTCTCCAACAGTTAGTTCAAATGTTTGTATAGCTTATGGGACTTAACTATGGGGTCATCAGTCCCTAAAATTACAAAGTACTTATTAACTAGCTAATACTAAGGACGGCACAAATATCCATGCCCGAGGGGGGATTCGAACCCCCGACCGTAGTGGCCGTGCAGACAGTGACTAGAGCGCCTCAGTCCCTTCGGCCACCGCGGCCTGCCCAATAGGTAGTGTTCGGATAGTTGGACACCACAAGCAAAGCACTCAGATTGACCCTCATACTAGAGGATAAACCTTCAGTTAACAGGAATTCAGTCACCGGTAGGAGCTACGTCACAGCTGTATAAATGGCCGCAACAGCTCTGAATGTTCTTCGTTTCTTCCGCTCGCCACAATACAACCGTGCTCCACGAATGTTCTATAGTCCTTCTCACTTCCGCAAAAAGTGTGACTCAGGCAATTTAGAAAAACGAGGCACTGTTAATCCACTGCCCCCTGTCTCAAATGCTGTGTTTTCCAGCCCCCTATTCAAGAATAAAACTATCTTTTCAAATTCGCCAGTTAGTATCACTTGGAGCCGACGTCAAATGGCCCACAGTGCTGGATGGTGAAAGGCTTAAAAAGATGGATGAGTGGCAGTGTTGTTTCAGCCATAAATGCGGAGTGTACGAGAGGATCCACACCCGCCCGCAATATTCTTAAAACGACCAAATCCACCGGGACCGAGAGACATCTGCAAAAGAGCGACTCAGCCTATCACGTAGATTAAATTTTCACAAAGAACTACATTACTGTTAAATAATATTGTTTAGTTTTATTTAAATGCAGATAATACGGCTGTTGTGCGAGAATAAACCGAGTGTTGTTAGTAAAGCTCGCTGCAATGGAGAAATTAGTCATATTATAGCGATTTTTTTTCCTTTAACAGAGCGTTTTCAGGCTGTACTCAGGTTAATTATTTAATGAGTTAATACGAAAGAACGTGCACACTTTATTGCAATTAAGCATACAGCTTTGTATCTATACGCGGTCCTTTTAATCAGAAAACTAAATAAATTATTTTATACCGAAAAAATGATATACTTAAATTCTAATTTGTTGCGTTCGTCTTTAAATAATAGAGTCGCTTAAATTTTGTAGATGACTTGCTGAGAACCCGACGTTGCTCGGGTAGGCCTAGTCATTTATTTATTCCTGCCATTTTTCAGGTATATATTCATTTGTTTAAGGGCTGTATATCTGTAAAATCTCTTGCGAATACAATTAGTCGTAAATAAGTAATACTTTAAAACTTGGTGCGTAACAAGCGGTTTGTATGTGCGCTTATCTCATGAACTACGTGTCGTACTGTGATACAATTTAGAAGGTACACTCCACTATATGTGTGTGTATTGTCTTTAAAATTTCCTGCGGCTACAATTAGTAGTGTGGAAATTATAAATTTTAACTTCATACCAAAAGTCTATGAACAGCGGAACGTTTCTGCTTATATGCTCATATCTCATGAATTACGGGTCGTACTGTGATACAATTTAGAAGGTACATTCAACTACATGTGTGTTACTGTCTGTAAAATTTCCTGCGGATACAGTTTGTAGTGTACAAATTACAAATTGTAACGCCGTAGCGAATGCTCTAGTTTTATTCCATAAACTTTGGAAAAGTAGTAAGCAAGATATTTTTTCCTTTCATCATTTTGCTATGGTTGTCAACGAGAAAAAGTTTAATAAAGGTTTGAAAATATGTTTAAAGTTTGTTGCAAGTCGCTAAGTACTCTCGTTCTCATATAGCGTATTTATAAAGTTTCGCGGCATTATGTGGCAGTTTTTTGCGATTCCTATTACCCCCATGAACCACAGACATTGCCGAGGTGGGGTGGCTTGCGTGCCTCAACGATGCAGATAGCCGTACCGTAGGTGTAACCACAGCGTAGGGGTATCTGTGGAGAGGCCAGACAAACGTGTGGTTCCTGAAGAGGGGCAGCAGCCTTTTCAGTAGTTACAGGGGCAACAGTGTGGATGATTGACTGAGCTGGCCTTGTAACATCAGCTAATGTGGCTTTGCCACACAGCTACTGCGAACGGCTGAAAGCAAGGGGAAACTACAGCCGTTACTTTTCCCAAGGACATGCAGCTCTACTGTATGAACATATGATGATGGCATCCTCTCGGGTAAAATATTCCGGAGGTAAAATAGTCCCCCATTCGGATCTCCGGGCGGGGACTACCCAGGAGGATGTGATCATCAGGAAAGACAATACTGGCATTCTACGGGTCGGAGCGTGGAATGTTAGATCCCTTAATCGAGTAGGAAAATTAGAAAATTTTAAAAGGGAAATGGATAGGTTGAAGTTAGATATAGCGGGGATTAGTGAAGTTCGGTGGCAGGATGAACAGGATTTCTGGTCAGGTGAGTACAGGATTATAAATACAAAATCAGTTGGGGGTATCACAGGAGTAGGACTGATAATGAATAAGAAAATAGGAATGCGGGTAAACTACTATGAGCAGCACAGTGATCGCATTATCATTGTCAAGATAGATACGAAGCCAACACCGACAACAGTAGTACAGGTTTATATGCCAACTAGCTCTGCCGATGATGAGGAGATCGAAGAAGTATATGAGGAGCTAAAGGAAATTATTCAGACAGTTAAGGGAGAGGAAAACTTAATTGTGATGGGAGACTGGAATTCGGTAGTAGGAAAAAGAAGAGAAGGAAAAATAATAGGTGAATATGGACTGGGCAGGAGGAATGAAAGAGGAAGTCGCCTGGTAGAATTTTGTACGGAACATGATTTAATCGTAACAAACACGTGGTTTAAGAATCACAAAAGAAGGTTGTATACGTGGAAGAGACCAGGAGACACCGGAAGGTATCACATAGATTTTATAATGGTACGACATAGGTACCGGAACCAGGTTATAAACTGCAGGACATACCCAGGGGCAGATATAGACTCTGACCATAACTTGTTAGTCATGAACTGTAGGCTGAAGCTGAAAAAACTGCAGAAAGGTAGGAAAATAAGGAGATCGGACTTAGATAGATTGAAGGAAAGTGAAGTTCTGGAGAATTTCAGAGGGAGATTTAGGCAACAATTGACAGAAACAGGGGGCAATAAAACAGTAGAAGAGGAATGGGTAGCATTGAGAGATGAAATAATGAAGGCAGCAGAGGACAAAATAGGTAGAAAGGCAAGACCTACAAAAAATCCATGGATATCACAGGAAATACTACAGTTAATTGATGAAAGGAGAAAATATAAAAATGCAGTAAATGAAACAGGCAAAATGGAGTACAGACGGCTAAAAAATGAGATTGACAGGAAGTGCAAAACGGCTAAGCAGGAGTGGCTAGAAGCCAAATGTAAATCTGTAGAAGAATGTATAGCAAGGGGAAAAGTAGATACCGCCTACAGGAAAATAAAAGAAACATTTGGAGATAAGAAAAACAGCTCTACGAATATCAAGAACTCAGATGGGAAACCAGTTCTCAGCAAAGAAGGGAAAGCTGAAAGATGGAAAGAGTACATAGAGCAGCTGTACAAAGGAAATGAACTTAGAGACGATGTTGTAGGAACGGAAGAGGAAGTCGATCAAGATGAAATAGGAGATACTATACTGAGAGATGAATTTGACAGAGCCTTGAAAGACCTAGGTCGGAACAAGGCCCCAGGAGTAGATGACATACCATCAGAGCTACTAAAGTATCTGGGAGAGCCAGCCATGACAAGACTATTTGAACTGGTGTGTAGGATGTATGAGACAGGCGAAATGCCCTCAGACTTTAAGAAAAATGTAATAATCCCCATTCCAAAGAAATCAGGCGCAGACAGGTGTGAAAATTACAGAACCATCAGTTTGATAAGTCATGGTTGCAAAATTTTAACACGAAATATCTACAGGAGAATGGAAAAGCTGGTAGAAGCTGATCTCGGGGAAGATCAGTTTGGATTCAGGAGGAACATAGGAACCCGGGAGGCAATACTCACTTTACGTCTTATCTTAGAAGATAGATTAAGAAAAGGCAAACCTACATTTTTAGCTTTTGTAGATTTGGAGAAAGCATTTGACAATGTTGACTGGAATACACTCTTTCAAATTCTGAAGTCAGCAGGGATAAAATACAGGGAAAGGAGAGTTATTTACAACTTTTACAAAAGCCAGACCGCAGTTATTAGACTCGAAGGACATGAAAGGGAAGCATCAGTTGGGAAGGGAGTAAGACAGGGTTGTAGCCTTTCTCCAATGTTATTCAATTTGTACATCGAGCAGGCGGTGAAGGAAAGCAAGGAAAAATTTGGAATAGGGATTAAAGTTCAGGGGGAAGAAATAAAAACATTGCGTTTTGCTGATGACATTGTAATTCTGTCAGAGACAGCAAAGGACCTGGAAGAGCAGTTGAACGGAATGGACAGTGTGTTGAAGAGAGCATATAAAATGAACATTAACAAGAGCAAAACAAAAATAACGGAATGCGGTCTTAGAAAATCAGGCGATGCTGAAGGAATTAGATTAAGTAACGAAACAATGAAGGTGGTAGATGAGTTTTGTTACTTGGGTAGTAAAATAACATGCGATGGTCGCAGTACAGAGGATATAAAATGCAGAATGGCAATGGGAAGAAAAGCATTTTTGAAAAAGAGAAATTTGCTAACATCGAATATTAATTTAAGGGTAAGGACGTCTTTTCTGAAGGCATTTGTGTGGAGTGTTGCCTTGTACGGGAGTGAAACATGGACGATAAGCAGTGCGGACAGGAAGAGAATAGAGGCTTTTGAAATGTGGTGCTACAGAAGAATACTGAAGATTAGTTGGGTAGATCGATAACTAATGAAGAGGTACTGAACAGAATTGGTGAGAAAAGGTATTTTTGGCATACCCTGACTAAAAGAAGGGATCGCTTGGTAGGACACATTCTTAGACATCGGGGAATCGTGAATTTAGCATTGTAGGGAAGTGTGTGGGGTAAAAATCGCAGAGGGAGACCAAGAGACGTGTATAGTAAGCAGATTCAAGTGGATGTGGGTTGCCGTTCTTATGAGGAGATGAAAAGGCTTGCTCAGGATAGAGTAGGGTGGAGAGCTGCATCACACCAGTCTCCGGACTGAAGACCATAACAACAACATTGTTTGTGACGTCATATCTCCTGAACGATGTGTCGTATGTGATTCTTACTCCTACAGCACTTGTTACCTCACGGTAAGGAACGTGTGTACCAAATTTGGTTGAAATCGGACCGGTGATTTAGGAGAAAATGAGCATCATTGTCGTAAAATGTAGCGGTTTTTCCCGTATCTCATTGTTTATGACGTCATATCTCGAGAACTATGTATCGTACGTGATTCTTACACTTATGGCGACCATCCTCATGGATTGAAGCTTGCGTGTATAAAATTTGAAAAGGATTGGATCAAAACTGTAGAGTTGTATGCAACACGTACACATAAACAAACATATGGACACTCTGCTTTATATAGTAGAAGATGTGGCTGTACCACCTGCGCTTTTAATATGCCACTGTCTTTACTCTTTGTTTATTTTCGAGGGTGGTTTAGAAAGTTCTCGGAATCACCACGAGAGGTCAGCGCTAGCGCCACGAGCTGTTTTCGTGGTTAGGCCCGAAGCAAGGATGGCTGCGATTGGCTGGCGCTGTGACGTCACCGTAGGAGCAAAGCGAAGCTGCGTCTACGGCAGTGGCAAGCGACTTGCAACCACAGATAACTACTTACAACTGCTATAAGTTATCTTAAAATGATTTTAAATAGATGATTTACCTGTTTAGATGTTTGTAGCCGACGAAAAATCTTCACCGCTGTGATATCCGCTGTTGCGCTGTTGCTGCTTTTTGCATTTTTACTTTCTTATTGAGAAACCTCATCCGAATGAACAGTCTAGTTCTGACAGATAGTTTTATAATGTCCAGGGAAAAGTGTGGATATTTAGCTTTGATAGAGCCACATATTGTTTTTATAATATTTTTTCCTTAGAAATATTGCCCATACCGTTAAATTCATTGAAAATCAGTTCAAACTGAAACACTTTGTGAAGCCACTCATCTATCGGTACTGTAAACCCACCGCGAGACAGAACTTCAATCTAACTACGACGTCCAGTAGGATCCATTGATGGGACACATTCTGAGGTATCAAGGAATCGTCAGTTTAGCGTTGGAGGGAAATAAGCGGGGCTATAATCGCAGAGGGAGACCGAGAGACTAATACAGTAAGCAGGTTCAAACGGATGTGGATTACCGTTCTTACTTGGAGATGAAGAGGCTTGCACAGGATTGGGCAGCATAGTAAGCAGATTCGAACTAGTCTGTGCACTAAAGACCACAAAAACAACAGATAAATAAGGCACTTTCTTTTGAGTGAAGATGATTGTCCTTGGGGAAAATACTCAAACACGCTGTAAGTCACTTTATAAACTTATCTTTACATTAAACAGCGTCCACAACTACTTCTTATTATGTTTTTTTGATGGTAATTGTTTATCGAGCAGAGAGGGCACGTGTTCGTTTCCGACAGAGTAGATGTAAATATTATCAAGTAGTTGACAACGATTTGTCAGTTTTTGTTGCAACTCATTGTTTGCCAATTCTCATCGTTCGTAATTTACGTTGCCTTTTTAGTCTGTGGTACACGGGCTTATTGTATATTTCTATCAACTCTGTTTCACATGGCCAAACTTTGAAACGTTTCATTAAAAATGGAATACAATAATGATTTTTACTGTGATCTCGATACATTGGTCATTTTAATTCAAGAAGACCATGTCACCCAGTTTGTCGATAGCCCAGTCCCTGCGTTGGTACAACCATCGATGGACACGCTGCACTGAGTGGCCAAAGTTATTATGACGATATCCGCCTTCATTATTCGTTATTCATTCACAGAACTAACCATTTGTGGACTACACGACTATTATGAGGCGTATTTATCGGAATTAATGTTGCATGTAAAATACAATCAGCGTATGAAATGACCACGCATAGTAATTATGATTAACGTTGTCGATCCCTGAGTTAATCATCGTACTATTTAGAAAACACAGCGTCAGACATTATTACATGCTCTTTTCAGACATGATGCTACTATGCGATAATTGCTTTTCACGTGATGTTTGCAATACATATGCAAACGTTCGTTTCAGTAAAACAGCTCGGTAACGAGCATGCAGACTGGAATGAGGTAGTTGCGCTAATGAATGAAGATAATTGTGGAGCATGTTCGAACCGAAGTGATATTATCAACTAGCAGCTGCTGCATCTGACGGATAATATTGTACATAATTGTGTACTTCAGTTGCGCATTACTTCGTTCTGCTAATTGGAATTCTCTACAATTAATAGAAAAGTACATAAAGTTGGTCGTATAAACAGTATACAGGTTCCTTTTCTGGCCATAACCGATTAGATTATCAGAGATTTATTGAACTAATTGTACATGGCTATGAACATTTTGGTTCGTTCATACAATGCGCCATAGGTGAGTTTGTTTTATGAGCTTCAGGCCGTAGTCCGATGCTATTTCTCTGTCTAACGTCTACTGTTGGAGACGTCACCAAGAAATAATCACAGAGGGGTGTAAATTTAAGCAAGCCAAGTACGCCGCACTGTTTATAAATGCCCACACAACGATATCTTCGAGACGTCATTAGACCGCAGAGTCACGCCGAAAATTTTTATGCAGCCTTTTGTGCACAAAGGTTCCCGGATCTACAACTTGTCTTTTTTTTCTATTAAAGCTTTATGCTTTTGAATTTCTAGGCCCTTTCTGTACATCCCAACACAGAATGAGCTTTACCACACAACAGGACGTTGGCCTATTACGCATTTATCAATGAAATTTTCCAATTGTCAAATGTTCAAATGTTTGTATAGTCTATGGGACTTAACTACGGAGTCATCAGTCCCTAAACTTACAAACTACTTATGAACTAACTAAGACTAAGGACGGCACAAATATCCATGCCTGAGGGGGGATTCGAACCCCCGACCGTAGTGGCCGTGCAGACCGTGACTGAAGCGCCTCAGTCCCCTCGGCCACCGCGGCCCGCTTTCCAACTGTCAAGCTGAAAAAAATGCTTACTTACTTTCCCTGCCCAGATCAAACAGCAAATTCCTATAATCAGCGACAGTTATCGCCTTGTCAATGGCCAGTATTATATCTGCCTAGGAGCACGTTTCGCCAAACTTAGGGCATTGCAAAAGATGCGCTGAATCTTGAAATGTGCCGCAGTCACAAGAGGCATCCACACATGCGTCAAACACTCCTCACTTCTGCAAGTTTGCTCTTCACTTCGTAACGCCCACCCTTAGCCTGTTTAATGAATAGAAGATATTTTCCAGCGGTTGACTCTTATTTCAGTAGTAATACCGGTTCAGGCACTTTTGCTTCCCATTTTCTGATACGACAAGTTCGACAAGTTTCTGGGGAGCATTTACTCTTGCTTTTTTCAAAATTTTCAAATGTTTGCAGAACTTATGGGACTTAACTACGGGCTCATCAGTCCCTAAGCTTACAAACTACTTATGAACTAGCTAATACTAAGGACGGCACAAATATCCATGCCCGAGGGGGGATTCGAACCCCCGACCGTAGTGGCCGTGCAGACCGTGACTGGAGCGCCTCAGTCCCCTCGGCAACCGCGGCCGGCTTGCTTTTTCAATATCTATCTCAACTATTGGCTGTACAACAATCTTTTCTTCCCTATCTAAAAGATCTTCATGTAACAAGTCATTCTCAATTTCTCTCCCCTTTTCTTCCATTTCAGTAGTACACAAAGCTTTAGTCCACCCTTCAATTTCATCGTCCCCATAAAATAATTCCTTAAATACCCTCCTTTTCCACCCTTTTTTTCTTTCAAGTTCCCTTTCTATTTTAAACTTTTCTTTAATCCATAAGTTAAGGTAACTCTGAGTTTAAAACTTTCCATACCACTGCCGGTCAGTAACAGAAAATTCGCGTTTACTTTTGCAAAACCAATCAACGTTTATCCCTTCTCCTCATCAATCGATTGCGTCGGACTGTGCACCAAATCTCATTGCAAATCATCTGGTAATTGCGACTTTAACGTCGTGATTTCCGTCAGAATTCCCAGTGGCCGATTTGAATGCATCAACTTGTTCAGTTCGTGCACACAAAATTCGCGCATTGAACCATTGCCATACTTGGAATTCGTTTTGAAGTCGCGTTTGCTTTGCTTCACTCTAGAACTTATTCAAGAAACAAACAGCGTTTGTTGTTGCAGAAAAAAAACTGAAGAATGTGCATCACGTCACGCTGTATATAATCTCTTTGCTATCATGGCGCCAAAAGTCATCGCTAGTCATCAGTCCGAATTTTCTATAAGCTGACGAATTTCAACCACTATATCTTTCACCCTCTTATAGCTATCGACACGGAACTGTTATGGTGTGAAACGGGAGACTATGTACTACAACAACACAAAGATAATTCGTCTCCGTTGTGTAGTTTTTGGTGAAGAGCAAAATATTGACACCCACAAGTAGAATTTTTTATAAGTCGGTAACTTTCAAATCCCGCATCTTCCACCTCCGTAACGTTATCAACCCACTACCACCGTAGTGCACAATGGGAGACTGATACCTACTACCACATACAAACACTATTCGTTTGTGGTGTGTAGCTTTGGCTGCAGAGTGAAATATAGGCACAAACACCTCAATTTTTATATATATTAAGATATAAAAATGTGGATAGGGACGCCACAATACCCTATCGGTAGGAAATATACTTCACGACCTGTTCTCATACCTACCACATACATATAAAAAGATTATTCAAAATCGGTGGAATCTACCCCCCCCCCCCCCCCGTCGGGCATGGATATTTGTGCCGTCCTTAGTGTTAGCTAGTTGATAAGTAGTTTGTAAGTTTAGGGACTAATAACCCCGTAGTTAGGTCCCATAAGCTATACAAAAATTTGAACATTTGAAAATCGGTCGAGCTGTTTCGGAGGAGTACGAGCACAAACATCGTGACAAGAGACTTTTTATATCTGTTTGAAATCGGACGAAAAATGAAAAAAATGACCCGGTATTTTTTTTTAAATTATTAATAATTTCTACATGTGCCAATTAAAGTAAAAGAAAACAACTGTCATGAATTTATCCCTTAAATGTTTACTATTTTTCGAGTTAAAATTCGGCGCAGTTATCGTTATTTTCCGAATGCGACACTTTGTATACTGTATAACATAAAAACCTCGTACCGGATTTTAGTGAACTATGGTTCATTTTCAAGCTGAATATCTGAAGTTGATTATGTATGTAACAACAATTAATTCATTATTGTAAAACTTTTTTTTCATTTATTCAAATTAATGCATTTTTCATAAGGATTAAACATACATTGGCTTCAATTTCCTTTTATTATACGTTGATTCCCGTTTTAAATATTATAGAGTCGCTTATCTTCAACGTGGAAAAAATATTAGTGAATAAATACGCAAGCTCGCGCTGCACTAACACATTAGACTGCTGCGGGTTGCCGTCCTCCACTTAACAGTGGAAGAAGCGTCGCTAGTAGACTCGGTGAACATGAGGCTTAAGGACTGACTCGCTGCAGACAACACGGCGTAGCGCAGCCGGCAAAATTTTGCGCAGTTTCTATGTACAATTTACTTTTTTCTACATCTCTCTATTCAAAATAAAATTCTTTAATAATAATGTGTTTAAATCAAATGCTGAACAAAATAAGCCGGCCGCGGTGGCCGAGGGGACTGAGGCGCTCCAGTCACGGTCTGCACGACCACTACGGTCGGGGGTTCGAATCCCCCCTCGGGCATGGATATTTGTGCTGTCCTTAGTCTTAGCTAGTTCATAAGTAGTTTGTAAGCTTAGGGACTGATGACCCCGTAGTTAAGTCCCATAAGTTCTACAAACATTTGAACATTTTTCTTTAACAAAATGATCTTCATTTTATTCCGTTTAAAAATGCATTTTAAAGATGGCTCTGAAAAGGGCCCTTTCATCATTCAGATTCTGAATACAATGTCGGTTTAGACGTAGCTCAGTGTGTGGAAGGATTTGCCGGACTCGCACGCCCTTGGTCAAAGGGGTCCGCACTCTACGTCGGGCCCTGACAGCGTCTCTGAGAAGCCCTCTCATTCCTTAAAACCGAAGGGACAGCGAGAGGAAAAGAAGAAGAAGCTGAAGAAAAAGGAATCTTCTGTGGCTCTAAAGCCACGCCTTGTCACATCTTCCGCTTCTGATGACGGAGATCCTTGCATCCCCCAAGGATCTCGCTCTCCTGGACTCTCCAGAACCAATGGTTCTGGATCCAGTCGGAACACATTCGACAGCAGCAGGTAGTGAACCTATGGACTAATGATCCCTATCCTATCATGGCCTCTCCAGTCAGCACTAATCACATTCTCCAGTGGAATTGTGGTGGTTTTTTCTCCCATTTGGCAGAGTTACGGCAGCTTCTCACCACTTCACCTGCACTGTGCGTTGCCCTGCAGGAAACCTGGTTCCCCCCGACGCGATGTCCTGCCTTACGAGGTTATCGGGGATATTACCGGAATCGCACAGTTTATGACAGGGTTTCAGGTGGAGTCTGTATTTTTGTCCTTTCATCTGCATACAGTGAGTCTATTGCTCTCCAAACGCCTTTAGAAGCTGTGGCAGTCAGAGTGAAGACTACAATCGACCTCACCATTTGCAGTGTATACCTGCCCCCAGACGACGTAGTACCCCAACATTTGTTGGCGGCGCTGATTTCTCAGCTCCCCTCACCTTTCTTACTTCTGGGGGATTTTAACGCCCACAACCCCCTGTGGGGATGTACTACGATTACTGGCCGTGGCAGAGACGTTGAGAGTTTATTCTCTCAGCTTGACCTCTGCATTTTAAATACCGGTGCTGCCACACACTTCAGTGTGGCTCACGGCACTTACTCTGCAATTGATCTGTCGGACATCAGCCAGTGGTGTCAAGATTAAAATCGAGGAAAGATTTCATTCAATTTGAACATCCACTAAATGAAAGCCAAACTACAACCAGGAAATTAATGTGGACACAGAAATCGGAAAAAAAACAGCTTGCAATGTTGGAACATTAATGAAGAACTTCCGGCTGGATCTCAACTGGAATGGAAAGTCTGGAAGAGCCTAAATAGACTTAGGTGTCGAATGGGAAGATCAAAGGATAACCTGTTCAAGTGGGGATACGCAGAAGACGAGCTCTGCCAATGCGGAGAAAAACAAACAATGATACACCTGCTGAGCTGCCCATCCTTGCCAGCACCATGCACTTTCCAAGACCTGTGGCTGGCCAACGACGTTGCAGTGAAGTGTGCCGAACACTGGAGAGAGATATGAGCCTGCTATGGACAATAATAACATATTATGTGTGAAAATCATGATTGTATATATATATATATATATATATATATGAATGTATAATTAGCACTTACTTTTTATTTGTAATCTTGTATATGTAGCTTATTAATTAACTACAGATGTAGCTCAGACACGATTAAATAAATAAATTTTAAAGACAAAAATGAAATATGATGAAAAATACTTGAAATTTAAATTCTAAAAGTACCGCATAAATACAAGATCAATCATTTTGAAATTTATTTTAAAATTTCACTATGTATAGTTTCCGAGCTATGGGTGTCATATTCGTGTGGTTTCGTGAAATTACGTCACTTCAGCTCCTAAAAAAGAGCCGGCAGCGTTTGTATATCAGAGCTGCGAGTTTGTAAAAGATTAACGACCGACCGAATATTCGGTTCCGATTTTGCTTCCGGCCAGTTTCGGCCAAAGTCTTCTTTTCGGCCGCAGTTTCGGTTTCGGCCAGAAATCACCCGAATCTTCGGCTTGGCCGAAATTAGATTTCGTGAACTCTGGTGAAGTCCGGTCGCGTTCTGCATGGATTCAACAATAACGCTTTACCTCAGTTGACGGTGCGCCATTTTACTGCTATGATCTCTCGTCGCGCATGAAAATATGGCTATTTTGTTGTTAAGTACAATATTAAGCAATCGTATCTTGTAGTGATTACTGTGTTAGTTACAGTTTAACTTGTTCAGTATTGTACGAAATAGAACGGGTTATTTTATTGTTATGCTGTGAAGTTTTATTAATGAGTTTCCTTGAAAGAGAGGAGCTTTTTATAATAACTAAGGGAACACTGATCATGTGGTACACACCTCTTCCATTCCAGTCTGCGTAGCCGGCCGCGGGGACTGAGGCGCTCCAGTCACGGTCTGCACGGCCACTACGGTCGGGGGTTCGAATCTCTCCTCGGGCATGGATATTTGTGTCGTCCTTAGGATTAGCTAGTTCATAAGTAGTTTGTAAGTTTAGGAACTGATGACCCCGTAGTTAAGTCCCATAAGCTATACAAACATTTGAACATTTGAACCAGTTGCGTAAATTTATACTGACAACAATCATACTTTTAGTCGGACTGTGACTTTATTTTGCGAAATACTTTCTGCAGCACTAATGGTAACTGCTGTGTATTCATGAATGCCAAAAAATAGGTACCTGAAGTTGCCTGTCGACTGCAAAAAAAGGGAAGTGAAGATGGCAACATGAAACTGGCGATCTCAAGAAGCAGAGAAGTGATTACTTCAGGGCCGGCGGAAGGCACGTGCGAAACGTGCGGTCGCACGGGGCGGCACTTTCCGGGGGGCGGTAAATCTGCTGCCCCCCTTTTATTATTTTTATTTATTTCTTTTTAGGACAAACTCAACATTCACGCCCAAGAGGGGTTTCGAAACGAAACCTAGGAGGTAGCGGCTTTGGGAACTGTGGCATGGCGTCTCGACTACCTGCCGGCCGTCTCTGTTGAACAAGAGTGAGGAGGACTAATTTCTGCCTCGCCACTGTGGCAGGAGCGTCGTGTTTACGCCGTAGGAACTGACACGCCACTGACGCCAGTATTGTTACGAGTCGAGCGCTGCTAGCCTCTTATGCGCCGTGCGTTTACTCACAACTAATTTTTCAGAAGACGAAATCTAATTTGGAAATTCAAATGCAATGTTCGATACTGCAGTTACATATTAAGCCTGAAGCGATTTTGCTAAGCCCTTCAATGGCAGTTTCCGAATTTTTTTTATTCTTCCCGCATTATGAAAAAAAAATTAACATTACTACACTCAAACAGATCCAATACATACAATGTCTAGAAGTATTCCGAATACGTAAATACACTGCGAGTAATCACAAGGGATAAAGACATTGGTAGTAAGCCTGACATATGTTGCGTTTCGACGTATTTTTGAACATTTTTGCTATACGTTTCTGAGTGATAATGGACGTTTTGGTTTTTGAGCCATTAAACACTTGTCTGAACAACAATTAAACTCTGACCGGCAATTTTGTTTAACAATACTACTCGCAGACTATAACTTTGCCAACATTTATTTACTGTATCATGCGTGTGAATCCATGTTTCGTCTAAGTAAACTACTGGTCACTTTGATCCTGATGAAAACATGAGAAAGTATGGTCTTATAGCAACAATGCCCTATCGTCTGCACCTAGTAGAACGTTAATTTTGACACCTTCTAAAACCAAAATCCATACACAGAACATTGCTTCTAGGGGTTTCCTTGCTAGCTCTGAAGCTCATTTATGTTCGACAAAAGTTGTGCAGTTTTCGCAAAGTTCGTTTTTTTTCTATTGTTCGTAATACCATAGATATTGCTACCTGATAATACATTTATCCATATCATCGGTCATATACTTATTGTGAGCTTCCTGCTTCTTCTTCTTCTTCTTCTTCTTGGCCGCTAGTTTAACCGTAGCATCGCTGTACCTCGTCACGTGACCTAGTTCCTAACAGTGCCGCATCAACACTTGGTCTTTCCAGGCAATAGGTATTGTTGCAGTATGTACAACGAAAACTACAGAATTCGTTTCGATAGTTGATTGAGGGAGTCAAGATTGGTCAGAAGCATTTTCACTGCGTTTCACAGGAACAGAAGAATTGGTACGTCGGAATTTCTTGCAACTTGGGGCGTAATAGGTAAGTGCTTTTCATATAACGTACAATTAGTATTGCGTATGCATGTTACTCATAAGTTGGAATTTTTCTCCTTCATGATTGCAGAATAGGAAAATTTATATTTATTATGATCTATTACTTCAAAAATTGGCAAGTCGGCAAATAATCACGCGTCGTCCCAATAACTAGAATAAAAATAAAACGAAGAAAAGTGAAGTGATACGCTGATGACTAATTTCTTTCCCCTTATTCCATAATCGGACACGAAAGAACTGACAATGGAAATTACGACAGATGTCGAGTGTCAGTTCTTTGAAACGAACTACCGCTGTGCAGTGAGTTAATATATTTCGACTAGCATTATTTCTCGTCGATGCCCGGGTGTGTATTTATTGCATTACTAGCTGTAAACCCGGCGTCGTCCGGGTGTTAATTTATCCTTCATTCCCTTAGTCCACATCCCCTTCCCCCTCTGTTTGCATCCGCCTCTTTCTTTCCCATCCCTTTGTTCGTTTCCACCTTTCTCTGTCTCGGCGAAGTTTTTCTGCAAGGTACCCTCTGTCATGTACCATACATACATGGTTTAAAGGTCGTGTGTGCAAAACATAATGAAGACTGGAGGAAAACTATGCATTTTGTAAAATTCCGCAAGTTAAATACCCTCCACCATGCACTGAACACAATTTTATACTGACAGTGACATTCCCCTTGTTTGTAAGTAGGTAAAAAAAGGTAAAGCAGTCAACAATCCGAAGATTGGTTTGAACACCACAGTGCTTTACTAGGCATGGTCCTGTTTGGAGGCGGTATGCAGTTGCCTTCCTCCGACCTTGGAACTGACTTACCCAACCAGTTATAGGGGGACCTACAGTTTAACGTGGATCCGAACCACGGTGCTACTCGGTATTTTTCACATGAGCAGTACTGCCAGAGGTGAGAGTGTGCAAAATTTCATCAATATCGGAAAAAAACTATTGATTTCTATAGAATAGAAACGCAGGGTCACATTGAAAACACACCTTGTTGTTCTCAAATATTCCAGTTTTATTTCATACAACCCTTGTTTTGAGAATAAGGAGGGAAAAAAACCTGTAAAACCGGTCGAGCCGTTCTCAAGTTATGGCGCGACCAAGGTATTTAGAGACCCATTTTTATGTTGCAAAGTACCCTCTCCCAAGCACCGTATGAAACTCAAGGAAAAGGGTGACGTTCCTCTTGTTTTTAAGGCCAAGCGTTCGACATTTCGTGAAGATCGAAATGAAACTGTAGATTTTACATTCCTGCCAAATTTCAGCTTCATAGGTGAAGCAGTTTTCGAGATTTTGTATTTGTTCAGTGAGTGAGTGTCTTCGCTTTTATATAGATAGAGATTAAGAAAACAGATTGCTTAATTTTGTATGCAAGAGAATTAATGGAGACTTGCAGTCAAAAATAAAGAGTAACATTCAAATCTGTAATGCTAACTTAATACAAAGTCACGCCTGATGAGACAATTTTACGGCATTACAGCGAAACTGTTGTGAGCGGTAGACTTCTTTTCGTTTCATTATTTTGTGGGCCGGGAGGGGGGGATTTGTTACAAAACGCTTCATAAACGTCCGAAATTACATACGAACTGGGTATTCCCACGGGGTGGCCTCTCATTATTTATAACGTCATATATCCTGAGCTATGTCAACACCGCCTAGAAGATAAGGCCTGACAACTGGCCGTGCCTGCGTCACACCAAGAGGCGGCGGACGCAAGCTGACCGGCGAGCCGCTACGAGGCGGTGGGCGTGCCCCAGCGGGCAGACAGTCGACTGGCAGCCAGGGTTGTCAACGAGGTCATGATAAAAACCACCGAAGTCACCGTAAAATCCCACCAAAAACCCTTTCCGAAGTTCCCATGAAAAAAAAAAACCCATTGTCTATTCGTTTGTTCTTGGCCGATGGATTTGAAATTTGAACGCAACTATGCATTTTAAAGGAGGAGTTTTTATGTACCTGACTTATCTGTACACACACTAGACGGAAAACAAAAAAATATTGTTTATTCAAAAGCACTTCAGTAAACATGTTACATATATTAAAAAAACAGTAATTACTTTGACCCATTGCAATGCTTGTCGGGTACAGACAGCACACTGTAAATAACGCACACGCAGATTCAGCTCTTGCTTGATTCAGATCAACACTTGCACTCGGGAAATTTTTCTCTGTGTTTGAGACTGAAACGGTTCAGCGGCGCGCGTGTTTCTTGGTTTTTAGACGGTCTATAAGATCACCATATCTTGCCTTCAGATTAGTACTACAGTATCGCCAACGGGCCGCGGTGGAGTAGCCGAGCGGTCTAAAGCGTCCGCTGCCGTTGCTCGCCGTGGAGGTTCGAGTCCTCCCTGGGGCATGGGTGTGTGTGTTGTTCTTAGGTTAGTTTAGCTAGGTTTAAGTAGTTTGTAAGCTACGGACTGATGACCACGCAGTTTGGTCCGATAGATTAAAAATAAATAAATAAATAAATAAAATAAAATAAAAAAATAAAAAGCGAGCAACTTTGTTGTCACCTGGCACTTCTAAAATCCAGTTCTTTATTTCCGGATCATTTTTCCACTCATACCGACTTTTGCACGTAAGGGACTTTAATTTTCCCCATACTTTCGTGATGCAAGTGCAACACTTCCTCTCCATGGACATTGGAGAAGTCAACACAGAACTAACAGCCGACAACAATGAGCAAAGATCCACCAACTTTCTCACCTCCCACTGACTCAGATTTTGTCCCACCGTCGGCTTTAAAAAACCACCAGATTCGGTGGGGAACCACTGACGTTGGCAACCCTGCTGGCAGCCGCCGCCTCTGGGTGTGACGCAGGCACGGCGTCAGAAAGCTTCGTGGGCGTACGGTGAGCAGTTCACCAAAGTTTCATTGCAATAGAATGAATGGTTTGTGAACACAAACATTATATATATATATATATATATATATATATATATATATATATATTATTCAGTCTCCTTATTCTTCCTCTCTCCATTGTCTTCCGCCCCGCTATTTGACTGTTTCACTTGAGTCTGTAGTGAAATTCGGTCAGAATTCTACAATAATATAAGTTTTCACATACATTTCAGCATTTTTGTAAATTCACAAGGCTTATTAAAATTAGCTAGATTTCTTCAGTCAGGTGTGACTTCATTTTTGAGCTGGTACCCAGCGACTGTTTTGTACAAATCTGTGGCGAATGTCACCAATCAGTCACAATTTTTGTTTTTATTTTTCTGATCTACTGACATTTCCTACAGATTTGTTTAAATAAAATTTCACAAACGTCCTGTAAAAAGAAAGAGAGAGAGAGAGAGTGAGAGAGAAAAACCGGTGTTGGTTGTGGGGAGGGGGGCGGCAATTTAGCGGCTCGCACTGGGTGGCATTTGAGCTTGCGCCGGCCCTGGATTACTTTCTGCGTATTTTGTATTGTGGCAGTCACTTTGGGACTCAGACATTTCGTAGTATCTATTTGGCATGTTTGTTGTCTACCGAAAGAATAAAGATTTTCTAACTGCAAGAAGGTGTGCAGGAATGTGAAATTGGTAGTAGCTATACATTAGAGTCGTTAATTCGAGGTGAACGGGACTGGGATCACATGGAACAATAGAAATTTACTTGTAAAAAAGAAGAAATCGACCTTGAATAGAATACATGTGTAAAAAAAAGACATTTTTTTTAAACATAGTCCTTAAATTGTCATTTATGTTGACAGCGTAGAAGTCTTTTCACCATTTATTTCACGCTGTAATGGTGGAGTGCCTTTTTCTGTGAAGATAGAATGTACCCGCACTTGTTTTGTTATATGACTCTCGAAATATCGAGACTCCACTGCATCGACTTCAGTTTACTTATTGTCTAACTTCCTGCAGTTTTTGTTTTGTACGTAGGTAATGTCACAACGAGGAGAAAAGAATCCAATTCGGAAGTACTTAAACAAAAGTATCGTAGTTGTGTCTAAAGCTGTTCGCCTACCATGTCATCTTCTACGGTCTCCTGATTAGGCTTACACACACTCAAGAAGGCTTAGTACATGTTGGGATGTTGAAAAATTCGGAAAAACTAGTGATTTGTGGCGTAACGTAAATATATAGAAATTGTAACGTAATTACGCGAGTTTCGGTTTCGTTGAATCTAGAAGAGTAGCCGAATATTCGATTACGGTTTCGGTTTCAGCCACAAATCATATTTCGGTCGCACTCTATCAAAGATATTAACTCAACGTGTACTATAACAGAAAAATGAAATCCCACAAAAAATGTAACGTTTCCTGCTGTCCGATTTGAAATGCAATGGCCCGTTTAGAGAACACAATTACGGACTTCTTAGTTATGGTCGGTTGCACCCTCCCAGGGGGCTCACGGTTCTTTCGTGAGTAGGTGCGTGGTGAGCACGGGGCTCCGAGCTAATGCAGTCATGCTTCCTTCTTTACTTCCCGAATTGCATTTCCTTTCCCCGTCCCCTCCTTTCCTATCCTCACTCCTTCCCCTCCCCACCGTGGGACTGATAACCTCAGTAGTTTAGTCCCCCTATCCCAACCAAACAACCCAACTCGGGTGCACTCTGATCTCAGCGGCACGTCTTGTTACTGGTCATACACCTCGTGACCGCCGTCATGTTTTCTAGCCTCCATGTCATCATTTAAACTTACCACCAACCCTCCCTCGATGTACTCCACCACTTTCTCATGCTACACTTAAAAGGCGGACAGCCCTCGCATGTTGTACTGGCAAAGAGCCACGCCAGATATTAGCCATCAGCCTGCTGCCGTACCTCTCGAAAGTATTCGAGAGGCTGTACGCGAAGAGACTGCTGGGTCACGCACCGTCCATTCCACCAGACACCAGCTACTAATGCTGGCCAAGCCGGCAATACGGTCACTGGAAACAAGGGAATTCCTTAGGGCAGTATTCCTTGATGTCTCCCGTGCCTTTGACTCCATCTGGCACGACGGACTCGTGTAGAAACTCTTAGCGCACTGATTGTCTCATGGGAGACTACTGCAGTCGGACGTGTCTGAACGAACCTTCCAAGTGAGGGCAGAAGACGGTACGACAACAGAAAGGCAGATACGGCACCGCGGGTCGCGCGTGTTGAATTGGCGCTCTTCGCCGACGATACAGCGTTGTTTATCCGCATCATGAATGCGCACACCATGAGACGCCGCCTCCAAGCTGGATGAGACGCCCTGGGTGCATCGGCCACCAAGTGGCGGTTGAAATTCAACGCCGTGAAAAGCCAGGCAGTCGTCTTCACTAGAAGACAAGTGTCTATTGGAGTACCGCCGATTGAGATTCTGAGAGCTACCATCCCTTGGAGCACGACGGCGAAATACCTAGGGGTAAGCCTAGACCAAAGGCTCACCTGAATACATCACGTCAGTGATGTAAGACAGATGGCTATTGGTCGCTTGCGCGCAATTTTCCCCTCTGGTCTTCTGCAGTCGTCGCTGCATGGGATCACGTAGTACCTGTCACTGGTTCGTCCAGTGCTCGAGTACGAGTCTCCAGTTGTTGGAAACGCCACAGACCATCACATCCCAGCCCTGCAGAGTTTCCCGAACGGTGCCGTGAAGACTGCCTTGCATCTTCCGACGCGGTATTCCACCGCCCACTTTCACGAAAAAATTGCCACTCGGCCACTCCGGGAGAGATTCCGCGCCACCGCCAGGACCAAATTAAAAAAAGATGTTCAAATGTTGTTTAAGCTTAACGGACTTAACTACGGGGTCATCAGTCCATAAACTTACAAACTACTTATGAACTAACTAAGACTAAGGACGGCACAAATATCCATGCCCGAGTGGGGATTCGAACCCCCGGCCGTTGTGGCCGTGCAGACCGTGACTGGAGCGCCTCAGTCCCCTCGGCCACCGCGGCCGGCCCGCGAGGACCTTCTACGAGAAGACGAAGCAGTCATACAACCGGCTCATCCGGGATTTGGGGACACAGCAATACCTCAGGCCGACAACTCGTTGGTCTGACCTCCTGCGAGATTAAAAATAGCAAATTTGGAGAAAAACATCGTCAATAATGACACACTAAGCCCATTCAATTTGACAGGTTTCCAATACTTTTCTCTTACGTTTCAGGTTCAGCAGGAATAGCAGCAAGTGCTTAGCCTACAATGCGTCGGACCATGGTCGAGCTCCGTCATGTAAGTGAATGTGAAGCATGTTGTACAACGCTACTGCATTCGCTTGACGCGCTCTTTACTGGATCCTCTCCTCCCGCAGTCGTGATAAACGTATGGGCTCGCGGCGAGACCTGGAACGCGCAGGAGAGCGAAGGTCGCTTGCCGGGAGGCAAGTGCGGAGGTCGCCTCGCGGGCTGGGGATCGGAGACGCGCAGAGCGAGCGCTCGGTGTGACGTAGCATCCCTTTTACGGTCGCGCTGAAAAATTGATCGCCGCCTATGTTTCCGGCGGCAAATCCGGGCGCATCCCATTTAGCGCGGCTGCCGGGATCCAGAGTCCGACTCTCAAACAGAATCAGCGAGCGGTAAATCTTATTATCCGCGGGCGGCGGCGCGCCATGCCTGCGGCTTGCAGCTCCCCCCTCCCCTGCCACTTCCCCCACCACCGGCGCCACTCCCCACTCCGCAGCCGCACGTGTCACCCACACACGGCGAGGGCGCGACATCCACTGCGCACGCGCGGAAGTCGCTCCGGCCGGTAACGGAACTGCTGCCAAACGCCCTCCTCGCGGTCGCCGACCATTGACGAGATTGTTCAGCTTCGCATACGCACGGGACGCTATTGTAACCTGTGGATGTTGATGGAAGTCACTGTGGCTCTAATATCTCGGTTTACGAGTCGCGATTAATCAAAGATGGAGTAATAACTTTCAAGAAGCATCGAATAACATTGTTCTCTACCAGATCGCTCCTGCAGATCTTTTGACCCAGGCGATGAACGGGACATTAAGGGAAGGTACAGACGAAGTCGGAAGAGTCGCTTAAAATATATTCACAATAAGGCACCTACACTCACAAGGAGACTACATTGGTATTGGACTTTAGAATTTTTTGATACTTAGAATACGTGAAGTTCATAACTCAAATAGCAATCAGCCAAAGCCATTCGTCGCAACTGTAAAAAATATCGAGAAAATCGATTTAGATGTTTTGCAAGTACACGTAAGTGCAAATAATTAAAGCGCTTTTATCATCTGTACGTGTAGCTCAGGTGGTTTGCCGGGCGCCGTGGATCAGTGCACTGTGTAATGAAAAACCTGAGCTAAATATACAACGAAAAAAAAAATGCAGTAGCGTTGTGGTTCCAATTCTGCTGCGACAGTTTTTTCCCGTTGTGTTAGGATTCTTACACAATTTTAATATCTAATGGTAATTTTTACGAAAAATGCTCATTTTCTATATTCGTAATTTTCTATATTTTATAAAAGGTTGTTAACAATGGCAGTTTTTTTACAGTGTTGCCTTTACTATTAGTTGACTACAGTAGTCTCTGATTGTTCAATTTGCGAAGAGCCACGACGCTGTTTTTGAAAAGTCATCTCCATAGCCACTAATGGCTTTCCAAGAAGCTACCCTACTCAACTATCATTTCAGATGACAAGGTGTTCAGCTTGTCTATATACAGATAAACAATATCTGACAGACGATGTGGGATTAGAGATTCCAAAATGTTTTGTATAAATGAAGTCGAAAACGAATAAACAAAAATGAGTAAATGAAAGAAAAAAAATAATTCGTCACACCGGGATTCGAAACATCGACTCTGTGGTTGTGAAGCCAGACCGCTACCTGAGCTAAGAGATGCTGTAACTGTCTTAATTCTTGGTCTTAGGTCTATGCTTACTTGCAAAACTTCTAAGTCGATTATCTCGAGAATTTATGCGGGTTGCGACGAATGGCTTTGTCTGATTGTTATTAAGTTCTGAATTTTATAAACACAAAGAAATTCTGAAATCCGAAACCCACGTAGCCTCCTTGTCAATGGCGCAGTCCGGGATTTGGTTATAGGGGCAGGGTATTTTTTAAAAATATGAATATTAATCTATGACTTATTTTTACCCTTTTTATAATTTAACCAATTATACTACTGACGCAATTGCACAAGAAATAAGATGAGTGGGCTCGCATTAATTTGAAATTGGAAGAGGAGCAACTTCGTGGAAATGGAGTGTATATAACCAGCTCGTACAATAATTAAGCAGCTTCTGTGTTACTACCCAAAGAGAAAGATCATTACAGTGTAATTAACATGCGACTCTATGTGTAAAATTTTACTAAAATAACACTATTGTTGTTCATAAGATCCCAGAGCACGGGGGCACCGCATATGAACAATAGGCTTGTGACTTCAGCATAGCAGTAACAATAGCGGCAGCATCAGAGCTGGTCGCGGCGGCATTAAAACCGCTCACAGTAACAGCAGCACGCGTTCTTATTGGTGGCATCAGGCTGACGACCCATTGTCACGCTAACTTGTGCTTGACAAATTATAGTTCGTTGTGATTTATTACATGTGTACTGTTTCATATTTCCGGTGCCGACCTGTTTAAAAAAATAAAACAATAAAATATAATAAAACAAAAAAATTTTGGGGGTGCCGCGTGGAAGGGGGTTTCAGCCTCAGTCCCCTCCCCATGGCTGCACTGCTGCCTATACTTATCAAAACAATTAGGGGATCAGGTGAGATATCATACACATCATATTCATATATTGGTTACAATTGTAATTTGTGTGTATTACCGTACAATACTATATTTCGTTCTCTCAACTCTTTCTTGAGGGTACATGGCGTTTACTAAGAGCGAGGCACCATGGGGCTACCATAATAGTGGAAAAGTCATTCCCGTTGCCGTCTGATGTGGTGTTGCTCGTTTCGGACGGCAAGTACAGTTGCACACCTGCATGGTATAGATAGTATCAATCAGCTCTTGAAGGGTATTTGAACATTCTTCCATAACTTCAATATCCAGCTCATTAACCATTGCAGGATGTATTGCTCGGGCTGCAATGCATCTGCCAATTGCAGCCCAGCCACGCTCAATCGGATTTAGGTCCGGTGAACTAGCTGACCATTCTATTCGTTCAGTTCCCTCAGCTTCAAGTACGTTGTCCACCAGTGCAGCTCTGTGGGGACGAGCGTTATCGACCAACAGAACAAACCCATCTCCTATGTCTAAATGACATAGAGGTCTGTAGTTCCGCCAACACCGACTCCTGCCCATACCAATCGTCCATCAACATGATATGTTCAGAGTTCCACGTTCTCTCCAGGTGAGGGAACGACGATTGTCCTTCTGGACACAAAACCCTGACTCATCTGTAAAAAGAACCTGGCGCCATTCGACACGACTGCAATCCTGACGTTCCCACGTCCAGTTTCTGCGGGCTAAATATTGCCGTGGTTTTAGTGGGACACGCAACATAGCTGTCCATGGGTGTAGGCCACTTCCCGGAATGCGATTTCGGACTGTTTGCGTTGATATTGCGCGCCCTGTTGCTGCGTGGAGGATGCGTTGCAGGTGAGTTACACTCAACCTATTGTCTTCACCGACTGTCAACCGCAGTTAACGGTCATCTCCTTCTGATGTTACCCATGGAGGATTTTGGTCTTGCCTTCTTTTAACGGTTCCTGTTGGCTGATATCGCGTCTACATCCTGGAAATAACACTTTGGGACACTCCAACTGCTGCAGCCAAGCTTCTTATGGCTAACCATGCCATTGCTCACTACACTATAAAAACATAACTGCAACAGCACTTAATTGCTTTACGCCATCATCAGGTAAACGTTACACGTTGGTAGATATATACCTTTCAAGGGAGACTAGTGCTTTGGTTTATAACTAACCCGAGGAAATTTATTACAATCCAAGCTGTGATGTAAATTCCTGACACTGATAAAATATGTGACAATATAATAAATTACGACATTATTCTAAGAAATATAAATTAAAACAATAGAAATTGGCTGAAAAAATTTACCAAAATTATGTACTCTTAAACAGGTGTAATGTCTGGAAACATGGAAGCGTTGTGAATATACGTTAAAATTTTAACTAGTTAAACTGAACTTGGGAAAGATTATCTTAAACAGATCCATTGTCTGGAACATGGAAGCGTGTGACAAAGTAGAATGAAACATCTGTAAATATATATTAAAATTTTTGCTTATTAAATTAAAGTATGGTTATTATTAAAATAAGGTATTACAATTTATATCAAGTATGCAGCTACACAATTGTGATTACGCAAGAATTTTATAACATGGCTATGAAACAGTAACAGAGGCATGAGACAAGTGGGTAGGAGATGGTAGTTTACATTGTCTGCACAGGGTTAGGTTCTGCAGACAGAAGTGGTGAGTATGGAGATTGTGCCTGATCATTCAGTACCATGTTTGGGAAAGTGTACATATGTATGTTAATTTACATTATTTCAAAGACGTTCATTTTCCTTCCTTTTAGTATATAATGTAATACATTACAGCTGTGGCCTCCTTTTAGCAGGTGGTCTGCAAATGTAGAATTTCGTTGTCTAAGTTTCCAATTTCTGTGTTGTTCCTTTAGTTGGTTGCTTATATCACTGACTCAATGAAATTCGGCTGTTTTTGCATTTATTTAACTATTATTCATGTCTCTTGATAGTTTGCTAATGTTTCGAAAATCATGGGGTTTCATGACAGTGATCGTTTAATGGTGTTTCACAGTTTATTTTACTTTCCAAACTTGGATCTTTTTGTCATCTCAGTCTCAAACTTTATTGTTTTTCAGTATGACTTGACAAGGGTTTTCGTTTAACTGACGATCTGCTCGATACAGTAATTTTGATTGTGTGGCAGACGCCATTGCAGAGATGCCAACTATTATGTATCAATCGTAATAATTACGAGTTTCCTCCGATAATTACTACTTTACGAACTTCATGACAAAAATTACAATTTTTGTTTGGTTTTGATTTTTGTTGATTTATCATTTTAACGTTACGAAGTGCTCAAAAGGATGCACAATAGAAAATAATAGTTTACAAACTGAATTATCAGCAATATTTCTGTTCGCATTTTTGTAAACAGTTCCTTTTCGTGTCCTTTTCTGCCCTTCGTAGAATTTTGGTTGGTTGGTTTGATTTTGAAAGGGACTAAACGACAAAGGTTATCATCGTAGAATTTTGAGTACCATATATGGTATACGAATTCAGTCATCGTAACACAATACGAGGTATGAAGTGGTGTTTCTTGCACTGTTGTACTCTTCATTAGTCACGTTTCTTCCTGTTCCTGTCCATCTCCCGTCCATGTTTGTTTCGTTGCGACAACAATCTGTAATCTAGTAGTCTATGACGAATAATGTGCGTGTGTCGTATTAACAAGCATTTATATTTATAACAGATTTACTGCACAATAACCGTGTGTTAAGAAAATATCTTAAGATTTTGAAATAAACAATGGAGTAATTTCTGCTGCAGCAAATGGTGAGGGCGCCAGTCTAGTAGTCTTGTGTAGTTCGCAAACGAACTAGTTCGGAAGAGCGCTCCCACAGGCGAACTACGCGAACTACTTCGCAGATCCCTCGCCTCTTAGTTCGTCCGCTACTTTTCCGAAGACTGATGGGTAACAGCGAGAGGACGTGAGAGCGCGCAGAACCGCGTGATTCCCTTCTGCAAGTTGCCGTCATTTCGAACTGAGATGCAGCTCAGCTGTAGTTTTAGTAGCGGTAGCAAAAGCCAAAACGAGCGCACGAACTAAAAAGAGCGACCTACTTCGCGGTCGAGCTGCGAACTAAAAGGAGAGCAACCGGTCACGAACTAAAAAGAGCGACCTACTTCGCGCCCGAGCTGCGAACTAAAAGGAGAGCAACCGGTCGCGAACTAAAATTTGCGCGATAGGCCGCGAACTAAGATATGCGCGATAGGTCGCGAACTAAGATATGCGCGATAGGTCGCGAACTAAAACGAACTAAAATATGCGCGATAGGTCGCGAACTAAAATATGTGCAATCCGGCGCGAACTGAAATATGTGCAATCGCTCGCGAACTAAAACATGCGTTACCGGTCGCGAACTATTATGCCAAACGTATCTCGCTTCTTAGTTTGTTGGATTCTTTTCCGAAGACCGACGGGCAATAGCGAGAGGGCGCGCAGCAGAATTAAATATCACATGTTTACCTTCTGCTGATGAGAGCCATTTCGAGGTTAGCGTCTGCATGCTAGATTACATTTTTCCGTCCTACAAAATTTCTGCTTTGAAGTATTCTGCACTCTGCAATATCTGACTAATAAATTCCATAATGCCAAGATATAGAGATAACTCTAAACTTAAACTCGAGAAATTATCCACAAACTGTTTCTTTTGGTTTGCGTGTTATCTTTATCTTTAGCGAACTAAAGTGAGCGCTTCCGATCGCAAACTATTATGCGCAAGTGTACAGTCTAGAGACAAAAATTATTCAGAAATTTAGGGAAGAACACCGAAATAACATTCTTGGCTTTGTTTACTGTGCTCCTCCAAACCCAATTAACAAGTGTTGTGTAGTGTTTGTAGCCGGGATTTGTCTACTGCGGTTGGTGGAAGAGACGATTACCGCAACAAAATTCATTCAGTGAAGCTGAGGGACACGAACAAGAATTTATCCATTTTACCAAGTTTGGTAACAAATTCAGAGTTGTATTATACAATATATCTGGTTCAGCCTTTAGCATACAGTGACCATACAGGACGTTTGTTCAAAAAAATGTTTCCCGAATCTCCAACAAGTGTGCGCGAACAAAATCGTGAACGCTAGTTGAAAGTATGGCTTCTACGATTGAGAGAAAGGTAACGAGTTTAATGAAGTCCCAGCCTTTTGCCGTAGCAACAGACGGCAGTAACGACAAGAACGAAAAGAATCTCTATCCAACAGTTAAGCCTCTTTTTGACTCAAAACTACACAAACTTCAACTGTAATTTTCCCACATCGAAAATCAAACGACAGTTTCGTGCTAATATGAGCACAGAACTGTTAAGCGTACTGTTGGTGCAGAAGATGCATATGTCGACAAAACAGAAAGCACGTTACCTGTGTACTTTCAACAAATGGGGTCTGCTAAGGGGACAACTAGAGCATCCCATTCAAAAAATGACGACGCGAAACTCTGGTAGATAAGGAAAAATAGCTCTTTATATATACATGTCTTTGAATATTTTACATTTGTTTTTAATATTGGTTTTTCTGTAATGTCTTATTTTGCAATGCATCAAAATACCACACCACTAACCAATCCAACACATTACTAACTGGCATTCTTAAAAGTTGGCATCTCTGCTTTCTTCGGTGGGTCGTTTGGTAGCTTAAAATATTAATGTTATTTTGCCCATTTTTGTTCTTTGTTTTTTAATGATCGAAGGTTTCGGCAACACACAAAAACGGGTTTCAGTCTCAAAGGGGTGAAAGCAGATCTAAGAACCATCTGTCTTAAAGTTTTGGGGTATAGTACACGTGCTCCAAGCGCTAATTCAAAGTAGTGAAGAATAAATCATTATAGGTGCCAAACCTGGCTAAATCCGGTGATACATTCAGTCAAAATTTCTACTAATGACCAAATTTTTTTCGGAAAGGATAAACTGAATAAAACAGAAGGTGGCTTGTTTATTGCTCTCACAAAAGGTTTGTCCTGTAGCGAAATTGAAGTAGAGTAGTTGGTATGGGTAGAGGTTACACGTGACATACAACTGTAACTGGTGGTTACTGTTTACTCACCCTCGACATGTTGGCAAAAATATATGTTCAAAATCGGATGCAAGCAAAAAACATCGTCCTAAATTGTACTAAACGTATTCACCGTAAACTATCTCGAGCAATTAGTTGACGAATCAACTAGAATAGTAAATGGTTGTGAAAACGTACTTCATCTCCTAGCATCTCCTAAAAAAGAGCTTTGAAACAGATACTGGGACATAGAGTTGTCGCAGCGAGACTGAATGTAGAAATTACCAAATCCATCAAAATTATACGAAAAATATATGCATTAAAAAAGCAAAAACATATAATAATTCGCTTAGCACCCTCCTGACTGTCAGTCTCCAATTTTTAGAAACTAACAATTTGAGTATAGATCGGATGTGGCTTCCATTAAAAAAATAATAATAATATCGACAGCAACTGAGTGATTTATGCGAAACAAATTAACAAAAGAGGGGACTGATACCCCTTAGTACACAAAACAGGTCAGATCACTGTTGCAGAAGCAAAGAAAAAAAGCATGCCAAATTTGAACAGACAAAATCCCCAAGACCAGAAATTTTTACAGAAACTTGAAATTTAACCTCAAATTTAATGTTTGAAACTTATATAATAGTTTCCATTACGAAACCTTGTCTCGTAATTTGGTAGAAAATCTAAAGCTATTCTGGTCTTATCTAAAGTATACTGGCGACAGAAAAAAAAAAAAATAGCCTACCGAACTAAACAGTAAAATGGTGATTTAACTGATGACAGTGGTGTTAAAGCAGACCTGTTTAACAAGAGCTTTCCGAAATTCCTTCACCAACGAAGAAGCAAATACTCCAGAATCGAACCAATGACAGCTGTCAGCAAGTGTAATTTAGAAGTAGACATTCTATAAGTATTCTAGTAATTTAAATCACTTAATAAAAACAAGTCCTCTGACCCATTTTGTATACATTTTAGTCTCCTTACAGAGTATGTTGATGGAATAGCTCCATACCTAGTTATCATATACCATCACTCGCTCAGCGAAGGATCCGAACCCAAAGACTGAAAAGTTGCACAAATCACTCTAATATTCAAGAAAAGCAATAGGAGTGATCCTCAAAATAACAGGCGCATATCATTGACGTTTTGCAACAGGATTTTTGAACATATACTATTTTCCAACAGTATCAGCTACCTCTAAGAGAAGGACCTATTGATCGATAGTCAGCTCAGATTCAGAAAGTATCGTTCTTGTGAAACACTCTTTAATCACATGAAGTGATGAGTGCTGTAGACAAGGTATCTCAAATCGATTCAATATTTATAGATTTCCAGAAGGCTTTTGACACTGTACCTCACAAACGGGTTCTAAACAGATTACATGCTTGTGGAATATCGCTACGGTTGTGTGACTGAATTCGTGAGTTCCTGTTAAAACGGACACAGTAAGTACTAACTGACGGAAAGTCATCGAGGAAAACATAAATGATATCTCATTCTCCAGGTAAGTGTTATAGGATACCTATTGTTCCTTGTCGTTATAAACGATTTAGGGGACAATCTGAGCGGATCTCATAGACTGTTCGCGAATGATGCTGTCATTTATCGGTTAGTAAATCACCAATCAAAAGCAACTGTAAAACGATTCAGTTATCTGCATGGTGCGAAAATTGGCAGGTGACCCTAAATAATAAAAAGTGCGAAGTCATCTATATGAGCACGAAACGAAATCCGTTAAGCTTCATTTACACGATAAATCAGTCAAATTATAGGCCATAAATTCAACTAAATAGCTTGCAAATACAATTGCGAAGAACTTGAATAGGGAAGAACACAGCTGCCAGTAGAACATGTATACTTGATAAGTCATTTTATGTATTTTAACTGTTAAAAAACTATGCAGTGTGCGTGAGTCCCCAGGATTTGAAACAGTTCCGAGGATGTTCATTCAATAAATGAAATCGATATCCTACATTTTTAAATAAATATTTTACATTATAACAACAAAGCTGAAATTTTGTATTACTATTAAAATTTTAGGTGTTACTACAGCAGTGTTTTTTCTGTTAAAAATGCTCCTATGTCGCCTTACAATAACACCGTCGCGGTTGAGAGGCCGAGCAGTTCTTAGAGTGATAAAAATAGTGCTTAGAGTGCTAAAATGAGACACCTTGCTTAATTATAAAAGAACAGTCGTGGATTTAATACTGAGAACAGGTAACGCTATAATTAGCTGTGGTGAGACAGAAAAAATGAAAACAAGTAAGCCGCGGTGGAGCAGCCGAGCGCATTGAGGCGCTATGCTACGATGCGCGAGGGTGTTCCACGTCGGGGATTCGAATCCCCTCTAGGGCATGGATGTTTGTGCCGTCTTTAGTATAAGGTAGTTCATAAGTAGTTTAGGGACTGATGACCCCCGTAGTTAAGTCCCATAAGCTTTACAAACATTAGAACATATTTTTTAAACAAGTAAGCACTTCATGCGTGGAAGTATATGCAATTAATTATATCAGAGCTAAGCTTGATTTCGTGGTATTACCTGCATTCGTCAAAATAATCCTAGCATAAGTCGCTTTCGAAAATGTAGTTTATATTTTCCTGTGATGTTAATTATACAGCACTACAGAAGGGAGTGCAGGCAGCTGTGTCTTTGCTGGAGGTCCTCCTCTTTCCAGGAGATTTGCGTTCATCCAAACAACCATACAACTGCTGCACATATGGGCTGGGGCTTCCCGGCACAAAGACGAGGGACAGATTGCATCAGTTATACGGCATATTAAGTTTCCGCCGACCTCCATATGTAAAAGGGCAGTCTCGTTCCCCCTCAGTAATTGAGCGACGACAGCTGAATTGGTTTGGCGAATCTGGGCGGTCACTCGAATGCAGCACACGTCTGACCATCCAAAACGGAAAGTAATAAGAAGTGACCGCTGTGTGTGTGTGTGTGTGTGTGTGTGGAGTAGTAGGGGAGGGTGGTGGGGAGGGGGGCGTGCTGCTGGAGTAGGAGGCGGGGGCGGTCAGGCAGCACAATTATCGGAGGGACATGTATCCGATTGTTGGTGGGATTAGCACAACGGGCCGCGAGGGCGCCGGGCGCCGGATCCTATCGATTGGCTAACCGGCCGATCGCTCGATCGGCCTGGAAGCGACGCCTCCTGGGTACAAAGCCCTCGCACTGGACGGGACAAGATAGCGCTGTGCATTTGCCGCCGAGTCAAAGGGCGCAGTCGGCAGTTCTTTCGTCCAGGAGATAGTGGTGGGTAGTGAGAGTACGTTGTGGGTGTTCAAAATTGTTTAGATTGAGACAAACGTCAGGTATAGCCACATTAATAACAATGAATTGCGCGGCACAAGACTGAGGAGGGTGAACATGACCTTAAAGGCGTTGTGAGACCAAGTTTAAAATACTCTCTCTCTCTCTCTCTCTCTCTCTCTCTCTCTCTCTCTCTCTCTATCTCTCTCTCTCACTCGGACATGTCCGAAAGAACAGACACCACACTAAAATAATTAGTATGTAGACGCGACGACGGCGTCAGCTTCAATTACTTCACCGCAGATGCGGTCATACGCCCGACCTCGCACGGAACTCCGAAATGGCGAGTGCAAGAGGGCATGAACGGTAGGGGCGCTACAAACATAGCATGCGACATGTGGGAATTTGAGACGCCAGGAGGCGAGCACGGGTAGCCAAGTGGTTAAGGCGACCGCTGGCCCAAAGCGGGAGACCCGGGTTCGATTGCCGGTCCGGCTCACATTTTCACTTGTCGCCATTGTTTCATTTAAATGCCAAGCAGCCACTGTCAATCCTTTCCTTCCTAATCCTTCTTCCTTCCTCTCCTTTATCATTAATTTGCATATACAGGGTGTTTCACTAAGTGTGTTTGCCTCTGTAACGTATAAAATAATAGGTGACGGGAAATTTTAATGCGGTAGGTCAACACAAGAAATGTGGAGCTATGAATATAGTTTATTGTATCATTTTCCAAAGAGTTACAGCACAAAGATATAATTTTTAAATGCATTATCGTGCATTGGAATCGTTGAAACCAGCTGCGTCCAAATCAATTTAAGCTACATTCCTATCACTGTTAGTTTGCGAGCTACAACCCTTCAAAGTTTCAGGGGCAGATACCACACGCTGTACATAATACATGGCTGTGTGGTGGGTGATGGATGTTATGGCGGTGGGAAGTTTATTTACGTGAGATGTTCAAATGAGTGTCCATGTTCCTCAATGCATAATGCAATGCACCGTCGAAAGGATCTGCGGACGGAGCGACATGCGTCCTCGATGCGCCGTTTTAGATCATCTGGGGATGTGGGCTCAGAGACATAAACACGATCCTTTAGATATCCCCACAAAAAGAAATCTACTGGTGTTAAATCGGGCGACCTTGCGGGCCATGAATGAGGACCATGGCGCCCCAAGCATCTTCCTGCAAACCTGTTGTTTAGTTCTTCCACAACAGCACGCGCAGAATGGGCTGGGTGACCATCGTGCTGCATCCACATATGGACTCTCGTGTGTAGACACATTTTCAAGGAGACCACCCAAACTGTCGGCTATAAAAGCGCGATGTAAGTCACCTGTCAGTGGACCTGGGAAGTAGTGTGGACCGGTGATTTCATCCCCAAGGGTTCCACACCACACGTTAATAGACCACCTACGTTGACGGTCGACAGGTCGTACCCACCGAGGATTGTCTACGGCCCAGTTGTGCATGTTATGGCGATTCACTGCACCATAATTTGTGAACGTGGACTCATGAGAGAACTTAACACTTTGTAAAGACTCCAGCGTGAAATTACGCATGGCCCACTCACAGAATGTCACTCTTGCACGGAAATCGTTCCCATGCAGCTCCTGGGTCAGTGACAGGCGGTGCGGGTGAAACATAAGGCGTGTACTATACGCCACACAGATGTGAGACTAACACCAGCGATTGCAGCAACGGCTCGTAAGCTGACATGAGGATCATGGTGTAGTGCAGTTAAAACAAACACCTCCGTCTCCTCACTTCTTGAAGGTCTTCGTCTGTTACTGCGGCGCATTACCAAGCTGCCTGTTTCCCGAAGTCGTTGTTCGGAATGTAAGAACGTAGTGGCTGCCGGGGCTCTTCGCCTAGGATATCTCACGGCATACGCCGTGGCTGCTTCAGTGGCATCGTGTCGGCACTCGCCGAGCATCAGCAACATGTCAACTTACTCGTTGTTCGTGTATGCCATCGTCATCCGATGTCAGTATCTGTGGTATATTGAGCCCCGGTTGTTTGTGTGGCTCCAACTGTCGGGTATACGGCCGTGTGCAGCGAAAGTCGGCAGTCTAACAGCGCATCGAGAAAGCTTCTCGCTCCGTGACACCGGCGACGTTACAACTCGGCCGCACCACATTTAGAAGGCGCACTGCATTATGCGCAGCGTTTGTGGTATCTGCCCCTGAAACTTTGAAGGGTTGTAGCTCCCAAACTAACAGTGATAGGAATGTAGTTTAAATTGATTTGGACGCAGTTCGTTTCAAGGAATCCAATGCACGATAGAAAAAAAAAAAAAAAACTATTGTTCCATTTAAAAAATTATATCTTTGTGCTGTAACTCTTTGGAAAATGATACAATAAACTATGTTCATAGCTCGGCAGAAAATGTAATATTTCTTGTGTTGACCTACCGCATTAAAATTTCCCGTCACCTATTATAAGTTACAGAGGCAAACACACTTGGTGAAACACCCTGTAATATAGGAAACACCCAAAACATGCTGCAAAGCAAAAAAATGTTCAAATGTTTGTATAGCTTATGGGACTTAACTACGGGGTCATCATCAGCCCCTAAACATACAAACTACTTACGAACTAGCTAATACGAAGGACGGCACAAATGTCCATGTCCGAGGGGGGGATTCGAACCCCCGACCGTAGTGGCCGTGCAAACCGTGACTGGAGCGCCTCAGTCCCCTCGGCCACCGCGGCCAGCTGTTGCAAAGCCACAGTTGATTCTTAGAAGAAACTTTTTAATATTCTTCCATCCAAGTATTAGTTTCTGTGCTTTATGGCGTCATTTTAAGTGCTCAATATTACAAAAATATTACAATGGTTAGACCACATTAAATAGTGAAAAGTTTCAAAATTTACCAGAAAATGAAAAGAACAGAGAATTTAGAGTCTGAATGCCCTGTTTTCAGCTATGGGCACATTTATCATCATAGAGGATGAAACACTTGCCCACAGCTGGACACAGTGCATTCAGGCTCTGAATTTAATTCGATTTGTAACTGTTTCTCAGCTTGGTTATATGCGAATCCCTGTACAGAGGAAGCCATGGAAAATTGACATTGCTTGCACCACATATGTCAAAAATGTTCAAATGTTTGTATATTTTATGGGACTTAACTACGGGGTCATCAGTCCATAAACGTACAAACTATTTATGAACTACTAAGGGCGGCACAAATATCCATGACCGAGGGGGGTTTTGAACCCCCGACCATAGTGGCCGTGCAGACTGTGACTGATGCGCCGCAGTCCCCTCGGCCACCGCGGCCGGCTCTTCAGCTATTTAGAAACCCACACTTACAGTGAATCTCTCCAAAAATCTAAGCTCTTCACTTGCTTGATCTGAACCAGAAACCTGTCAGATCCCACACCAGTCGACAGACACCAATCTGCCAGCGCATGAGATTGTAAAAAATTCTGTCGGCACTTGTTTTTACGAGAAATCAGAAGTTCTTCCCGCAATCACAGAATTCTAAGTGAAGTCGTTAAGCACTGCACGCAAACACAGAAGTTTTCATGCATTTTCACACTGCTTAATTGATGCTTAATCCTATGAGGTAGAGGTCCACCTCACAGCTTCATAATGGAAGAGAAGAACAAAGTGTTCTCCGAAACCAGCGCGTTTCTCTTCCCAGGAAGACGAAACTTCACCTCCCAACAATGCTGCACTTTTATCACAGATCCGTCACCAATGACATGACTCGTAACAGAAACTGGACAGAAGAGGGAAACTAGCTTATCGCCTCTGCAGCGTTATAACTGTAGGACCAATCAGATGCGTCTTTTCTAGAACAGTTGGCTTCTCACACAGAGCATGTGGCGTCCATCCACTAGGGTGAAATGCGGAGGAATTCGCCTTCTCGAGACACTGTCTCTTTAGATCTTAACTATGGGCAACTGAATGGGCAACGTATGTTGTGGATAGTCCGATTCTGTGACGAAGGAAACATACAGCTTGCTAACGATACACGTTTCTTCTTATCCATCGTTTTCGAACCATTTTAACAACGGGTTTCCGGCTACCGAGAGGCTCCAAGTCGCCAGCGGTTGCAAATTGTTGGCGGAGAAACAATCGCTTACAATTGTTGGCAATTTTGGCCATCCAAATTTTACACTGGCCACTGGACTGTGACTTCCAGCCCCTGCTATAATTATTCAGAAGCTTGCTCATATCTGAAATTACGTTGTTAAGTGAACTACAAACAAAAAGATTAGTTTTTCACTTCAGAAAAGAAAGAAAATCAGCCAATATTTATAATTTGTACTGTGAAAACAGAAAAGAGTCCTGGACGAATGAGGAACACATATTCAGGACTTGCTGTTCCTACGCATACTGCAAATATGCCCAATTCATAGCTCCAGAGCTCTCTCAGGCTTATCTTGCGTGAAATATATGACCGAATAAATATTAAAACATGTCGAAAATGTGTGACGACTTCTCTAGGTGTCTTGTGTTCTTACACGCCGACCGCCACAGGCGAGATGTTTTCTAGCGTAGCCGTTTTCAAACTTTTTAACTGTGCGGACCACCTACTTGGTTAAAGGGGAAAAAATAACCTTAGAGTAGCAGCTGTAACTGAATAATATTTACTTAAAATATGAGCACATACAGACACCCACATACTTAGGATGTATGTGTATTTCACATCTCAACAGTTCCCTAATATCGAATCAACGTAAGCATTCAGGATACGCCAAGGGCAATGCAGTTTTGCATAAAATTGTTGAATAGAGGAACGGAATATTATTTACAACTTGCACAAAAACCAGACAGCAGTTTAAGAGTTGAATGGCATGAAAAGGAAGCATTGGTTGGAAAGCGAATAAGACAGGATTATAGCCTTTCTCCAGTGTTATTCAACTGTATATTCAGCAAGCTCTGAAGGAAACCAAGGAGAAATCAGAGAAGTAATTAAAGTTCAGGGTGAAGAAATAAAAACAATGCGTGTTCCTGATGATATTACCGCGAGACCCTCCGTTACTTAACTGCCGCTACCCCTCGCGCCACGGACTGCGCTGCTGAAGGTCGCCGGTTCAATACTGTCCACGGCCAAAAATTTATCTCTTTATAATTAAAAATTTCCAGAATGTTCTACATGCTTCTAATGTTCACTTGTAATTTCTAGTTGTTTCTTATGTTAACTATTCATCTAATTTCTGGTACATTCTGTCTGTTTATAAATAGCAGAGCATTCTGCCCGAGAGGCAGCCAGTGCTCCGTGGACGTTTTAGTTTGCAATAAACCTGCTTTCAGTATAAGTACTGTGTTCACTTGACAACCCTGCCTTCGAAGTCAAGCCTGCTTCAATTTCAACGCGACAACATTGCAATAGTGTCAGAGACAGCAAAGGACCTGGAAGAGGTATTGAAAGGAGCGTATAAGATGAACATTAACAAGAGCAAAACAAGTGTAATGAAATGCAGTCTAAGAAAACCATGAAGTGCTGAAGGAGGCAGAGAAGGTAGGAGATGAGTTTTGTTACTTGGGCAGTAAAATAAGATATGATGGTCGCAGGACAGAATGGCAATGGGAAGAAAAGCGTTTTTGAAAGGGAGAAATGTGTTAACATCGAATGTAAGTGTAAGAGAGTCTTTTCTGAAGGTATTCGTGTCGATCTTTGACTTGTGTGGGACTGAAACATGGATGATAAATCGTTAAGAAAGGAAGAAGATAGAGGCTTTTGAAATGTGGTGCTACAAAAAAATGATTAGATGGGTAGATCGCGTAACTAATGAGGATGCATTAAACAGAATTAGGGAGAAAAAGGCATACCTTGACTAAAAGAATGGATCGATTTTTGGGACACATTGTGAAACATCGGGGAATCGTAAAATTGGCATTGGAGGGAGGCGTGTGGAGTAAAAATCATATAGAGAAACAAAGAGACGGATGCAGTAAACAGATTCAAACGGATGTGAGTTGCCGCTCTTATAATGAGATGAAGAGGCTTTTTCAGGAAAGAGTAGGGCGGATAGCTGCATCAATTAAGTCTTCGGACAGACGACAACAACAACAACAAAAACAACAGTGAACAACAAAAAGAATGTTCGGATGTCACCTGTAACCATACATAAGAAAACACCGACTGACTTTACGATTTGTTCTGAAATTTTACCTGTGGAAATTACAGGCAGTACTCTTCTCTCTCTGTATTTACTTTGCAATGACGCGACGTATCTATGAAAGTTTTTTTATATGCGTAAATGCTTCTATATCAATATCATTTCTACACACCTGCATAAATACAAATGACGTCTGTAAACGAAAATTCTGTGATTACTTATTCAACGATTTTTCATGTGGTTGTGAGTGTTGCTCACACACACACACACACACACACACACACACACACACAAACACACACAAACACACACACACACACACATACATACATACATACAAACACAAATACATTGATTTCAAATAAGTAATGAATGAATAAATAAAACTAAAATATTGGCAACACTCACAAACCACAAGAAAAAACTGTAGAACAAACAAAAATAACATAGTGTCATTGTGGTGAAGTGATAAACAAACCGAAAGGCATTCCTCTAAAAAACGGCTGATGTGCAAACTTTACGCAGTTTAGATAAGTAAAGTGGTAACAAATGAAACGAAAGAAACGATAAAAAGTACCGTAGGCGAAATTTGCCGTGTACAATCAGAAAACGCACCTCACAAATTGACCAATCTCAGCCAACAAGACGGAAAAACCCCTGTGGGATGTAAGGAACAGGCATTAACACCCTGAGTAGATTATATATCAATTTATAAACACATAAGATGCACAAAAAGTTGAAAAACTGTTATTAATATATATTTACGAAACGTATTGTGCAAACATATGTACCATTTACAGAACCACAAAAGTTGTTTTTGTTGTGGTCTTCAGTCCACAGACTAGTTTGATGCAGCTCTCCACACTACCCTGTCCTGTGCAAGCCTCTTCATCTGAAAATACGGACGGCAACCTACATCCTTATGTATCTGCTTTCTGTATTCTTTCCTCAGTCTTCCTCTACGATTTTTACCCCACACACTTTATTTTAATGCTAAGTTGACCATTCCTTGATGTCTCAGAATGTGTCTCACAAATTATCCCTCCTCGTAGTCAGGATATGCCATAAACCTACGATTTTAATCCACACACTTCCCTCTAGCGCTAAGTTGATGATTCCTTGATGTCTCAGAATGTGTCCCACCAAACTATCCCTTTTTTCCCCAATTCTGTTGAGCACCTCCTCATCAGTTACGTGATGTACCCATCTAACTTTCATCATTCGTCTGTAGCACCACATTTCAAAAGCTTCTAACATATTTTTGTCTGAGCTCCTTATCGCGCACGTTTCACTCCTACATAATGCTACACTCCAGACAAATGCTTCCAGAAATGACTTCCTAACATTTAAAGTAATATCCGATCTTGAAAAATTTCGCTTCTTCAGAAACGCTTTTCTTCCCATAGCCAATCTGAATTTTATATCTTCTTTACTTCGGCCATGAAAAGTTATGTTGCTACCCAAATAACAAAACTCTGCTACCACTTTTGGTGTCTCATTACCTAATCTAATTCCTTCAGCATCGCCTGATTTTCTGACTCTGCATTACATTATCCTCGTTCTGCCCTTGGTAATGTTAATCATACATCTTCCTTTCAAGACACTGTCCATTCCATTTAATTGGTCTACCATGTCCTTTGCTCTGACAGAATTAATATGTCATCAACAGACCGAAACGTATTTATTCTCTCTCCATGAACTTTAATTCCCTCTTCAAATTTCTCCTCGCATTCCTTCACAGTTTGCTCAGTGTAAAGATTGAATAACATAGAAGAAAGGCTACAACCCTGTCTTACTCCCTTCCCAACCAACGCGACTCTTCTTCCCCGTTAACCGCTGTTTATGTACAAGTTGAATATAATCCTTCGCTCCCCGTATTTTACCCCTGATGCCTTCAGAATTTCAAAGAGCGTATTCCAGTCAACACTGTCAAAAGCTCTCTCCAGATCAATAAATTCTAAAAACGTAGGTTTCCCTTCCTTTAAACTATCTTCTAAGATAAGTCGTAATTTATTGCCTCACTTGTTGCTATATTTCTTCTAAATTAAAACTGATCCACCCCAAGGTCGGATTCCACCAGTTTTTCCATTCGTCTGTAAATAATTTGTGTCTGTATTTTGCAACCATGACTATTAAACTGATAGTTCTATAATTTTCACATTTGTCTGCACTTGCTTCCTTAGGAATTAGAACTCTTCTTGAAGTCTGAGGGTATTTCTCCTGTATCATACATCCTGCATACCAGGTGGAACAATTTCTTCATGACTGGCTCTCCTAACGATAATGCAGTTCAGACGGAACATCATCTACTCCAGGGGCCTTGTTTCTACTCAAATCTTTTTATGCTCTGTCAGATTCTTATCGCAGTATCTCCTATCTCGTCTTCCTCTACTTCGTCTTCCATTTCTAGAATCCTGCTTCCAAGTTTATTTCCTTGGTATAGGCTCTCTATATATTCCTTCCAACTTTCAGCTTTCCCTTCTTTGCTTAGAACCGGCTTTCCACCTGAGTTCTCGGTATTCATGCCGCTGTTTTCTTTGTCTCCAAATGTCTCTTTCATTTTCCTGTAGGCGATGTCTGTCTTTCCCCTAGTTATACATTCTTCTAAGGTCTTGCAAATCTCGTCAAGCCATTCCCGTTTACCAGTCTGCACTTCCTGCCAACCTCATTTTTCAGATGTCTGTACTCCCTTTTGCCTGATTCACTTGATGCATTTTTATGTAGTATTTTCTCCTTTCGTCAATTACGTTCAGTATCTCCTGTGTTATCCAAGAATTTCTATTAGACCTAGTCCTTCTGCCAACATGATCCTCTGCGGCTTTCACCACTCTATCTCTCAGAGCTACACATTCATCTTCTACTGTAATACTTTCCCCCATTGGAGACAATCCTTGCCTAAAACTCTCTCTAAAAATCTCAGCCACCTTTGGTTCGTCACTTTGTCCATATCCCATCTCCTTCATTTTCTACCTTTTTGCACTCTTAAGTTTTAATCTACAGTTCATAACCAGTAAGTTATGGTCAGAGTCTATATCTGCCCTTGGATATGTCTTACAGTTGAAAGTAGCCTGTTACATTATTTAAGCAAGCTCTCGGACAGCTGAGATTAGCAAATTCCAGTTAAACGCTCACTGCTGCTCTAAATTACTTGACGAGTAGCCACAGTACTTGCGCAACGGAAATTTATTCAACTGCTCACTCCTTAAGGGAGCAGCCAACGTTTTTAACGAACACAAAATTAATGTTATAATAAATGAATAATTAGATTATTAAACATGGGACGGAGAGCATGAAATTATAAAGTAGAGGTTTGATACTTTAAATCAACATCCATTCAATAAAATGAACAAGAAAATAAATGTGAGGAGACCAAATTAAGCACAATAAAGCACACACCTTGTACAAAAGTGAACTAAATCATAAAGTTGCTGCCCGCAATAAAATTGTTTCTGCCGTTTATGAATATGGAGGTAACGTGGGAGGAAACTTGCAAATACACAATGGGAAGAAGAAAGCACATTCATTCACAGACACACGAATAATGCTTGCGACACATTACACATGTGGGATCACTTGATAGCAATGACTAACGAGTGTCGGCAGCGTTTTTTACGAGATGGCGGGTGTCTTGAAGCACAAATTTAAAATCACTATGCAATAAACCAACTCATTTTCAGGGAGGCAGTGGCCTACTATTCTTAAATACCACATGGTGTGCAACCACGGGGAATTACATAGAATTTACAAAAGAAATTAATTTATAATAATGTTTGTAGAGCTTATGGGGCTTAACTACGGGGTCGTAGTTACAAACCATATATGAACTAGCTAATACTAAGGACGGCATAAATATCTATGCCCAAGGGGGAATCGAACCCCCGACCGTAGTGGCTGTGCAGAACGTGACTGGCGCGCCGCAGACGGTTCGGCCATTGCGGCCGGCGAAATTAATTTAGAATAAGCAAGTAAATCATACACAAGAATTCATATAGAAGTCAGCTAGTATTAATAAAAGCATGGCTGAGGACCGAAGTAATGACCGTTATGAAAGCACGTGGTGCAATCAGTCATACAAGACAGGAAAGACGGAATCAAATTACCAAACCTGAGAAATATTTAGCATACTCGCAGATACAGAAGCAACGCGAAAACGTTAGTTAAAACACAACAAGAAAATTTGAACATACTAAATTCACCCAAAAATTAACGGCCACACACGAGTATTCTAACTTGAGAAAATCCGGACACAAAATCATCACCAAAATGAAAATGAAAATACTAAATTTTAAATTTACACCGAATGACTTGAGGCCTGTAAGTTAAGGAAAACTTCGCCTCACATAGCGAAAGAATTACTCAGGAAAGCTACCACTTATAAACCAACACTGCCTGATCACAAAGAAAGCAATTTCTAACAGCATATCTTCCTCTCAGAAAGATTCGACAAAGTACTTACTTCCATGGCCACTGCAAGAATGAAGGGGGTTGGAACACTTGCTGGGAGTGACTTTTGCGGGGAGTGACACTTGCGGGAATCCGGGGCCCTTGGGGCAGCTAATAGCTTTTCCTGGGTACAGGCACACCAAGAAGTCTAGCACTGTCAACATAACACGAAACTTGTTCTAACTACATATTAATTCGTTGAGTGTTCCTCCTGAAAACAAAACGGTATTTTAACAGTGATAGTGTTTGGAGAGTTATTAAGACATTCTCTGCTACTACAAGAGGATGACTTTCAACAGTCATACCTCCTAAAAGCATATTATTCAGAACACTAAGCATATCAAGACACCTGCGCAAGCAATAAATATATTAGGCATTCTGCACCGCTATGTAGTTAACCCTACTATCACGCAACTTTCATCTCTTTTAAAAAATAGCTACTATGCTTTTTAATAGGAGACGCAACCTTAAACCTTCAATTAAAAACGTTAATAATAAGTCAATGAGTATTTTACATACTTGATGCGTTTATTCGAGACCCCAAAACGATTTCGCTGTATTCGAATTACAAATACATCGAATGAATGTATGAAATACGGAATTTGTAAGGGAATGTCACACACCGAAAAATGTTAAAGATAAATTCTATTTTCTATCACCGTCATATAGAAGCATTTTTACTCCGAACTTGGCATAAACCAACAGGGAGCCAATAGTTGGTTATAAATTGCATTGCCTGTTAACTGTATAAATATAAATTGGTTTGGATTTTCCGCCGTATGCAAGACACCAGATTTTTTTTTTTTTTTTTTTTTTTTTTTTTTTTTTTTTTTTTTTTTTTTTTTAAATTGTTCCCAAACATGTTTCAGCACATTTTGTGCTATCATCAGTGGGAACAATTAAAAAATCAGGTGTCTTGCATACGGCGGAAAATCCAAACCAATTTATCCAAGCAAGCACGGAAGAAAGAAGAACAGCAGCAACAAAAAGAAGATTATGTATAAATATAAATTACGGAATACGCGGAACTCCTGTTCAGTACAGTCAAAAAGGTCTAAGGTAATAGGCAGTGGTTTACAATCAGATATTCGTATCACTCTCCTCCTCAAGAAGTCTGTGTGAAGATTTATATTCAGAACATTCAAGAAAAAGGCTACTGTGATGTTGAAACTACAAGAAGCAGCTCATTTACTCAGGAAGAGAAAACGTTATGGTGCCCGTAAATTTGAATGGCTGTATCTCTTGTAGTAACATTCATTTTTTGATAAAAAGTTAAAATCCAATATACCAGAATTTTGTTTTTCTAAACTCAGTGCCAACTTTTTTTGTCGAAATGTTTGCAGGAAGTAGTCTTGATGTGATTTCATACTTCTATGCATTAAATTGATGTTATCAAACATGTAATTTGTGTCACAAATTGCGCGGCCGGTCCGGTGGGCCTTTCCCTGAATACGGTACAGGTAGCGGCTGGAGGGCGTGGAGTAGGGGTGGTGTATCCCTACTTCTGGAACACCCTGTTCACTACCTGCAGCGTCCGGCTCTCTCCGCAAGTGTCTACACATTGCCTTTCCCCGCAAGTGTCACTCCCCGCAACTGTCACAAATTCGAATGAAGTCCTCAGGCCACGCCAAAACCTTCCCCATCACACACCGGACGTAGAGCGCGCGAAAAACTCATACAGAGCGCGTTCAGAGCATAGTGTTTACCAAACCTCTCTACCTGAGGAAGATAATACCCTCTTCAACGGCTCCCAGAGAGGTCTTTTGTAAATCTTTCGTCCAAGATTAGGTAGGCACAACACTAAGAACACGGCCACCTCGCCATCTTGCCAGGTAAGCTTGTCTCTGGCCATCCAGCAGACGCCAGCGCAGACGACAAACGAAGCCATGCGTTCTTGACTAAAGTAAACGAGGCCTAGAGCGGGAGGCGGCGACTGTAAGCCATTGCGCGGCAGTCAGTCAATATTAAAAACAATCTTCCACATTCACATGAACACACAAGTTCAATCACACGGGTGAAAACATATATAAACATGGGGCATTGATCATTAATAAACAGAATAAAAATAATTAACATACTAATAGACAATATTAGTGCGCCTCGGTTGCACAGTGGTAGAGTGCCAGATTCAAATCCAAAGGTCGTGGGTTCGATCCCCGCCAGGTCCTAGGATTTTTATCTGTCACTTTCCACTTCTTTCACCTCTGGCAGTACTGCTCATGTGAAAAATACAGAGTAGCACCGTGGTTCGGAACCCACGTTAAACTGTAGGTCCCCGTATAACTGGCTGGGTAAGTCAGTTCGAAGGTCGGAGGAAGGCAACGGCATACCACCTCCAAACAGGCCTAGTAAAGCACTGTGGTGTTCAAACCAATCTTCGGATTGTTGACTGCTTTACCTTTTTTTTACCTTAGACAATGTTAACGGTGCAGAAACTCTTTAGGTTAACGAATAACTCAAAAATGGAACACGACCACACAGTCAGTGGACGTGTTTCATCACCGTCCGCTTAGGGGCGATAGTCTGGAACCAATCCTCTTATACTGTATTGGATCCAGATTATAATTAGTTACACACACAAACACAACAATAAATTTAAAAATCTACCCACTCTGGGCATTGTGGGCAGTAATGGGCATATTGTGTCACCACAGACATTGCCGAGGTGGGGTGGCTTGCGTGCCTCAACGATGCAGATAACCGTACCGTAGGTGCAACCACAACGGAGGGGTATCTGTGGAGAGGCCAGACAAACGTGTGGTTCCTGAAGAGGGGCAGCAGCCTTTTCAGTAGTTACAGGGGCAACAGTCTGGATGATTGACTGAGCTGGCCTTGTAACATCAGCTAATGTGGCTTTGCCACACGGTTACTGCGAACGGCTGAAAGCAAGGGGAAACTACAGCCGTTACTTTTCCCGAGGACATGCAGCTCTACTGTATGAAAATATGATGATGGCATCCTCTCGGGTAAAATATTCCGAAGGTAAAATAGTCCCCCATTCGGAACTCCGGGCGGGGACTACTCAGGAGGATGTGATCATCAGGAAAGACAATACTGGCATTCTACGAGTCGGAGCGTGGAATGTTAGATCCCTTAATCGAGTAGGAAAATTAGAAAATTTAAAAAGAGAAATGGATAGGTTGAAGTTGGATATAGTGGGGATTAGTGAAGTTCGGTGGCAGGATGAACAGGATTTCTGGTCAGGTGAGTACAGGATTATAAATACAAAATCAGTTGGGGGTATCACAGGAGTAGGACTGATAATGAATAAGAAAATAGGAATGCGGGTAAACTACTATGAGCAGCACAGTGATCGCATTATCATTGTCAAGATAGATACGAAGCCAACACCGACAACAGTAGTACAGGTTTATATGCCAACTAGCTCTGCCGATGATGAGGATATAGAAGAAATATATGAGGAGCTAAAGGAAATTATTCAGACCGTTAAGGGAGAGGAAAACTTAATTGTGATGGGAGACTGGAATTCGGTAGTAGGAAAGGGAAGAGAAGGAAAAATAGTAGGTGAATATGGACTGGGCAGAAGGAATGAAAGAGGAAGTCGCCTGGTAGAATTTTGCACGGAACATAATTTAATCATAACAAACACGTGGTTTAAGAATCACAAAAGAAGGTTGTATACTTGGAAGAGACCAGGAGACACTGGAAGGTATCAGATAGATTTTATAATGGTAAAATATAGATTCCGGAATCAGGTTATAAACTGCAAGACATACCCAGGGGCAGATATAGACTCTGACCATAACTTGTTAGTCATGAACTGTAGGCTGGAACTGAAAAAAACTGCAGAAAGGTAGGAAAATAAGGAGATGGGACCTGGATAAATTGAAGGAACGTGAAGTTCTGGTGAATTTCAGAGGGAGATTTAGGCAACAATTGACAGAAACAGGGGGAAATAAAACAGTAGAAGAGGAATGGGTAGCATTGAGAGATGAAATAGTGAAGGCAGCAGAGGACAAAATAGGTAGAAAGGCAAGACCTGCCAAAAATCCTTGGATAACACAGGAGATACTAAATTTAATTGATGAAAGGAGAAAATATAAAAATGCAGTAAATGAAACAGGCAAAATGGAGTACAGACGACTAAGAAATGAGATTGATAGGAAATGCAAAATGGCTAAGCAGGAGTGGCTAGTAGCCAAATGCAAATCTGTAGAAGAATGTATAAGAAGGGGAAAAGTAGATACCGCCTACAGGAAAATCAAAGAGACATTTGGGGACAAGAAAAGCAATTCTACGAATATCAAGGACTCAGATGGGAAACCAGTTCTCAGCAAAGAAGGGAAAGCTGAAAGGTGGAAAGAGTACATAGAGCAGCTCTACAAAGGAAATGAACTTAGAGACGATGTTGTAGGAAGGGTAGAGGAAGTAGATCAAGATGAAATAGGAGATACTATACTCAGAGATGAATTTGACAGAACCTTGAAAGACCTAGGCCGGAACAAGGCCCCAGGAGTAGATGATATACCCTCAGAGCTACTAAAGTCTCTGGGAGAGCCAGTCATGACAAGACTATTTGAACTGGTGTGTAGGATATATGAGACAGGCGAAATGCCCTCAGACTTTAAGAAAAATGTAATAATCCCCATTCCAAAGAAATCAGCTGCAGAAAATTACAGAACCATCAGTTTGATAAGTCATGGTTGCAAAATTTTAACACAAATTATCTACAGGAGAATGGAAAAGCTGGTAGAAGCTGACCTAGGGGAAGATCAGTTTGGATTCAGGAGGAACGTAGGAACCCGGGAGGCAATACTCACTTTACGTCTTATCTTAGAAGATAGATTAAGGAAAGGCAAATCTACATTTTTAGCCTTTGTAGATTTGGAGAAAGCGTTTGACAATGTTGACTGGACTACACTCTTTCAAATTCTGAAGTCAGCAGGGGTACAATACAGGGAAAGGAGAGTTATCTACAACTTGTACAAAAGCCAGACCGCAGTTATTAGACTCGAAGGGCATGAAAGGGAAGCATCAGTTGGGAAGGGAGTAAGGCAGGGCTGTAGCCTTTCTCCGATGCTATTCAATTTGTACATAGAGCAGGCGATGAAGGAAAGCAAGGAAAATTTTGGAATAGGGATTAAAGTTCAGGGGGAAGAAATAAAAACATTGCGTTTTGCTGATGACATTGTAATTCTGTCAGAGACAGCGAACGACCTGGAAGAGCAGTTGAATGGAATGGACAGTGTGTTGAAGAGAGCGTACAAAATGAACATTAACAAGAGCAAAACAAAAATAATGGAATGCGGTCTTAGAAAATCAGGCGATGCTGAAGGAATTAGATTAGGTAACGAAACAATGAAAGTGGTAGATGAGTTTTGTTACTTAGGTAGTAAAATAACATGCGATGGTCGCAGTACAGAGGATATAAAATGCAGAATGGCAATGGGAAGAAAAGCATTTTTGAAAAAGAGAAATTTGCTAACATCGAATATTAATTTAAGTGTAAGGAAGTCTTTTCTGAAGGCATTTGTGTGGAGTGTTGCCTTGTATGGGAGTGAGACATGGACGATAAACAGTGCGGACAGGAAGAGAATAAAGGCTTTTGAAATGTGGTGCTACAGAAGAATGCTGAAGATTAGGTGGGTAGATCGCATAACTAATGAAGAGGTACTGAACAGAATTGGTGAGAAAAGGAATTTTTGGCATATCCTGACTAAAAGAAGGGATCGCTTGGTAGGACACATTCTTAGACATGGGGGAATCGTAAATTTAGCATTGGAGGGAAGTGTGTGGGGTAAAAATCGCAGAGGGAGGCCAAGAGACGCGTATAGTAAGCAGATTCAAGTGGATATGGGTTGCCGTTCTTATGAGGAGATGAAAAGGCTTGCTCAGGATAGAGTAGGGTGGAGAGCTGCATCAAACCAGTCTCCGGACTGAAGACCATAACAATAACAACGAAATAATGATAAATTATGCAACATTCAAGCAGTTATCATTAAAGGACATTTTAAATTATTTAAACAAATTAAAAAAAAAACAGTAAAAAGATGGTGCGCATAAGGTTGGTCAAGATATTGGAGGGTAAGAAAAATGCATAAACAAAAATTTTACCAATTTGTACAATAAATAAAATAAATTTTCTCAAAGCATACACAAGATAATTTTTAATGAACTTTTCATTCCTGGGAGTGACTTAAAAACAATAAGTACGATTCACTTTGGTGAGTGTTCATTTTTTTTAATGTTTGCTAAGCACCACAAAAGTCGACAAAAACTTAAGGGCATCGACGAGGAGGATGTACTCTTCGGGATAACTGGATAGAGATTACAACCCGCACCTATATAACAAATTACTACTGCCAAGTTGTCGTTCAGTGTCCGTGGTTGTAGTTGATCGTCCCTCTTTCTAGCTCCAGGTGCACCTCGCCTCGCCGACGTTTTTCCCTCTCTGTCTCAGCGTCAATGGTTGGATCAGTCATCATCTTGTTTTAGGCACAGAGGAAGTGGAAATTTGTGAGCACCCTCGATGGCGAGCGATCATAAGAGGCAGTGCCACACCTTTGTGAGGTTCCGACATCCAAACAGGACAGAGATGTGGAATGCCTAAGTGCCGAAGCACAAAGTATGTTAAGCAAGGAGGTTCATAAGTCTTTCGGTGTCCTGGTGTATGTAGTAACTGGTCTGGTCGTGACTGACGCCAGACATCTGCGTTGTGCCCTTGATGCTCTCGTTGAGTAGCATACACCGCCAGCGCCCACCTCACGCTTCAGCTGATTGTACAGAACATAACTCACTCAGCGCTGCATATGCTCATATGCAGGATAACAAATATTACAAATGCGTCTTCTATGCGACACATTGTCGCGGCGCGCTCTTCAACGCCGAAAAACAGTGGAAAACACAAAATTGTAAATGCATATTCTATGCGACACGTCGTCGGCGCGTACTTTAACGCCGAAGAACAGTGAAAAAACACATGCAAAATATACATTAAAAACCTGGAACCTATAGAAAATACACCGGAAAATAAACAATCATTCTTTAAAATGTCTCAGACTAGAAACATGGTGCAAAACATGAGACTTTCGGGTCCGTATTGTTTCCAGTTCAACTGCGTTTCCATGATCAATCCGCCTTATGAGGAAGGGACCAACAAAAACTGGATAGAACTTCCGCGTCAGAGCAAGATGCTCGTTGGACAAACGACGGGAACGAACCAAGACTTTCCCCCCGACCTCAAAGTAGAGTACTAAACTATGCTTCTTGTCATACTGGCGCCTTTTCTCAGCGGCCTTGTTTGATATGTTCAATGGCACGTTTAACCACCTCGCTGTGCCTCAGTTTGACCGGTGGATCAAGAGGTACTATCTCCCGTACCTTGTCTTCTGCACATTCATTTTTCAAAACGAACCTCGGCGGCATAGAGGTAGAATCACTCGGCAACTCGTTGATGACGTACTGAAACCCCTGTATATACTGATCCCAGGCGCGATGACGTCTGTAGCAACACAAGCGGTACAATTTCCCCAGTTCTTTCATCTCGCGCTTGCACGAATTTGACTCCGGGTGATAAACGGAAATGAAAATAGGTTTATGCGCCTCCACTGGAGCGTCCTCTTCCAGACAGGAGAGCGAATCTGAGGAACGTTGTCAGATAATGCCTTCTCGGCGTACCCAACTTGGGACAGGAAGTCTTTCAGGAATGCAGCTGATACAGACCTGCTCGTCGCTCTTTTTAACATATTTCGAGGTCAGTTCAACGGCATCGAATATGTAACTGTGTCTACCAGCTGTCCGTGGTAGGGGACCAAACAGATACACCGCAAAGAGAAGGGATAATGGTGAACAGAGGGGCAAGGTGAGATACTGTGGGAGCTTTGGACTTCTGACATGCTTTACAAACAGCAAGAACTTTCCGGATCCCCTTTTCCGTGTTTGGAAAGTAGCAGGTATCACGAGGCTTAACAAAACATTTACGGGGCCCATAGTGCGCGTAGCTAAGGTGTGTGTACCAAATGCGTTTGTTCACCAACTCATCCGGTATACATACAACCCAGTTGGACCTTCCGGGGTTGCTACGGCGGAACAAGACATTATTCCTAATTAGATAATAGTTCCTAATCGACGGCTTTTTGTTTTCACGCTATAAAGCCTTCACGTCTTTTAGAACTGCGTCCTTGTCTTGTTTCCTCGCTATGTCGTGTAGGGAAGCAGAGATGAAATTTTCAAAAGTTCCCCCAAGTAAATAGAACAGGCTGTAATTATTTTCATTAGGTTCATCATTGGAACTCTGAGTCAAACCAACCGGCGAACGAGAAAGGGCGTCAGCCACCACATTCTTTTTTCTGGGTACTGCACAACCGTGAAGCGAAATTCCTAGAGATAGAGCGCCCACCTAGCCAACTCTCCGTGCGTCAATTTCGCCGACATGAGGACCTGCAATGCACGGTTATCAGTATATACCCTCGTAGTTCGGCCGAAAAGAAATCCATGGAACTTGGTAAATCCGAAGACGACCGCTAGGGCTTCCAGCTCTTCAAATCAAATGTTCAAATGTTTGTAAATCTATCGGACCAAACTGCGTGGTCATCAGTCCGTAGCTTACAAACTACTTAATCTAAGGTAAACTAACCTAAGGACAACACACACACCTAGGGATGCAAACGATACATCGATGTTTTGAAAACATCGATGTTTCGTCCTTAAACATCGATGTTAACATCGATGTTTTGAACAGCGATATATCGCCGATGCATCGACGACATAAGTCCAAAACTATCGACATCGTTCAACAATTGATTGGCAACTCCATTGTTGCTTTATTAGTTGCTCAGCCAGCGTCAGCTCAAGTGTGGTGCACCTGCTGTCGTCGCTCGTCGCTGTTTTCATACTTTTGAAATAGTAGGTAAGTGAAATATGAAACAATCTGATGATTAATCTGATGTTTGTCCAGCACGGGCTGCTGGCATTATTGAAATTTCACGCTCCAACATCAGTGGAATCGAATCTTTGACACTATTACCCAGTCAGACTGATATAGTACTGTCAAAACGTCAGTTAAAACATCAAACAAAAGTCGACGAAAAATCCGAGACAAAAGCCAACAAGCCAAGTATAACATAGATTTTCGTTTCAGCAACGTACATGATTTGATAAACGTCATTGATGAATATTTATTTTAAAAATACATTATTAAGTAATAACTGAAAGATGCATAATGTTTAATTTTCTCCACGTCGACAGCTAAGAAAAATGCCATACGTCAACAAAACACAAGTTATTTCGTATGTAATGAACAAATCGATGTAAATCCCAAGTAAAACCAGCGCAATAGGTAGCGAAACCTTATTCCCAGCTTCTATTTCATTCTAATCTGCCATTTCGCTGTGTATTCGTAGCCTAGTGAAAGAACATAAATAAGACAGATAGTTTCTGGCAACACAGCTTCATTTCAGTGTGATTTTACTAATATTTCTTAAACGTATCGAAACATTGGAAAAACATCAATGTATCGTTTCCCAGAGCGATGTTTTTTTAACATCGATATTTTTCCGCAGGAACATCGATGTCTGAACATCGATGTTTTTATCAACGATTTTGCATCCGTACACACACCCATGCCCCAGGGAGGACTGGAAGCTCCGACGCCGCGGTGGAGTAGCCGAGCGGTCTAAAGCGTCTCGCTGCGGAGAGTGCTAATGGGGTTAAAGCAACACCACCCAAAGATTTTTTTAAAGTGTTTTTAATTTTTAATAAATCACAACGTAACAACAATTTGCTAAGGACAAGTGGACACCGGCCGCGGTGGCCGAGGGGACTGAGGCGCTCCAGTCATGGTCTGCACAGCCACTACGATCGGGGGTTTGAATCCCCCCTCGGGCATGGATATTTGTGCCGTCCTTAGTGTTAGGTAGTTGATAAGTAGTTTGTAAGTTTAGGGACTGATGACCTCGTAGTTAAGTCCCACAAGCTATACAAACATTTGAACATTTCCGTGTTTTTCTTAAATCACTCCAGGCAAATGCCGGGATGGTTCCTTTCAAAGGGCACGGCCGATTTCCTTCCACATCCTTACCCAAACACTCCGAGCGTAAGCTCCGTCTCTAATGACCATGCTGTCGACGGGACGTTGAACTCCAAGCTTCCTTCCTTTGGCTAGTAAAAAAGAAGGCGCTTAATTATTTTGCGAGCTGTTTATATACACTCCATTTCCAGGGACTGATGACCTCGTTGTTTGGTCCCTCATTTCCATCAACACACACACACACACACACACACACACACACTCCATTTCCATCAAGTTATTCCTCTTCTACTTTCACGTTGTCGGGCCCGGTTGACTAGAAACCAGAGGTTCGCGGGTTCGAAACCCGGTCGGTCCTCGGAATTTTTCAGTCTGCACTTTAACCCATCCTCTACCTCTCAACGATGTCAGGAGTCGCCAGAAACGACACGTGTTTCGGATTCCATGTTAAACCGTAGGTCCCCTTTCCCCGTTTGGATAACTGGGGTAGGCTAGGGACACGCATGTCGCCGAAGTGGCGTCCAATTGAAAGACTTACACCAGGCGAATGAGCCACACGAAATTATTATTATTATTACTTTAGTTAATGCGAGCTTACTCATTTTATTTCTCGTGCAATTGTTTTCGTAGTATAATTGGTAAAATTATAAAAAGTGTATAAATAAGTCATAGATTAATAAATTGAAAAGGCTTTATTAAAGGCTTTGTTCATTATTTTCCGTTTCCCTCCGAAAACTACAATCCTGTCAATCTTTCCGGATTACGCGAGCAGCATATACGACAATCGACTGACTTAACAAATCCACCACAAAATCCGTTTTTTTCGCGCCCTCTTACGACCCGGTAATCCCAGTGTTACGCACGGGGATTACCCGGCGGCAAAGCAAGTGTTTCCTCGCGGCCCGCTGTCTGGCGAGTGTTTCGCGGAAGAATGCGACCGGCAGTCCAAACAGGGCGGGCAAACAGGGCCAGCCAGGTAGCGAGCCCACCCGCGGCGATTACATAACGTTTACTCATCTCGGCGGCGGCGCCATTGTGCGCCGACAATGCGGTGGGCGCGCGCCGGCGGCCGAGGCAGACGTGGGCTGCCGCTGTTCTGTTTGATGTCGGCCACCTTTGTGCAAGCCGCTCCTTGCATTCAGCGCGCGGCCCGCCCCGCCGCAATAAAACGCACTGTGCCGTGCTATCTCGCCCGCTGCCTCTGCCTCCGCTTCCACAGCGAGACGCGGCCGCCGCGTCACTAAAGGTGATTGCAGCCCGGCCCGGTCAGTGTGGGCGCCTAGCGCTGTCAGAGGAACCGCCGTTCCCCGCCCGGCTGAGCACCGGTGGCCGCTAAATTAACCGCAGGGCTCGCGTCTTCCTCGCTCTGAATCTGAACTAAAGGCTACGGTGCAATCATCGCGTTCTTTGGAACTGCAAAACTACCAAAAACAAACGAAAAATATTCTTCTTCTTCTGCTTCGTTAGGTACCTTCAGGATTAATTATTTACAGACTTTTGTATCCCATCCTCGTCCCCACTTTTGTGTCCCCGCCTCGTCGCCGCTTTTGTGTCTCGTTTCCGTCGTAGGTGTCGGTGGCCGAGTAGAAAGACCGACACAGGAATAAAGGATGCACGCTTGTGCAGGTAGGAGGTGACCAGCCAGTGGGACAAATGTTCAAATGTCTGTAAATCTATCGGACCAAACTGCGTGGTCATCAGTCCGTAGCTTACAAACTACTTAAACCTAGGTAAACTAACCTACGGACAAACACAGACACCCATGCCCCAGGGAGGACTCGAACCTCCGCGGCGAGCAACCGCGCGCTCCGCAGCGCCAGTGGGACAGCAGAAACTAGAAACACTAGAGTAAATTAGAACAGGATATATATTTCTTAGAGACTTAGTAATACTTAACTTTTACATAGCTCAGTACTGCAGAATGCTGATACATAGTTGAGCTAGAGGCCTGCCTAGTGCCTATCCGATAGCCAAGTCTTTACTGGTACCTATCTGATTCCGAGGTGTTGACTGGATCCTATCTCAGTTCCAAGTGAACGACGTCGTTCAGTCATGGCCACGAGCGGGATCGCAGCAGAGGGCGCTCGTGGCTGACGTCGTAAGAACGCCGCGCCGTGCGTGCATGGCGGCGCGCGGCGAAAGTAGGTGGCGCGCACTTCATACTTGTGCGACACCACACAGACGAATGGAAACACTTCAGGAATCCGACCTCGGGGAAGATCAATTTGGATTTAGGACAAATGTAGGAACGCGGGAGGTAATACATTACGACTTATCTTTAGAAGATAGGCTAAGGAAAGGGAAACCTACGTTTTTAGCGTTTGTCGATTTGGAGTAAGCTTTTGACAATGTCGACTGGAATACACTCTTCCAAATTCTGAAGGTATCAGGGGTACAAAATATAGGGAGCGAAGAGTTATATTCAACCTATACAAAAACCAGACAGCTGTTATTAGAGTCGAAGGGCAAGAAAGGGACGCAGAGGTTGGGAAGGGAGTAAGACAGGGTTGTAGCCTTTCCCCATTGTTGTTCAATCAGTACATTGAGCAAGCAGTGAAAGAATGGAAGGAGAAATTTGGACAGGGCATTAAAGTGCAAGGGAGAAGAAATAAAAACATTACGGTTTACCGATGACATAGAAATTCTGTCAGAGACCGCAAAAGATCTGGAAGACCAATTGAATGGGATGGACAGTGTCTTGAAAGGAAGATATAAGATGAAAATTAACAAGAGTAAAACGAAGGTCATGGAATGCAATGTCAGAAAATCGGGCAATGCTGGAGGAATTAGATTAGGTAATGAGACAATAAAAGTAGTAGATGAATCTTGTTATTTGGGTAGAAAGATAACTTCTGATGGCCGAAGTAAGGGAGATATACAATGCAGAATGACTATGGGAAGAAAAGCGTTTCTAAAGAAGCGAAACTTGTTAACATCCAATATCAATTTAAATATTAGAAAGTCCTTTCTGAAAGCATTTGTATGGAGTGTAGTTTTGTATGGGAGCGAAACGTGGACAATAAGGAGTTCAGACAAAAATATGATAGAAGCTTTTGAAATGTGGTGCTACAGACGAATGATCAAAATTAGATGGGTAGATCACGTAACTAATAAAGAGGTGCTTAACCGTATCGGGGAGAAAAGGAGTTTCTGGCATATCCTGACTAAGAGAAGGGATAGATTGGTAGGACACTATCTGAGACATCAAGGAATTCTCAACTTAGCATTAGAAGGAAGCGTGTGGGGTAAAAATCGTAGAGGGAGACCGAGGGACGAATATAGTAAGGAGATTCAAAAGGATGTAGGTTGACAAACGTGTTCTCAGATGAAGAGACTTGCACAGGACAGGGTAGCGTGGAGAGCTGCATCAAACCAGTCTACGGACTGAAGACCACAACAACAACAGCAACTCGCGTATTCCTCGATCTGAATCTAAACTAAAGGCTACGGTGCAATCATCGAGTTTTTTAAATTTGGAACTGCAAAACTACCAAAAACAAACGAAAAATATTCTTCTTCTTCTGCTTCGTTAGGACCCTTCAGGATCACGTGTGGCTTGTTTGACACGTCTTATTTCTTCCCAATACCTTTTGATTTTCCCGCTTCTTCTGTTTCTTTCTTCTTCTGTTTTCATGACTTTGATTTTTGGTGTCCGGCCAACTGTGACCGTCCACCAACCGTTTATACTTCTCTCTGTCCTGCACCGGTGCCTGCAGATTCTTTTCTTTTATTCCTACAGTCTTCCAGTCATCTCTGACTTCCTTCACCCAGTTATTCGCCGTATGACATGTTGCATTCCATATCTTCTTAGTCAACCTCTCATCGTTCATCCTTATGATGTGCCCAACAAATCGTAACCTCCTTTTCCGTATCTCGCTTGATATAGGTTCAAAATTTTCGTACAGTTCCTCTCGTGTTCTGTGTATCCAGATATCGAAATGTTCAAATGTTTGTAAAGCTTACGGGACTTAACTACGGGGTCACCAGTCCCTAAACTTACAAACTACTTATGAACTAGCTTATACTAAGGACGGCACAAACATCCATGCCCGACGGGGGATTCGAACCCCCGACGGCGGCGGCCGTGCAGACCGTGACTGACACGCTGCAGACCACTGGGCCACCGCGGCCGGCTCCAGATATCCCCATTTTTTAGTGCTCCATATGTCTCTTAAAACTTTTCGCTCCTCCTCCTCCTCCAACTGTAAACAAGCTCACTTACCGAGTGTGATCGTTTCTGATGCATACGGTATAGTGTTCAAAATTAAAATGTTTGTGTAGTCTATGGGACTTAACTACGGGGTCATCAGTCCCTAAACTTACAAACTACTTATGAACTACTTACGAACTAGGACGGCACAAATATCCATGCCCGAGGGGGGATTCGAACCCCCGACCGTAGTGGCCGTGCAGACCGTGACTTGAGCGCCTCAGTCCCCTCGACCACCGCGGCCGGCACGGTATAGTGCAGCATTTCTTACAGTTGCTGTGTAGTGTCGCAATTTGGCATTCCGTGACAGATTTTTCTTGTCATACGTTGTTTTCACCGCGTACCGAAGCTTCTGCAAGAGCTGTGCCCTGTCTACTGCGCTACTGCTGCTCTGTATTCCACCAGTTATCTTCTCTCCCAAGTAACGAAAACTCTCGACTTTCACAACCACTTGTCAATCTATCTTCCAGTCAGACCCAGTGTTCAATGTCTTGGTCTTATTATATGCAATCTTTAATCCAACCTTTCCTGCTACTTCAGCTAGATTTTTTAGTGCTCTCCTTGCCTCTTCTTCTGTTTCATTTAAAAGTGCCATGTTATCTGCGAATTCAAGGCACTCCACAATTGCATTATGTTTGACCTTGTACCCTATTTGTAGACCTTTGATTCTTCATATTACTATTTAGTTGTCTCCATTGTCTCACTACTTCATCCAAGACCAGGTTAAATAAAATTGGTGACAGTCCATCCCCTTGTCGGACTCCAGGTTTTATTTCGAAATTGTCTGACAGTGTACTGCGATGTCTGACCTTGGCAGTAGTGCCGCTCAACGTTTCCTTTATTACTGCGTGTGTTGCAGCATCCAGTCCTCTGTCTTCCAACACATAAAGCAGGGTACTGCTGTCAACTGAATCGTAGGCCTCTTTGAAGTCCACAAAAGTCACTATTGTCTTTTTCCCTTTCTGTGTCTGTGCTCTATTATCCTTTTGATACAAAATATCTGTTCTGAATAGTTCCTCCCTTTTCTAAAGCCACACTGGTACTCTCGTATTGTCGACCCCAGTTGTTCTTCAACTCTCTTCAGTAAGATTTTAGACAAAATCTTGTACCCTATGTTTAAGAGAGAGATGCCCCTACAGTTATCCAGTATCTTCTTGTCCCCTTTCTTGTGTAGTGATATTATAATGGCTTCTTTGCAGTCTATGGGTATTTAATTATTTCTCCAGATATCTGTTATAATATTGTACATACTTCTTTCTATTTCAGGCCCATCCCACGTGATCTCTTCAGCACAGATACCATTATTTCCTGAATATTTGCTGTTTTTGAGGTTTTTCATTGCCTCTGTTACCTCTGCTCTGGTGGCTGTATTCTATAAACTATTCTGAATTTCGTCTCTAGAGCGTAAATGTGTCCACTTTACAGTAGGTAAATCGACATTCAGCAAATCCCTAAACGAAAAATATATCTGTTCAGAAAGGCGGATGAAAATTCGATTAACGGTTTCTTGAATGAGAATCTTCAGTCTTTCCAAAATTACAAATTTTTGTGTTGATCCGATGTGGGTTACATTCAAGGAAATAATATCGTCAACTATTGAAAGATTTATACGAAAGAAATTAACAAAAGAGGGCTCTGTCACGCCTTGGTACACAAAACAGCTTAGATCACTCTTGCAGTAGCAAAGAAAAAAGCATGCCAAATTCAAACGGACACAAAATCCTCAAGACTGTCAGTCTTCTGCAGAAACTAGTAATTGAACGTCAATGCGAGAAGCTTATAATAAATTCCATAACGAAACCCTGTCACGAAATTTGGTAGAGACTCCGAAAAAATTCCGGACGTATGTAAACTATACTAGCGGTAAAACACAATCGATACCTTCACTACGCGATAGTAACGGTGATGCTACTGGTGACAGTTCCTCTAAAGCAGAATTGCTTAACACAGCCTTCCGGAATTCCTTCACGAAAGAAGACGAAGCAAATACTCCATAATGCTTATCAATAACAACTGCCAGCATGTGTAATTTAGAAGTTGGTTGCCATGGTATATTAAAGCAACATGAATCACTTAACAAAAGTAAGTCTCCCGGTCCCGATTGTATACCAACTAGTTTTCTTTCAGAGAATGCTGATGCAATAGCCCCGTACCTAGTTATCATAATGTACAACCACTCACTCAGCGATCGTTCCGTATCCAGAGACCGGAAAGTTGCACAGGTAACTCCAATATACAAGCAAGACAATAGGAGAGATACGCAAAATTACAGACCTGTATCATTGACGTCGGTTTGCAACAGGATTTTAGAACACATACTTTCCTCAAATGTTATGAACTATCTAGAAGACAACGACCTATTGATCCATAGTCAACACTGATTCAGAAAGTATCATTCTTGTGAAACACAGCTAGCCCTTTACTCAAATGATGTAATTAGTACTATCAACAAGGGACGTCAAATACAATCCATAGTTCTAGATTTCCGGAAAGCATACGACACTATACCTCACAAGTATGTTCTAATCAAATTGCGTCTTTATGGCATATCGCCACAATTCTGTGATTGCATTCGTGATCAGGCCTCTGGTGATTACGTTTTAATAAAGACCGATACCCACGGTGTAGTTTCGTACCTTTTCATTTTGAACACCCCTCGTATGAAAAATGCGGGTAAGTACCAGTTGAACTCGCGCACCGAGGCAGTGGCGGACTATGTTGGAGGCCTGGGGTCGCGACACAAGAAAATGCCCCATCCCCGTCCACTTAGAAATACATGTATTACTATAAAAATATCTTTTGAAATTTGGAAGCTCCCAAGGACGAGAGGCACGGGACAGTTTAAAAAATAGCTTTCGAGATTTGGAGGGCCCAGAACGAGAGGCCAATGGTGCTCAAAAAATAAATAAATGAACAACAAACAACGAAAATAATAATAATAAACAAAATAAAAAAATAAAAACTTGCTTTTGAGGTGTTTGCAGCTCCCCGCCACGCCAAGGCCCAGGGCGGTCACCCCTTCCACTCCCCTTAGTCCATCATTGCACCGAGTCAAGAATCGTTTGTAGAGAACGGGATTTTTGGGAGGGGGGGGGGGGGGCAGAACCGGAGGTATGGACTAATAATGATATTTTTGAATACAAATGGCATCTTTTCAGTAACAATAAAAGTGGTCCAGTTCCAACCCTGTTAACAATTTAGTTCCTGTATTAAAATACCGCCTTACACATTTTCTCTCAAGAAAACTAATTGACAGTACTACAAGGCCTCTCTAAGGCAGTGGATCCTAACCTGTAGTCCGCAAGAGCTGAAATATGATCCACGAAAGATATGAAAATTAAAACTTTTATTCATTCTAAGTTATTAATTCCATCTTACATGATCTGTCAGTCGTATTATCTGTCAAATTTACAACTTCACTGGCGATAACAGAAGACGATAATATAGGTACATCTTAAACATTCATTTGCCTCCTAGTGTTATGAATGATTATTGCATTTCAAAATGACAGAAACTGTAAGATCGTATTTGAGTACATCATCTGGCGCATTTTTGCTGTGAAAGTGAAATCATACAATAACAGTCCAGAAATCACCTTCCGCTATTGTCCTATTTTCTCCACCATGACATATTTAGGTGAACAAGGGTTCCTGCTTGAAAACAAATCAAGGAATTGATTGAAAGTAATGATATGCGTTTAGATTTGAGGACGAGTATTAGCTCTATTAGTACCAAACTTGAAAATAAGACGGAAGCCCTAAAATCACGTTGGTGCAAACCGAATTTAATATTCTATTAAATGTATCTCTTTTAATAGTATTGTTAATGCATATTAGTTTTCAGTTTATCGAATATGTGAAATTTTCCGTTAAAATTTGTTCTTAGACTGAGACGGTTCATTTTTCTTGAATATTGTGATCCCCATTCACAAAAAGGCAATCAAAATCAAAGTGGTCCGTAGCCTAAGAAAAGGCTGGGACCCACTTCCCTAAAGGCACTACTCATTTCCATGAAAACGATAATTTATTTCTTTTGTTTTGTTTGTGGTATCTTCAGATACTGATACTTAACTATGGATGTGGCGCGACGGAATAGCAATGCGGTCTAAGGCGCTTTGCTGCGGTGCGCGCGACTGTTGCCGTCAGAGGCTCGAGTCCTCCCTCGGGCATGGGTATGTGTGTTGTTCTTAGAATAAGTTGAGTTTAAAAAAAAACAGGAATCTTGTGTTCGTACTGGGGTCGTACCCTGCATAGACGTTACATGAAACGGGTCAAAATTTCAATGTACCCTGAAACGTACAACGTCGTTTCCTTTAGGTAGATAATGCCTTGACTGTTGTAAAAGGTGATGATTATCTTTTTGATGCGTGATGAACCATGTTAATGAAACGTGCATTATTCTCTTATGGTTTAAATATCTAATAGAATATTAGGTACATGGGAAGCCTTAAACAGAGAAACCTATATAAAATTAATCAAAAATATCTCTGTAATAAAAGAAAATTAGAGAAACCATTTTATAAGATAATTTGTTTTGTAACTTGCACATTTCATTCCTGAATTTTAAAAAGAAAATATTATTTATGACGATTTTTTATTTGTAGGAGTATATATATATTTTCATGTATTTAACGATTTGCTTTTTATGTTGAACATGACTGTCCGTGCAAGAGAACAAACAAATGTACGATTTGATTGAAAAATATCAGTCATTCTGCCCAGACTTGTTTCTTAACTGTATAAAGTATATAACACCCTTGTTGTTGTTGTGGTCTTCAGTCCGGAGACTGGTTTGATGCAGCTCTCCACAATACCATATCCTGAGCAAGCCTCTTCATCTCCACATAAGAACAGCAACCTACATCTGTCTGAATCTGGTTACTGTATCCATCTCTTGGTCTTCCTCTGCGATTTTTACCCCACACACTTCCCTGCAACGCTAAATTCACAATTCCTTGTTGTCTAAGAATGTGTCCTACCAATCTATCCCTTCTTTTAGTCAATGTATGCCAGAAATTTCTTTTCTCCCCAATTCTGTTCAGTACCTCATTAGTTACGCGATCCACCCAACTAATCTTCAGCATTCTTCTGTAGCACCATATTTCAAAAGCCTCAATCCTCTTCCTGTTCAAATGAAATGTTCGTTAAGCCTATGGGACTTAACTACGGGGTCATCAGTCCCTAAACTTACAAACTAAATATGAACTACTTACGAACTAGGACGGCACAAATATCCATGCCCGAGGGGGGATTCGAACCCCCGACCATAGCGGCCGTGCAGACCGTGACTGTAGCGCCTCAGTCCCCTCGGCCACCGCGGCCGGCCCTCTTCCTGTCCGCACTGTTTATCGTCCATGTCTCAATCCCATACAAGGCAACACTCCATACAAATGCCTTCAGAAAGGACTTCCTTAGGCTTAAATCAATATTCGATGTTAACAAATTTCTCTTTTTCAAGAACGCTTTTCTACCCATTGCCATTCTGCATTTTATATCCTCTGTACTGCGACCATCATTTGTTATTTTACTGCCCAAGTAACAAAACTCATCTACCTCCTTTATTGCTTCGTTACCCAATCTCATTCCTTCAGCATCACCTAATTTTCTTACACTGCACTCCATTACCCTAGTTTTGCTCTTGTTAATGTTCATCCTATATGCACCTTTCAGCACACTGTCCATTCCGTTCAATTGCTCTTTCAGGTCCTTTGCTATAGCTGACAGAATTACTATGTCATCGGCAAAACGCAATGTTTTTAATTCTTCACCCTGAACTTTAATTCCTTCTCCCAATTTCTCCTTGCTTTTCTTTATAGCTTGCTCAATGTACAAATTGAATAACAATGGAGAAAGGCTACAACCCTGTCTTACTCCCTTTCCAACCACTGCATTCCTTTCATGCCCTTCAACTCTGACAACCGCTGTCTGGTTTTTGTACAAGTTGTAAATAACCTTACGCTCCCTATATTTTACTCCTGCTTGCTTCAGAACTTGAAAGAGTTTATTCCAATCAACATTGTCAAAAGCCTGCTCCAAATCTACAAAAGCTAGAAATGTAGGTTTGCCTTTTCTTAATATATCTTCTAGGATAAGCCGTAAAGTGAGTATTGCCTCCCGTGTTCCTACATTTCTCCTGAACCCAAACTGATCTTCCCCGAGGTCGGCTTCTACCAGCTTTTCCATCCTTCTGTATATAATTCGTGTTAATATTTTGCAACCATGACTTATTAAACTGATGGTTCTGTAGTTTTCACACCTGTCTGCACCTGCTTTCTTTGGAATGGGGATTATAACATTTTTCTTAAAGTCTAAGGGTACTTCGCCTGTCTCATACATCTTACACACCAGGTGAAACAGGTTTGTCATGGCTGGTTCACCCAGAGACTTCAGTAGCTCTGAGGGAATATCATCTACTCCAGGGGCCTTGTTTCGAGTTAGGTCTTTCAAGGCTCTGTCAAATTCTTCTCTCAGTACAGTATCTCCAATTTCATATTCATCTACATCCTCTTCCCTTCCTACAATATTGTCTCGAATTTCATTTCCTTTGTAGAGCCCCTCTATATACTCTTTCCACCTTTCAGCTTTCCCTTCTTTGCTGAAAATTGGTTTTCCATCAGTGTCCTTGATATTCATAGAGCTGTTTTTCTTGTCTCCAAATGTTTCTTTTATTTTCCTGTAGGTGGTATCTATTTTTCCCCTATTTATACATTCTTCTACATCCTTGCATTTGCCTTCTAGCCACTCCTGCTTAGCCATTTTGCACTTCCTGTCAATCTCATTTCTTAGTCGTCTGTACACCATTTTGCCTGTTTCATTTACTGCATTTTTATATTTTCTCCTTTCATCGATTAAGTTTAGTATCTCCTGTGATATCCAAGGATTTTTGTAGGTCTTTCCTTCCTACCTATTTTGTCCTCTGCTACCTTCACTATTTCTTCTCTCAATTTTACCCATTCCTCCTCTACTGTTTTATTTCCCTCCGTTTCTGTCAATTGTTGCCTAAGGCTCCCTCTGAAATTCTTAAGAACTTCAGGTTCCTTCAATTTATCCAGGTCCCATCTCCTTATTTTCCTACCTTTTTGTAGTTTCTTTAGTTTCAGCCTACATTTCATAACCAACAAGTTATGGTCAGAGTCTATATCTGCCCCTGGGTATGTCTTACACTGTAAAACCTGGTTCTGAAATCTCACATGCAATATGGATTTTTTGTAATTATTTTGGCCAACAGAGTCATTATGGAAGTTATTTTTGTGAAGTAATGAAAATTTATAAATTCAGTGTGATTGTTTTATTGTTATAAAAGAATTTAGTTAATGTATAAGTACTTGAGAATGGTGACATAGTTTCGCCGAAACAAGTTGTGCATAATAAAGGCAAACCATAAATGTAAAATAGTGACTGTGGCCTGTGAGTAAATTGCTTACTTGTCTCTAGCTTAAATAATTCTATATTTACATGTGGCGTCTGTTCCGAAAGAACAGACGTCACTTCTGATCTTGCAGTTGTTCTTGTTTCATATTCACACAATATATGACATCCACTGTGGGGGCAAAGCCGAAAATATGTACCCAACCGGGACTCGAACACAGGTCTCTTGCTTTCTAGGCAGTTGCGCTGGCCACTACACCACAGGGGACCCAATGATCACTCCACCTGAAAGGTCTACCTATGCACGCCTCCCACCAGATACAAATTCCCAGCTGTAACCTGCCCACAGTACTCAAACTCGTAGTTTTGAAACTACTTTATTTTGTCCGTCGCTGCTGCAAAATTTTGAAGTCATTGACTAGTTTAGGACTCTACCGTCCAGGATCAATCCATAAGTCTTAATCCTTTCGTTATTGGGGTGGGGTGGGCAAGTTTGAGACTCTTACTCTTATGGGAATTAGTTTCAAAACTACGAGTTTGAGTACTATGGGCAGGGTAAAGCTGGGGATTTGTATCTGGCGGGAGGCGTGCTTAGGTAGACCTTGCAGGGGCGGTGATCACTGTGTTCCCAGTGGTGTAGTGGTCAGCGCAACTGCCAAGAAAGCAGGAGACCCGGGTTCGAGTCCAGCTAGGTACACATTTTCAGTTTTGCTCATTCGCATTTGATGTCATATATTCTGTGAATATTAAGTAATTCTGTCGGTTGCACTCCTTATAGACAATATGTCTGATTTTACAAATATCAGTGCAGCAAGCGAGAACGTTCTGTCTCCTGAACCAAGTATAGGTGTCGTGGATGAATCTGCAAATCCTCGAATAAGGGCACAATATACGTTGTTTTGATTGACACACACTTCATCCAGGTTCTCGCGTGGGGTAATTCATCATTGAGTAAAAAATTATTCATTGCACAAAAGCGTGTGCTAGAGCCCATCCAAGATCATCCTCAGACACTTATTTAAAGAGTTAGGCATTTTCACAGTAGATATATTCACTTATGAAATTTATTATTACCAAACCCACCGAATTCAAAAGCAATAGTAATGTACGGAACTAATACACTAAGAGAAAGAATGATCTTCACTATTGGGTTAAATCTAGCTTTGATACACAAAGGGATGAATTATGCTGCCATAAAAGTCTTTGGTCACCTACCAAACAGCATCAAAAGCCTGACAGCCAACTAGAATTTAAAAATAAATTAAAAGAATTTCTGAATGGCAACTCCTTCTACACTATAGATGAATTTTTAGATATAAATTAGTAAATCTGAATATATATATATATATATAAAATAAAAAAGTAAAAGAATTGTGTAATGTAATATTTAGTACAAAGTAATAATTTTTAAAGACAGCTTTCATTAACCTGACATGTTTCACATCATTACGAACATCGTATTCATGATCTATGCAACAAGTGCTAATCTAATCTGTCAGAACACTCCTCTCAAGATCTCGTTCTTGTCAGTTCAAAACACCGCCGGTCGCTCTCCACTGTCCCACCTACCGGAGAATAATGTGCCTCTCGGGAGCAGCCAAATGGAATTTATCACTCTTCCGTGGCGATGGCCCTGACAGTCGCAGTTCAGATAAGGCTTTCATCACAGTAATTCGCGCCTGCGCAGATGCCTCCCTCTCCCCTCACACTATGGCATACTAATTGCCTCATTTCCTTCTATTCAGCAATGCATACATGAGTAGAACTCAGTGCACATTTAGTGAGGGTCACAAACAGATATTGGTAAATGCAATATCCGTCATCGTGCATTAGTGTGTTTCACTTGTTCACTCACGGAATTTTGTACCCCGTTGTCAACTGAAAGTAACTAAAAGTTTTTCAGTAGGTCAGTATGAAAAACAGTTCTTTGTTGACGTAGGAAAAGTAATCGATCACTATATACTATAAAAACGGTTGTATGAATGTTCCACATCTGCGGCAGGGAAATGGCTGCTCGATCTGGGGCGCTATGTCACGGACTGCGCGGCCGCTCTCGTCGAATATTTGAGTCCTGACTCGTGCATGGATGTGTGTGTTTTCCTTAGCATAAGTTATACTACTGGTCATTATAATTGCTACACCAAGAAGAAATGCAGATGGGTAGTCATTGGGCAAATATGTTATACTAGAACTGACATGTGATTACATTTTCACGCCATTTGGGTGCATAGATCCCGAGAAACCAGTACCCTGATCAACCATCTCTGGCCGTACTAATAGCCTTGATACGCCTGGGCATTGAGTCAAACAGAGCTTGGATGGCGTGTACAGGTACAGATACCTATGGAGCTTCAACACGATACCACAGTTCATCAAGAGTAGCGACTGGCGTATTGTGAATAGTCAGTTGCTCGGCCACCATTGACCAGAAGTTTTCAATTTATGAGAGATTTTGAGAATGTGCTGGTCAGGCAGCAGTCGAACATTTTCCGTATCCAGAAAGACCCGTACAGGACCTGCAACATGCAGTCGTGCATTATCCTACTGAAATATAGGATTTCGCAGGGATCGAATGAAGGGTAGAGCCACGGATCGTAACACATCTGAAATGTAGCGGCCACTGTTCAAAGAGCCGTCGATGCCAACAAGAGGTGACCGAGACGTGTAACCAATACCATCACGCCGGGAGATACGCCATTAAGGCGATGACGCATACACGCTTCCAATGTGCGTTCACCGCAATGTCACGAAACACGCGACAATCTTGATGCTGTAAACAGAACCTGGCAAAATGACGTTTTGCCAGTCGTGCACCCTGGTTCGTCGTTGCGTACACCATCGCAGGCGCTCCTGTCTATGATGCAAAATCAAGGGTAACTGCAGCCATGGTCTCCGAGCTGATAGTCCATGCTGCTGCAAACGTTGTCGAACTGTTCGTGCAGATGGTTGTTGTCCTGCAAACGTCCCCATCTGTTAACTCAGAGATCGAGACGTGGATGCACGATCCGTTACAGTCATGCAGTGAGATGCATGTCATATCGACTGCTACGAGGCCGTTGGGATGCAGCACGGCGTTCCGTATTGGCCTCCTGAACCTACCGATTGCATATTCTGCTAACAGTCAATGGATCGCGACCAACGCGAGCAGCAATGTCGCGATACGATAAACCGTAATCGCGTTAGGCTACAATCCAACCTTTATCAAAGTCGGAAACGTGATGGTACGAATTTCTCCTCCTTACACGAGGCATCACAACAACTTTTCATCAGGCATCGCCGGTCAACTGTTTGTGTACGATAAATCGGTTGGAAAGTTTCCTCATGTCAGCACGTTGTAGGTGTCGCCACCTGCGCCAACCTTGTGTGAATGCTCTTAAAAGCTAATCATTTGCGTATCACGGCATCTTCTTCCTGTCGGTCAAATTTCTCATCTGTAGCACGTCATCTACGTGGTGTAGCAATTTTAACGGCCAGGAGTATAGTTTGTTTTTAGTGACCGACGACTTCAGCAGTTTAGTCCCTTAGGATTACAAACATCTGAACATGTTTTTGTTCCACACCTCCTGTCCCCTTTCCCCGGTTGCATAACTCGGATAAGCTTGGGACGTGCAAGTCGCCGAAGTGGCGTAAAAGACTTGCACCAGGCCAGTGAGCCACACGAAATTATTATTATCCTGAAATACTATTCCGATTTCAACCAAAGTTTGTACACATTTGTTTAATCGCCAAGCAACAATCGATGTGTTGATAAGACACGTAGTTCACGAGATATGACGTTATAAACAATGAAATACCTGAAAAATTACATCATGTGACAATGTTTCACGTCTCCTCCGAAACTAAGGGGGCGAATTGAACCAAACGAAGTACATATTTTCTTTACCATGAAGCAACAATACCTGTTGGGGTAAGAACCAGCAACAACAAATAGTTCCGAAGATATGACGTCATAAACCGTAATTTGAGGAGACTTTATTCACCACCACTTTACACTTATTTTCTAACCCTTTTGAAAGTTTTTATCGCTGACAACCCCTACACACTGATGAAATAAATTTGTCTCTTATCATTTTTCTACTGTTGATGCAGTTGTTACGCTATTCAGCATAAGGTTAGAGTATATTACCAACAGCTTACTGTATTCCTTTGACCTTTTACAGAAAATGTGGATAAATGTTGAAATGTTTGTAAACCTATTGGACCAAACTGTAATGGCCATCAGTGCCTAGACTTACAAACTACTTGAATACTTGAACTAACTTAATCTAAGGACAACACACGCACCCAGGTCCCAGGGTGGACTGGAACCTCCTACAGCGAGCAACTGCGCGACCCGCAGCGAGGCGGCTTAGAACGCTCGGCTACTCAATCGCGGCCAATGTGGATATATACCACTGAACGTACCTTTGAAACTACAGCACAGTGCGACAAATAGTTCAGGAGGTATGACGTCATAAACACGGGAAACTGTCCCATCTTGCACGGGGTGTAATTTATTACGATTTGAATATTAAGTCTATTCGTAACACCTTTGGTAGGCAGTCTAATAAGCATATCAAAATAGTGTTGAATCACCTTGGTTCGTTTTGTGTCCCAGCCTCGTCGCCGCTTTTGTGTCTCGTTCCCGTCGTAGGTGTCGGTGGCCGAGTGGAATGAGACCGACACAGGAATAACGATAGCACGCTGGTGCAGGTACGGAGGGGAGCAGCCAGAAACTAGAAACACTAAATTAGAATGAGATATATATTGCACAGAATTTATACAATACTTAACTTTTACATAGTACTGCAGAATGCTGATACATAGTTGTTAGAGGCCTGCCTAGTGCCTGTACGATAGCAAAGTCTTCGCTGGTGCCTATCTGATTCCGAAGGTCCTAACTGGTTGCTATCTCAGTCCCAAGTGAACGATGTCGTTCAGTGTTGGCCACGAGCGGAGTTGTGGCAGAGGGCGCTCGTGGCTGACGTCGTAAGAACGCCGCGCCGTGCGTGCATGGCGGCGCGCGGCGAAAGTAGGTGGCGCGCACTTTGTACTTGTGCGACACCACAGTTCGAAGGTCTCCTGATCACTGATATTGAATGTGTATATAACATCAAGAACACAATTCCTTAGATTGTGGACAGATGTCACTCAACTTCCTTAAAGATGTAATCAACCACGAATGACCAGTGGCAATGCGACTGAATTGGTAAGACGGCCGATCTGTTCTGGCATAACACCAAAATGGAAGAAGACTGCTTTTGTTGACAGAAGTGCTGCCTTGTCAACAAAAGCAGTGTTCTTCCTTTTTGGTGAGGAAGTCGGAATGAGGATTGAGGAAACTGGTTCCACACTTTTGTGTCAGAGAACATATTTCCCTTTTCTGCGCTCCAGCAGGAGCATTTTTCAACTGGTAAGTAATATTGAGCGTGTTGTAACTTCATTTTGTAAAACTAAAAACTGAACATATTCAGTCAAGTTTAGTTTATATTTTGAAAAATTAAATACAGAGAATAATAAAACGTTTTCAGCAAATAAACCACGTTAGTTTCAGACATACAAATCACAGATTGGTTAATCTCAGTGATGGCAGAACGCTTCGAAGATGCACCAGCTCCATCAAAGAGACTGCCTACATCACACTTGTATGTTCTCTCCTGGAGTACAGTTGCCCCTAGTGGGACCCTCGCCAGGTGGGACTGACGGAAGACATTGAGAAGGTTCAGAGAAGGGCAGCTCGTTTTGTTTTACCACGTTATAGGGGGGAAAGCGTCACGGAAATGTTGCACGAATTGGGGTGGAAATCATTAAAACAAAGATGTTATTCATTGCGGCGTGATCTGTTTGAGAAGTTTCAATCAATGGCTTTTACTTCTGAATGTGAAAATATTTTGCTAGCACCCACCTACTTCAAATGTTCAAATGTATGTAAATCTATCGGACCAAACTGCGTGGTCATCAGTCCGTAGCTTACAAACTACTTAAACCTAGGTAAACAAACACACACACCCATGCCCCAGGGAGGACTCGAACATCCACAGCGAGCAACCGCGCGCTCCGCAGCGAGGTGCTTTAGACCGCTCGGCTACTCCACCGCGGCCCCACCTACTTAGGGAGACATGACCATCCCAATAAAATATGAGAAATCAGATGGAAAACGGAACGACTTAGGTGTTCTTTCTTCCCGCGCGCTATTAGAGAATGGAAGGTATGAAGTTATGAAATTATGAAAGTGGTTAATGAACCCTCTGCCAGGCACTTAAATGTGGTTTGCAGAGTATATATGTAGATGTAGATGGCGGCCAAGTTTAAGCCGGTTGTCCCAAGAAGCACCGCAACTCGTTTATTAGGCACTCTATGATATTTAAGCTCGGTGGGATACTCACATGACGTCGTTATAATACAGAACAATGTGACTGTTGGCAAACCCTATATTGATGTAAATAACAGATTAGCAATGTTCAAAATGCCTTTCTGTTAAACTAATAGTCTGTAACGTGAAATTTAATGTTACTCTCCTTCAAAAAAGCAATTTATAATAGTAAACACAGCTGAACTATTCTATTATTTTGAAGGTTGTCACGTGTGAAGAAAATTTTAGAAGTCAACCACAAAATTGTTGTTTGTGGATTGATGTGTTACAATGGACTTTACGAATCATATTATATATTAATTTTTACTACCTAACCCGGCCACACTTCACTCTGATCCAGTATGATGTTAAATGAATGGAAACTAAATAAAAGAAATCAATAAAATCCATACGTAACCTGCTTTGAATTCCTGTACCTTTTTGGAATGGAAAAAAAAAATAAAATAAAAAACAGGTATTTTCTCATACAACATTATAATTTTAGTGAACTGAGTGAATGTTTTGTCCTTTTTTCCATATATATATATATTAGATCAGACGTTTTGTGCACTATGAAACATGCGCAGTATAGGGGTAAGTACAGATGAAAATAGCGTTCTGCTCAACCATTCCCCAAACCACCTCCTCGGCCCCCTCTATCTACCTCTTCATCCTCCTCCTCTCTCTATCCACCCTTGTCGCTGTCCATCTCCCCCTTCCCATTGTTTTGTTTTCCACCTTCTCCTCCTCCTCTCTGTCTGTCGGTCTCCTCCTCCTGCTCAATCTCTCTGTTCATTTCTGCTTTTACTCATCGAAGCTGTTCAAAATCTATAAATTAAATATCAGGAACTTCAAATTTTATGGTAACGGCGGAAAATGACCACATAGCTACTCTTAGAAAAAAAGCATCTTTATTTATGGACTTGGTAAAAGCGATATTTCCATTTACACATCGGAAGAAATCATGGACCTAGCACCTGCGGCATACAGAGTATCCGGCATGCGTGCGCTACTGTAAATGAACCTCTTACACATGAACTTATCTATAATTTGATTTCTCGAAACGTTGTTACTTTGGTGTGTTATTTGTCCATAGCAGCTTGTCAGTACGCATCAGTGGCGAATCCAGGCGGAGGGGGCCGCCCTCCCTCTAGAGCAAGAAGAAAACTCCAGAATAAGCGTAAATGAGTTTTTATTTCTTTAGAAATGAGGCTGATGATTTCATGTCTCTTCTAATCGGCATAACCAAGCACGGATGAGGACATCCAACAATCCTCTCGTTCTTCTTCAGTCACCACGAAATTATTATAATCTCAGACCTCCGCCCCCCCCCCCCCCCCACCCAGATCAAAATCCACTCGCCAATGGTACGAATGAAGCTGGTTGGTAACACTTCAGTTTTCAGTCTACGAAGTTTATTTGTTAAGAATTCTAGAATAGAAAAAAAATTGTTTCGATTCGCCTCTCGTATCAGCGTGTTACATCGCATATTGACGAAAAGTTCAAAACATAATGTACTATGCAAGTCTTTGTCAGATACAAACTGATGGAAAGTTGTTTGCTAAATGGCGGGCATTGTCAAACCATAGGCCAAAGATAACACAAACTGCGCGTGACGTCATTATACCGAAACCTTGGCCAACGAGAAAGATGACTGAAACCAACATTTAAGTCAAGTGACTTAAGACAGAAAGACGAGTTTTCGTTATAATGTGGAGTGGATCTGAGAGTTGTAGTTTTTCTCATTTGTTGCTGAAATTAGATATAGATTTTGACAATGAAACATCTTACCGCCTTCTTATTGCATCTTTTGCTATAACAGATAACGTTGTTTACACGCAATTCCTAATATTAATGTGATGGTTATAGTTTTTACGTATGCCTAGGTGAACGTATTGACAGTTCTTTCTAGAAGCAACAAAATTGCATTTCTTAAGTTAATAGGTGTTTTGTTGCGCCGAGAATTTTAGTTTCCAGCTTCCACAGGAATAAAAGACGAAATATTGGTATGAAAAGCAGCATCAGTTTTCTCGAGATTTCTCAACAATAAGCGTGAAATATTTTGTTGTGTGCTTATGAGAAATGAAATCGTTTTCAACACAATACTAGCGTTTATATTTTGTGACTTACGTGCAACATACAGTGTAAAATGACGTACATTAAAATAACATGATGGAGAAACATTACTGTTGCATACGATAATTAGAAATGGTTTTATATGTAATAAACAGTTCGTACTCATCTTTAGTTGCGTACAGCACACTGGATGTTGAACTTCGGTTGCATGAGCGTGTCAGCCATAAATGTTCATATTTCCTGTAGTTTCTTGCCAAATTCAAATATGGCTGTTACGACGTATTACTAGAATACGAAAAGAAAATATCTCTTCAGTCGGCTTCCATAGCCTATTATAAACTCATATTGGCATTAAGTTCAAATCAAGAAGTAATCAAGCAATTCTTGTCACGTACAGATTAATGGAATTTCGGCTGCCAAATTTGAAGATGGCGGTCAACGCAATATAGAGTGTGTAAAACATGAATGTGCAGGCACGCTGCAGTTCTATGCCCAGAGACCAGAGTTAAACATCCAGATTGTATAGAGATCACTGGTGTAGCATCATTAAAAGCAGATCTGAGAAATGCCTTGCTTGCTGACATCTATGAAATAGTTTTCTCATCGTTAAGCACATTCATCAGCTGAAAAATAAAAAAACTGATATTGCATCACAAACACTGAGAAACAGTAATTCTGTCAATACGTTTCATCTGGTCACATGTAATAAGTGTAATCTATATCTATAAATGTGAATGTCTGTTCGGTGTACGTTTATCACGTCTGAACCACAAGACATAAAGAGCTAAAAATTTGTACAGTTACTAATGTCTACCCGGGGAAGGCTTTAGGCACGGTTTTATGGCGATCGGATAGCTATTTATCAGTATCTATAAATGTGAATGTCTGTTCGGTGTACGGTTATCACACAACGACTTAAATATTTGTACAGTTACTAATTTATACCTGAGGAAGGTTTTAGGCACGGTTTTATAGCGATGTGATAGATATTTAGTAATTTCAAGAATATAACGCGAAATGTGGAACAGTAATTACTCTTTGAAAATTATATTTACTCTTTGAAAAGGGTTTTATTGGTTGCATTGTTGCTTGAGGGTTGATAATGATAATAGGGTGGAGTATATTGGGATGGAAAGTTATCGATGTACTATATAAAATTTTACGTGTGTGTGTATTAATATTTCGCTCTGCAGTGAAAAATACAGAACGCAAACGAATAGTCTGTGTGTAATTGTTGTCCGAAGTCTCCCGTTGTACACCATAGCAGTTCCATGCCGATAGCTATAAGGGAGTGGAAGATATGGTGGTTGAAAGTAGTCAAATTATAAAAAAAATTCGGACTGAAGGCCAGCGATGACGTTTGCGACTCTATAACAAGGAGGTTACATACAGCGAAACGTGATGTCACAGACCATATCTTTGGTCTATATGTGCTACAATGTCTTCAGCTCTTTCTCTATAAGGATAAGCATACAATATAAGAATAAATAAATAAAGCAGTAAAAAAGAAATTTCTTTTAATACATCTCTCTAAAAAAAATCGATTTGACGTTTCACGCATTACATCAAGTGATCGATCTGTGATATTATTACAATCATTATTGGTGAATTTCGTGATTTGATTGTTCGAAACGAGTGCATTTTTACGTGTGATTTGATCTACACTACCTACTTTCCTGATAAACGGTAAGTGCATAGACTTCTGCAATCTGATAGGAATAGTTTTCAGTTTGTTTCTGAAGAAGGTATTGCATTTAGTTTCATCCTTCAAACCCGTCTCATAGCACACTACTGAAAGGTAGCTTATCTATCACAGTCAACCAACACGCTAGCGGAGCCGCGGGTTTAAGGTAGTCATTACAATAAAATCAATAATGTTGAAAATCGTACTTTACTACAAACATGTTAATAGGAGTGTGGGAAAGCGTTTTACTGTTTGTTCTTGATTACAGATGTATTTACGAAAAACTGTTGCTTTGTTGCTCATAATGACGGAAATTGAGTCACATGACTCTGGCCAAAAACTTTAAATCTTGTTTTTAAACCATAACATGGCAGAGATAGGGACATGCGCAGTCTGTGTTATCTGTTGTCTGTGTGCCAAACTATGTGTAAAACTTATTAATGTGCAGACGCTCTGCAGTAACACCTAAGGCTCCCAAAAACCCGTGCTGGCGCATACGCCGTATTATTCCTCACCACTCGTAAGTTTAACATGCTGCCACAGTCTAACATATACAGTCACGACACTCACTGCTGTAAAGCTGTTACCAACTGACAGTTGCTGCGACAGTAGCGCTCCTAGCGGTGGGCAAGCCGCCCAAGTAGTGATGTTTGTTTATAATCGCTTTTGTACGTAATTAACTAAATACTTACTATAATTTTTGCGTTACAAGCATTATTAAAATATCGAAAGAGAAACATAATACGGAAATTAATATAAAACAGCCTAATTTAAATGATTCAATGGTATAAAGAACAACTCTGTCATGAACAAATACTTACGAATCTGTGTATATTTACAGCTTATCCCGCTGAAAATAAGTTGCATATAAACATAATGGCACAATAAATTTCTATTATGGTCTGTTCTTACTATGACAGCCAGTTTTTGACGGAGTCTTAATGATTTACACATTTTTACACATCACTCTTGTTTCTTATACGTGCATATTCTTTTAAGTGTAATTACTTTATATTTAAAAAACAATTTTTTGATGATTCTTGTCGTATGTGGTTCAGCTGAAGCAACAATTGTGGAATTGGGTTCTTCTTTGTTGGAAAACAGTTTTGTTGTTTTTATCGTTATATTGAAGTGTCTGTGACTTTTTCCTTCAGCTGCAGCTGCGATGGTTGATTTGGTATGTTAAATACCGTATTTATTACATTCTGTATACGTTTCCTGTGTTCCACCCTCACCGATTTTACTGGAACGTTCCTGCGTATAAATTGACGTCTCTTTGCTAAAGGGCATGTCTCGTGGTGTTTCCTACCCATTTTCATTTTTAATAGAAAATGAAATTACTCATTTAAAGCCTGTGTGTTAAAGGATGATTGTAAATTAACGGTACCCATTCGTACCTTATCAGGGATCTTATGAAACCTAAGAAAGACAAATGGGGAGCTATTTTTAAATTATTACCTATTTATAAAGCACTAGATACGTTCCCTAATGTAAAAAGTATGCTGAAGTCAATCTATACGATAGTATTCGCACTCATCTAATATCATATTCAGAAACGTAGCTTGCCGGCCACTTGGAGCGCTGCTATCGCAGCGTATAACAAAAATCTGTGGGAGTTTCGTGACTGATGCTGCAGTGCTACAGGATTGCGTCACGGCACTTTAGCACGCAATTACGGGAGTTTGTGTTGCCATAAACTGTTCAAATCTTTCCACAAGTAGCTTCAGAATTTTTCGTTTTCCGAAAGATGCTGAAAAAGAAAAGAAAAAGACTATTAACTGTTGTCGCGATAACAAGGAACCCGGACGGAGCGCACAGTTATGTATTGTAAGTAAATAATATTTATTATGACTTAATAGTAAAAAACCGTGTGTGAAGTTCCTACATAAGTTTTTGTTTAGCTGTTTTGAAAGTATTAAGGTACCGACTGTCGAAACTGCGATTCTGACTGTAAGGAATTAGCAACAGTATTTAGAGCACAATATGTGTGTCTTATGGTATATTGAGAAATAAAATCAAGTTTTGGGTTAAAGTGCAGTTTAAGCGGCAGAGGCTAGCCGTCAAGGAGTCGAGTTATGACGGCCAATAATATTGCGTGTTTCATGACGAGTAAATTTTGGCGTTAATTGCAAAGTTTATTCGACGATTTCCGTGCAGCCTTTGTGTGACTGTAATTGATTTTACATTTATAAGGGATTTTTAGATAATCGTGGTATTATCCCCATAGACGGCGGCGGTGGCCGAGCTGTCTGCGGCGCGCCAGTCATCTTCAGCATGGCCACTACGGTCGGGGGTTCGAATCCCCCCTCGGGCATGGATATTTGTGCCGTCCTTAGGATAAGCTAGTTCATAAGTAGTTTGTAAGTTTAGGGACTGATAACCTCGTAGTTAAGTCCCCTAAGCTCTACAAACATTACCCCCATAAGCGACCTATTATTAATACACCACAGCAGTCAACCATAGAACAGGTATAGCATGTTTTATTTCAGTCCGAGCTATCTCGATTGCAAGCATTCTTGGAAATTACCGCAATTACTTTTACTGACCGGACAAGGGTACATATAAAAACCTGTCAACCACAGAGCATGTATAGAATGTTTTATTTATTTTATGTTATATTCGAAACAGTGATCAAGTGGCATCCCTACTGATAGCAACTTTAACTTGTTGATCGTCATAAACCTTTGCATACACCGCTTCGATTTGTTTACATTGTTTACATTGTAACGCTGTTTCTTATTGTCCATGGCTTCGTGACTCCTGATTGGCTGCTCTGCCGTTCCTAACCAAGCAAGAGCGATGGCTAGCCGCTGCCGCATAAACTGCACTTTTACCCAAGTTTTGTACAGACATTTCACAAATTGCTAAAAGGTACTTCTATTAAATTATTGACAAAGTATTACGAATACTAAAACGAAAAAGAATATTAGTATGTTGGACAAAATTTTACTTACGGCTGCGGCAGCGTACTGTCCTGATATTGGCTACTACCGTTGAATGCTATTTTTTGGTGTTTCCAAGTTTTGCTTTATAACTTGTAGTAAGGAATTTGAAAGAATGTTACCAGTACGTGACGTTTTATCACAAAACATACCCTCCGTTTAATTTAAAGTAATGTCAATGCTGACGCATATCTATAAGAGACTATAACTGTTACAGAGTACTGGGTAAAGTTCGCTTACGGCTGCGGTGGCGTAGTGTGCTAATGTTGGCAACAAAATGTTTTCGTTACAAGGATGAATAATTTACTGAGAAAAACAAGGGTACTGGTACATACAAATACCTGTCAAACTTAGAGAAGGAACAGCATTATTTATTTATTTCATGAAAAAAAAAGGATTATTAACCTCATTCTACAGGTTTGAGTTTTCAAAAAGTATTCAATAGTTGTTGCCACAACATCGGCACTGCACGCGTCTACGACCGTAAATATTCTTTTGATCCTGTACACTAATATTCTTGTTTTAGTGTTAGTAATATATTCTAAAACTTTCTGAATAACGTAATATAATTCAGCAATGTGGAGTGACGAATACAGATTTTTTTTCTGGGGTGGGGGTGGGGGGCGAGGAAGGTGAACATATCTTCAAAAGTTTGGAGAGACTAATTTTAAAATATTCTCTCTATCTCTCTCTCATACACACACACATAGGAATAAATTTCATTACAGTCATTATCACATAAAACTGACATAGTACTATAATTGCATTGTTAGTTTCTGTGCTCTATGGTGTTTTTTTCAAGAGCCACATTAAATATTGAAAAGTGTTAAAATTTACAAAAAACAGAGAATTCAGGAGGTGAAACTTGCTCACAGTTGAACACAGGGCATTCAGGCTCTGAATTTTATTCGTTTTATAAGTTTTTCTCAGCTTGACCAGAGAGATATATAGAGGAAGACATGCGAAATCGGCATTGGTTTCTCCTCATATTTACAACTTTCGAATTATTGGACAATGAGATTGAAGAAGACTGATCACTTGAAAACTCAAGCAATTGTACAGTACGGTCGAAAAATACGTTTTGTGCAATAATGCCCACAAGATTATAATATTAAATGATTCAGATGAATTAATGGTGACTTCAAAAACCTAGGGCATGTGGTTCACAAATAATAATAATAAAATAAAAATGTTCACACGTTTGTAATGATAAGAAAGAAACTGCTAAGCTCGGTCTCCAGTCTTACAAACTATGTAAACTAACTTATTCAACGCACAGCCATTCCAGAGAGAGGACTCGAACCCCTGGAGGGAGCGGCAGGGTACTCCGCGACGTTGCGCTCCAGATCACAGGACCGTTCCCGCGCGGCGCACGTGATTTGATAAATGTTGAGTTTCATACTCCCGATACTCTTTATTTATTTTGTGGTAATTTTTTAAACTTTTCACTGTTTAATGTGGTTGAATCATTGTAATATTTTTTTCTAATCATAGGCTCTTGATGACGCCATAGTCCGCCGAATCTAGTGGTGCATTGGTAGTTAGATGGAAGTATGTTAATTCGACAAGTGAAGACGATGGTACCTGGCGATGCCAAGAGCAGGAAACAATCTGCACTAGTTGCAGGACTTAATTTATTGGCCGGCCGCAGTAGCCGAGCGGCCTGTGGCGCGCCTGTCTCGTTCTGCGCGGCCACTACGGTCGGGAGTTCGAATCCCCCCTCGAATATGAATATTTGTGCCGCCTTTAGTATTAGCTAGTTCATAAGTAGTTTGTAAGTTTAGGGACTGATGACACCGTAGTTGAGTCCTCCCATAAACTGCACAAACATTTGAATATTTTTTGAACATAATTTATTTCGGAGCGCTGTAAACAAGAAATATTACTGCACACATTGTTACGGCTAACATTTCCAACCTCCCGCTCACTGCTCCTCACCTTCCGGCAGCCATGGTGCCGACCGCGGTGGCCGAGGGGACTGAGGCGCTCCAGTCACGGTCTGCACGGCCACTACGGTCGGGCATGATATTTGTGCCGTCTTTATTATAAGATAATTTATAAGTAGCGTGTAAGTTTAGGGACCGATGGCCCCGTAGTTAAGTCCCATAAGCTATACAAACATTTGAAATTTGAACGGCCATGGTACACGACTCATGCCTATTATCGTGGACCAACAATACTGCATCTGGCGTAGCTGTCTCACTATCAAACAACGCACTGAACAACAATTAAACAGCCAAATAAAGATGTCGCGCTAACTTTCATTTTACCTCAATACCTAAAATCATATTTTCTGTGTTGCGTTGTACTGAATCAATTCCTTCTTCGTGCTTTTTAAAATTACTACGCAAAACGTCATGAGTTTTCAATAAAGCTTTCCCGATCAACAAATTTACACTTGATTGTGTTTCTAGAAGAGTTTCTACTAACATGAAAATCCTTTGTATGTGCGGAAAAATGCCATTGATTTCTAATTTGCTCCAATAACTGGAAAATCGAACTTGTAGCTTCAAATAAATCTCGCATATTGATAGTCATCATTCTAATACAAGCCCAGATCACTTAAAATTTTTATTTAGATGACTAATTTCGGCAGAATAAAACGTAGTTCGCGATTTTATCACAGAAATATTAATGTCGGACAGCAAACAAAAGTAGCAATAAGTAAAGAAACCGCAAGATTTTTGTGTGACACTAAATCCACATATCGATGTAAACAAGAGTGGAATACAAGATCAAAATAGCATTATCTAAGACTCTACGCAGGACACTTCTAAAATATTTCTTAAAACTTTAACAAAACAACAGAGTCCGCATAAGATAAGTGCTGTGTTTAGCATTCGTTGTGAAACAATATGGCGAATGCGCCAGGCTGTATTTTTAGCAGCTCTATTCACACTGTCGCGGTGGAGTAGTCGAGCGGTCTAAAGCACCTCGCTGCGGAGCGCGCGGTTGCTCGCCGTGGAGTTTCGAGTCCTCGCTGGGGCATGGGTGTGTGTGTTTGTCCGTAGGTTAGTTTACCTAGATTTAAGTAGTTTGTAAGCTACTGACTGATGACCAAGCAGTTTGGTCCGATAGATTTACAGATATTTGAACATTTCTATTCACACCAGTTTTATTGTCTAAAAGATCACTGACGGTCAGTAACCAGAGTTATAAATCCAATTTGTAGAGAGATCACTTACTTTAATATTTAATACGCAGTGATCTCTGGCGACAGGAAAGATTACGTATACATGAGCTTTTTGGTTTCTGCACACCTATGACAAAGTATATTTCGATTTATAAACGTTTCATTGGCATTCTTGTAGAATTCGTATATTAAAAATCGGTACGGTACTTCAATTTTCGCGTTCTCTTATTAATACTACTATTGTCTCTGGCCTAAATTCGACCAGTTTTGTTTACAATGAAACGAAATTTTCTAATTATATAAGTTTCACTGGCATTCGCTGCTGACAATATGGTCGACCTCGTAGTTCCACCCATTCTACAGGCAGATGTCTCTCGCACTAAACCTTTACCTCTTCATTATTTAATACTCGTTTTAAATGTAAAAATAAATATTAGGAATCGCTTCTTTAATTTTCGCGCTAGCGTATTTATATATTGACTAGCTGAAAACCCGGTGTTAACCGGGTATTTATTTATTTACTCCTGCCATTTTTCAGGTATATACTCATTTGTATCAGGGCTGTATGTCTGTAAAATCTCCTAGGAATACAAAAGTAGCAAAGAAGTAACAGATTAAAACTTGGTGCGTGGTGGGACAGTTTCCCAAAAACGTCACCATTTGTGTGCTCATATCGCATGAACTACGTGTCGTACTGTGATACAATTTAGAAGCTAAATTCAACTGTATACGTGTCTACTGTCTGTAAAATTTTCTGCGGCTACAAGTTGTAGTGTAGAAATTATAAATTGTAACATCACTCCTAATGCCGAAGTTTTAGTCCATGAACAGCGGAAACGTAGTAAGCAAGAAACTGTTTTCCTTTCATCATTTTACTAGGGTTGCCAGCGAGAAAAAGTTTAATAAAGGTTTGAAATTATGTTTAAAGTTTGTTGCAAGTCGCTAAGTATTGTCATTCTCATACAGTGTATTTCGAAAGTCTCGCCGCATTATATGGCACTTTTTGCGATTTCTATTGGTTATGACGTAATATCTTTTGAGCCATGTGCCGTATGTGCTTCTTAACCATGCAGCAATTACCTCACGGCAAGGAATGTGTGTACCAAATGTGGTAGAAATCGGTCCAATGGTTTAGGAGAAAATGAGCAGCATTGTCGCAAAATGCAGCAGTTTTTCGCGCGTCTCATTGTTTATGACGTCATATCTCGTGAACTATATATCGTATGTAATTCTTACACTTACGGCGACCGTCCACATAGATTGAAGCTTATGTATACAAAATTTCATAAAGATTGGAACAAAACTGTAGATTTGTATGCAACACGTACAAACATAGGGACACTCTCTTTTATATATTATATTAAACTGGACGAAAAATTTAAATCTGACTGTTTAGAATGGACTTATTACTACATGAAAAGATCATAAATTCTAATTATTATTAAAACGCATAAATCAGTATTGTTATCGAATATATAGAATTTAAAAAATATATATATCGCCAGCAAAAATCGAAAATGACACAAAACGATAAAACTTGGTATCGGAAGTTTCGTAAACTGGTACTGGCTGGCATGGATCGATAAACTGGCAACAGATAATATGAACGCAGAATTACTACCGTGCAGCTATTTGAAACACATGCAGCAAAATTTGCTTTATAAAAAAAAAAAATGCTGAAACGCTGTACATTGAGGCAACGCAATCGCCTTGGAGCCTTATATTCGTAGACTGCTGCTTCCCTCTCCTCTCTCTTTTTTTTTCCCGTGTAGTCGCCGTAGGTTTGCAGCGAGCCGATTGTTAGGAGGAGACGGCAGCGCACAATATGGAGGGCGGGCATTGTGGCAGTCTTGTGAGGAGCGCCTTTGTTCTGATTGGAGGATGATAGCGATTGTGGCGGCATTATTTAGCGGAATTGCCGGCGCGCCACGGCGCTGGCCACTTTAGCAAATTGCTAGCCTTTTTAGCCGCCTCTCCACCTCTGGCGCTGCCTCGACTCCAACTTTTCCAAAGCGTCCTGCCGGCTCGCTGCGGTGGACGTGCCCACTCGACTCTCCTCTGCCTTAAAGCCGCACACACCCGCTGTTGTCGGACGTTTAATTACCTCTCGCCACTCCAGCAACTCAACTGCTCGCCTCACCGCTTCAGGCGCTCGGGGGTAGATAATGGTACGTCACACGAAGTAAATATTACAGGAAGGACATAGGAAGGTTCACAAAATTCTATAAAGTAGGTGATGGACTTACGAAGTATCCGTATCTTATTCATAAGCGGCTTAAGGGTCGCCGCGGTGGAGTAGCCGAGGGTACACGAGTACAGCAGTACTTGCTACCACTACCATCTATCTTCAGAAAATTACATTCTTCTTCAGGAAAAACTGATTTTTTTTTCACTACTAGGCACACGGAGTTAAAAAAAGGGAAATCCTTGCTACCACTACCATCTATCTTCAGAAAATTACATTCTTCTTCAGGAAAAACAGATTTTTATTTTTTTTTCACTACTAGGTCCACGGAGTTAAAAAAAAAAAAAAAAAAAAAAAAAAAAAAAAAAAAAAAAAAAAAAAAAAGGGGGAAATCCAAAAGCCGGTCGCGGTGGCCGAGGAGACTGAGGCGCTCCAGTCGCGGTTTGCACGGCCACTACGGTCGGGGGTTCGAATCCCCCCTCGGGCATGGATATTTGTGCCGTCCTTAGTCTTAGCTAGTTCATAAGTAGTTTGTAAGTTTAGGGGCTGATGACCCCGTAGTTAAGTCCCATAAGCTATACAAGCATTTGAATTTTTGAAATCCAAAATACAGGATCCGGCCGAAGAAGGTCTTTATTTGATTTGCTTTATTACAAAAATGGGAGCAGTGAAGAAAGAAAGAGAGAGAGAAAAGCGGCCTAAAGCGTCTCGCTGCGTATATATATAAAGCGGTCTAAAGCGTCTCGCTGCGGAGCGCGCGGTTGCTCGCCGTGGAGGTTCGAGTCCTCCCTGGGGCATGGGTTAGTGTGTTGTCCTTAGGTTAGTTTACCTAGGTTTAAGTAGTTTGTAACCTACGGACTGATGACTACGCAGTTTGGTCCGATAGATTTACAAACATTTGAACATTTTGCTTAAGGGTCTGTCAGTTTCTCGCCGACAGAACTGCGCATGCGTAGAGCCAGTGTTGCCAATATGGTTCCATGAAAAGAATCGTAAAAAGAAGGAGAAAAAAGTAGAATGTCATTGCTGAAGAGATCTCAAGCATAAAAAAAAATTAAAAAAAGCAGCTTATCTACGAGGTATGGCCACAAAGTAAGTTCCGCTTAGTTATATACGAGGGTAAGTCAATTATTATCCGCAAAGTAGTTGTAAAATTTTCTTGTAACGAAACTTACAAGAACATCATTTTTCGACGCAGTCTCCTTCCTTTTCAATGCACTTCGTCTATCGCTCTACAAGCTTCCTTATGCCCTCATAAAAGAAGGTTTTTGGTTGAGTTGCGAGCCAGGAATGCGCCGCTTCCTTCACTGCTTCGTCCGAGTCAAATCGACGGCCCGTTAATGCCTGTTTGAGTGGACCGAACAAGTGATAGTCAGAAGGGGCAAGATCGGGACTATATGGAGGATGATCAAGTACTTAGAATTTGAGTTTCTGGAGCGTTTCAGCAGTGTGGACAGCAGTATGCGGACGGACATTGTCGTGCAACAACACAACACCTTCTGACAGCAATCCTCGGCGTTTGCTTCGAATTGCAGGCTTTAGCCTCTCAGTAAGCGTCTCACTGTAACGTACACTGTTTATTGTTGTGCCCCTCTCACCATAATGTTCCAGTACAGGACCTCGTGCATCCCAAAAAACCGTAAGCATCAGTTTTCCTGCGGACGGTTGGGTCTTGAAGTTTTTCTTGCACGGCGAATTTGGATGTTTCCATTCCATACTCTGCCGTTTACTCTCCGGCTCGTATGATGGCTCCATGTTTCGTCACCAGTAATGATTCTGTCTAAGAAGTTGTCCCCTTCGTTACCATATCGATCCAAATGTTTTTTGCAGACGTCGAGGCGCGTTTGCTTATGCAACTGTGTGAGTTGTTTTGGGACCCATCTTGCACAAACTTTACGAAACCCAAGTCTGTTGTGAATAATTTCGTAGGCAGAACCATGACCTGTTTGAAGACGATGAGCCACTTCATCAATAGTTAATCGTCTGTCTAAGAGAATCATTTCACGTGATCGCTCAATGGTTTCTTCATTTGTGACGGTAACGGTCGTCCGACTCCTTCATCGTGCTTAACACTCGTACGAACATTTCGGAATTTTTCAATCCACTTTTACACACTTCGTTGTGGCAAAACGCTGCTACCGTACTGTACTGAAAGTCTTCTATGAATTTCGGCCCCCGTTACGCCTTCCGCCCACAAAAAAGTATCAGTGAACGTTGCTCTTCTTTGGTGCAAATAGACAGCGGAGCAGCCATGATTAACAGTACGGCAGCGATAACGAAACTAACGTAGCAGCTTAAAAATTGCAAAGATATAACAATAAATAAACAAAGCATGCGTCACCAACGTAAAACGACAGAGCTACCAACATAAACAAAAATATAACTAAATTGCGGATAACAATTGACTTACCCTTGTAAAACAAACGTGTACAGATACAGAAAAAATATTTATTGCACAAAAATCGACAACTGTCAAACTACTTTCCTTCATAGCTTCCGAAATTTTGTAGGCACTTGTCATAACGTGGCAGAAGTTTTTGTTTGCCTTCTTCATTGAAAGTGGCCGGCTGGGTATTCAACCATGTGGTAACATGTTCTTTTAGCTTGGCATCACCGTTGAAGTGTTGACCACCAGGGACAGATTTTAGGTGTAAGAAGAGATGAATGTCGCTAGGAGCGAGGTCCGGGCTGTACGGAGGATGATCAAACAAGTCCCAGTGAAAACTCCGTAAGAGTTGTTTGGCCACATTCGCCGTCTGAAGTCGGACATAATCGTAAAAAAAAAAAAAAAAAAAAAAAAAAAAAAAATAATCTGTCCTTGGTGCTCAATACTTCAGCAATGTAGACGAACTGAAAGAACATATTACCACATAGCTGAATACACAGGCGGCAACCTACTACCAAGAAAGCATAAATAATCTCCAGCCTCGCTATGACAAGTGACTACAAAATTTCGGAAGCTATGTTGAAAAGCTGTTTTGACAGTTGTAGATTTATCTACAATAAATATTTTTTCTGCATCTGTACACGTTTGTTTTATATAACCAAACGGAACTTACTTTGTGGGCATACCTCGTATCATGTTGAATATATTTTTTTCTGTAATTACACCATGTCAACGTGGAATAGTGGGACAGACGATGGTCGATGAATTGTAGGAAATGGTTTGCCGACAGCTGTGATTTTGCTTACTTTACTCAACAGCCTGTTTCGGTGCCTCATTATCACCATCAACAGGCCCTAATACAATCGTGGTGGTGCATCCATTTAGTATTTCCTATTATATTCAGGCCCTGCACGTACAAATAATGATTGGATGGACCACCTCGATTCTTTAAGGAGCCTACTGGTGGTGCTAATGAGGACCGAAACAGGTTGCTAAACACGCAGAATTACGGCTGTTGGTAATTCATCTTATCTTAATATAAAAATTGAGGTGTTTGTGCCACTATTTCTCTCTGCAGCCGAAGATACACATCGCAAACGAATAGTGTTTGTATGTGGTATCAGTCTCCCATTGTGCACTATGGTGGTAGAGGGTTGCTAACGATAAGGAGGTGAAAGATATGGCAGTCGAAAGTTACCGACTTATGTAAAATTCTACGTGTGGGTATCAATTTTTTGCTATCCAGCAAAAACTACACAATGGAGACGAACGATCGTTCTGTGTTGTCGTAGTACAAAGTCTTCCGTTGTACACCATAGCAGTTCCGTGTCGATAACTGTAAGAGGGTGGAAGATATAGTGGTTGAAAGTCGTCAGCTTATATAAAATTCGGACTCAAGACCATTACATTGAAAGAAAGATTGTCTTCTGCTACAAATGCACTCAGTCCAACTTCTGCCACTGGTGGTTTAATGTAGAAGCAGCATTTACAAAAGACGTTAGAGTCCATTGACCTACAAATCTCTTAGCATTATTTAATTATTTCTATCAGCACGTTTTTCCAGTTTTTTCCCTACAGAAGATATGTTAATGTCTACCTCACAATATGTAAACGTATATCCCTTTCTCTTTTTCATTAACCAACCCTTTAAGCTACTGAATTGTTCGCATTCTGATCTGTAACTTTGAGACTACTTAGCTTTTTTTCCTATCTTTCTCACTCGTGCTCACTTATCGTTTAACACAACACACCATAAAAGAATCACTACCGCGTGCACTATTAAAAGTGAATAACACAATTCACCAATCCGCTGTTTTTAGGCCCTTTACTTATGAACAGTTATCATTTCACCTGAATCCAATACGAGACAAGAAAACCAATACCGTGTGCACTGTGGAACATCAGTGACGCAGTTCAATCCTGGAAGTTGGTCGCGAACGTAAATAATATTAATAATAACAATAATAATATTAAATAGGCTTAGATTTTCGCGGATTAAAAAAAGAAGGTAATTTTGCCTATTTGTAACCAGCCGAAAGCAGAAGCCCCCAATAAAGGAGATCTTCTATTAAAAGAAGTTTGCCGAATTCCATAAACAGTCATACGCAATTTTGCAGTTTACATTTGTCAATTTGTTGCCGAAAGCTATTATAAACGATTTTCCTTGAAGTAACTGCGAGAGAGTAATGCTCTGTGCTAGCGTTGTTCGATATTCATCGTTGTTAGATAGACATCGCTGTTAGAATCAATTTTTAAAAATATTTTAGACTGATGTTAGTAACATGAGTGACGAAAATATGTTACAACTGGATAAAAACATAGAATACAATACAGAATACAGATTTATATATACGTACTTCGTTTGTGGCTTGGTATCGTGGACCATATCAAAATTTTATTAGAGAATCCAGTTGAATTTTCAGGATGGTTACACCGATAGTCCTATATTGTATTCATACCACCAATGTGTTGATGTTTTAGAGAACTTAACACCGATGTAAGAACATGGAACAGGACTAGAGGTTCTCAATTTGGTCCAAAAGGTGAACCATTAGAGGACAACTACAAATATATTGCCTTTTTGCCTTTCGTCGGGAATATATCCTCGAAAATTTCAAGATTGTTAAGAAGATTTGACAAAAGTGTTATGCCATCATCAAAGACTAGGGCCCTTCTTGGATCAGTCAAAGATGATTTAGGACTGAGGTGTTTATAGAATTCCATATTATTGTGGTAAGATTTACATCGACCGAATGATCCGCACAGTTCAGGATTGGTGTGTGGAACATCACTGTCATACTCGTCTACTTCAACCTGAAAAGTCGGCTGTTGCTGAACATTGTCCGCATGAGGGACAGAAGAAGTTATGTGATGAAACAAAAATGATTGCTCCTGCTTCCCGCTACTGTGAATCTGTTCTTAAAGAATCATTGGAAATTCGGATGGCTGATAATATTATTAATAGGGACAAGGGCTTCCCTCTAAGTAAAACGTGGAACCCATTATTATCTGATATTAAGCAACAACGGTCTTCATTTCGACCTGCAGTTTAACTAGTCTTGTTTCGAACCATCGTTTTGCCGATTTTCTCCACCGGCGCGCTACTGCGCCTAGAGGGCCTCTATTTCGGTTTCGCGCATGCGCGGTGGGTCGTTAGGCGGTTGGGCCGCCGCAAAAAAAAAAAAAAAAAAAAAAAAAAAAAAAAAAAAATATATATATATATATATATATATATATATATATATATATATATATATATGCTAAGGGCTCTGGAAGCCCATGTACGCCGGACCCTACAAATGTACACTTTATAAATAAATAAAGATTTGAACCCTAACCTTTCATGCGACGGAGAGGCGCAATGCGCCGAGCCCGCAAGCAAACACACACACACACACACACACACACACACAAAATAAATAAAAAACGAGGTGATGCAGTCAGTTGCTGTCTTACAGAAGTGACGACGAAGAGAAGTCCAAACAAAAGCAACGTAAGAAACGAAGTACCTTCCACAAAAGGTGATAACACCAAATACTAACAGCTCTGGCTCAGGTTTCCGTGGTTCACTGTTGGCTGTAAGGTGAATACCGGAGCTGTCTCCATGCCCACGGAATGTTCCCAATTGAAAAAAATGTCCCCCCCCCTTCCATACCCAGCCCAATAAATAAAAATAAGTTGTGCCACCACAGTATAACCCTAAGCTAAGGCCCAATGCTCTCGAAGCAAAGTTTTCATATACATTACCCTCGGGATCGCCATAGGGAGGCAAGATTGTCGTGTTCTATAGGGATACGACGTGATAGATTAGCGAATCAGAAATAGCCTGATTTTAGGTGAATTTTTCAGGGCCAGGGCCCCTTGTTGCGACGAGGTCAGCCCGCGTCTTGCAGATAGAAATTTCAGAACAGGGACTAGATACCACGAGTAGGACCCCGCACCAAATAATGACTTCGGTCAGCAATACAATGCCAACGACAATGCACCACTTGGACGACAGCGGCCTCACACGGCAAGAAGCCTAACAATCCAAGACATCCTCATGAGGGCAGCACTTCGAGAAACTGCCGGAAAAGAAAATCGTCACCGGCATCGAAGGAGCGACTCGGAAGAAGAAGACAACACAGACAGTACTGGAGACGAATCCTCGTCATCCGAAATATCGGAAGAAGAAATGGAAGCATCACCCGATACTCCCACAGAGAAGGACGGTCACAGAAAACACTAACAAACGAAGATGGGCAAAGGCGATAACACAATCACCAACACGAGACGTCAAGAAAAGCAAAGCCCAAGCAGAAGACTTTGCATTTCCGCTTTGACCAACTGCTTGCGGACGACAGGATGGACAACCAACAAATAACAATTAACCTGCCACAGCAAGAAGGACGAAAATCGTCAAACCACCTCCATTGGTAGTTTATTACACCAAGAACTACCTAGAACTGAACACTGTACTGAAGGCGACAATTACCGGACCATTACGCGCAATTCACAAGCGTGACCACATAAAGTACCATGTTGAAACCATGGAGGATTACGAGAAGGCATCCGCCTTCTTACAAACAAACCACCTAAATTTCTTCACTCACTAGTCACCAGAAGATCGACTTCTGAAGGTGGACATCCATGGACTCCCGGAAGTCATACCGACACAAGAAGTACTGAAAGAACTCACAGATATGGGATCTCAAGTTCTGAACATCCATCAATTCAGCAAAAGGGACCGGACAACCAAGAAACTCATTCCACAACCAACATTCTTCGTCTCCCTGCCAAAGGTGAAGCAATCAGAGAAGATTTACAACGAACGCTATTTCCTCAACACCATGTCAGAATTGAAAATTACCTACCTACTCCACAGTGTAAAAATTGTCAACGACTACGTCACACAGCAAAATACTGTCACCTGCAAACCAGATGTGTGCAATGTGCTGGACCACACATCACAGCACAATGCAAACTACGACACACAGACAAGCCAACCTGTGCCTTATGTGGCGCAGAAGGACACCCAGCCAGCTGGCGAGGGTGCCCTGGATACCAGAAAGCACTGAGATCAAACGGAGCCTCAACATATCGTCAAAGATCAACAACTGCTCACCAAACAGCACCGCCGGCTCCCACGAGCGGAACTCTCTCAACTGAGCCGGCCGCGGTGGCTGAGGAGACTGAGGCGCTCCAGTCACGGTCTGCACGGCCACTACGGTCGGGTGTTCGAATCTCCCCTCGGGCATGGATATTTGTGCCGTCCTTAGTATTAGGTAGTTCATAAGTAGATTGTAAGTTTAGGGACTGATGACCCCGTAGTTAAGTCCCATAAGTTATACAAACATTTGAATCTCTCGACTGAATCAACAACCTCCACGACAAGCAGAAGAACATACGCAGCAGTAGTATCTCCAAGAAGAGAAGAAGATGCTGAACAAACCACCAGCTCCACTTTAGGCGAATCACACAGAGAAATCATTTCTTGTATATCTTTCTTTATCAAACGAGACACCATCCAAAAGATGAAGAAGACAGCACAGAACATCCAAAATGCAAGAGACACGATGGGCAAAATAATGGCCCTGATAGAGGGAATTGTAATTATCTTTACATAATGGCTCATCCACCCATACCACCACGAAACCTGACAGCAGCCTATTGGAATGCGAAAGGTATTAAAAGAAAAAAGGCAGAAGTAGAATTTTTCATCTCAAACTACAATGTGGACATTCTTCTAGTAGATGAAACGCACCTCAGAGGAGGAGAGAGATTTAATCTAAGAAACATGATGTATAGAACGGATCGACAATTGCAACAGGAGGGAGGGACGGCGATATTTATCCGCCTTTACTTTATACATCATTCTCTACAAATGCCACCTTTCACTGACGTGGAGGCGACAGCCATAACTATGTCTACCTCCATGGGCCAAATCACGTTTGTGGCGACGTATCTCCGCCCAGGCAATAAACTCACAAGGGCTGACCTTGAAGCAGTTTTAAGCCTCGACGACACCATCTTGGTGGGAGGCGATTTTAACGCAAAACACCCACTCTGGAATTCTAGGAAGACAAAACCAAGAGGAAACGAAGTTCTACAACTGGCGGATGATCTGCACTTCGAGGTACGGCTCCCACCGAACCCACTTACATACCTTTCAACAGAAGACACCTGCCAGACGTTCTGGATATTGTCCTAACAAAAAACCTACCAGCAACCTTCGACCTGCAGGTTATCAACGACCTACGCAGAAGGGGCGGAAGTTAAATTTACTGGAAGAGTTTGAGATAGCGAAGCGTACTTACTTTGGGCACCCACGCCTCCTAAATGATCAGTTGGCATGCGAAGATCTAACATTTCTAGATAATTTGATGTCTCCGTTCAAATAAAGTACTGTCATTCCTTTTATTTATAAGTACCAGCACAAACTATTAACTTCTGTCCTGCTTAATAACCTCCCTTTCGTTAAATTTGTATTCAGATAGTTAGATTCCATCCGTCCCGTCTAATACACCCACATCCCCTTAGTCTGTACAAGTCAGCGGAGCAGCACACCACGCCCGCCCACCGCCCGTGAGCGCAATTGTAAACATGGGCTTATCTTGTGTCATCAGCGACCGCCGCTTCTATTAAGGTAATTTAAAAAAATCGGTTTTATGCTTTTCACAACTTTACCGAGTATGTTCCAACTCCAATTCGTTGTTACCCGATCATCTGTAGAGCTACAAGGATATCCACAATTCTAAAAGCATAGAAACACCGCAAAACAACTTACGGTGTCACACCACGGAGAGCGCATTGTAAGCTTTGTTTACCATTTACATGCACAAATTAAGCCCATGTCCCATTATCTTCGTTTTGTAATTCCGCCTTGTAATTTTGTGTAAATTCTGTCAAGAAGATAATCTGACGATGCCCTGCGAAAGGGCGAAACGCGTCATTAAAGAATAAAACAATATGCAGTCAAAACTATTTTTTACTGAAGGAATATTTACTTCTTCCTGTTTTCGTGCTTTATCGGTGTTCATTTTTTGCTGGACTATCGCTGCGTCATCTCGCCACTGAATCTGAACGGTGTGCGATGGGCAGTTTCCCGAAATTCTCGGATGGTTCATTGTTCCATTAAATATTGCTATTGAAGAATGTAATACACTGTCATGATAACACACATTGTGGCATGTCACATAATACCGTTTTCTTGATGCATTCTTCTGAATATGACGATGAGAATTGACTTGACGTAAGCAGGTAATCCACATCTACGACACTGTCATCACACGAGGAACAAGTTTCAGGAGGATCGACTTCTGTACCGTTTTCGTCTAAAAAAACTCGCGCTGCTTCCACTACAAGTCGCAATATTGCTTCCGGTTACCATACTAAAGAATAAATACGACGTGTTGTGTCTTTGTGCAATACTTAACAGCAAAGAGTGTGCTGTCATCTCTTGTTTTCTTCAAATACAGTGGCTTGCTGTCGTGTAGCAGATACGGAAAACGAAGAAACCTCCATTTCCACATCTTGTGTGTGGAGCGTGAAAACGTGATCATATGGAAGCTGAATTCAGCCATATAGATCACATTTTCATCCTGGATGTCTTGATGGCCTGAAGATCGCATTAATGAGGTGCTGAAACTGGTTTCCAGTTAATAAAACCATTATTTGTTAGGCTGTTGGTTTTTTATACATTTTAAAATACTTCGATCATCATTAAGCGTCTGGCGATACTTGCTTGTTGAAGGAGGTGCGGTGGCTCTTTACAAATGCGGTTTCCCCCATTGCACGCTATTGTGAGCAGTTAAGCAAGTAGGACACCGCGTGGGGCAGTAAGCAAAGGGCGTTTTCGCCGTCTGTCATGGGTAATTCAGTTTGAATTAGCAGATATCTTTGCACAGATCTTCTTAATCGCAATTCGTAATATCTAGAAAAACAGTTAATTCTATTGACTGCTGGACTTTTACTAGTTCTAAGAGCATAAGAACCATCAGTTTAGTAAGTCATGTTTGTAAAATATTTACAGCAGTGGGGCAGCGTGCGGTGGCTTCGACCGTCTAGAAGCTCGGCAGGGTACGGACCGTCGCGGGGTTGAGAGTGTACATCAACAGAAACAGCAGTAGAGCTTTCTTCCGTGTGCGAGAATCACGCAGGATTGACATATGTTGCTTAAATGGTCGTAGAAAGTCTTCAGCTACTCCGCTGGATTGAGGATGAATCGGCTGACTAGTGAGCTGCACAAAACTGTTCAAACTAGCAATAAATTGCGGTCCAGTGTCAGAAACCAACAGTTCAGGCAAGCTTCAAAATCGAAAATCGAATTGTAAAGCCTCAATGCTGCTACGGGACTTAGTCGAAGACATGGGCACCACAAACGAAACTCTACCACAAATATCCAACGAGTGTCCCAAAATGGTCTCGCAAAATCTACATGTACTCTTTGCCATGGAGACTGAGACTTGGGCCAAGCAGAAAATTTTTGAGGCGGAAAGCACTTTCTACACAACTGTGACACTGTGACGTCATCTACTCAATGTGGGTTTCCATGCCCCACCAAGAACAGTATCTATGCGCTAACTGTTTGGTGCGCACTGTTCGCCAATGTCCTTGATGGAAAGGCAAAGCCGTCGAACAATATAACGGTGCACAAATAATTCGAAACGTCGAATTATAAATCAATGTTCAGAGACCTATTTTGTCTTCATATATATCAATGATATAAATCTGAAGAATAGGCAATGAATTAATCGAATCCTGGCCGTGGCACAAATTTTGATTAAATGCTTCTCCTTGATATATATTGAGACAAAATATGTCCATGTAAATTGATTTATAATTTGATATTTATATCATCTGTGCCTGAAACATAAGACAGGATCCATCCCATTAACGTTCATTGCTGGGGTGTTATTCCGCTATTGGAGAGCCTTGGCGACGTTGATACGTTTGTATATAGGGAAACACGAGACAGAATGAGGTTTGTGTAGTGGAGAGAGATGTGCCTTAAGACAGTCCATGCAGTCAGTGTATCTATTAAGTCACGGTGGCTTGGTGGTTACAGCATCTGCCTGGTAAGCCGGAGGTTCTAGGTTCGAATCCTGGCCGTACCACAAATTTTAATTCAATGCCTCTCCTACAGATTTATGGCTTTGATATAATTCCGAATGTGTTTCAGACAACAATCCCAAATATTCCGGATCACGAAACTTTATAGGTCTGGCTCTCTGTGACTTGTGAAGCTATAATTCTACTATCTGCTTGACTGCATTATATCAGCCATAAACTTTCCTGTGTATTCGTGATGCGGAATAACGTTTGTTCCCCATAGACTAATTCAGAAACAGTTCTTGTAAGAACATTTAACTAACCTGGCTTTCTGTATTCAGAATTTTTGCAACTAGTGTATCTGCCCAATATTCAAAAATGCCTCCAAATCTTGAACCCAATACTCACATACAGTTAATTCTTGGGTAAGTCACGGTAAGTAACTCCAAAGCCAAACACTTTGTATTTGCGAAAATAAAACTATGTCTCTGAGTGTCTCACACAGAGAATCTCATGCGACAGCTCCAACACTCACAGCAAGAGTGAGTAAGAGAGTTCTCATCAAATACTTAAACATGTCGTGTCTTTGTCACCTTCAGGACCACCACCTCTCCCACTGCTGAACTTCTTGCCTAATGGAAATCCTCTTATGCATTTATATTACCCTCTCTTTACTCAATTCATACCAACAAGCGTCTAAAACAATCCCCAGCATGACATTCAACCAAAGAGCTGTCGATCCATTTACTTCCCAACTACATAGTAGCTTAGCATGAGTTGTCCACATGGATGACAGAATCAGCATCTGCTTTGCCACTAGTGAAGACTAAACCACGTACGAATATGGGTGTTTTAGCGTTGATCAACACCTGATACTATGGGTCATGTTCAATCTTTCAGATTTCACTCCATCTTTCTTGTCTTTGGACACTAAGTAATTGTTGTAATTTTTCGCTGAATGGGTCTATATTGTATTCTTCTGTATATTGGTATACTATATCCTTTGCTTCGTCATTCAGCCCTCATATATATCCTCCGCGTACATATTCCTGGGAGATGGACTTTACGCATTCCACAAGCACATCATAATCTTTTTAATATTGCAAGTTTATCTGCGCATTTTGTTCAGCCAGCCTATCTGAAATTAAATCTTAGATTGCAAGGAATTTTAGGAGTTTTAAGGTCAGTATATACACTTATGTCTAACAGCCTGTGTTGTGTTTCTGGGATAGGTCTGTAAACTTCCTTGATGCATCAGTTCTCTATTGCCGTACTAGTGAATGTAAGGTCACGATTATATGCCTTTTTCCCCCTATTTTGCTTTGAAAGGAGTGTGGGAGCTTTGGGTCATGTATCAGTGCCAGGTAATCTTGTTCAGTCCACCATTCCATAGAATGGCCATTAATATCTGTTGTGGATTGGTAGCCCCAAAGGACATTGTGGCTATTGAAATCTCCCAGCACAAATCTCCTCTGTTGGGAAGTGAAATTTCCTGGGGGGGGGGGGGGGGTGAAGACAAAATCTTTCCCAGGTGGTTTATACGATGATGTCACTGAATTTTTCCGACTTCAATATATCGACATCATTATTGTTTATTTTTTCAGCTGATGTACTATCGTCTCTGACGAGAATCGGCTGTTCTATGACGAGTCGCCTTCCAGCAATCTTTGGCCTGTGCGCTGTTGAGTCACGGTGGGTCTGGCATCTGTGAGTTCTGCACAAATCAGCCAGGATCTCTTGCTTATTCGAGGTTATTCTCTCAATCCAGAATGAAACTTTCACTCTGAAGCGGAGTGTGCGCTGATATGGAACTTCCTGGCAGATTAAAATTGTGTGCCGGAACCGGGACTCGAACCTGGGACCTTTACCCGCGAAAGGCAAAGGTCCCAGGTTCGAGTCCCGGTTCCGGCACACAATTTCTGCCAGGAAGTTTCATATCAGAGCACACTCCGCTGCAGAGTGAAAGTTTCATTCTGCAAACATCAATTAGGCTGTAGCTAACTCATATCTCTACCATATCCTTTCTTCCAAGAGTCCTAGTCTTGCAAGGTTCGTAGGAGAACTTCTGTGTAGTTTGGAAAGTAGGAAGCGAGGTACTGGCAAAACTAAAGTTGTGAGGATGGATCGCGAGTCGTGTCGGGATAGTTCAGTGATGGAGCGCTTGCCCGCGAAGGCGAAGGTACCAGGTTCGATTCCCGGTTCTGGCACATAATTTTAATCTGCCAGGTAGTTGCTTTCTCTCAATGTTTATGGTCACTATGGTCAGTGTCTCTGAGTGATTCTTCATCCATGTTTAGTTCGCTTTGGATTCACTCTATGACAGTTACTCGCTTCGTCTGCATCACAGAAGCCCTCCGGTTCATTTCGGTGACATTTTCGCCCTGAATAGTTAGTTTCTCAGCTTCCCCCAACGGTAAACATTTCATTTTCACAAGACGTATATTGTTCCACTTGCGCCCAAGTAAGTCCAATTGCTTTAAAGTGGCACTAATATGGCAGTAGTGTTATAATTCTACATCCATATTAACTAGGTACTTCGTCGATAATTTTGTCGCGTTGAATAGGAAGTAGGCAGGGTTGTCAACTGAACACAGCACTTATACTACAAGCAGGTTTATTACGAAATGAAACAGCACTGACTGCCTCTCGGGCAGAGTGCTCTGCTATTTATACACAGACAGAATGTACCAGAAATTAGAAGAATATTAACATAAGAAACATGTAGAAATTAGAAGTGAACGTAAGAAACATGTAAAACATTCTGGAAAAAAAAAAAAATAATTACAAAGAAATAAAATTTTGCCGGTGGAGGGGATTGAACTGGCGACCTTCAGTACCGCAAGCGGTGACGGTATCCATTGCGCAACGCCGGCAGTCCTAACTTGTGGTGTTGCGGCATTGCTCCCTCTCCTTAAAAAAACAGCGACCTGCTCTTAGGTTGCTCTTGTTCAATGTTCAAATGTTTGTAGAGGTTATGGGACTTAACTACGCGGTCAATAGTCCCTAAACTTACAAACTACTTATGAACCAGCTAATACTAAGGACGGCACAAATATCCATGCCCGAGGCGGGATTAGAACCCGCAACCGTAGTGGCCGTGCAGACCGTGACTGCCGCGCCGCAGACGGCTCGGCCACCGTGGCCGGCGATGGTCCTTCTCCTGGGCATCCAGGGTCCGTATCCGAGCCAGCTGTCATGCTTCTTCGACCCTGGTGATGAGCTGTTTCACATAGTCATCCTGAGTGTCGTCCGGCTGAAACGGGAACAGCGTATCCATTGTCGTCTCAGCTTCACGGCCATGGAGCAGGAAAAACGGCGTGAAGCCTGTGGTTTCTTGTCTTGCGGTATTATAAGCAAACGTCACAACTGGCAGAATTGTATCCCAATCCTTCTGCTCAACATCGACGTACATCGACAGGATATCTGCTAACGTCTTGTTAAGACGTTCTCTAAGAACATTTGTCTAAGGATGGTATGCAGTTGTCATTTTGTGGACAATGTCGCAACGTGACATTACCTCTGATACGAGTTTTGACTGGAATGCTTTTCCACGATCAGATATCTTGACACGTGGTGCTCCATGCTTCAAAATGATGTCTTCTACAAGGAATTTTGCGATCTCTGGAGCTTCTGAAGTCGGCACGGGTTTGGTGACAGCATAGCGTCTGAGGTAGTCAGTGCAGACTATTATCCATCGGTTACCGGTTGTCGACTTCGGGAACCTCCCTAAAAGGTCGATTCCAATTCGGTGGGATGAACCTGCTGCAGGTGGAATCGGTACGAGATGCCCTGGAGGTAATTGCGCCACATGCTTCCGTCGCTGGCACTCTTTACAGTGACTCACATAGTGCTTGACAGATCGGAAGAGACCTTTCCACTAATATATGCGTCTGATTCTGTCTAGGGTCTTCACGAATCCCTGATGACCGGATATTGGAGCATGGTGAAAATGCTTGAGAATAGCTGGCTGGAGGTGAGCTGGAACGACCAGTAGCCATTTGGGGCCCAATGGATCGTAGGTGCTCTTATGCAAGTCCCGTTTATAAGATGGAACTCTCCATTGATCGGTTCTCCTTTCTCCAAGGCCTCTATGGTTTTTTAAAGTGCTGGGTATTCCCTCTGTGCAACTGTAACGTCACCTAATTCAGTGATGGCTGAAATTTCATTAATGCTGTTGTGTTCCAGTAATGGATTATACGAAAGGCGTCGGCATCCCTGTGTTTGCGCCCGTTCTTGAATACCGTTGTGACGTTGTACTCTTGGAGTCTTAGAGCCCATCTTGCTAGTCGACCTGATGGATCTTCAAACTAGTCAGCCAACACAAAGAATGCTGGTCTGTCACGACGGTGAATGGTTTGCGGAATAAATACGACCAGAACTTGTTGATAGCCCAGATAACTGCGAGACATTCCTTCTCAGTTGTAGAGTAGTTCATCTCGGGCTTTGAGAGTAGTCTTGATGCGGCCGGTCGCAGTGACCGAGGGGACTACGGCGCGCCAGTCACGGTCTGCACGGCCACTACGGTCGGGGGTTCGAATCCCCCCTCGGGCATGGATATTTGTGGCGTCCTTAGTAGTAGCTAGTTCATAAGTATTTTGTAAGTTTAGGGACTGATGACCCTGTAGTTAAGCCCCATAAGCTCTACAAACATTTGAACATTTGAACTCTTGATGCGTAGGCTATCACCTTTTTAGCACCTTCCTGAACTTGTACAAGTACTGCACCAATCCCATTAGCACTTGCGTCTGTGTGAAGTTCAGTTTCCGCATTCTCGTCGTACAAGGCTAGAACTGGTGTGGAAGTTAGAGCCTCCTTAAGTGCCCGGAAAACGCTTTCTTTTCTCTCGTTCCAGTAAAACTTGGCGCTGAAGTTCTTGCAATGGACGTGCCTTATTACAAAATCCTATTATGAAACGTCGGTAGTATGAGCACAGCCTGAGAAAACTTCTCACATCACGAATGTACTGACGACTTCGAAATTCTGTGACTGCCATTACTGTATCTGGGTTAGGACGGAGACCATCTCCATTGACTAGGTGGCCCAGGATTTTTATCTCTTTGGCGACGAAGAGGCACTTTTTTGGATTGAGGCGGAGTCCTGGAGTCTGAGCACACTTCAACACAGTTGACAGGCGACAGATGTTCTTCAAACCTTTTCAAGAAAACGACAATGTCATCTAAATAGCAAAGACACGTCGTCCACTTAAGGTGTCGAAGCAAGTTGTCCATCATGCGTTCGAATGTGGCCGGAGCATTACATAATCCAAATAGCATTACTTTGAATTCATAGAGGCAGTCAGGTGTAATAATAGCCGTCCTCTCCCTGTCAGCTTCGTGAACCTCGATTTGCCAGTAACCTGTCTGCATGTCCATAGTCGAGAAGTATGTAACTCCTTTCAAGCAGTCTAAGGTATCTTCAATGCGCGACAATGGGTAGACTAGACATCTTTCTTTGTGATTTTGTTCAGCCGCCGGTAGTCGACACAGAATCGCCACGTGCCATCCTTCTTCTTGACAAGGACCACCGGAGACGACCAAGGACTCTCCGAAGGTTGAATAATGTCATCGTGCAACATCTTCTCTACTTCCTCCCGAATTATCCGTCTTTCAGCTGGCGACACTATACGAACGCTGACTAATTGCTCGATGACCCCCAGTATTGATACGGTGTTTTATCGTGGTCTATTTCGTCTGACGTTTCTCCTGCTGGGGTGTGAATACACCCGAAAATTGGCGTAATACAGCTAACACCCGCTAGCGTTGTTCCTTGCTCAGTCCAGGCCCTAATGGCAGTTCCGCGGTTGTTTCCTCCAGCGTGTTGTTTGTACTAACAGCAGAGCATGGGTCTTCTTTGATGACGTTGAGCTCAGCGTCCTGGATTGGTTCAGCTGTCCCGATACACATTCCCTTGGGGATACGTTGCGACTGGTCGTGACAATTAGTGATCAAAATCTCTACTCAACCACCGGTAATGCTTATGATAGTTGCTGGTAAGTAAATTTCTTTGGTGAGCCTAATGAACTTTTTACTATCAACAAGCGCTTTACAGTTTAACCGGTCAGCAGTGTTTGTGACTACAACTATTTTCATCGTCAACGGCGGTATCGTCACACTGTCAACGGCAAATAACTTCCCAGAAAATTGTGTATTACGTCGGAGCGACTTCCTCAATTTGCAGCTCAGATCTTCCACAGTCAAAGATAGCTTGGGATGCCTGAAGGAAGTCCCATCCGAGGATGACATTATGACTACATTCTGCTAAAACGACAAATTCAAACGGCTGGGTCCTGTTGTTGATTCTTGCGACACAAGTTCCTGCTGGCTGGACGTACTTTCCATCGCGACGTTTAGCACAGTTGCCCCCGTATCACAGAACATTTTCTTCCTTAGTGTGCGGCGGTAATTATCCGACAATACCGAGAAAGAAGCTCCTGAATCAACAAGTGCCCGGACAGGTTGGCTGTCGATTATGACGTCGATGAGATTTCCCGACATCTTAGCGACTGTCGTCCATGGAGGATTTTCATCTGCGGCGACCTCACCTCCGTAGATGGTCGCCTTGCTTAGTTTCCCTCGGCGCGGCTGCTAGGGGAGCGGCTGATACCTCTGTACGGCGACGGCGAACGGCTGCGGCGCGTCGGGGATCGACCTCGTCCAGGGTATGGCGATGGGCTTCTTCCCATAGGTCGACCGAACTCTTCAACAGGTGACTGCATGGGACAGAACTGCCCTGATGGCTGACGTCTTGCGGCAAAATAATCGTCGAATACTCGCCTCCTCTCTCTGCAGTAGCGACGACATGTCCAGGGCACCCACAGTGGAAACACAATGACGTGTTGTCTTCTGTCCTCCAAACGTCTGTTCTTCTGCGGGGCGTCATAGATACCGGGGGAGTTAGTTGTGGCCGCGTCGGTCGGTTCATAGGCGCCGTTTGGCGGCTGCGGCGTAAGTCATAGCAGGACCACGTAATTCTTCACGTCGGTTGCGATTGACGGGGCAGACAGGAGCTAATGTCTGAAATACGTCTTCCTCAGCGGCGTCGGCTCCTCGTGTCTTACAGGGCTTACAACCATGGCCATATTCTGAGGCTCGCACGGTTGAATAGTCCCGGATGCCATAAACTGTTGTATTTCTTCTCTCACAATTTGGCGTATGAGAGAAGCAAAGTCATGTTGGTCTTCTAAAACGGCCATAGAGACTACATTGGGGAGTCGGTCATACTTCCGTCGTCCTACCCTCCTTTGTTACATCTCTTCAATCCGCTGGCATCACTTGATGAAATCTCCCGTCATAGCGACGTCTTTTATCTGAAGGGCTATACTCTTCATCAGGTGCGTGATTTTGTCGGCCTCAGTCATATTCGGATTGACTATGTTACACAGGGCCAAAACATTATGTATGACTGTGTTGGCTCATCATGTCGTTGGGCCCGGTTCTTCAGTTGTTCTTCCGCCGAGCAGATTTGTCGCTGGCGGTCACCAAACGCCTTCTTGAGTTCCGTCTGGAACCTTTCCCAGCCATTCAACTTCTCTTCGTTATTTTCAAAGCTTTGCTGTGCTGTTCTGTCCAGGTAGAAATAAATGTTTGGCAAGAACAGTGTATGATCCCACCTGTTACACTCTGTCGAACCCTTGTTGGGGTCCTGTCCATCGACTCCAGAGGACACCGACGGGTGTCTGATGTGCAGCTGGCTTACCGCTGGTTTCGTGTCCATGAATAGTCTGATGAAACGGACTTTCGGAAGGATGTACTCGGTATATCCCTTGCATTCCGGTTCCAGTCCGTGTAAGCGACGGCTTTTACGTTGCGTAATCGGAGCCACGGTGATGCAGCTGTGCACAGGATACCCGGCGCCTCCACCAAACAATGTCGCGTTGAAATAGAAGCAGGCTTGACTTCGAAGGCAGGGTTGTAAACTGAACACAGCACTTATACTAAAGGCAGGTTTATTGCGAAATGAAACATACACGCAGCACTGCCTCTCGGGCAGAGTGCTCTGCTATTTATACACAGACAGAATGTGCCAGAAATTAGAAGAATAATTAACATAAGAAACAAGTAGAAATTACAAGTGACCATAAGAAACATGTGGAACATTCTGTAAATGTTAATTACAAAGAAATAAATTTTCGCCGGTGGACGGGATTGAAGCGGCGACTTTCAGCACCGCAATCGGTGAACTTTCCACTGCGCGACGCCGCCAGTCGGATAAATCGTGGGCATGCAGCAATATACTTTGGGAATTGTGGCTTATGAAGTGACACGAGTTCTAATTATTGTTTTTTTTTCACTATATCCTCTACGGTAACTCTGTGCTGTCGTAAACATTTAATTTTTATTTATTTATTATTATTATTATTATTATTATTATCGAGAGGTCAGGGTGGAGCTTCATCCTTTAAAACTTAATGGTATGGAAAATTGACGATAACAATTACTGACGGATTTTCTAAACTTAGTAGCAACATGTTTCTTAACCAATTTAGAAATGTTTCACGATTCATTTCTTCATGGTACTGAGACTTTACTTAGATCTGAATACCGGCTGCAGTCAGAGATGAGGCCACGGTAGGTATCTGAATGTAAAAGAACTATTTTACCACCTTTGCTAGTTCGGACTGCTATACATGGCAAAATAGTCACTTCAAACTTTTGTAACAGTATGACTTGCACTCGCCAATGTTTTATCGACTCAGATAATCTCCTCGATATTAGTGTATTTCTCTTCGCGCAACTGTCTGAATCGACACGCGGCTTTCTTTTTGTTCGAACAAAATTTTGTGTTTAAAACTGAGATTCTACAGAATAAGTGGCAACGAAGTTTTGTTACACTCAAAACGTTCGGCCGCAAACGAAGTCGTACGGGGTCTTTCTAATGTAGGCGATTTTCGTTTTGAAATTAACGGATAATGTGTCATCGGAGTCTTTCGCGGTGGCATTAACTTCAGTATAATCTCGGTATACAAGTCGAATGAAATTCGCAAGCTTTCGATGGCAAACTCCGCTATCGTCATCAGGAGTAAAATCACTGACTGCTGATGCTGGGACGGTGTCCTGCTTATATGGCAGTCAAGCTGCGTCCAGAACATTCTGGCGGGCCGAATAAAGGGAATATACTGGTAATTCAGACAAACTGGAATGTCGTTGATTTCAAGTTGTTTCCATGTATATGTATACTATATGATGATTCTTAGAGAATTTACTGAAAAAATGGCGCTTGTATTGATACGTTTTCAATTCTCATGGGTTTTGTGATGAATTTCAACAATTACTGTGCGCTTGCCTGACAAAGGATCCGTGGTGTCGAGGGTTTTCCTACCGTGGGGTTTCCTACTGGCCCGGGCCCCGGCATAGCAAATTGAGACTACCCTCGCCGCTCCCTCCCCCTCCCTCCATGCACAAGAGTTCTCCGAGAGTTTCAAACGCAAGAAGGAATTCCCACATTAATTACCATCTTCATTTTCTGTCGTAGCAAGTTACAAGGTATAACGTAGCGTTAAGGCGGCAACATTGAAATTGACTGCTCTCGTAATCTCGTCGCTATTCTTTAATAGCTATGTTTCCCCTAATACGACAACAACCATTACATGATTTCTGTTGTTCGAATCTATTATATATGTTTCACAACTAAATCGCTATACAGCAAGCGGGGTGCACCCCTTTAAGGTGCTAACCATAATGAAATAAAGATTTACCTAATAATGAGCGTGCTCGTCTGAAAGAAATTACACAATGTTTTGGAACGGTTACATCCGGCGTATAAAGTCTAGAGAACTAGAGTGTTGTTCTTGATGTCTACAGATGATAAAACTCGTTGGTTAATATAGACGAGTCCACGCAAGTTCATATAGTTGGGATGAATCTTTATAAAATGATGTATATAATAATTATGTATGATCTTTGAAGAAGTAATTTTTTGGAATGCAGTACTTAAGCTGAAAAACTAAAGCACTGGCAATCACTTCAAATATGTAATTATTTACACACCTGTGTAGGTAGTACAGGTATAAAAAATGTTTCACGCAGAATACTTGAATCTAGCAGAAAACTGGTAATCATTCTACGCTATTTGAGTTTCACCCGAAGTTTTACAAACATTCTAAAAATTCTGAACACATCTACCGACGCCATGACTTGATAATAGTTCCGAAGGTAGGTATGTTTATATTTTTGTAGGTATGACACCACGAATTTCAGACGGCATTAGTAACATTCGTTGAACTGTGCTACACGTTGAACAGTTTTGGATATACAAACACCATACTTTCAGCAGCTAGCTAAAAGGCTCTAGAAATATCAGGGTTCTCGACGTTATTGTTGCGAAGATTAAATTACATTGGTTTTATTGAAATGGTTATCAATAGCTTTTTATTTGCTTTTGTGGGAGAATCTCCGTCAGCAACATTTCATTACGGACAACTGAGCTTAGGTTTTAAAGATTAAAGAACCAGCAGGTCAATTGTAAAATCTTTATTGTTTAATTCTTCGTAAGACTGCATGAGAAACTTTTATATTAGGCTTCAATAATTGTTTTTAGTTATGTTCATACTCCAAATTGACGTTGTTTTGGACGACTTCGCTTGGAACTCATTTTACAACTATCATGAAGCGTTCGTAATTGATGTAGGAAATACATTTTTATATATTGCACCAAAGCTTCATTTATTTCAAATGCTGACTAGTTTAGGGCTTTGCCCATTTTCTTAAGCCACCTATTACAGAGAACAAAGTGTGTTTTACAGGAAGATACATGAATATGGCAATGTTATATTGAATGTATAAGTGGTAATTAGTTACATTTATATATAGCTTTATTTGGATACTGCTTAGGTCACACTGTTTGTTATAATTAGTTTGGTGTAATTTATTGAGCTTTTGATCCAAAGATGTTTTTGTTAAATATTCTTTGCTTAATTTTTTGTGATAATATCTCTGGTTATATGCAGCGTGACATAAACAGTACCTTTATAAATATTCGTACAATAAATTTTATACTTCATTCCGAACTATTATAAGTGATATAAATTGCTAGTGTTTATTATATTGTAATATAGGAATAATATTTCAGTGCTACTATAATTTATCTCGTCTTGTTGCATATTTGGAAGTATATTACTGTAGGATGGCTTGTATATACTTCCAAATTTGCAACAAGACGAGATAAATTGTAGTAGTACTGAAATATTATCCCTATATTACAATATAATAAACACTAGCAATTTATATCACTTATAATAGTTCGGAATGAAAAATAAAATTTATTGTACGAATATTTATAAAGGTACTGTTTATGTCACGCTGAATATAACCAGAGAAATTACCACAAAAAAAATAAGCAAAGAATATTTAACAAAAACATCTTTGGATCAAAAGCTCAAAAAATTACACCAAAGTAATTACAACAAACAGCGTGACATAAGCAGTATCCAAATAAAACTATATGTAAATGTAACTAATTAAGACTTATACATTCAATATAACATTGCCATATTCATGTATCTTCCTGTAAAACACACTTTGTTCTCTGTAATAGGTGGCTTAAGAAAATGGGCAAAGCCCGAAACTAATCAGCATTTAATATAAAAGCAGCTTTGGTGCAATATATAAAAATGTGTTTCCTACAACATTTAAGAGCTGCAAAACCCGACGTATCAAAAACTTTTGGTTCGTAATTGACGCACATCCGGTTCGTATATTTTTCAGTTTTCTTATAAATGCGGTAGCGATGACAATCCATGACAAGACACGGCCTCCCTATCGTTTTTGTTCCAACTTCCCATCGTGTATAATGCACAGAACAGAATTTGCGTATGAAAATGCGCGGAGCGAAAGCTATCTGCGACAACACTGTCTGAGAAACGGTGAGCCGGCCACAGTGGTCGATCGGTCTGCGGCGCGCCAGTCACGGTCTGCACGGCCGCTACGGTCGGGGGTTCGAATCCCCCCCTCGGGCATGGATGTTTGTGTCGTCTTTAGTGTAAGGTAGTTCATAATTAGTTTGTAAGTTTAGGGGCTGATGACCCCGTAGTTAAGTCCCATAAGCTTCTTCTTCTGCTTCGTTAGGGCCCTTCAGGATCACGTGTGGCTTGTTTAGCACGTTTTATTTCTTCCCAATACCTCTTCATTCTCTCGCTTCTTCTGTTTCTTTCTTCTTCTGTTTTGATGATTTTGATTTTGGTGTCCGACCACCTGTGACCGTCCACCAACCGTTCTGCACCAGTGCCTGCAGATTCCTTTCTTTTATTCCTACAGTCTTCCAGTCATCTCTGACTTCCTTCACCCAGTTGTTCGCCGTATGACATGTTGCATTCCATATCTTCTTAGTCAATCTCTCATCGTCCATCCTCATGATGTGCCAAACAAATCGTAACCTCCTTTTCCGTATCTCGCTCGATATAGGTTCAAAGTTTTCGTACAGTTCCTCTCGCGTTCTGTGTATCCAGATATCCCCATTTTTTTTAGTGCCCCATATGTCTCTTAAAATTTTCCGCTCCTCCTTCTCCAACTGTATACAAGCTCTCTTACCGAGTGTGATCGTTTCTGATACATGTAGTGCAGCATTTCTCACAGTTGATGTGTAGTGTCGCAATTTGGCATTCCGTGACAGATTCAAATGTTCAAATGTTTGTAGAACTTATGGGACTTAACTACGGGGTCATCAGTCCCTAAGCTTGCAAACTACTTATGAACTAGCTAAGACTAAGGACGGCACAAATATCCATGCCCGAGGGGGATTCGAACCCCCGACCGTAGTGGCCGTGCAGACCGTGACTGGAGCGCCTCAGTCCCCTCGGCCACCGCGGCCGGCCGTGACAGATTTTTCTTGCCATATGTTGTTTTCACTCCGTACCGAGGCTTCTGCACGAGCTGTGCCCTGTCTACTGCGCTACTGCTGCTCTGTATTCCACCAGTTATCTTCTCTACCAAATAACGAAAACTCTCGACTTTCTCAACCACTTGTCAATCTATCTTCCAGTCAGACCCAAAGTTCAATGCCTTGGTCTTATTATATGCAATCTTTAGTCCAAGCTTTTCTGCTACTTCAGCTAGATTTTTTTAGTGCTGTCCTTGCCTCTTCTTCTGTTTCATTTAAAAGTACCATGTCATCTGCGAATGCCAGGCAGTCCCTTAAGCTTAACAAACATTCGAACATTTTTTGAGAAACGGTGACAACACCTGCATTGATGGTGAGCGACTGGGAGAGACAGGCAGTGGGGGAGGTTCTGCTAGCAAATACCTTCTTCAGGAACCGATTGGTCAAGACACCTATACTAAGCGGCACCTTTGTAGGAAACCCCACGTAGCTGGGTCCGTGATGGACTTTCGCTTGAGAGAGGGGTCCGCCAGCTAAAAGGATTGGGAAGCACTGATCTTGAGGAATATTGCTATTATCCATCAAGAGTTACGCAGTAAAAAAAAAAAAAAAAAACAAAAAAAAAAAAACAAAAAAAAAAAACAACCTTAGTCTGCCGGTCTGCCGTTATCTTTCTCTGCCCTAATCGTATTTCCTAGCTGATCTGCGACTGAAAATTGACGGCGGACGTATGTCGGTATTCTGGCGCCATTCGTAAATTTCCTTCATTATTAATTTGACGGCCAGAAACGGGAGGTTTTTTTTTTATTAAAAAAAAGGACGGAGGTCGCGCTGTAGAGAATTGTCGGAAAAGACAGCGCGAGGACGCCGCATTGTATCGAACTGGCGGGCGTCAGGGCCGACGAGTGTGTGTGTGTGTGTGTGTGTGTATGTGTGCGTGTGTGCAGTGCGTCGGCGTGTGGGGCGACTGTTACTTAATGGTGACGGGCTTTATCGGGTTGGTTGCGCGGAAAATGACAGTTGCGTGGAAGAGGGACAGAGATAGAGAGTGAGCGGGTGAGTGAGTGAGTGAGTTTAGGGCGGCGCGCGGCTTCCCTTTTCCCTGCTCGTCCGCGGCCCTTCGCCGCCCTTCCTGCCCTGCGCTGCCCCCAAGGGGGTTTTATTCCCCCCCCCCTCCCCCTCCTTCACCCGCAACCCTCCGCTCCCCTCGCGGCCGACCGCCGCCAACGGCAGCTAATGTTCTCCTCTCTTAATAGAGTGCGCTGAAAGCTGCACAGCTCGCCTCTGCTCGGCTAAAAGCCATTTAATGAACCAAACAGAGCGGGAGCAGAAAGACCTTGTTAAAGTGATGAGGTCCATCTCTCTCTCCGGCGCGCAAGGCAGCGGCGCGGTTCGCGCCCGCGCCTCCAGGTGGCAGGCCGGTCGCGGCTCTAGCCCTGCTACGCTGCCTGCTAGCTCCGGCACGCCTCTAATTTAGTTACGCGTATTAGCGCGTCGCAGCCCGGGGGACGCGACGCCAAAAAAGGAATCTCTCTTCGCGCTCCAGACGCGCGCGTTTTTTTAATAAAAATATCTCCCTCCGCCTCCTCGCGGTGTTGTTGTTCGTGCCCGGTGGACACTGGCGCGCAAATTAGGAGCAGGACCTCCGGACTTGGCCGCAACGAGTGCCCCGCCAACCGTGATGAAGTGGTGACGTACGGCCAGCCGTAAAAAGAAAACGAAAAATGAAAATAAAAAAGAAGGGAACACCTTTGCAGCGTAAGCAAGCAGCGGGATGGGGTGAAGTTGCCTGCAGAACACTCTGCGCCAGAGTAAGCAACGCATTCAAACGCTGCTTCCCTGCAAACAAGGACGTACCCAGGATATCCTCAAAGGTTTATGAAAGAAAAACTAAAGTTATTCGTTAGTCCGGAAAACATATTCAACATAAAGTTTTTATTTTATTTTATCTACACTGCCCCAAACAATGGATCAGGTGAGATAAATCAGAACCGACCCCCATACGTGCTGCCTGGACAAACTTTCGACTTTTTAAACTTCCTTATTTTACGATGTTTTCAATACATCACATTTGGCGCACTAATTTAGGCACTAATTAGGCTAACCAGACGTTCGGGTTTTGCTGGACATTACCTGTTTTCACAGAAACTTCCCGATGTCTCGATAAATTAGTTCAAAATGTTCAAATGTTTGTAGAACTTATGGGACTTAACTATGGGATCATCAGTCCCTAAGCTTACAAACTACTTATGAACTAGCTAAGACTAAGGACGGCACAAATATCTATGCCCGATGGGGGATTCGAACCCCCGACCTCAGTGGCCGTGCAGACCGTGACTGGAGCGCCTCAGTCCCCTCGGCGATAAATTAGTTCGGGAATACAATTATCCCGGTTTTTAATCGAGAAATAAAACGCGTGCATTAATATTTCCCATTTAACCCTTAACTACTATGGACATTGACAGGAACACAATCACTATGGAGGGGTTTCTCAGACCTTCTTTATATTTCTGCTATATCAAACCAGTGCTTTGCGGAATATATATTTTCATGACTTTCTGTTGTTCATTACACTTCTTGTAAGAATACTAGGGTGAAACTTGGCTTTCTTACAGTATTTATAAAATGGCGACAAATAAAACACTTCGAAATTTGCTGTATATTTTTATTTTATGACTGATTTAGGTGGCGCAGCTGGACTCGAATTCGGAAGGATGGTGGTTCAAATCCACGTCCGGCCATCCAGATTTAGGTTTTCCGTGATTTCCCTAAATCACTCCAGGTAAATGCCAGGATGGTTCCTTTGAAAAGGCATGGCCGATTTCCTTCCAAATCCTTACCCAAACACTCCGAGCGTAAGCTCCGTCTCTAATGACCACGCTGTCGATGGGACGTTAAAACTCCAAGCTTCCAAGATAAATCAGAGGTGCCCATATGGGCAGAGGGGGTCATGAAGCAAACTGCGTCATTGAAATCTCTGAGGGGCGGGGGGGGGGGGTGAGAAATTAGTACTTTTGGCCACCTTAGGACAATTTACAGAACGTGAAATAAAATATATTTAATTTCAATATTAAATGTCAAAAAGCGCCTAATATCTCGGATGTGTGGAGAGGTGGGGGGGGGGGGGGGGTTGGTCGCAGTTTAGAGGGGGGGGGGGTAAGTCATTGGCCAAGGGGGGAGAGGAAGTGGGCACGTCTGTGGGATATCATACACCATATACATATGGTTAAGTCTTTTATTTAGATATTAGTTACATTTCTAATTTTTGTGTCACAGTACATTTTGCTGCGTCAATTCTTTACTTGAGGCTTCCATGGCGTTTACTTAGAGCGAGGAACCTTATGGCTACCATAATAATAAAAGCTTATTCTCGTTGCTCTCTAATATGGTGTGTGATCACCACGAACGCCCAGTACAGTTCCATACCTGCGTCGCAGGGTCAGCAGCCGGCCGCGGTGGCTGAGGAGACTGAGGCGCTCCAGTCACGGTCTGCACGGTCACTACGGTCGGGGGTTCGAATCCCCCCTCGGGCATGGATATTTGTGCCGTCCTTAGTCTTAGCTAGTTCATAAGTAGTTTGTAAGCTTAGGGACTGATGACCCCGTAGTTAAGTCCCATAAGTTCTACAAACATTTGTCGCAGGGTCAGTATGAAGAACCAATCAGCACTTGAGGGGTATTTGGCTATTCCTCCATGAGTGCAATATCCAGCTGTACAACCGTTGTGGGAGTTGATCTTAAGCGCATCCCAGACATACTCAATCGGGGCTATGTCCTGTGAAGAAGCTAGCCACTCCATCCGTCAGCCTCACTCATATTGTCCACCACTGCAGCTGTATGGGAACCAGTGTTATCGTCCACCAGAAGAAACCCATCTCCAATGGCACCAGCTTAGAGCAAAACAGAAAGGAGAATCATCTCGTCTCTATAACTCTGAGCAGTAAACGCCCTATTCAGTACCACATGTTAAATCCGCCAATACTGACTCCTGCCCACACCATGCGTCACCAGCCTAATATAGTGATGTTTCCTGCACATAAGCAGGATCGTATCACGTTCTCTCCAGATGAGGGAATGACAATTGTCCGGCTAAACTCAACATCTTGACTCATCTGTGAACAGAGCCCGGCGCCGTTCGTCACGATTCCAATCCTGATGTTCCTCCGCTCGGTTTCTGCGAGGTAAACGGTGTCGTGATTTTAATGGTAAACACACTATAGGCATCCATGCATAGAGTTCACATTCCCGAAGGCGATTACGGACTATCTGTGTTAATATTGCGCGTCCTGTTGCTGCCTGGAGGGTGCGTTGCAGCTGAGTTGCATTCAGCTCAAATGTTCAAATGTTTGTAGAGTCTATTGGACTTAACTACTGGGTCATCAGTCCCTAAACTTACAAACTACTTATGAGCTACTTACAACTAAGGACGGCACAAATATCCATGCCCGAGGGTGGATTCGAACCCCCGACCGTAGTGGCCCTGCAGACCGTGACTGGAGCGCCTCAGTGCCCTCGGCCACCGCGGCCGGCTGCATTCAGCCTCCTGCCTCTACGGGCTGTTAACCGGAGATACCGGTCACCTCTTGCTGATTTTACCCGTGGACGATCTTGGCCTTACCCTCTCCCCCCCTCCCCTTTTTTTTCAAACCGTTCCTATTGTCTGAAATCGCGTCCAGGTCCTGGAAATTACAACTTTTGGACATTCAAATGGTTGCAGCCATGCCATAGCTGCAGGTAAGTCACGTTGTTGGTGCATTTCACTACCTGCTCACTACACTATCTGAACCCAACTGCATTTGTTTGGTACTGTAAATACAAGTCACCACCAACTCCCTCTTCAGCAACTTTCTGTTATTAGCACTACTCGGTTATCGTAATGTTGTTGTCTCTGTAGAACCGACAGAAACATACAGTACTTTAGAACCTAGATATCTCAACTGATCCCCTAATTGTTTTGACCAGTATGATAATTGGTTATTTTATTCTTGCTAGTATTGTAACCTATCCATATTCTTAATAAAATCTTACCCTAAAACCTATCTTTAAAAGATACTGTCCGTAATGGGGGAGGTGCTTTGCGACCCACTGAATTATTTTCACCTCAAAAGTCTGTCTCCAAGTTGATGATCCTAGTGCTGATATTAAACTTCTATAGGTATGTAATTAGGCTGTTACACCAGTGAGTCCATATTTTTGACTTGCCACAACGCTAGTGGACGAATGAAAATCGATTTTTCTCTTCTGTCTTATTACAAATATATCCATAATTTGAAACTAGCGCTACAGTTGCACAGCAGAAAAACTATAAACATCGGCACTCTGATTAAATTCAGCTGTATGTACCGAATTGATTAACAAAGCATCAACAAAGCTCATGTAAGGCCATCAATGTACGAGGAGTAATAAAACACATAATTTACACCATAAACCAGTCAAATCAACGGGCCGTACTTTCAACTAAATACTTGAATCTTAAATTGGAAAGAATATGTAGAAAATATTGTAGGGAAGGCGAACCAGAAGCTACATTTTATTGGCAGAACATTAAGAAGATGCAACATTCCTACCAAAGGAACTACGTACACTACATTTGTACGTCTTATTTTGGAGTATTGCTGCCAGTTGTGGAGTCTCTACGAAGTGGGACTTGTAACGATACATCATTAAATTAATATTTTTTATAGATCAGTGACGCTTGTGGCCATGGTTCCCTCCTCGTCGTAATATTTTATCTGTGAAGAAGTTTGTTACGCTCGTCTTTCGTTTCTTCCGGAGAGCCGAGAGGACGGAACCGTGATCACACACTCTCCTGTTTGAGGCTGTTAAGTGTGGGCGTGTCCGCAGACTGCTCTGTCATCTAATTGTGAGTCCTGTTATACTTTATTTTAAAATATACCCTCCTTTTGCTAAGAGCAATGTCTCCACCTTGTTTCCATTTAATAATGTCCCGCGCTTTCTTAATTATTAATTTTCTTTGAGGTTTTCAGCTCCTCGACATTGTGTCGTAACATGATGTAAGACAGGGTTGTAGTCTTTCCTCAATGTTGTTCAATCTGTACATTGAGCAAGCAGCGAAGGAATGGAAGGAGAAATTTGGAGAGGGAATTAAAGTTCAGGGAGAAGAAATAAAAAATTTGCGGTTTGCCGAATGATATAGAAATTTTGTCAGAGACTGCAAAGGATCTGGAATTGCAATTGACTGGAATGGACAGTGACTTGAAAGGAAGATATAAGATAAACATTAACAAGAATAAAACGAAGGTAATGGAATGTAATGTCAGAAAATCAGGCGATGCTGAAGGAATTAGATTAGGCAATGAGACAATAAAAGTAGTAGATGAATTTTGTTATTTTGGTTGCAAGATAACTTCTGATGGCTGAAGTAAAGAAGATATAAAATGCAGAATGACGTTGGGAAAGAAAGCGTTTCTAAAGAAGCTAAACTTGTTAACATCCAATATTAATTTAAATGTTAGGAAGTCCTTTCTGAAAACATCTTTCTGGAGTGTAGCATTGTATGGGAGTGAAATGTAGACGATAAGGAGTTCAGACAAAAAGATGATAGAAGCTTTTGAAATGTGGTGCTACAGACGAGTGATGAAGATCAGATGGGTAGATCACGTGACTAATGAGGAGGTGCTTAACCGAATTGGGGAGAAAAGGAGTTTCTGGCATTTCTTGACTAAGAGAAGGGATTGATTGGTGGGACACATTCTGAGACATCAAGGCATTGTCAACTTAGCATTAGAAGGAAGTGTGTGGGGTAAAAATCGTAGAGGGAGGCCGAGGGACGAATACAGTAAGCAGATTCAAAAGGATGTAGGTTGCTGAACATATTCTTAGATGAAGATACTTACACAGGAGAGCGTGGAGAACTGCATCAAACCAGTCTGCGGACTGAAGACCACAACAACAACAACATGATGTTCTGACGCCATGACTTTCGCTTTGCGTATTTTCCATGATTAAATCCTGATCAGTTACTTTAAATAATTACCTTTACCTTTTAGAACCTGCATTCGTATTAACAATTACTCGAAGTGCAATAGATTTTTCTTTCTCTTATTTTCTTTATCTCACTTTAGTACACAGTCCGGCAACAATGACATGCGAGATGAACAGTCTGAACTTTAAATTTTGCGGAAAGTGTCATACAATTTATCTAAACCATTCAAAAGCTTAATAATTTCAGCTGAAGCGATCAAGATTTCCAGAAAGCAGCTTCAATGTCTACTTTCAGTAAGTTTTCTCTGTAACATTATTTTGTTGTATTGCCTCAACACCAGTATATATTCCGCCATTTCATTCTATTCAGCCATTTCGTGTGTTAATTTCACCCACAGTTATTTAAATTTTTCCTCGTATTTTATCCGATTTGTCTATGATCAAAATTTTACCAAAAATCCTTATTCTTTTAATCGCGGAGTTCAACATTAATTCGTACAGGCAACATCAAAACAGATGATATAGAGAAAGTTCAGAGATGGACAGCTCGTTTTGTATTATCGTGATATAGAGAAGAGAGAGTCACAGAAATGATGCACGATTTGGGCAATATTCGCTGCGGCGAGATTTGTTTGCGAAATTTCTGTCACCAATTTTCCCTTCCAAATACGACCATAATTTATTAGCAACCACCTACAGATGATCTTAACAAAATAAGAGAAATGAGATTGAAAACGGAAAGATTCAAATGTTCCTTTATCTCACGCGATAAATTGACGAATGGGACGGTAGTGAAATATGATAATGACTTCCCATTCTACATTCACGAAGATGCTAAGCTAGTACTTTTTGCTGATGCTACTAGTATAGCTATCACACCTGACAAACAGGAATTAACTGATGAAATTGTAAATGATATCTTTCAGAAAGTTATTAAGTGGTTCTCTACAAATGGACTCTCATCAAACTTTGATAAAACCCAGTATATGCAGTTTCATATAGTAAATGGAATAACACCATTAATAAATTTAGACTTTGAACATAAATCTGTAGCTAAGGTAGAATATTCAAAATTTTTAGTTTTTGCATTGACGAGGGACTGAATTGGAAGAAACATGTTGAAAATCTCCTGAAACGTTTGAGTTCAGCTACTTACGCTATCAGAGTCATTGCAAAATCTGGTGATATCCATGTCAGTAAATTAGCTTACTACGCCGATTTTCATTCACTGCTTTCATATGGGATCATATTCTGGGGCAATTCAACATTGAGTAAAAAAATATTCATTGCACAAAAGCGTGTAATCAGAATAATTGCTGGAGCCCACCCAAGATCATCCTGCATACATTTATTTAGGGATCTAGAGATCTTCACTGTAGCTTCACAATATATATATTGACTCATGAAATTTGTTATTAACATCCGACCCAATTTAAAAGTAATAGCAGCGTGCATAGCTACAACACTAGGAGAAAGGATGATATTCACTATTCAAGGTTAAATCTAACTTTGGCACAGAAAGGAGTGAATTATGCTGTCACAAAAGTCTTTGGTCACTTACCAAGTAGAATCAAACGTCTGACAGATAGCCAACTAGTATTTAAAAAGAAATTAAAGGAATTTATGAATGGCAACTCCTAAAATGTAGATGAATTTTTAGATAAAACTTTTAAAAAATAAATAAAATAAAATAAAAAATAAAAAATAAATAAAAAACAACAAAAATGTAATAAAAAATCCTTAAAATATTGATTGTCAAGTGTAGACAACATTTACTAAACTGACACGTTCCACATCATTACTAAATGTCGTATATATGATCTATGGGACAAGTATTAATCTAATCTAATCAGATTGAAAATGGAAAGATTCAAGTGCTCCTTTATCTCACGCGATAAATTGACGAATGGGACGGTAGTGAAATATGATAAAAGCGGTGCTACGAACCCTCCGTCATGCATTTAAACGTCATTAGCGGAGTATTTATGTAAATTTATGTAGAAAGGAAAAGGTACGATACGTCTTAACAAACAAGCCGGTAGAAATTTGAATACGCCGCTTTGTTGGCGACATATAGGGACGCGAAGCTTGCGTCGTCACCTCCGCCTTAAAATTCAAGGCTGTGCTTTCAGCAGACAAGGTGATGCTCGCCGCCTGTTTCGAGGTCCGATGCTCATCGAATTCGTCGGAAAAACCATTAACAATGAGGTGTACTGTGAGACACTCCGTAGCCTAAGCAAGTCCGTCAAGAGCAAACGGCCTGGGCTGCTCATGGAGGAAGTGATTCTGCAGCCCGGACATATCGCCGTGTGACTTATCTGTTTGGTCCACTAAATATCTCAAAGGGAATTCCATCTTATACATAAAGAGAGCCATTGCGACTACACTGTCTTAAAGCACGTCTCCCTCCACACCACATACTTTAATTCTGCCTTATGTTCCCTGTGAAATGAGTATCAAATTGCCGGGGCTCTCCTATATTGGAATAGCACCCTAGCAAAGAACGTGAATGGGATCAATCCCGCTTTGTTCCTCAGGCCGAGGTGATATAAATATCAACAAATAATACAATGCCTTGAGAGAACATTGTCTCGTTATACCAAAGATATTAAACATAAGGAGAGGCACTAAATTAAAATTTGTGCCGTGACCGGGATTTAAGACAGTTGTGTAGTCGCTTTGGCTGCAACGCTGTGTTAGCTGAGTGGACATTCGCGGCCAGACCGCCGTAGCGGTCGGTACGTGTGCTTGCTGCGGTCTTCAGTGTCGCCGCTGCTTGTTAACTTCGCGTGCGCTGTGTGATACTTAGTGTCTGAAATGGAGTCGCACTTGCGGAAGTATACATTGAAGTTCAGTTTCGTTTTCGGTGTTGCACGACCTAAGATATACGAATTTGATGATTGGTTCAACGGATGTTTTCAAGTACCAGAAGAGGATGTTCTTGGGATGGCATACGATTTTCTAAGTAACGAGTACATCGTGAAGCTACGGAACGACGACTGGTGCCAAAGGATAATGGACAAAACAAATGGAACAGCCGAGTATAAGAGCAGCACAGGCGAGGTGAGTCGAGTTTCTATTTCTTACGCCGGTTTGGGTCTCAGGAATGTTAAAGTGCACCTGCTACCGTTTGAAGTTGAATTTACGCATATCAAACAGGCGCTATCGAAATTTGGAACAGTATATGCAGTGACTGCTGATCGTTGGGGCGGCAACATGCATTATAAGGTCGATAATGGTGTGAGAACAGTTAAAATTGACCTTCAGTCACACATACCGTCCTTCGTTAATGTATGTGGCTTCAGGGCTCTCGTGGTATATGAGGGACAACCACGCACTTGCTCCGCTTGTAATCTGCCTGGACACCTTAGAGCGGAATGTCCACGCAGGCGCGCACCAGTTCAGCTCCCCGTCGAGGTCGATGCGGAAGGCAGACCGCGCCCTCAGTATGCCTCAGTCGCCAGCCGTTTGTTTACTGGAACGGAGCGCGACGCCACCCCTCCCGATGACGTAGTGCTAGCTGCCGCGGCAGCAAACTCTGTAGTGCCGCCAACAAATGCACTGTCGTGGAGCGATGACGTTGAAATGTCGGAAGCTCGTGGAGGCAACAAACCGACCCCACAATTAAGTGCTGTTTCCGAACTGAGTTCTGTCACATGTAACCCAGCGGGTGACACACTTTTGAAGGATGTTCTCGGAGAGAAAGAGGGCGCGCCCGATGCATCGTCGGACACGACAAGTGCGACTTCCGACACCTCCCCAACTGATTCTCCGTGTGTACCTGCAACCATCAACGGTAATACTCCACAACAGATAGAAAAACTCGACGAAGGCGTGACAGACTCCCATGGAACCCTTGACAAACCTTTGATGACTACTGATAGACCGGTCTCTGGCGCAAAAAAATCTAAAAAGTCGTCATCGGATTCACAGAAGGAAGTTAAAGGGCAAACCTCCCCTGAAAAAAAGAAAATACGGGTTGCTCGTGGGGGTGCTGCTGAAGGAGCCAATCAGTTGAGGCCTGTAGCACAACAAGTTGCTGCAAAATTAAAAAATCAGCAACTTGGAAATCTAGGAGCACCCGCCACCACTTCCGCAGATAGAACAGATCACGGCCCATGTTTACAAAAAGTTTTGGATGAACCGTCTCCGCAAGATGACGGAATGGATACTAACGAGTACCAAACATAGCTTATAATAATATGTGTTTTTGTGTTGATATAGCAGTATATAATGTTACTTGAATCTTTCCCCAAAAATGAATGGTAATTTCACATACAATATAACAACTATTAATATCTGTAGAATCCAGAGTGAATTAAAATTTAGAACGCTTAAGGACTTCTTATATAACACGAACGTAGATATTGGGCTCCTTCAAGAAGTTAGTGTGGAGCCAAACGTAGAGGGGTTTGTCACACTCACGAACATCAGTGAAGAAGACCACACAGGAACGGCAATCTTACTACGAGATGGCATTCCTCACTCGCATATCGTTCGACTTACAAATGGTCGTGGCATAGCCTGTAAAATTAATGGCGTTCAACTTATAAATTTGTATGTGCCGTCGGGCAACAACCGCCGACGGGAACGCTCCTCCTTCTATAAACATGAGGTGCCTTTTTTAATCAACGAATGTGCCACGAACTGTATTATTGGGGGAGATTTTAATTGTGTAATCTCAGCCAAAGATCAGATACCACATTTCAACAAGTGTTTAGAACTTGACCACCTAGTCCATGGGATCAATTTGATAGACACCTGGGAAAAAATACATGGAAACCGCATCGCGTATACCCATATAACGAGTAATTCGGCCAGCCGGATTGATCGTATCTATGTGTCCGAAACTCTCGCTCCCAATGTAGTGAACAGTGACATTTCACCCGTTGGCTTCTCTGCTCACAGTGTCCACCAATGTTATATAAACCTCCAGCGCCCCCAAGTGTTTCGCGGGAGAGGCTACTGGAAGATGAACGTGAGCCTATTACGAGACAAACAACTGTATGAGGAAATCCAGCGAGTGTGGGAGAACGTACAACGCTACCGAACCTAATACAGATCAACTGTTGAATGGTGGTTACGTAGAGCGAAACCCAAAATTCGTTCAACGATAAAGAGTTTTGCTTACCAAAAGTCCTATTGGAATAAACGGACCATAGAATTCTATTTTTCTTGCCTTCGGGATCTTTATCATTCCGCAGATGTCAGAGTTGAGGATGCTTACCGGCGCATCAAAAGGTACAAGGCAAAGATAACAAATTTGTACCGCAAACAACTGGAGGGCGCAATAATACGTTCCCAGCCGAAAGACATTGCAACGGAGGAAACGGCGACGCTATACCACACCCTACGGACACTGCGACGTCAAAAAGCAAAACTAATTGAAGAGGTAGATGATGGTGCAGGGAACATATCTACTAGACAACGTGACATAATACAACGGGTATACAGCTATTATAAGGACCTCTATGACAGGCACGAGACAAATGATAGATCTTCTCATGACGTCACTGACGAAATAGTCTCCCTCCTCTCTGACGAAGACAACGAGGGCCTCGAAGCTCCTTTCACCGAGGAAGATATTCAAGAGGCAGTACACAATGCAGCAAAGCGGAAGTCTCCCGGACCCGATGGACTATGTTCTGAATTATATCAACACTACTGGCATATATTGGGCCCAACCTTAACACAAATTGCAAACGAAATCTACCTACTTCAAACAATCCCGAATGAACTGAAAGAAGGTTTTATTGTGCCGCTGAAGAAGAAAGGAAACAGCAAGAAGATTCAGGAATTGCGCCCTATTACGCTATTAAATGCGGATTATAAAATTATAACGAGGGCAATCAAGAAGCGGATGTAATCAGTGTTACATAAGATACTAGGCGAATACCAGTACAGCGCATTACCGGGACGCAGTGTGATATCAGCCGCCTGCGAATTACGGGATATTATATGTACCCTAGCAGAAAATGATGAACCCGGCGCCCTACTATTTTTAGATTTTGAAAAGGCCTATGATCGTATAAGCCACGACTATCTATTCAAGGCAATGTCGAGGATGGGGTTTCGGCAACGTTTTCTCCACCTGCTACAGAACTGTGTCTCTAATGCTACATCACGTGTGTTGATTAACGGCCACATGACTGAGACACTACCCATAAGGAGATCTATCCGGGAAGGTTGTCCTCTATCAATGGCTTTATACGCCATAGCTGTCGAGCCTTTGCTGGCAAGCATAACACGCGCGACAGCGGGAATCAGTATAGGAATGTGGAAAATTGCTTGCATTGCATATGCGGATGACGTATGTTTGGCAATAACATCCACGGACGATCTGGCGAAAGTGAGGGAAGTAATTACTACTTTTAACATAGCAACTGGAGCGAAGTTGAATACGAAGAAAACAACACTGCTCCACATAGGAAGAGGCATCGGCAACACCACCTACCTAGACTGGTGTGAAACAAAAGTGCAACATAAATCGCTTGGAGTCTACTGGAGCGCGACACCAGATGCCATGGCAACAAAGAATTGGACAGACATGTTACGCAAGATCCGAGCCACAACTCGTATTTATTCTGACAGAGATTTGGATTTGTTGCAAAGAGTGCACACAGTCAGGATATCGATAGCGAGCAGGATGTTTTATTTGGCCCAGATCATACCGGTGTCAAATCACCTAGCAGATAGTATCCAGAAGGCGTTCTGCTGGTACGTTCTAAGGGGCCATATTTTTAAAGTCTGCTTTGACACCTTAACTTTCCCTCATGAACGCGGAGGTCTTGGTTTAATTCACGCCAGATATAAATGCCGGACTTTACTAATCGGTCGCATTAGTAAAATTATAAATAAACGGACGCCGAGCCTAACCCAATGGTTAATATCACACTGGAAGCCGAGCAGTTTGATGCCACCAATTTATGAAGCTGCAATACCTTTAAACTTTCGCCATGTCAGATTTTACTACAGAGAATTCAGTTATATAAAGCACGCTGATGACATCAACCCGCCCTATACGAATAAGAAAATCTACAACTTCTTAACAACAGATGGCAGAGAAAACCGGATAACAAACAAATATCCACATTCAAAATGGAATACGATCTGGAGAAACGTGCACAGTCCTATACTACCGTCACGCATCAAATCAATGTGGTACATAATTGTTAATGATAAAGTGCCGACTAATGAGAAACTTAACAACATTCACCTGGCCCCAACACCCGCATGTACAAACTGTGGATACGTGGACACATTAATTCACAGACTCACCTGCGGTACAACTGAGTTGATCGTGGAATTCATGCGATGCAGATTGGCCATTATCGACCGGACGGTTTCGCAAAACATAGATATTTTAGAGTTATTACGACCAGAAAAACTGAGGTACCCCCGTAAGAAGAACAATGCAGCGATTTGGCTTTTAGGCCACACTGCTGTCTATGCCATCTATAACCGTTCAGCATCACTTGCCGATTATCGCGCTTACTTGGAATACGAACATGACAAAATAAGACTACAAAGTGATTACACGAACACATACGGAAATATGTTGAAAATTATGGTGAAGACATAAAGATATTACAGATAGTATCAAGTTATGGACTTTAGTGCTCACAGAAACGCGGCTATTAAAGCCATGGAGCCATCAGTGTTATGAGAAGACGCATGCAATACTACACGTCGGAAACAGTAAAAGTTGTAACTGAAACGGACCACTTGCAAGACCAATTCGAGAAGACGAACGCTGGAGGTTTCCATGTGACTGAACTAACCGCGGAGAGGATTTCTTTATTTCCTTTATTTCTCTTTAGTTTTTCACCCTAAGAAGAACGTTCCACACTTTTTAGTTCCTTACTGGCAAGGAGAGACAGCTACTAAGTTCACATACTGTCCCGACACCTTGCAAGCAGCTTTGGTTATATATATAAAGAAGAAGAAGAAGAAGAAGAAGAAGAAGAAGTGGACCCTCACACTAATACGGGTAACCACCGCAGAAGAGGAAGTTTAATTTTTCTTTCAAGAAATATTCAGTTTAACGGCAATGAAGCCGGGCCGAGAAGGCAAAAATTGGCGAGAGCAAGAACGGGTTGAAGGGGAGGAAGGAGACAAAAAAAAATTGGTAGAGCGCTTGCCCGCGAAAGGCAAAGGTCCCAGGTTCGAGTCCCGGTTCCGGCACAAAAAAAAAAAGAAAAAAAAAAGTGGTCTGAAGCGCCTGCCTAGTAAGAAGAAGGTCCTGAGTTCGAATTCCGGCTACAGCACTAATTTTAATTCAATGCCGCTCCTTAAGTTTAATACCTTTGGTATAACGAGACAATGTTGTCTCAAGGATTTGTATTATTTGTTGGAATTCCATCTGTTTGGTCCTCTAAATAAACATCTCAAACGGAAGCGGATTAGTGCGGATGACGAACTGAAGCACACAGTAGGGGACTGGCTCTTGTCACAGCCACGGGGTTACTGGGAACCGGCAGTCCTGCGGCCCGTTAAACAGAGGGACAGTTGTGCTCAGACCTCTGGTCATTACTTTTGAATAGACATTTCACTTATATCCACAGTGTCGGTTCGTACATTTTTATTTGAACACTCCTCATATATCACCGGTAGTGTTTTTTGATGTCTCAATACTTTTGTAGATGACGTTGTTGATTATCGATAATGAGTATCCCTTTTTCGACGTGTAATGCAAAATAACAAAATCATCCAGTTTCACTACAGAGAAAGAGGGTCACTTACAATTTCATCTAAGTTATAGGGAGGCCGGATCCCCACCCTCCCCTTGGTTACATACACCATTGATGTAATGAGAAGGACATTGTTCACATTACTAAGAAACTAATTTCACGTTACCGTAGACAGTCACAACGTAATACTTTCACTAGCAAATATAGTGACAAAAGTAATGAAATAGCGTCATTCAGATATAGAGATAGTCGTAGTGTCGCGTACTAAAATAAATAAACTGAGTAAAAAAAAAAAAAAACTGGAGCTAGGTGCCTGGGACATTCCATCGTTAAGGAATTCAGTATTCTGAGATATACACAGTCAAGAGAATGTCCAGAACATAGACTTTCAAGCTGTACCTCGCACTCCGAACGGCAATTAATGACCGAAAGCAGCGGTAACTGCATAGAGTTAGTGGCAAGAGACAAGCAACATCGCTTTAAATAACAGCAGAAGCCACAATGAGATGTAAGAGTAACGTATTCCTCACGACAGATGGACGGCACTTGCCGTTAATAGACTCTGACAACAGACAACCGACTTTAATACCTTTGCTAACAGCATGACATCGCCTGCAACGCCTCTTCTGGCTTCGTGACCATATCGGTTGGTTCCTAGAAGACTGAACAACGTGGCTTTGTCAGATTTTTTTGGCCTGTACAGTGATATTGGATGGTCTTTTTCAAAGATATTCAAATGCCTGTTAAGCTTAAGGGACTTAACTGCGGGGTCATCAGTCCCTAAACTTACAAACTACCTATGAATTACCTTATAAAGGTGACACAAACATCCATGCCCGAGGGGGGATTCGAATTCCCGACGGGGAGCGGCTTCGCGCACCAGAACATAGCGCCTCAATGTGCTTGGCCACTCCGCCGCGGCTGGTCTTTTTCTTATGCAGCTTGACGGCATTTCAGAAATATGGAATCTATATGAGATACTTTGTGGTATTCGATTAAGTACCAACTGTGGGGACGAAGTCTTCCGCGATGAACCTCTTGTATGAAACATTCTTGTCAGTTTTTTTTATAAAACTTCAAGCTTTCGACGATTACCTCCATCACCTTTGTCGGGAGCAACTGACTATAATGTTGTTGTTTTTTATTTTTTTTATTGTGATTTGAAGCCTCTGGTGGGGCAGGCTGACAGCAGCATCAGAGCTGTTCTACAGCAGAGCGCATGAACATCATAGACAAGTAGAGTATAAAAACAATGATACTGAGTTAAAATGATGATTTTAAAGAACATCTGACACGGAGATAAAACTGAAGACGTGAAAACCTGACAGGTGGTTTTTTAAATTACAGTCAGACTTGAAAACGGCCTCAGTGGCTAAAATGCCAATGGTTGCGCAATGCTGACAACACTCTTCTGCCTATCGCAGCGGTTGTTTATACTGGTGCTGTGGCAGCCTTAAATAGCCCTATTGGTGAGCTTCTGCTCGGTCGGCGACTAGGACAAAGATGGTGTCGACGTCAGCGCTGGTGGCACCAGTAGTATCGTTGACACTGTGCGGAATATCTCTGCTGCTTCTCTGTATCGAGCGCTCGCTGCCATGGACCACTAAGATTATAATTCCCATCACTCGCATGTGCAGTAACTGAAAGGACAATAAAGAAGGAAAAAAAGACGACGAAAAGGATGATAAAACATCCCCCTGTGTTGGCAATGTCAGCTACCAGAAATTGCTCATCCCCAATTTGTGATTGATTTTAGGCATTCAACATGATATTGCCATACACTGAAGATGGCATGACAACACCCACCTGTACCCATCCCCCAAGCCCATACAGTGTGTTCCACATCATTGCTGCCATTGCCAGCTCTACTTCCTCCCCTCAGCCCATGCCTGCAACTTCATCTCCTTCTTCACATCCCTCTTTGTGTTTGGCCTTACGACTTCCTAATCTGTCTGCAGTTCATTGGCTCAAAGGTGTAACCTCCATCACCTTCCTACATCATCACAATGGACTCCACCCCTCTAACCACCATAATCTACTCCTCGCCCTCCCACTCATCTCCTCCACCTCTGCCTCTTCCTCTGATGCATACTGCATAGCCCCTCATCCCTCAACACTCATTTCCTTTCCCTCACTCACTCTAAAGAATACCCACTCCTTTCCCCCACCAGGATTACTTGTCGCTCAGCCAAAGATTCACTCCCAACCACCGATACACCACAGGGAGGTCCTGCACCCCGCCACCTCCCCATCCAATCATTCCTCCCCAATTCACTGTCCCCACCGTCTCTAAGAAACCCTCCAAGCGAATGAGTGGGGATTCCTCCCCCCCCCCTAAATTACACAGAAGAAAACTCCCACCATCCCAACTCCTTCCGCTCATGCCCTTGACCCTATTGACATCACCCCCATTTCTGTAACCTACCCATCAGACCTACTTTCACAACCAGACCCCCACTTCTTATACAGTCACATCCTATCCCTCGAAATATGCAGCTACTATCCATCTGCCCCCTTCTTCCTTCCCCACCAGGACACTGTCATTATAAAATCTTCAAGCCTGTCCTTCTGTTCCGACCGCCTCCATAAGATCCCACCTGTTCTGTTCAGTTATCACTGTACCCTCACCTCTTCCACCACCCAGCAGTTCAAAATTTCGTACTGCCTGCCTGCCCTCACCACCGCGATCATCAAGCTTAATACAGGGATTATGGAGGATGAGGAGTTGGAGCAATTAAACTTCCACCTTGGCCTCAAATTACACTCCAGCAAACTCCTCCCGACCCCCATTCCTAATGTTTTTCTTCCCTGAATCACCCCCTCCATCAACTGCTTCCTCAAGGAGGGACGACTAATCTACAATCGTAAATACAAGTTTGACACCTCTCACTCCCCTCCCCAATCTTATTGATACCAACAATGCCTAACCTATAACGATGAAATCACTGAAAACTGCCAGAAACTGCTGCCCCCACAACTGCCATCATTGCAAAGACTACCACTTCCATAAACAGTGCCTCAACCTCACCTCTCCCTCCACCCGAAACACCTGCAGTGATCCCCCTCCAACATATTCCTACATATGCCAAGGCATCTCCCCCTCCCATCAAACCTAAGTTATCCTGCCCTTCCAATTGATCCTCCAATGCATCCCAACAACTTAGAGGAAACACCCTATCGTGGAGGACATAGTATTACTTTCTCCCACCTGGAAACTCTTGTATAAAGCACGCCCTCCCCCTTTTCTTCCATCTCTCCCTTCCTTTCCCCCACCCATGGCACACCTAATCGCAATATATATGCTCCCTTCCTATCAAAAACTTTCGATTCAACCACACCCTATCCCTCCACCTTATGGATAACTTCTTCTTAAATGAAATCTTGCTCCAGCTCTGCCATTCCATCAGCACTGCTCCCTACCTCTTTCACCACACTGACGCTCATCGTACCCTGGTGCGAGGCAGAGTTGGTATCGGCTATCTCCACCACCACCCTGTTTGGCTCCACCTGCTCCTAAATGACGCCCTGGAACACCTGTTCCGTAGCCTCTCTCCCATCCATCACCTGTGCCAACATCTCTGTCAGCTCCACTCCTCCCCTCTCATATGATTTCCTATTTCATACATACCACCGCTTTATGGCCTATGTTGTTACTGCCAACCTGAACATATCCTCTCATTCCCCTAACAACCTCTGGTGGTAGCTTCAGATCCTCCCACCCTTCGGGGTGATCTCCTCCCCCATCTGACGTGCCTGGAGAGCAATACCAGACACAACGTCATCCTTGTCACCCCTCCCCCCCACCTCCTGGGCAACAGTCTAATGGCAGAAAAGCTCGACTTTATTGGCAGTGACCACTCCCCCATCGTTCTTACCCTCGACCACCACTTCTGCCCAGCCCCCAGCTCCATCCTTCTCCACCTCCCAAACCTGTCCATGATTATCTCATTCCAACTGGATTGTCTATCAATGCTCCATAGGTACCCAGATCGCTAGACATCCCCTCCCATTCCACTCATCCCATACCCACATCATTATCAAAGACATCCGGCCCAACTATGCCGCCTAGATATTTGAACGACGCGACAGCATCAAGAAGCTCACTACTAATGCTACTCATGCTGTATTAGAACATTATAGGATTGTTTTTTCTACTCATGCGCATCACCTTACATTTTTCTACATTGAGAGCTAGCATTCTTCGCACCAACTAGAAATTTTATCTAAGTCATCCTGTATGCTATTACAGTCAGTTACAGCCGACACCCTCCCATACACCACAGCATCATCAGCAAACAGCCGCAAATTACAACTTACTCTGTCCATCAGATCATTTATATAGATAGAAAATAATAGCGGTCCTATCACACTTCCCTGGGGCACGCCTGACGATACAAACGTCTCTGATGAACACTCGCCGTCGAGAACAACGTACTGCGTTCTATTACTTAGGAAGTCTTCGAGCCAGTCACAAATCTGTGAACCTATTCCATAAGCTCGTATCTTCGTTAGCAGTCTGCAGTATGGCACCGCGTCGAACGCCTTTTTGAAGTCGAGAAAAACACAATCTGCCTGTTGCCCTTCGTCCATGGCTCGCAAGATGTCATGTGAGAAAAGGGCAAGCTGAGTTTCACATGAACGACCTTTCCTAAACCCGTGCTGATTCATGGAAAGAAGCTTTTCCGTTTCAAGGAAATTTACTATATTCGAACTGGGAATATGCTCCAAAATTCTACATGAAACTGATGTCATCGATATTGGCCTGTAATTGTATGGGTCAGTTCTCTTTCCTTTCTTATACTCGGGAGTCACCTGCGCTTTTTTCCAATCACTAGGAACTTTGCGCTGAATTAAAGATTCGCTATAAATGCAAGCTAAGTAGGGGGCCAACGCCGCAGTATAGTCTTTGTAAAACCGAACCGGTATTCCATCCGGACCAGCAGACTTTTTCGTATTTAGCTCTCTCAGCTGCTTCTCTACACCGGAAATACCTATTGCTATGTCCCCCATTTCGGAATTAGTACGTTGATCAAATGATGGTACATTTGTGCAGTCCTCCTGCGTGAAAGATTTCTTAAAGGTTAAATTTAGAACTTAAGCTTTCCGTTTGCTTTCTTCTATTACTGCCCCGGAATGATCAACTAGGGGGTCATCAGTCCCTAAACTTACAAACTACTTATGAACTACCTACGAACTAGGACGGCACTAATATCCATGCCCGAGGGGGGATTCGAACCCCCGACCATAGTGGCCGTGCGGACCGTGACTGAAGCGCCTCAGTCCCCTCGGCCACCGCGGCCGGCCCTATTTCCTTCCCCATCCTTACGCAAACAACCCGAGAGAAAGCTCTGCCTCTAATGACCACGCAATCGACGGGGCGTTAAACTCTAATCTTCTTTCCTTCCTTCCAAATACGCCGGCCTCACTTTCGATTGCTCTCTTATCTGGACCCATCACCTAAAAATATAATCCAACAGTAAGCCCAAGACCAACTCTGCCTCCTCAAACTCTTCCAGCGGGATATGGGGCCTCCAGCTCCACTCCTACTGCTCCATGATGTGTCCCATCCTCTGTTGTTTCAATGTTTCCTGGATCTCCGCCCTCCTTCCTTCTATAAATTCCCCCAGATCCTTGAGCGCCATGCACTGCGCCTTGCCTACCGTATCCGACTCCCATCCCCATCGGATCATTTAAGAAAACTCAACCCCTTTCCCTACTTCCACCTACTCCTCGAATATCCCCGCACTGTATATATCAACCGCAAACTAGAGTACCACAACCCCCTGGTCTCTCTCTCCTTACCGACCCTGGGCCTCTGCCATGTTGTATGCCTCCAGACTACACCTACACACACTCCCTTTCTCATAGCAATTTCCGTCACCTACTCCTGGAAGACGCCCTCGATCCTAACATTTACCCATCCTACCAACTCTCCCCGTCTCCCATGATAAAGGTGTACTTCCCTCCATGCCCTTGTCGCCCCCCTCCCTTTTGTGTGTGTGTGTGTGTGTGTGTGTGTGTGTGTGTGTGTGTGTGTGTGTGTGTGTGTGTGTGTGTTTGTCGACTGTATCAGTGTTATTTTCGAGCGTTGCGACCGCTGGACTCGGTAGGACAAAAGTGATTCCTGTGTATTTTAAGTGTCCATCGGCGCTACAATCTTTCTTCGCATCTAAGTACATTTTATATCACTGTGGCTCGTTTAAAACTTTCTACCAACAGTGTTTATACGCAATGGCAGACTAAGGAGGGGGGAAGGAGCGCAGGGGGCGGACCGCCCCGGGTCTCCGGTCTTAGGAGGCCTCCAAATATTTCGAAATCAAGTTTATATTTAATTTTTTTAACCGCGTTTGGCATATCGTTCTGGTGGGGCGTCCAAATCTCGAAAGCTATTTTTTAGACTGTACAGTGCCTCTCGTCCTTGGGGGAGGGGGGGGGTTCCAATTCTTTTTTATAGTAATACATGTTTTTCCAAGTGGACGGGGGTGGAGGGCCTCATTTTGTTTCGCCGCTGCCCCGGGCCTCCAACACCCTTAGTCCGCCACTGATTATACGATTAATTTTTTTTTTTTGAAGTAGTGAATGCAAACATAGTTCTCAAAATGTGAAATCAGAGATTGTTTAAACAATGAAGCTAGAATGCTTATAAACAATACTTACGTTGAGCATGGTGGCATCGGCTCAGCATGGAGACAGGAAGGCAACTGTGGATGATACAGACGTCGAGGAGATGGAGGGCGAAAATGTTTCAGTGAACTCTGGTGGTGAAAATTAGAATATCCGTGAAATGTTTAAATCCCAGCCAACAGGGCGTGGTCGGAGGCGGGCGTAGTCGGATTTTCGAATTTCCCGCCTGACAGCAACGTTTTCCGAAACCAGATGTGACGCCATGGGCATGGATATTTGTGCCGTCCTTAGTATTAGTTAGTTCATAAGTAGTTTGTAAGTTTAGGGACTGTTAAGTCCGTAGTTAAGTCCCATAAGCTATACAAACATTTGAACATTTGACGCCATCTTGGATGACGTCATAAGGGGAGTTGGTGAGTGGGACCTGGTCACGGGTTTTCCCTGGTAGTAACGGTACCAAAGTGAAAGCGAATCTCGTCATTGCCGCCATTTTGGATGATGTCATTCTCCTTGGTGTGGGAAAGGTATCATTCTCTTTGGGGTGGTAGCCTTTTCTCGTTTGTACGAGGCTCCACTCCTAAAAAATACTTGCAAAAGTATTTCGTAACACTTAAATGTAATGAAAATCGGTAATAACTTTTCTTGAGTTGAGAAAATTTTTCTTTGCTTGTAAAGAAAGAAAATATTTCTGTTGGAGATATTTTGGGTGAAGGTGTTTATTTTATTGACGAAAAGTGTGAGTGGAGGTAACAAAAAAAGTATAAATTTTAATTTACGTGTCATTAACTGTGTTGACTGTTGTTGTAACGTTTGAGCAACATAACAAACCTGACCTTAATTTCGTGGTTGGTTACGTTAAACTCGTGATTAATGCAAGGGTGTAGTTAAATTTTGAAAATATTAAGCAACACAATTAGTGTAATTAACAAATACTATGGCGCTATCTGACAAACATTTCAAAAGATCACTCACCTTTCCTTTCCTTACAAAATCTACTACAGAGACTGTGCACACACAGATATCAGAAATTAACTTACCCCGTCTGTGCAATACGTATGACTCAATTAGTACGCTAATGGTACTGATAATATAGAAAATTATGAGTAGTAGGATTTTTAACATCAAGTGATTGGCAAGTGGGTGCAGTCCACCCGCTAAAGTCAGTATCTGATAAAATTAATTCACACAAGCAAATAAGAAATGTAAGTAAATCAGTCTTAATTAATGCTATGCGTACGGCATTTGTACGAGTTTTGTTCTTTATAGGATAGATGTGGCGGTTGCTATTATTGTTGAACTCAGTGAAAAACGAAATAGAAAAAATATTCATTCAGTCAACTGTCTGTTATCTTCTACCATCAATTTTAGCAAAATTGTCTCTAACAATTAATGACACTCACTTGCTTGTAAAATTGTGTAGAAAAATTATTCATGCATTATTGAGGATTGTCATATTAATTATATTTGTTCAAATAAGATAGCAAAAGCACTGTCTAATGTTCTTGTATTTTAACAAAACTTACACATGCATTCAGAGTAAATTACAACCAATAGCATTTAGCTTATCTTATTTATTAGTCCAGCGACGTGGTACTCTGCAGTCATATAAATGATACACAAATTCATACAGATATCATTTTGATGGTGGCTCCTCATTTGGCAGCTTGCTAGCAGTTCGCCGTGATGCTTCGCGAATCGCGTAATTAATCGCGACCTTCAGCGTCCGTGATGACGCTACCGCGTTTCGGACGTCTGGGACTGTTACCGAACACGTAACGAATTTCTGCCTCAGCAGAACGAACGAATAAATGTTTCAATGAGATCAATTCTTGCTTCACTGGTTTCAAATAAACTTTCATATCGTTGCACTTACAACAAATTATAACTTTCACTTTGTTCAAATTTATTACTTATATTGTTTGAGCACTCCGCGGACCGCGTACGAACGTCTGATCTACGTCACGGGGCGGCAGGTACTGCTGCTTTCCTGCTCTCCCACAGGCGAGCGCTGCTATACGATAAATTCTCAGACCTCAGGAACCATATCGATAACTGTTCAGATCGATATTTGATCTCGTTTACAGAGAAATATTTTACTTTGACAAATTAAGCATAACAAGTAAGCAAATTTATATAGAAAACATACAAAGTACAAATAAAATAAAATAATATATACATAAACAATTACAATACGGATAATAAATAAATGACAGAAAATGTTTCCAGTTAAATTAACTACATACATGGTGCATCACAATAATTAATTGAGTTACATAAGAAGATAATTACTACATTTAACTATAAACAGGTTCAAACGAATAAAATGTTTCAAAATGAAGCTCAGTCCTCGTTATAATGTAAGGCTTACCTTAAGGGTTACCTTACATGCTTTTGTCAGTCATCACTTTATACCACTCTAATTCAATAATCACTGGTCATTTTCCTTCCCAAATAGCAAAATTGCTATGTTACCTTTGTGCCTCATTTCCTAATCTATTTATTTAGCATCGTATAATTCGAATAAGAAAATAGGAATGCGTGTAAACTACTATGAGCAGCACAGTGATCGCATTATCATTGTCAAGATAGATACGAAGCCAACACCGAAAACAGTAGTACAGGTTTATATGCCAACTAGCTCTGCTGATGATGAGGAGATCGAAGAAATATATGAGGAGCTAAAGGAAATTATTCAGACAATTAAGGGAGAGGAAAACTTAATTGTGATGGGCGACTGGAATTCGGTAGTAGGAAAAGGAAGAGATGGAAAAATAGTAGGTGAATATGGACTGGGCAGGAGGAATGAAAGAGGAAGTCGTCTGGTAGAATTTTGCACGGAACATGATTTAATTGTAACAAACACGTGGTTTAAGAATCACAAAAGAAGGTTGTATACATGGAAGAGACCAGGAGACACCGGAAGGTATCAGATAGATTTTATAATGGTAAGACATAGATTCCGGAACCAGGTTATAAACTGCAAGACATACCCAGGGGCAGGTATAGACTCTGACCATAACCTATTAGTCATGAACTGTAGGCTGAAGCTGAAAAAACTTCAGAAAGGTAGGAAAATAAGGAGATGGGACTTAGATAAATTGAAGGAAAGTGAAGTTCTGGAGAATTTCAGAGGGAGATTTAGGCAACAATTGACAGAAACAGGGGGAAATAAAACAGTAGAAGAGGAATGGGTAGCATTGAGAGATGAAATAGTGAAGGCAGCATAGGACAAAATAGGTAGAAAGGCAAGACCTGCAAAAAATCCTTGGATATCACAGGATGAAAGGAGAAAATATAAAAATGCAGTAAATGAAACAGGCAAAATGGAGTACAGACGACTAAAAAATGAGCTTGACTGGAAGTGCAAAATGGCTAAGCAGGAGTGGCTAGAAGCCAAATGCAAATCTGTAGAAGAATGTATAACAAGGGGAAAAGTAGATACCGCCTACAGGAAAATAAAAGAGACATTTGGGGACAAGAAAGGCAACTCTACGAATATCAAGAACTCGGATGGGAAACCAGTTCTCAGCAAAGAAGGGAAAGCTGAAAGGTGGAAAGAGTACATAGAGCAGCTGTACAAAGCAAACGAACTTAGAGACGATGTTGTAGGAAGGGAAGAGGAAGTAGATCAAGATGAAGTAGGAGATACTATACTGAGAGATGAATTTGACAGAGCCTTGAAAGACCTAGGTCGAAACAAGGCCCCAAGAGTAGATGACATACGCTCAGAGCAACTAAAGTCTCTGGGAGAGCCAGCCATGACAAGACTATTTGAACTGGTGTGTAGGATGTATGAGACAGGCGAAATGTCCTCAGACTTTAAGAAAAATGTAATAATCCCCATTCCAAAGACAGGCGCAGACAGGTGTGAAAATTACAGAACCATCAGTCTGATAAGCCGTGGTTGCAAAATTTTAACACGAATTGTCTACAGGAGAATGGAAAAGCTGGTAGAAGCTGACCTCGGGGAAGATCAGTTTGGATTCAGGAGGAACATAGGAACCCGGGAGCAATACTCACTTTACGTCTTATCTTAGAAGATAGATTAAGGAAAGGCAAACCTACATTTTTAGCTTTTGTAGATTTGGAGAAAGCATTTGACAATGTTGACTGGAATATACTCTTTCAAATTCTGAAGTCAGCAGGGGTAAAATACAGGGAAAGGAGAGTTATTTACAACTTGTACAAAAGCCAGACCGCAGTTATTAGACTCGAAGGGCATGAAAGGGAAGCATCAGTTGGGAAGGGAGTAAGACAGGGTTGTAGCCTTTCTCCAATGTTATTCAATTTGTACATCGAGCAGGCGGTGAAGGAAAGCAAGGAAAAATTTGGAATAGGGATTAAAGTTCAGGGGGAAGAAATAAAAACATTGCGTTTTGCTGATGACATTGTAATTCTGTCAGAGATAGCAAAGGATCTGGAAGAGCAGTTGAGTGGAATGGACAGTGTGTTGAAGAGAGCGTACAAAATGAACATGAACAAGAGCAAAACAAAAATAATGGAATGCGGTCTTAGAAAATCAGGCGATGCTGAAGGAATTTGATTAGGTAACAAACAATGAAGGTGGTAGATGAGTATTGTTACTTGGGTAGGAAAAAAGCATGCGATGGTCGCAGTACAGAGGATATAAAATGCAGAATGGCAATGGGAAGAAAAGCATTTTTGAAAAAGAGAAATTTGCTAATATCGAATATTAATTCAAGTGTAAGGAAGTCTTTTCTGAAGGCATTTGTGTGGAGTGTTGCCTTGTATGGGAGTGAAACATGGACGATAAGCAGTGCGGACAGGAAGAGAATAGAGGCTTTTGAAATGTGGTGCTACAGAAGAATGCTGAAGATTAGGTGGGTAGATCGCATAACTAATGAAGAGGTACTGAACAGAATTGGTGAGAAAAGGAATTTTTGGCATATCCTGACTAAAAGAAGGGATCGCTTGGTAGGACACATTCTTAGACATGGGGGAATCGTAAATTTAGCATTGGAGGGAAGTGTGTGGGGTAAAAATCGCAGAGGGAGATCAAGAGACGCGTATAGTAAGCAGATTCAAGTGGATGTGGGTTGCCGTTCTTATGAGGAGATGAAAAGGCTTGCTCAGAATGGAGTAGGGTGGAGAGCTGCATCAAACCAGTCTCCGGACTGAAGACCATAACAACAACGTATAATTCAATTCGACTACGTTCCATTACCCTCACATTCCATTTGATTATATCCTCCTTTCAAGGCACTGTTCATGCAATTCAGTTGCTCTTCAATGTCTCTGACAGAATTACGATATCATGGAAAAGTCTTAAGGTTTCAGTTTCATCTCCGTAAACTTTAATTCCGTATACCAATTTTTCTTTCGTTTCCTTATATACTTGCTCATTGTACAGACTGAAGAACATTGCGGATTAACTACAACCGTGCCCCACTACATTCTTAATCACTACTTTAACGTTATTCAACACACAACTGCTAAAACTTATACATAAACTTTAAGAAAGGTTACCAACGTAATACACAGAAATTTAAAAATGGTGAGTAGTTTCGACTGAATATATCAGCCGTCTTCAAATCACAGTCTTTCAATAGGTAGGGGAATGCTGTGGTATCAGTTTTTTCCACTAAAACGCCCGATGAGTCATTACATAAGATGTTTCAATTGACTGCATAAAGTATGGGCTTTACGCAATGGCAATAAAACATAATAATTAAAATTTCCTGACACCAGACTAACAGAATTTTGGGACACGTTTTATATAAATAACAGGGCGTCCTCTGCGAATTGTACCCTCTACATTAAGAGTTTTTTTTTTTTTTTTTTTTTTTTTTTTTTTTTTTTTTTTTTTCGTAGTGATTCGTTGTCGTTAATTTCATGTCTCGAAGACACGTTATAGAAACTCTAAACTGCACCGTTTTAACTTTTATCCATACATTTCTGTGCGCTGTGCAATCGACACAATGTGTCCCTGTCATCACGCTGCAGGCCTAACGTTCTTGCTTAGCGGGCAGTATACTCCATGTCGCGAAGGCGTAGGCCAACGGCTACGCAGAACTGCACTGCACACCGTGTCTCATGAGCCCACCGTCCTCCCCCCCCTCTATTTTTCACTAATTTTTCCATACATACCTAACAAATTTGGTAGTTTTTTAAGTTTTTTTAGTGAAAGTGAAGCAATACTGAAATGTTGTTATGCTTTGGTGCAGCTCTCCACCCTACTCTATCCTGGGCAAGTCTCTTCATCTCATCATAAAAACGACAACCCACATCCATTTGAATCTGCTCACTATACGCGTCTCTTGGTCACCCTCTGCGATTTTTACCTCACACACTTCCCTCCAATACTAAATTTACGATTCCTCGATGTCTAAGAATGTGTCCTACCAAGCGATCCCTTCTTTTAGTCAGGATATGCCAAAAATTGCTTTTCTCGCCAATTCTGTTCAGTATCTCTTCATTAGTTATGCGATCTACCCACCTAATCGTCAGCATTCTTCTGTAGCACCATATTTCAAAAGCCTCTATTCTCGTCCTGTCTGCACTGTTTATCATCCATGTTTCACTCCCGTACAAGGCAACACTCCACACAAATGCCGTCAGAAAAGACTTCCTAACACTCAAATTAATATTCGATGTTAGCAAATTTCTCCTTTTCCCATTGCCATTCTGCATTTTATATCCTCTGTAATGTGACCATAATATGTTATTTTACTACCCAAGTAACAAAACTCATCTACCACCTTCATTGTTTCGTTACCTAATCTAATTCCTTCAGCATCGCCTGATTTTCTAAGACTGCGTTCCATTATCTTTGTTTTGTTCCTGTTAATGTTCATTTTATACGCTCTATTCAACACACTGTCCATTCCAGTCAACTGCTCTTCCAGGTCCTATGCTGCCATTGACAGAATTACAATGTCATCAGCAAAACGCAATGTTTTTATTTCTTCACCCTGAACTTTAATTCCTATTCCAAACTTTTCCTTGCTTTTCTTCCCCGCCTCTTCGACGTACAAATTGAATAACGTCGAAGAAAGGTTACAACCCTGTCTTACTCCCTTCCCAACTAATGCTTCTCTTTCATGCCCTTCGAGTATAATAACTGCGGTCTGGCTTTTGTACAAGCTGTAAATCACTCTCATTTCCCTGTATTTTACCCCTGCTGACTTCAGAATTTGATAGAGTTTATTCCAGTCAACATCGTGAAAAGCTTTCTCCAAAGCTACAAAAGCTAAAAATGTAAGTTTGCCTTTCCTCAATCTATCTTCTAAGATAAGTCGTAAAGTGAGTATTGCCTCCAGGTTTGAAATATATTACTAAACTAAACAATATTCATCAAAATACTACATTCGGCAAAACAATTAAAAATGTAGTAACTAATTGAAAATCTTCTAAGCTTTCTCAAAAATGAAATCAATATATGTTTTTCATTGATTCTTGGCCTGTATAGGGTAAACGACCATCTTTTCCAACTGTAAAAATTAGTCTTAATTCAGACGAGATGCGTTTCTCTGTATTTTAAAACATCTTCATTGGTCAACAGTGTTGGATATTTTACAGTAAAATCATAAAAAAATGTAAAACGAAAATATATTGTTAAAATAACGAAACGCGTCTGGTCGGAGTTGTTGAATTTATCCATCTACCAGTTTGTACACCAAAGGAATCCGTCCTTTCCAATTTCCAAATCACTTTCTACAGACCCAAGGCAGTCACCGGATCTTCGCCGTTCTTCAGTGTTCGGAACTTCTGCAGAGCGACATGCGCACAGTCATTTTTGTAAAACAGCTTTACAAGCATAGCGCGATAATGGATTGAGACAGTCATGTGTAACGTCTCAAACGTGAAATGAGGAAAGGTCGTGTACCCGGCGTGTGCACATGACAGGTGTTTTCATTTACATATTGTGACACATACAGCGCCATCTACTGATCAATTTTCGAATTATTTATTTTTCTTCTGCCGCACGTTTCCCCCTTCTCCGATAATATTGCGTTGCAAATTGGCGTGATTCTGACCAGCGGTGTTACGTTTACAGCGTTTTAAAACTTTAACTATAATCAGAGTGTATAATTACATTCTTCCTAAAGTTGTCATGGAGCGAATCAGTTGCTTGCGATGCCTCGAGGTACTGTTACTACTGGAGAGAGCAACACCTAAATACCATACCGACTTTGGTTGTCACATCGTTTTATTTTCTTTTTAATTAAATAAAATTGTATTTGCAATTTATTGAGAAATCCTTCTACTTGTAAATACATTGCAAAGGAGCGTGAAGACATTAGACCTATGGATTGAAACTAGTTGCTAACACGAGGTGTGTTCAGTTGAAAGTTTAAAAGTAGCCCAATGTACGAAATAAAGGCTTAATTCTCGTAGGAGGTGCCCAGATAAGAATTTACTGTTATAAAAATGTTTAATTTTAGCAATAAAATTAGCAAAAGATCGTGTGAGGTACCGGCTACTCCCAGCTGCAAAACCTTGTTCCCTGGCCCAAATTGAGAACTGACTTGGTTCAAATACTCTAATAACAGGAAGTTAACGACACAGTGACCAATATACGTAGCAGCTCACACGAAATTACACACAGGCTTAAAAAAAAAAAAAAAAAAAAAAAAAAAAAAAAAAAAAAAAAAAAAAAAAAAAAAAAAAAGAATCTGAACTAGTTCTCAGCACTGGTGAAAACAATATTAAATAAAAAAGGGGGAAGGTGCTCGAAAACTACAATTTATATGCAAGTCAAAATTGTACTGAACTTAGCTTGTTTATTCAGGTCGAACGCAAGCAAAATAGGCAACCAAATTTGTTAACACAATAAATGCATCTCCTTTACATGTTATAATACTGACGATGCCCAGCACTGAATTTAACCTAAATTACACAGAACTTAACGCTACTGGGGGGAAGGATTTACAAACAACACTCACTCGCTCACACACACGCAATGCAACAGCGAAACTCACCAAAATCAGCGTACTGAAACGAGGCAGAAGCAGGCGCCGCTATCGTAGGCGAAATTCGGCAACACAATATACAATGAAACTGCGAATATGGCTCTGCTCTGTCGTGCCTGATTTGAGATGGTGCGTGACTATAGCAAAGTTGCATTTAGATTAGACCGCGGGCACACACGCTAACCGCGACACACGGCTACGTTACATGACCGCACTCCACTGAAGGTGAAGTGGTTAAAAATCGGATTCATTACACAAAATCACGGCGGTCTCATAAGTTGCAATCTGAGAGTAAACTATATAGGCACTGGTTTTATGACAAGTGGCGTGAATTCAAGTGACTAGCTGCAAACCCCTGAAGTCGGAGTTCGGATCCACATGGTTAACCGATAAAAATGTATAAATTCAATTTCCGAAAAATAAAGAAAATTGACTACTGCATGGAACCCATAGAAATGTTTAGAATTACATAAGGAAGCGAATGAAAGGCAGCTACACGCGATAGGGAGCGATTACAGAGGCGGATGAAGTCCAGTCTCAAAAAACCAGAAAAGTGAAATAATTACAAAGACGGAAAAACGAGAATAAAAACTATGGCATGCAACTATTAGAAATACATAGAATATCATAAGCAAGCTATTGAAGGAGGTTGTACAAGGCTCGGAGAGAATTACTGATAAAGACTGAGTGCATACTACAAGTTCGGAGAAGAAACAGCAAAATTAATATAGGCGGCGAGAGAAGATTGCGAAATGTTAGTGGAAATCAGAAGGATACATGCATGGAACAAACAATAGTGGAAGCTGAAGGCTTTGTTCTAAGAACCAACCACATGGAACACATATCAGTCATGGAAGGAAATGATAAAGATTTTACATGCACTGTACAAAAATGAACATATCGTCGGTTAGAAATCGGGCCCCACAAAGCTAGAAAGAATTTACACAGAGTTCGGACACCGCCACATAATCACAAAAGGTTTAAATATACCAGGCCGTTATCAAACTGCAACTAGTAACACATACACCGCGTTTATCTGTTGGAATCACTGGATTGAAAAACTAGGACACATTTCCGCACACGATCGGATAAAATATTCCGAAAAATGAATCTAAGTTCAAGAGTCTAAGTTAAACATGCTAGATAATGAATCGCTACCATCTCCGCAGACACAAGAGCAGAACTAACCTTACTTCACCACGGTCGGAGCACAAAGTAAAGATGGAGTGGGCAGGAGGCGGGAAAGCTACCGGAATCTGGGAAACCGAAGAAACAGCGTGACGTGACGTGAGACTCGCCCTGGAGAGGGCTTGTCGACTGGCCTGTAACCAAAGGGTGTAGAAACCTCTTTGGTCGCATCAGCAGCAGGGGTTGGTAACGACTAACTATCGACTCTGACCCAGAGAGAATCATGCAAAGCGAGCTATTACCACCCACATACAGACAGCCATTAGATCCTCGCACACCCACTTAAAAGTAAAACAAGTACCCATTCTCACAGGAACAATAATAAATCATTAAAATAACAAAATACTAGCAATATTAACTAACATTTCAGAAACAAATATTTTAAAACATGAAATAAAAGTGTTATTCCTCATTCCTTGAAAAGAGTGGGGTTCTAGTTTTAACAAAATGCTAATCTAGCGACATTAAAGAAATTACAATTTTATAAAAAATATATGGAAGACTACAGACGGTCGTCTTTCAAGGTATGAAACGACACCATGGGTATAAATGAAGTGTTTATTTAAAAGTAATCACCAGAGTCCTGAACGCAACTATCCCACTGCTTAACTAGCCAAAGGATTCCTTCAGTTCGTTATCCGACTCGAAGAACTTCCCTTTAAGATTTTTTCTGTGTAGCGAACCAAACAGATGAAGTCACATGTCGACATGTCCGGGCTGTAGGGCTGATGCTCAAGCTGCTCCCCCTTGAACTTGGCCAGAACATTTAAAGCGGCCCTGGAGACGCGTGGACGCGCGTTATCGTGGAGCAGAATCACTCCCTCTGTGAGCAGTCCTGGCCGTTTCCTGTTAATGGACTTGCGTAGGCTACAGAGTGTCTCACAGTTCACGTCACTGTTGATGGTAATATTTGCGTTTTGGAGGAATTCCATGAGTATCGGGTCCTAGGATTTTTATCTGTCACCTTCCACTTCTTTCACCTCTGCCGTGTGCTAATGTGAAAAATATCGAGTAACACCGTGGTTCTGAATCCACGTTAAACTGTAGGTCCCCCTATAACTGGCTGGGTAAGTCAGTCTGAAGGTAGGAGGAAGGCTACGGCATACCACCTCCAACCAGGACCATGCCTAGTAAAGCACTGTGGTGTTCAAACCAATCTTCGGATTGATGACTGCTTTACCTTTACCGGACCTCCGACGACGAAAAAGACGGTGTGCATCACCTAGCCTGCTGCGGGCGCAGCCTTGAATTTTCTAGGGGGAGGTGACGACGTAGACTTCGCGCCCCTAGATGTCGCACTACGTTACCCCAAAAGCGACGTATTCAAATTTCAACGGCTTTGATTGTTAACCCTTTCATTACCAGTGTTGTTCCTCGACAACAACGTATTAAATACTGATTTATACAGTATTTTGTTCAAATGTGTGTAAATCTAAGGGACTCACCAGCTTGGTTATTAGTCCCTAACTTACGAACTACTTAACCTAAGGTAAACTAAACTAAGGACAACACCCATGCCCGAGGGGGGAATCGAACCCCCGACGGCGGACGGCCGCGCGCACCACAACACGGCGCTCAAGTACGCGCGGCCAGTATTTTGTGAATCAGTCTTTAAAGTCGTCTTTTTTTATGAACAACATGCTTCTAGCACAACATTTTGCCGCTGGTTCGGCGTATAGACACTTCTGAGGCATTACTCTGTCCATCTTAGAGGTTGTGTTAAGTTGCCGTCTGTACCTGGCTGTGGGTGTGAGCGTTAAGTGTGGTTCATGTTACTTTATTTCAGCAGTGAATTGTCTTATCTTTGGTGCTGTGGTGAAGATTATGCTAGTATTATTGATCAACTATTAACAAAATAACGTCACAAGTAATGAAATACCGCGATACAAACGTCTGTGTTGTGCATGAAATACATGACATAAAGAAACAGTACTTCGAACAAAAATTTTAAAACGCATATTTTCAAGTTTAGTGCTCTGTATTAACACAGAAACACTGAGTTTTAATTTTTCCAAAGCTGAATTCATAGTGTTGGAATCAAAGGGTTAAGACATTTCGTACCTTTTCATTTGAACACTCCTTGTAAATTCAAAAAGTTGCCATTTAGAATGTTTTAATAAAAAAATTTAACGAAAATTCTAACGAAAATTTTTCCAAAATATGCCAAATTTAGAGACTACAATGAAGCAACAGTTTTAAAAATGTAAAATTCTCCGTTTTTATCATGTCATTCGTCTATTATTACCGAACGCTTGGAGCGCTGTCATCTCTTTAGTAGCCCAAAAGGTTGCACCCCCCCCCCCCCTTATACTTCGCTACTATATGAATTGGACTTCGATTAAAGAACATTTAAAATAAGAATTCTGAACAAATACCTTGCTGACGCATTGCAGTTGTGTTTGGAGAAGCATGCAGCACTGTATGGAGGAGGAGAGGGCAGATTCGAAATGCAGTCGCGGCTTAACCCGCAGTGGCTGCAGAGTGTTTCGGGCTCTCGCCGCGCACGAGGCAGGAAGTTGGACACAGGGTAGGGGGTGGTGGGGGGGGGGGGAGGGTAGTTCCCGCGGCGGCCACTTGGGGCGCTGCCGGCGGCGCGGCTGCTCATTACGGCGGGCACAATGCTAATTGTTCTGGAAGCAGCGCGGGTTCAAGTGGCGTGATTACGCCGCATTGTCCGGCGGGCTAACCGGCTCCGCTGCCCGCTGCCGCTGCCCGCTGCCAGGCTAACTACGCAAGCAGGGCCGCCACCCGCGCGCAAATCCTCCAGGGCCGCCGACAGCAGAACCCGGCAATTCCGGGAACTTGCAGCGGTGCGGTGGGGCTCTGCAACTGCGCGAAAGGCCCACGGCGACCCACCAACAGGGCTCTCCGCGCGCTTTCATCGTCGTCCTACTCTTCTAGCACCACATGTGCAGGGTGGGTTTTTCCCGACTTGTACAAATTCCAGGAATTGATCGAGGCGAGGATGCGGAACGTTAAAGTTCTAACTTCTAAGGAACTTAACAGTGTCGTTTAAGGAAGTAGGAAATCACAAAGGACGTACCCGAAACATTCGTACACATGATCGATAAAACTAATTACTGAATGTATGCGATCAATTTCCATTATGTAAAACATACTGCTACGCCCATGTAGTGGCTGGTTCTCGAGGTACACATCCTCGGGCTTGGGCGTGTGCGATGTTCTTAGGTTAGTGTAACTTCAGCACTTTTTGATTTTAGTATCCAGCAGAACACCCGAAGAGACTACAAAGTATTAGTGCGCAGGGAAAGCCTACGAACTCACTTCTTCTTCTTTTGTGGCGCTACAGTGCAGGGTGAACCTTGGTCTTCCCAACGAGCTTCCGCCATCCATGATGGTCATATTCTACCATCCTCCAGTTTCTGCATCCGAGCTTCCGTAGGTCCTCTTCCACTCCATCCAGCCATCTTGCTCGAGGTCTACCTCGTCCTCTTCGGCCACCTGGATTTCCAAAGAGAATCTTCTTTGTTGCCTCAGACTCCTCCATTCTTTCCACATGACCTGCCCATCTTATCCTTCCTGATCGTATGCTATATGTTACAGGAGCATCGGCATACATAGTGTACAATTCTGCATTGTACCTTTTCCTCCATTGTTCTCCATCATACACAGGGCCAATTATTCTCTTCAAGACTTTCCTCCCAAATCTGTCGAGCAGCCTTGCATCAGTTTCCGTCAAGAGCCAGGTTTTTGAAGCATAAGTGAGAACAGATCTACCTAGAGTTTTATAAATAGTGAATTTTGTTGGGTAGCTGAGGATTCTTGACTGGATAAATTACTCAAGGCAAAATATGCCTTGTTTGCTGATATCAGTCTGTTCTTAATTTCTGTTGAGGGGTCATTAAAGCGAGTGACTGTTGAACCAAGATACTTGAATGTATGGACTCTTTCAAATGTGTATCCATCCACACTGAAAGTTGACGGCATATTGGGTTGATATGCTTTCCCACAGACCATGTATTTAGTTTTATCTTCATTAATCATAAGACCCATCTTCTTACTTGCTTGACTTACGGCTGTGAAAGCTTCTTTCAGTGCTGGTACTGTCCGTGCTATGATGTCTACATCATCTGCATATGCTAATATCTGCACCGACTTGTAGAAGATGGTACCCCTGGTCTGTAGGCCTGCTTCCCAGATCACCTTCTCGAGAGATACATTAAATAATTAGCATGGTAATGCATCTTCTTGACGTAGCCCATTTTTTATTTCCAAGGGGTCTGAGTAATTTCCTTGAACTCGAATGCTGCTTCTTATGAACTGCTACGAACAGACACGAATAGAAATTCATAAACATTCAGAATCTATTCTTCTAGATAAACTAAAGTATTGTGGTATGAATGGGACAGTGTACAAATGGTTTAAATCATATCTAACAGGAAGAGTGCAGAAAGTTGACATAAGTAGTTCACATACTATGCAAAAAACAGCTGATTCCTCAAACTGGCGAACAATCAAAAACGGAGTGCCACCAGGTTCGATCTAGGGCCCTGTGCTATTCTTAATATATATTAATGACTTGCCATTCTACATTCATGAAGATGCAGAGCTGGTTCTTTTTGCTGATGATACTAGTAATCACACCTGACAGACAATAACTAACTGAAGATTTTGTAAACGACGTCTTTTAGGAAATCATTAAGTGGTTCTCAGCAAATGGACTAACATTAAATTTTGATTAAACGTAGTACATACAGTTCCATACAGTAAATGGAATTACACCATTAATAAATATCGACTTTGATCAGAAATCTGTGGCAAAGGTACATTATTCAAAAATTTTAGGCGTATGCATTGATAAGGGGTTGAACTGGAAAAAAGACATTGAAGATCTGCTGAAACTTTTGAGTTCAGCTACTTATGCTATTAGAGTAATTGCAAATTTTGGTTATATTCATCTCAGTAAATTAGCTTACTATGCCTATTTTCATTCTCTGCTTTCGTATGTCATAATTTTCTGGGGTAATTCACCATTGACTAAAAAAGTATTCATTGCACAAAAGCGTGTAATCAGAATAATTTCTGGAGCTAGTCCAAGATCATCCTGCAAAGCTAGGGATCTTCACAGTAGGTTCACAGTACATATATTCACTTATGAAATTTGTTATTACCAATCACACAGTATTCAAAAGCATTAGCAGTGTACATAACTACAACACTAGGAGAAAGAATGATCTTTACTATTCAAGGTTAAATCTAGCTTTGGCACAAAAGGGGTGAATTACGCTGCCGCAAAAGTCTTGGGTCACCTATCAAACAGCATCAAAAGTCTGACATATAGCCAACTAGAATTTAAAAATAAATTAAAATAATTTCTGAATGGCAACTCTTTCTACACTATAGATAAATTTTTAGATATAAATTAGTGAAACTGAAAAAAAAAATTAAAATCGTGTTATGTAATATTTAGCACAAAGTAATAATTTGTAAATACACCTTTCATTAACTTGACACGTTCCACATCATTACGAAGTGTCATATTCATGATCTATGGAACAAGTACTAATCTAATCTAACCATTTTAATAGAAAAGAAGAAAGTTTAAAGCCAGATAAACTATGCACCAACAAACTGACGACCGAGTACTGTTAATCGAGAATGACGACCCCACACAGAGGTAGCCACGTGACGGGCGGTGGTGCCGCCTGTGCGCTCTGTATGCAGCTTGTGGTGGTCAGTGCCTCAGTATCAACCTTCAAACCGGTTGCGCCCACCGAAACCGGTAGTACTCTTGTCGGAGCCAGTGTTTCTTATTATGTCTCGTCAGTGCTCTTTCACGTGTCATCACTGTTTCCTGTTGTTTCATCAGTGTTTGCTCAATTTTACACCGTGGCTCTTTTTAAATGCTGCCATGTGGATTTTAATCTGCTTCTGTTAGATTTTTAATTCATCCATTATGCTCACCTATTTCATTTTGAAATTTTGTAAAATATTAAACTTTGAAAAATGAATCTACTGCTGCAGTTGTCAAACTATTCTACGTAATATATATATATATATATATATATATATATATATATATATATATATATATATATATATATACACAGGGTGTTTCACTAAGTGTGTTTGCCTCTGTAACTTGTAAAATAATAGGTGACGGGAAATTTTAATGCGGTAGGTCAACACAAGAAATGTTACACTTTCTGCGGAGCTATGAACATAGTTTATTGTATTATTTTCTAAAGAGTTACACCACAAAGATATAATTTTTAAATGGAACAATAGTTTTTTCTATCGTGCATTGGATTCGTTTAAACTAGATGCGTCCAAATCAATTTAAAGTAGATTCCTATCACTGTTAGTTTGGGAGCTACAACCCTTCAAAGTTCCGGGGGCGGAGGCTGCGATAGCGTAGCTGACTGGCCGAGTGGCTTTCGCCTGGGACACTGCCCACTGTCTCATGACCACCAGCCAGTCAGCTACGCTGTCGTAGCCTCTGCCTCCTAAACTTTGAAGGGCTGTAGCTTCCAAACTAACAGTGATAGGAATCTAGTTTAAATTGATTTGGACGCAGCTGGTTTCAACGAATCCAATGCACGATAGAAAAAACTGTTGTTCCATTTTTAAAAAAATTATATTTTTGTGCTGTAACTCTTTGGGAAATGATACAAAAAACTAAGTTCATAGCTCCGCAGAAAGTGTAACATTTCTTGTGTTGACCTACCGCATTAAAATTTCCCGTCACCTATTATTTTATAAGTTACAGAGGCAAACACACTTAGTGAAACACCCTGTATATGTAACACCTCTCAGTAAAGAGGCTCGCTGAGCTGCTGACAGGCACGAAAATAGACAATCGCATACACACAACCTAAATTTTTAGCCATGGCTTTTGTCGGAAAAAGAAACACATACATTCACGCAATCACACAGAGAACTATACACACACAACCGCCATGTCCGGCCACTCCAGCGCTACAAGCATCCAGACTGTGAGTGAGGTGGGGGCCAGCCGCAGTGGCCGAGGGGACTGAGGCGCTCCAGTCACGGTCTGCACGGCCACTACGCTCGGGGGTTCGAATCCCCCCTCGGGCATGGATATTTGTGCCGTCCTTAGTCTTAGCTAGTTCATAAGTAGTTTGTAAGTTTAGGGACTGATGACCCCGTAGTTAAGTCCCATAAGCTTAACAAGCATTTTAGTGAGGTGGGGAGTGGAGGGGAAAGGATGCAAGGTGAAGGTGGGGATGGATAGTTCCGCCTTGCATGATGCATTTAAAAAGCTGCGATAGGTGGGAATTTGAATTACGGCAATGAATACAGTGAAGGGAAGGAGCAGGAAAGGATAAAAAAGGAGGTGTGGAGGATGGTGGGGAGGGAGTGGCGGGGGATTTGAACTGATAAGAATAATAAGGAAAAATAAAAATAGGAAAAATAATATTGGGAAAAAAGGAAAAATATAGTTAAAACAAAAAAAAAAAAAATTAGGAAAAAATAAAGTTAAGACATGAGATACAGGATTATGGGTGGGGAAGGGGGGAGGGCGGGCGGGAAGATGTTAGGCATAGGATGCATGGATGCGAAGTTATCTTAGTTTGAGGCTAGGATGGCTGCTGGAAAGTAGAAAGAGTTGAAGGGTAACTCCCATCTGTGCAGTTCAGAAGAGCTGGTGGTGGAGGGGAGGATCCAGATGGCTCGGGTAGAGAAGCAGCCATTAAAATCCAGAGTGCTGTGCTCAGCTGCATGCTGTACCATAGGGTGGTCTATCTCGCTTTTTGCCACAGTTTGGCGGTGGCCATTCATCCTGACAGACAGCTGGTTCGTCGTCATACCGATATAAAACGCTGTGCAATCATTACAGCAGAGTTGGTATACCATGTTGTTGCGTAAACAGGTCGCCAGATCTCTGATGGGGTAGGATAAGCCTGTGACCAGACTGGTATAGAAAGTGATGGGTGGGTGGAATTGGCAGGTTTTGCATTGGGGTCTTCCACAGGGATATGATCCTTGTGGTAAGGGGTTGGGAGTGGTATATGGATGGACTAGGATCTTGTGGAGGGTGGGTGGGCTACGGAACACCACTTAAGGAGGGGTCGAAAGGATCTTGAGTAGGATGTCTCATTTCAGGGCATGGTGACCATCAAAGCCCTGACGAAGGATGTGATTAAGTTGCTCCAGTCTGGGGTGGTAATGGGTGACAAGAAGGACACTCCGTTGTGACTTGGTTACTGGGACTGGGGGGAAGATTGGTGGTGTTTGGGGATATGGCATGGGAAATCTGTTTGCGGACTAGGTCAGGAGGGTAATGACTGTCTGTGAAGGAGTTTGTCAGGCCTTTGGCATAATGGGTAAAGGACTGGATCACTGCAAATTCGCTGTCCAGGGTTGGCAAGGCTGCATGGGAAGGATTTTTTGATATGGAGTGGATGGCAGCTATCAAAGTGCAGGTACTATTGGAAATTAGTAGATTTAATGTAGACAGGGGTGTGGATGGAGGCGTCAGTAAAGTGGGCACATATATGGCACCTATGCCTACCTATTTATGGGCCGTCTAGAGGAAACCTTCCTAGATTCCCAAAAGTTTAAACCCCTGGTCTGGTTCAGGTTCATTGATGATATTTTCATGATTTGGACTCAGGGTCAGGACATGCTATCCTCATTCCTTAACCTCAATTCCTTCTCTCCATTTTCAATTGGTTCTTCTCTACCTGACAAGTCGCCTTCTTGGATGTTAACCTCCACCTCACTGACGGCTCCATCCTCCATTGAACCTACTAATTACCAGCAGTACCTGCACTTTTAAAGCTGCCCTGGACGGCGAATTTGCGGTGATGAAAAATCCCTTACCATTATACCGAAGGCATCACAAAGGCCTTCACAGACAGACATTACCCTCCTGACCTATTCCGCAAACAGATTTCCCATGCCATATCCCCACATACCACCAATCCTCCCCTCCTTCCAATCCCAGTAACCAGTCACAAAGGAGTGTCCTACTTGTCTCCCAATACCACCCTGGACTGGAACAACTTAATCATATCCTTCATCAGGGCTTTGATTGTCATCATGCTCTGTAAAGAGAGACGTCCTACCCATGATCCTTCCGACTCTACCTAAAGTGGTGTTCCTTCGACCATCCAACCCCCACAACAGCCAAGTCCATCCCTATACTACTCGCAACCCCTTACCATCGGGATCATATACCTGTGGAAGGCCCTAATTCAAAACCTGCCCAACACCTACCCACCCAGCACTTCCTACTCCAGTCCTGACACAGGCTTATCCTACCCCATGAGAGGTCAGGCTACCTGTTAAAGCAGCCTTGTGATATACCCAATCTGCTGGAATCACTGCCCAGAGATGTATATTGGTATGATGACGAACCAGTTGTCTGTCAGGATGAATAGCCACAGCCAAACTGTGGCAAAAATCTAGATAGACCACCCTGTGGCACAGCATGCAGCTGAGCACAGCACTCTGGATTTAATGGCTGCTTCACTACCCGAGCCATCTGGATCCTCCCTTCCACCACCAGCTGTTATGAACTGCGCAGATAGGTGTTGTCCCTTCAGTGCACTCTATCTCAACCTAAGATAACTTCACATTCATGCATCCTATGCCTAACAGCTTCCCCCACCACCTTGTCTTCTTTCCCCACCCATTATCCTGTATCTCATGTCTTTCCTACAACCGTGTGTCACCACTTACAAGCCTCCTTAATTCATTTCTGTTTATTTATTCTTATTTTTTTACTTTTTCACATTTTCCTAACTTTATTTTTTCCTTTTCTTCCTTACCTTACTCTTTCCTATTTTTATTTTTCCTCATTATTTTGATCAGTTCAAATCCCCCCAATCCCTCCCCATACTCCTCTAGACCTCCCTTTTATCCTTTCTCGCTCCTTCCCTTCACTGTATTCATTGCCGTAATTCAAATTCCAGCGTATCAGCTTTTAATATCCATCATGCAACGCAGAACTTTCCATTCCCACATTTACCCGGCATCCTTTCCCCCTTCACTCCTTACCTCACTCTCAGTCTAGATGCTTGTGTCGCTGGAGTGACCGGACATGATAGTTGTGAGTGTATAGTTATCTGAGTGGTTGTGTGAATGTGTTTCTTTTTCTGACGAAGGCCATGACCGAAAATTTAAGTTGTGTGAATGTGATTATCTATTTTCGTATTTGTCATCAGCTCAGCGATCTTCTTTACTGTGAGTTGTCTTTCCAATCCTACATTATTGACATTGCTATCGGATTTCCCATTGTATAATTTTTTTTTTCTAATTTCCATGTTCACATGGTTGTCTGTTAGTAAATGCCTTTTATTTTGGAAAGCTTCCTTCGCCAAGACTATCCTTCTCTTTACATGTGTAACGCATTTATTATCTTCAGTGACTTTGCTCCCCAAGTAGTAGAAGTTCTCAAGCTGTTCTAGAACATCAATTTCTAGTGTAATATCAATTTTAGCATTTTCTTTTGTCTTCCCTACTACCATAATTTTTGTTCTGTTGTTGTTAATATTTAGATTAAATTCTCTCCACATTCTGTCAAATGTTAGCAACATGAACTCCATTTCTTTTACTGAATCAGAAAATACTACTACATCATCTGCAAAACGGATACAGAGTATGCCTTTCCCATCAATTTTAATCCCTTTATTATTATTTCAATTTTTCAATAGCTTCTTCAATATATAGGTTTAAAAAATATGGGGATTATGGCATCCTCGTCTTACACCCTTCGTTTTTTTTCTTTTTTATACGAGTCACTTGTATTTCTGTTTCTTGCCTTTTATACAGGTACCAGATTAATCTTCTATCTCTCCAATCAAGATTTATTTCCCTCATCGTTTGAAAAAAATTACTAATCAACGATATCGTAAGTTTTTTTGTAAATCTATAAAATTCAAGTACGTTTTCGTATTATTTGCACAATTAATATTTGTTATCAAATGTTTATAAAGCCTATGGGACTTAACTGCGGGGTCATCAGTCCCAAAACTTACAAACTACTTATGAACTACCTTATACTAAAGACAGCACAAACATCCATGGCCGAGGGAAGATTCAAACCCCCGATGGAAAACCGCCTCGCGCATCGAAACATAGCGCTTCAATGCGTTCGGCCACTCCGCCGCGGCACACATTAATTAATTAGTGTTGTAAATCAACTGTAGGTCGTACTTTTGTACAACCTTTTGGCCGAAGAGCGGCATATGAAGCTTCTGCTAGCCTGCCCATACCGAGCTTAAAAATATCAATAAAAAAGAGGAAAAATAGGCCCAGCGGCAGTAGTCGAAGGACCTCAGAGGGCAGATGTCTGCAGCAGTTGGAGTCGAAACGTCACGAAGAAGTACAGTATATCGGTCACTTCCTCTCAGCCTGGAAATTTTACCTGATAAAACGCCGACCGTGAAAAGTTTACATTGTACGATAATTTTAAGTTATTAACTGGTCAAAGGTGCGTCGTTTCCAAGAGCTAAACTCAGTACACTTAAATCTGAGTGATTTTTTTCTCTCTCTGTGACGATAAATAATTGTTATGAAATTTTTAACTAATCATTTGTTTTGTAGTTTAAGATCAGAATGTACTGCAACTCACCTTATTACTGTAACTGGTGTACATATGTTGAATGTATCATGAAATGTAGTATAACATACAACGTAAGGTCGGAATTGGCCCAAGTTGTATTTTGTTTACTATTACAATCAATGTATTTCAAAGATTGTTAAGAAGAAATGGCTGTTGACGACCATGTGTTTGCCGATCGTCAACTTACAATGATATGTACAATTTTTCTTTTGAGTAAGAGTAATTATATTCACAAAATATTTGGAATGACTACATTTAACACAAATAATTATATATAGGTATTATGTGAAGCGTAATATTCTAAAACCCTGAGATCTGTGTGTCACATGACGTGACGTAATTATGACGTTATATCTATTACATATACACAGGTACAGCGAACACTGTTGTCTGTGTCTATGTTGTGGAAGATGTACCGGGTGATCGAAAAGTCAGTATAAATTTGAAAACTTAATAAATAACGGAATAATGTAGCTAGAGAGGTAAAAATTGAGACACATACTTGGAATGACATGGGGTTTTATTAGAAAAAAATTCAGATGGCGCTTCATCTGATTAGAAAAGCAGTAATTAGCATAACAAATTAAGACAAAGCAAAGATGATGTTCTTTACGGGAAATGCTCAATACGTTCACCATCATTCCTCAACAATAGCTGTAGTCGAGGAATAATGCTGTGAACAGCACTGTAAAGCATGTCCGGATTTATGGTGAGGCACTGGCGTCTAATGTTGTCTTTCAGCATCCCTAAAGATGTCGGTCGATCACGATACACTTGGGACTTCGTAACCCCAATGCCAATAATCGCATGGACTGAGGTCTGGGGACCTGGGAGGCCAAGCATGACGAAAGTGGTGGCTTGGGCACACGATCATCACCAAACGACGCGCGAAAGAGATCTTTCACGCGTCTAGCAATATTTTTTTATTTATTTTATTTTATTTTATTTTATTTTATTTTATTGGTTCTAGCAAAACCCCATGTCATTTCAAGCATGTGTGTCAATTTTTTCCTTTCTATCTACATTATTCCATGATTTATTAAGTTTTCAAATTTATTCTGACTTTTTGATCACCCGGTATTTCGTCAATATGCGTGAGCTAAACTAGCAATGAATATTTTACGTTAGTCAAATGGGGGACGCGCCAATGCAGTGAGCGGTTACCTGATGTCAATGCTCAAAATAAAAAATTTCCTGGACTTTGTATGGAGGTAATATATGCTTGAAAGGAAGTCAGTTTACACCAAACAAAGAAGATGATTTTGATTTATGTACTCTTGGTGTTTAAATAAACGTATTGTTTTCTGAAGAACATTTAGGAGTTTATGTATGGATAGAACAACCTGATAGTTTTATTCCAATTTATAAATACTACTCCACTCCCATGAACCACAGACATTGCCGAGGTGGGGTAGCTTGCGTGCCTCAACGATAGAGATAGCCGTACCGTAGGTGCAACCACATCGGAGGGGTATCTGTGGAGAGGCCAGACAAACGTGTGGTTCCTGAAGAGGGGCAGCAGCCTTTTCAGTAGTTACAGGGGCAACAGTCTGGATGATTGACTGAGCTGGCCTTGTAACATCAGCTAATGTGGCTTTGCCACACAGTTACTGCGAACGGCTGAAAGCAAGGGTAAACTACAGCTGTTACATTTACCGAGGACATGCAGCTCTACTGTATGAACATATGATGATGGCATCCTCTTGGGTAAAATATTCCGGAGGTAAAATAGTCCCCCATTCGGATCTCCGGGCGGGGACTACTCAGGAGGATGTGATCATCAGGAGAGACAGTACTGGCATTCTACGGGTCGGAGCGTGGAATGTTAGATCCCTTAATCGAGTAGGAAAATTAGAAAATTTAAAAAGGGAAATGGATAGGTTGAAGTTAGATATAGTGGGGATTAGTGAAGTTCGGTGGCAGGATGAACAGGATTTCTGGTCAGGTGAGTATAGGATTATAAATACAAAATCAATTGGAGGTATCACAGGAGTAGGATTGATGATGAATAAGAAAACAGGAATGCGGGTAAACTACTATGACCAGCACAGTGATCGCATTATCATTGTCAAGATAGATACGAAGCCAACACCGACAACAGTAGTACAGGTTTATATGCCAACTAGCTCTGCCGATGATGAGGAAATCGAAGAAATATATGAGGAGCTAAAGGGAATTATTCAGACAATTAAGGGAGAGGAAAACTTAATTGTTATGGGCGACTGGAATTCGGTAGTAGGACAAGGAAGGGAAGGGAAGATAGTAGGTGAATATGGTCTGGGCAAAAGGAATGAAAGAGGAAGCCGCCTGGTAGAATTTTGCACAGAACATAATTTAGTTATTACAAACACCTGGTTTAAGAATCACAAAAGAAGGTTGTACACGTGGAAGAGACCAGGAGACACCGGGAGATACCAGATAGATTTTATAATGGTAAGACATAGATTTCGGAACCAGGTTTTAAATTGTACGACATACCCAGGGGCAGATATAGACTCTGACCATAACTTGTTGGTTATGAACTGCAGGCTGAAACTGAAGAAACTACAAAAAGGTAGGAAAATAAGGAGATGGGACTTGGATAAATTGAAGGAACCTGAAGTTCTTAAAAATTTCAGAGCGAGCTTTAGGCAACAATTGACAGAAACAGGGGAAAATAAAACAGTAGAGGAGGAATGGGTAAAATTGAGAGATGAAATAGTGAAGGCAGCAGAGGACAAAATAGGTAGGAAGGCAAGACCTGCAAAAAATCCTCGGATATCACAGGAGATATTAAATTTAATCGATGAAAGGAGAAAATATAAAAATGCAGTAAATGAAACAGGCAAAATGGAGTACAGACGACTAAGAAATGAGATTGGCAGGAAGTGCAAAATTGCTAAGCAGGAGTGGTTAGAAGGCAAATGCAAGGATATAGAAGAATGTATAAATAGGGGAAAAATAGATACAGCCTACAGGAAAATAAAAGAAACATTTGGAGATAAGAAAAACAGCTCTATGAATATCAAGGACACTGATGGAAAACCAGTTCTCAGCAAAGAAGGGAAAGCTGAAAGGTGGAAAGAGTATATAGAAGGGCTCTATGAAGGAAATGAACTTCGAGACAATATTGTAGGAAGGGAAGAGGATGTAGATGAAGATGAAATAGGAGACACTTTACTGCGAGAAGAATTTGACAGAGCCCTGAAAGACCTAAGTCGAAACAAGGCCCCTGGAGTAGATGATATTCCCTCAGAGCTACTGAAGTCTCTGGGAGAACCAGCCATGTCAAAATTGTTTCACCTGGAGTGTAAGATGTATGAGACAGGTGAAGTACCCTCAGACTTTAAGAAAAATGTTATAATCCCCATTCCAAAGAAAGCAGGTGCAGACAGGTGTGAAAACTACAGAACCATCAGTTTAGTAAGTCATGGTTGCAAAATATTAACACGAATTATATACAGAAGGATGGAAAAGCTGGTAGAAGCCGACCTCGTGGAAGATCAGTTTGGGTTCAGGAGAAATGTAGGAACACGGGAGGCAATACTCACTTTATGGCTTATCCTAGAAGATAGATTAAGAAAAGGCTAACCTACATTTCTAGCTTTTGTAGATTTGGAGAAGGCTTTTGACAATGTTGATTGGAATAAACTCTTTCAAGTTCTGAAGCAAGCAGGAGTAAAATATAGGGAGCGTAAGGTTATTTACAACTTGTACAAAAACCAGACAGCGGTTGTCAGAGTTGAAGGGCATGAAAGGGATGCAGTGGTTGGGAAGGGAGTAAGACAGGGTTGTAACCTTTCTCCAATGTTATTCAATTTGTACATTGAGCAAGCTATAAAGGAAAGCAAGGAGAAATTTGGAGAAGGAATTAAAGTTCAGGGTGAAGAATTAAAAACTTTGCGTTTTGCCGACGACATAGTAATTCTGTCAGAGACAGCAAAGGACCTGGAAGAGCAGTTGAACGGAATGGACAGTGTGTTGAAAGGTGCATATAAGATGAAGATTAACAAGAGTAAAACTAGGGTAATGGAGTGCAGTGTAAGAAAATCAGGTGATGCTGAAGGAATTAGATTGGGTAACGAAGCAATAAAGGAAGTAGATGAATTTTGTTACTTGGGCAGTAAAATAACAAATGATGGTCGCAGTACAGAGGATGTAAAATTCAGAATGGCAATGGGTAAAAATGCGTTCTTGAAAAAGAGAAATTTGTTAACATCGAATATTGATTTAAGCCTAAGGAAGTCCTTTCTGAAGGCATTTGTATGGAGTGTGGCCTTGTATGGGAGTGAGACATGGACGATAAACAGTGCGGACAGGAAGAGGATTGAGGCTTTTGAAATATGGTGCTACAGAAGAATGCTGAAGATTAGGTGGGTGGATCGCGTAACTAATGAGGAGGTACTGAACAGAATTGGGGAGAAAAGAAATTTCTGGCATACCTTGACTAAAAGAAGGGATCGATTGGTAGGACACATTATTAGACATCAAGGAATTGTGAATTTAGCGTTGGAGGGAAGTGTGTGGGGTAAAAACCGCAGAGGAAGACCAAGAGATGGATACATTAAGCAGATTCAGACAGATGTAGGTTGCCGTTCGTATGTGGAGATGAAGAGGCTTGCTCAGGATAGGTTATCGTGGAGAGCTGCATCAAACCAGTCTCCGGACTAAAGACCACAACAACAACAAATACTAGTATTGCCTGTGGTCAAAAATCGACCAATTGTATTTACAATGGTCATTGGGGGTAAAATTTTACGTATCATGTCGGCGGCCTCGCGTGATTATGTTGGCAACATCAACAACACGATAGAAAATCTTTGCCCATTTGTTCGAACCATATAGAAAGATTCGATTAGTGTATCGTACAGACCATGAAGAAAACAAATAATGCTGATCCTGCTTTATGGTTGACAGGTTCTTGTATGTACCCTCGTCCGCTCAGTAAAAATAATTGTCCTCGTAAAGCGAAGATTCCATGAGTAAGCATCAGCGTTGTCAGGCGATTGGCTAAAATGAAGACTCACAGGATTCTCACTATTCAGCATTTGTTGCCAACATTATCATAGGAGGCCGCTGGGATATTTGGTAAAATTTAACCGGCACTGGGAGGTATGAAACGGTATCTTTTACGTGTGAAGGAAAATGTCTGACACAGTAACAACAAATAAAAATGGCAGTATATACTTCTCATGCCATTTTCGAATTGTATAACTTTCGTTAGCCTAATATTTGAAATGGAACTACTATTTCGGTGTTCGTATATTTACACAATGCCAAGAAACAATGTTATTTCGATACTGCCATATTCAGTATTCCAGAGCTGACAACATGTCGACTTCGTAGTTCCACCCGTGCACCGCTACATGCCACTCCCGGCGCACCATCCTTTATATCGGCATTCATATGAAAAAATCCATTTCCTTTAACCACTCTTAATCACTGCGAAAATGAAGCATTTGAAGTATTTGAAAGTCAGTTGGGAGCATTCCATGTTTCGATATTCACTTATTTTAATACTGCAGATGCGCTGCATTACAGCGTCATTGGTCGAGGCGAATAGCCAATCAGTGAGCTGATTGTTGGAGAATGTAGAACTTGATCCAAGCTGTAGATAGGAAAATTTCTACTTCCTTTTACCACTTTTAATGGCTAAATGCACGCATAATATTTCGTGAAATCTACGACAAACAATCTTTCGAATTAAGTAACTTTCATAGGCCTTCTTGTACGACTAAATTAGTAATCTGTACCACAAATTTCGTGTTAGCGTATTTATTTAATGATTTCCTAACAGTTGACTTTTTGTGCGTGTTTACTGTTCTATTTGCATGAAGTGTTGAGCTTACGCTCTGAGAAATTTCATTTCTCTCCCCATTTCTCTTAAACTCGAATTATCAAGCTGCTGTCAGTTGTGTGGGAATGAATTATTGCACTCTTTGATACCTCCTTTGTTTGCGTCGCGCCAGAGGTTTGCTACGTCACTGGGTTTGAGACACTGGAGACGCGGAGGCAGCCGAGAAAGTTTCTCGGGACAACAGCCCCCCGTCTGCCGAACTCGGCGTGCGACCGCGGCGCGCCGGGCCGGCATGACGCAGACGAACACGCCCCCGCGGAGGCGGCGCGGGGGCGGAGGCGGGGGCGGCGTCGTCGAGCTCCCACCCGCGGCGCCGCCGCCGAGAAGGAGAACAACATTAGCACTCAGCTCGCTCTTTAATTTAAGTGAATTCCTAATTAACTGCTCTTTATTCCGGGCGCAGTTTAGCCCCGGGGCCCGCCAAGGCAGGATTTAAATGGCCACGAGGTGCTCGCTACATAGCGACACGTTTTCGCAATTAGCCGCTCGCGATACTCGCTCCGAACTGAAAACATCGGACCGCCGCCGCAAGACGGCGCTCCCAGCGGCCGTTTATGCGTCTCCTGGGTATCCGCTGAGTATAGGCCGGTTTTATGCCGTTAAACGACTCCAACTTGGGCCATTAATAATTTTATAGTTCAGTATTTCGACTAGCGAATATTGAATTGGACGTTATACACAAGGGGGTTTATTATTATTATTATTATTAATAAATTCTCCAGAAATCCTACTAACGGATATTGGAGGGCAAATAAATTTAAATATTTGGGAGAAATGAATCAGGAAAATGGCTTAGAAAAATTTGCTGTAGAAGAAAGAGTGGGGGAGACCGGCGCACATTTTCCATAGGGGAAAGTTTTCCAAATCCGTTTATTTTCGAAACAAACCGCTAGATGTTACCACCGGCGATACTGTAGGAAGTAGCAATACAGAACGCTTCATTTACGAAAGTTTCAGTGTTGTACCAGCATTCACAACGTCGGCAGGGCTGTTTTCGTCATTTTTGCAAATGTAAGTAAACTTTCACGTTTTATTGAAACTTAAAATAAACATTCTAGCGTTAAACTTATTATTTTGACATTGCACACACTAAAAGTGAGTTTCTTTCTTCGCGTAACTGTGCATTTGTTTTGTAAATAGCTTACACTGTTACTCATGGACGTAGTGTTACAGTTCCGAATATGGCGACGGGGCACGTTTTCGGGGTGCATATGGGCCACATATTCCTTATTGCTTTGAGTCTTACGCCAAGTCTAAAGCAAATAAAAAGTGGGCACAGTGCTCGAAATGGGCGCAGAGACTGTACGAAAGGGAATGTTCCATTTTTTGTTTGCTTACATTGTGATTCAGACAATCAGTATAAGTATTGTTAAAAATGTCTGTATTTGTAAAATATTTAAGTCACATATTTTGTAAAACCATTAAATAGCATTTGTTTTTATTTAAAGTGGCTATTTTTACTATCCTCTTTTGTAATGTATTGTAAATTCATGATAAAAATACGTATTCAGTGAAATCAAGATAATTATCTCTGTTTTAACATTGAAAGAATTGGAATATTTGCCCCTGTAAATTTTAAGTAAGCTGGAAAACTTGCTCCGCATACGGGGCAAATTTTCCAACGCAACATGGTCAGACAAAACCATTTGCTACCAAGAACGATACTTACTATTTTCAAAAATATCTGTACAAGACCTTAAATAAAGGTGTAGGAAATATAATGATCCGCTGTTTACCGCAAAATCGATATAAATAAGAAGTACAAAAATAAAAATGTAAAATGGCGGAAAACGTGCCCCGGTCTACCCTACATAAAATGGAGAGAGCATATGGTATAACCAGGAACATTTACAACAAAAGGTCTCTGCCTAAAAATCTGAAAATACAGCATTACAACACAGTAGTAAAGCCAGAATGTCTTTATGCAAGTGAATGTTTAGTACGGAATTACAAATTACATAAACTTGAAGTCCTAGAAAGAAAAATCATTCGAAAAATACTCGGTCCACTAGGAAATACAAAGGTATGGAAACTTAAAGTAATGCAGAAGTTTATCAAAACATAGAAAACATAGCCGCAACACTACGGAAGATGCGACTGCTATTTTTTGGACATTTATACCGAATGAACAGCAACAGGTTAACCAAACAGATTTTTAAATATCTCTGGGACAAGAAGTCAACAATAGCTTGGATTCAAGAAGTTAGGAAAGATTTGGAAAGAAACAATATGAGTGAAAAAGATGCAACAGAAAGAGAAACTTCTAAAAAGAAAGTGTTAAAAATGGAAGGATTCCAAGGCAGGAGGGAGAGGAAGACAGGAGTAAAGTGGTCTGAGGAGACAAAAAAGATACATTGTGGAAAGATGAAAGAATACCGGAGGAAAAAGAAAGAAGAACAAAGAAGGAAACATTGAAATTGGTGCGTGGTCCTTAGATGGCCGAAACACCAAGAAAGAAAATAATAATAATAATAATTATTATTATTATTTAAAAGCTATGTATTTTCAAACTGCTTACGAAACAACCCTACCGCTTCAAAAAACTTTCCGTTACAACTAATACATTTGTCCAACCACTACTACGTTTCCTCAGTACTATTCAGAGAAGAGCAGTACAATACGATGGAGTGGTATCGGTATTCAATTATTGATATCAACATTTTTTATTGAGATGTGTGGCAAAAAAGGTAAAGCAGTCTACAATCCGAAGATTGGTTTGAAGACCACAGTGCTTTACTAGGCATGGTCCTGTTTGGAGGTGGTATGCCGTTGCTTTCCTCCGACCTTCGAACTGCCTTACCCAGCCAATTATAGGGAGACCTACAGTTTAACGTGGGTTTCGAAGCACGGTACTACTCGGTATTTTCCACATTAGCAACACTGCCAAAGGTGATAAAAGCGGAAAGTGACAGATAAAAATCTTAGGACCCAGTGGGGATCGAACCCGCGACCTTGGGATTTGTAGTCTGGCACTCTGCCCCTGTGCAACCGAGTGTGGTAACATCGATAATATACTTTTAAAATGCATATTGCCAACCATCAACTGTTTTTTTTTTTGTTCTCTTCGGTTATGTCTGAAACAACAGACAACGCAGCTTGTCTGGATAGCCTAATTGGTTAAGGCGAACGCTGGCACGAATCGGGTTCAAAACCCAGGCCACCACAAATTTTCAGCTTCGCCGTTGGATTTATTTCAATGTCCTGATACGGTCGAAATGTTTCGAATTCCGTTACGGTGTAACTTCGTAGTAATTACTTACATGCACCTTGTCCTATTCAATGGCCTGCGAAATCATCTGACGTGAATCCAGTGGCGGCTGGTGATAATGTGCTAATGTGCTGCAGCACACTGTAAATATATTACTAATGCCATTTCTCTTCGAATGCAAGCGAGAAATTACATCCTTTCTCTTGGAATACGAGCCAGATACCACAATAAAATTATGCCAATTCCCTTCCAATGCGTATTAGAATGCTAGTAATAAGGATGAAAACGCATTTTGGAGCGTTCTCGCCGTGATAGCTAGAAACCAGCTCCGTGTGCTGAAGTGGGATTCAGCCGCGCTGTAATGTGCGCTGAGAGGCGGCGCAGTCGTCTGTTCGCTACTGCGCATGCGCAGACGTGACGTCAGGCCAGGCGACTCGTGTGCTGAGACCGACTGCAGCACCAGATCAACATTTCTCTTCGCGCTGCGTTTAACGGTTGCGGAAGAATAGTATATGACGAATATTGCGGCGTACAGAGTCAAATAGCGCACTGGTTCAGGCGTCTTGCGCGTTGTCTCACAAACCTACCCGTGTGAGGCTCGTATTCAAATACCTCTGAGTCTAAATTTTTAGTTTCTGTAAATAAAATTAATATTTTTTTAAACGTTATATTTACTACCTGCAGTGAATACATGCAGTTGGCAGCGCTGTTATAGATTCCCCTGAAGGTCTTACTGCCACTACAATATTAATTAATATTTAATTAAATGCAATCATACAAAGGTTGATTTTTTATTTTAGTATATTTTGTTTCCTGTTTATTTTTGTAATATTGTAGCACATTGGTCAAATTTTGTACGAGCCGCCACTGCGTGAATGACTTTGATTATTTCAATTGTAACATCTGAAATCACTAATGTATGAGACCCCAGTAGATATAGAGATGAAATTATCTGCCAGAATCTTAGCTGTTTGATATGTGATTCGAAACACACCAGGAATATTTGCCATGGCGCGTTAGAATCTTGTTCGCCGGTGTGTCATGCTTGCATTGAGGTAGAAGACTGTCAGTTTCAGTTTTTGTAACATATGCAAATGATATGCTCATTCTAGCAATGATTGTATCTGCAGTTTACTGTAACTAACGTAAATAAATAAATAAAACTCGGTAATGTGATAGTATTGCTACTGTCCCCGTAAGCTGGCATTTTAGATCCCTGGTTCCCTACCTCAAATTGTTCAGTGGAGCAACCTCTATCAATGAAGCTAAATTTGCGCGGCGCGATTCCTCACATGCCAGCAATAAATAAATAAAAAATAAAACCCTCTCTTACAAAATTACGTCCTGCGTATTTCCGGCAGTAAATGTACGTCAATGACTGTGATGGGTGTGTGTTCCATAGGTCAATGTGTTTCACAATTACTTCTAAGGGATGTAGAAGGGTCGGCCGCGGTGGCCGTGGGAACTGAGGCGTGCCAGACACGTTCTGCACGGCCACTACGGTCGGGGGGGGGGTCGAATCTCCCTCGGGCATGGATATTCGTGCCGTCCTTAGTTTTAGCTAGTTTGTAAGTTTAGGGACTGATAACCCCGTAGTTAAGTTCCATAAGCTCTACAAACATTTGAACATTTGATGTAGAAGGCGTCTCGTCTCTAGGAACAAAATAAGCATAGAAACCCATTCCCGGAAATGTCAACCAATGACGCTACGTGCCTGGCAGAGGGTTCATCAACCACTTTCATAACCTTTCTCTACCGTTTCATTCTCTAACAGCGCGCGGGATGAAAGAAAACCTAAATCGTTCCGTTTTTGACGTGATTTCTCGTATTTTATTGGGATGGTCATGTCTCCCTACGCAGGTGGGTGCTAGTAAAATATTTTCACTTTCAGAAGTAAAAGTCGGTGATTGAAATTTCGCAAATAGAACTTGCCGCAACGAATAACGTCGTTCTTTTAATGATTTCCACTTCAAATCGTGCAACTTTTCCGTGGCGCTTTTCCCGCGGTAACGTTATAAAACAAAACGAGCTGCCATTCTCTGTAGTCTTGTGTAGTTCGCGAACGAACTAGTTCGGAAGAGCGCTCCCACAAGCGAACTACGCGAACTAGTTCCCAGAACCCTCGCCTCTTAGTTTGTTCGCTCCTTTTCCTAAGACTGACGGGAAACAGCGAGAGGACGCGAGAGCGCGCGGAATCATGTGATTCCCTTCTGCCATTTACCGTCATTTCGAGTCGAGTCCGTTATTTATCAATAAGTATTTTTATTCAACAAAATAAACGCTTTTAGCATATTTTATAGCAAATGATTCTTCAATGACCTAATAAATAAGTGGTTTGTTTGCCTATTTGATGTTTAATTGCCCAAAATTACGGGTGAATAGAACACGGTTGGGGAACACTGATCATTATAAAAAAAGCTACCATAACATAAGAAAGAGCACTTACAGCAGTGGTAGCCAAAGTCAAAAAGAGTTAACGAGTAACGATCTGTCTCGGGAATGGGAGCTGACGAACGAAAAAGAGCGATTTACTTCGCGACGGAGCTGCGAACTAAAATGAGAGCTACCGGTCACGAACTAAAATATGTGCTACCGGTCGCGAACTATTATGCCAAACGTATCCCGCTCCTTAGTTCGTTGGATCCCTTGTCCAAAGACTGACGGGCAATAACGAGAGGGCGTGCAGCAGCCTTAATAATCACGTGCTTGCCTTCTGCCGATGACAGCCATTTCCAGGCGAGCGTCTGCTATCTTGAGTTACATAGCCCAGTGCTACAATACTTCTGTTTTAAAGTTTCTGCACTCTGTAGTACCTAATTAATAAATTCCATAATGCTAAGATATAAAGATAACGCAACATTTAAACGTGAGAAATTATCCCCGAACTGTTTCCTATGGTCTGCGTGATATCGTTAGCGGCTCACGCAACAAGCAGGTAGGTGGGGGATCTTCTCCCTCCACCTGCTCCCTGCCACACCGCTCAGCCGTCACTGGGAGCGGACGAACTAAAAGAGCGGACTAGTTCGCGACAGAGCTGCGATCTAAGGTGAGTGCTTCCGGCCGCGAACTATTATGTGCAAGACTACTTCTCTGAACCTTCTCAAACTCTTCCGTCAATCCCACCTGGTGAGGGTCCCACACTGGGCAACAGTACTCCAGGAGAGGACGCACAAGTGTGATGTAGGCAGTCTCTTTGGTGGAGTCGTTGCATCTTCGAAGCCTTCTGCCAATGAAACGTACCCTTTGGTTCGTCTTCTCCACAACATTTTCTATATGTTGTCTGTAGTCTAAGTTGTCCGTAATTGCAACTCCAAGGTATCTGGTAGAATTTACGACTTTAAGGTTTTAGTGGTCATGTGTATTTATTCACACTTTCCATAATTTAATGCTAATTGCCAATTGTCGCACCATGTAGAAATTTTGTCTAAATCGCTTTGCAGTTGCTTTTAATCCTCCGTTGACGTCACTAACTGAGGCGGCATCCCCTTCCCGCGGCACCTCCCAAAGATTTTTTTTTTTTTTTTTTTTTTTTTTTTTTTTTTAAAGAGGCCGGTACCGGAAATTTGAAATAGTACACATGTAATAAATCGCAACGTAACTATAATTTGCCAAGCACAAGTGAATGTAACAATGGTCGCCAAAGTGATGCCGCCACTGAGAACGTGTGCTGCTTCATGCCGCTGCAACCAGCTTCTATGCTGCCGCTATTGTTACTGCTCTGCTGAAGTTCATATGCGGCGACCCGCTGTTTAGCGCTGTCAGCAGCGCCACCGAGTGGAAATCTTATGAACAATAATTGTGTTATTTTAGTTCAATTTTTACACATATAGTCTCGTGTTAATTAAAATTTAAAGATATTTCTCTTTGGCTAGTAACATAGAAGTTGCTTAATTATTTTATAAGATAATTTTATAGACTCCATTTCCACCCTGTTGCTCCTCTTCCACTTTCAAATTAATGTGAGCCTACTCATTTTCTTTCTACACTTGTCCGTCCTTTTTTGGAGTATTGCTGCCCAGTGTGGGATCCTCATCAGGTGGGTTTGACGGAGGACATTGAATGAGTCTAAAGAAGGGCACCTTGTTTCGTATTGTCACTATACAGGGGAGACAGCGTTACGGAAATGATACAGGATCTGGGATGGGAATCATTACAACAATGGCACTTATCGCTGCGGCGTGGGCTACTTAAGAAACTCCAATCGCCAACAATCTCCGCCGAATGCGAAAATATATTGTTGATCCCCACTTACATAGGTAGAAATGATCATCAGAATAAAATACGAGAAATCAGAGCTCGAACGGAGAGATTCAGGTGTTCTTTCTCCCAGCGCGCTCTTCGAGAATGGAATGGGAGATAAATAGTATAACGGTGATTCAATGAACCCTCTGCCAGGCACTTAAATGTGATTTGCAGAGTATACCATGCAAATGTAGCTGTAGAATTGGCAATTGTTTTCGTAGTGTAATTGGTTAAATTATAAAAAGTGTATAAATAATTCATAGATTAATCAATTGAATAGGCCTTAAAAATTAGCCCGCCCCCCAGAACCAAATCCTGGCTGCGTCTCTGACTGTGGAAGAACACACCAGGTCGACATCACAGGAGGCACTGAACCAGCAAGCAGTTGCGCTATAGACGCCTAGCGGCAGATGTGCGTAGAAATACCACGGCAATTTTATTACCTTCTTTTCCTTTTTCTTATTTTTTGGGTTCCCCATCGTATTCATCATCGAAAACTGTCAGTAACTTGTCCAAATGAGATATCTGGTTTTTGTGCCTCTGGATATTCCAGAAACACTTTTAGATAACGAGAAAAGTGTTCTAGTCTATAAACATAGTTACCGGCAAACTCGACAACAATAACAATAGAACAACCCGTTTGTTCATGTTCTATACTTATTTCAAATTTTTGAGGTATTCCTTAATGCAAAATGTGGCATTCTGCAGGTAGTTCAGAACAGAAATATGACCGCTAGATATGATTATGAATACAAAACATAAAATGCATCTTACGTTTCAAAGAAGATATTCCATTTCGTTTTTTCTTACTACTGGTAACATCCCATTAGGAATTTCATTGTTGTACATACATTAATTACCAGAATAGCAAAGATGCATTTGATACTGCAGTGTGACGCCACTATCTTACTTAACCAAACGTCAAAATCCTGTTTACAGTACTATTACAATTTTCTGAACAGAAACGACGTAAGCTTTACGGGCTGGTCTAAACAAATTCTGCAGATGAGCTAATCTTTTCGAATGCAACACGTACATTGTACAAGTGTGAAATGAGAAGAACTGTTTCCGCATACAAGCGTTTAAAGAAAACTGAAGTTTCCGTAAGAACACTCCAATGAATAAAGACGTTACCAGCGACAAATAGCACATTCTACTTATAGGAGCACTTTTATAAGAGTGTACTATTCAAACGCTGGACTCGCATTTGGTAGTACAGTGACTCAAATCTAACTCCGTGATTTCCCTCAATCATTTCAGGTAAATTGCCGGGATGGTTGTTTTCAAAGGACACGACCGATTTCCTTTTCCTTCCATACACAAAAATCCGACAATGAACTTCGTCTCTAATGACACGTTGTCAACAGGACGTTACACCGTAATTATCCTTCTGTTTACTATATCCGGAGAAAATATTCATCATCTTCTTTATACAACACGCACAAACATTGTAGTATGGCAGTGACGTTATACACCCTGAAATTCCAATTATTGACTACAGGTCTCGTAATACCTTTGCGTAACTTATTGTTATTTTTGTCTTCTAAAATTACAGTAACTGTTGTATAAACTGTATGGAACTATTCACATATTTCGTAGATGAATACGTTTTTGGCTGTCAGGTTTTATACAGCTTTTTACGCTAAAACGTTAAATTAAAGAAAACTTTTATATTTTGCGTAATTAACAACAGCTCTGCCAAAGATGTTTGCATACATATAGTAATCGACTAAGTTATCAGAGACTTTTTAACGTTGACAATGGTCAGAGAGGCTTATTTCATTTTTTAGCTACCTCTGGTCATTTATAACATTTTTGCTTCTCAGCCTTTTTCATCGATAAAGTCAATAATATTAACCAGATAATTTTTATGTTTGAAATCAGTGTGTTCATTAAGTACTTCATTCGGATAATTTTTAGTGTGAATATATATTTCAAATTCTTCCAAAATATTCATTTTTATTCCCTTTGGTATTTTATGTAATATCGTAAGTGCGTTTTCGATGTTAAGTGCTGAATGGTTTTCGTTTCTGAAATGTAAATAGAAACTAGATTGGTTGTTTTCACTTATTCTTACGTGCTCACGATATCTTGTGAGAAAATTACGTCCAATGTAAAAGCTGTTACAGTTGTCACATGTGATTTTATAAATACCTGGTTCTAGGTATGAGGAATTTCTGATGGATGCGAGGTGTAATTTTGTTCTTAGATTGTTATTAGTGCGAAAGGAAAATTTAATTCTGGTGTTTTTGAAAAGTTCGTTAATTTTGTTGGATATTTTACCGAAGTATGTAGCGGGTATGTATTTAAATTTGCTATGTATTCTGTCTTCTCTAGCTAGGTGGATGTCTTGTGTGTTTGGTCTTCTTTAGGTGTAATTTGTTTCTTATACGACTGAGTGACAATCTCTGGATTAAAGTTAATTCTGAAAGCTATGTATTGAAGAACTGAAAGTTCTTTATCACCGAATGAATATTTTTTTCTGTCGGAAATCATGTAAAAATGGAATAATAAGTTCCATTCAGAAAAACGCACACAAAAAACTTTGCCCAAAGAATAAGAAAGCTGAGGAAAAATAACTATTTGTTTTCTTTGAGAAACATATTTTCGGAGGAGAAGGGGAGATTGGTAGAATATTTTTATTCGTTTATTTGGAAGTGGGTCGCCAGACAATTTTTACTTGGAAGGGGTCGTATATTCGAAAAAGAAAAACTCTGCTGCAGACGACATCATCATCATCAAACAGCCGTAGATTGCAACTGTCTGATCATTTATGTAGATGGAAAATAATAACAGTCCTGAATGAAAATTTCACTCTGCAGCGCAGTGTGCGCTGATATGGAACTTCCTGGCAGATTAAAATTGTGTGCCGGAACCGGGACTCGAACCTGGGACCTTTGCCTTTGCGGGAAAGCGCTCCACCACCGACTGAGCTATCCCGACACGGCTCACGATGCCGCCCCACAACTTTACTTCCGCCAGTACCTCGTCTCCTACTTTCCAAAACAGAAGCTCTCCTGCGAAACATGCAAGACTAGCACTCCTGGAAGAAAGGATATGGTGGGGACATGGCTTAGCCACAGTCTAAGGGATGTTTGCAGAATGAAACTTTCACTCTGCAGCGGAGTGTGCGCTGATATGAAACTCCCTGGCAGATTAAAATTGTGTGTCGGAACCGGAAGTTTCATATCCACGCACACTCCGCTGCTGAGTGAAAGTTTCATTCTGGAAACATCCCTTAGGCTGTGGATAAGACATGTCTCCACCATATCCTTTCTACCAGGAGTGCTAGTCTTGCGTGTTTGCAAGAGAACTTCTGTGAAGTTTGGAAAGTAGGAGGCGAGGTACTGGCGGAAGTAAAGTTGTGAGGCGGCATCGTGAGTCGTGTCGGGATAGCCCAGTCGGTAGAGCGCTTGCCCGCGATAGGCAAAGATCCCAGTTTCGAGTCCCGGTTCCGGCACACAATTTTAATCTGCCAGGAAGTTTAATAACAGTCCTATCACACTTCCCTGCGGAACTCCTAACGATACCCCAATCTCTGATAAACACTCGCCATGAGGGCCACTAACTGGGTTCTGTTTCTTAAGTAGTCTTCGAGTCACTCCCACATTTTCGTACTCCTCTGTTAGCAGTTTGCAGAGCGGAAGCGTGTCGACGCCTTTCGAAAATGGAATATATACTGTTGCCCTGTATCCAAAGCACGCAAGATGTCATGCGATAAAAGGGCATTTCATGTGTTCCACTGTCTCAGCAATAAATCTTGAGTGTATTAGAAAATTAAGATGGCGTACAACTTCTTATTTTCGGCAGTGCTAATTTTGTAACGCATTCTGACATCGATTTCGAAGAAATGTGTCACTCCTCACTTATGTAAATCGTGCAGTATATTGGAGGTTAACAACATTACGTACATCTGAGCATCAGTGAACAAGAAGATCTCTCAACTTGTGTAACACACTAACAAGGGAAGTACTTGGGCTCGAACAAACACATATACACGAAAATCGTATAAGAGATAATGTCAAGGTCCCTTATTGTACTAGTGATACTCCCGCATCTGCAAAACTCTGCAGTCGTCCGCTAGAGGCCTCTGCGTATGCCTTGCCATACTGCACTTTGGCCTGTCGGTTCGCCAGTAGGGCGGTGCAGTGTGCCTCCGAAGTTGCGTTTTGTGACGTTATTTGTTTGGTGAAGCGTCAGATGGGGCGGCGATTGGTACTCAATCTTGCAAATGTATTGCGATTGGTTGAGATGAAATTACGAAGAACCCTTCTTCGTGAAGTTGGTATTCGTGTAGAAGATGAATCATTCGCATGATTTCTCGTATCTGTTATGGTACAGAAATATGAGAATAAGTTAGATGCTGTTGTAACACTATAACACATAATGATGATAATGACGAACACCTCATTGCAAGCGGTAGTGCTACGGTAAGTGCGGGAAGAGGCGATGGAAGCAGTGGCAGTGAATACCAACAGTCTTCCGAGAAGAAGGTTAAAGTTGCAACTTATCATCACGGCTTTTGACGACAGTACGCTAAAGAACATGTACAAGGTGATTATTACATAAGTTATAGTTCAGATATCTGCATTACGTATGGCGTCTACAATTACATCTACAGTGCTATTTAGAGTATAATTGCAGAGTTTTGCATAAAAACGACACCCACCAGCACATTCAGATGTACGTAGAGATCCTGTAAACAAACGTTCATACAGATATGTTTGTTCCAGCCCATGTACTTTTCTTGTTTTATAAGTTTTCGGAAACTTTTTGGACCAAAATAGTAATGTAAATAATAGAAAATTAATTAATAAGTGTCTGAAACCCTCTCAGGAAGAAAGAAAAAAAATAGGTAGTGGCGAGTTCCGAACCCCTGACCTTCAGCGTAACAGTCCAACGTATTGCCCACAACGCTACAGATAACAGTTCCTAGGTGTGTTCTTTAATCTCATACTATTGATGGCCGATATTAACTGATGCTAATATGGCATTTGTAAACACTAGTTTAACATTTATCGTACGAAGAACTACGTGTTTTTGATAATTCTTCAGAAATGACAACGGGTAAGTTACAATAAGAAAATCATCAAATACGCAACGCAAGATGGCGTATGCCACAGAGAGTTCTGGGCGAGGAATGTCACGTGACATCTGCGAACGGCTGGTTTTCGTTAATTCAATGAAGGGTGTGTTTTTGCAAATATCTCTGAAACGATACGAGATATGAGGAAAAAAAAAAAAAAAAAACAAAAAAAAAAAAAAAAAAAAAAAAAAAAAAAAAAAAAAAAAAAAACATAACAGAGCTAAGTTGTAGAGAATTTTCTCCTCTACAATTTCGGTTATTCAATTTTCGTGTCAGATGAATGGTTAAGCCGTTATTTTCATTTAAGCTTGGAGCTGTCAAAAGACGATCGCAAAGGCCCAGTTTTAGTGTTACTACCGTAACCTAAAGTGGGCTAAAACAAACAAAGAATAAAAACTAAAACATTCACGGATACACTGTTACACGAAGATTTATTGAACGGTAGAGCACAAATAGCATGGGGCGCAGAGGATTAGGGTCGCTGGCGTGGTCCGTCGGGGAGCCGATGTTTGCGAGACTGGTAGTGCAGGCTCCTCCGCCTTGCCGCCGTCGCCGCCGCCGACTTTACGAGGCTAACCTATTTAAAGTCTGGGATTTTAATGAATTAATGTCGTCGCCGCCGTACTTTATACAAAAAGAGAGATAATAGCCGCGTGTAAGGCGGGGAGGCGCCTTTGACGCGGCACAAGACTCGGCTAACTCGCTAATGCGCTGGCAGGCTGCGTAATTAGCGGCGTGCAGCGCCCCGCTCACTCACTCACTCACTCACTCACTCAGCTCGCCTGGGTGGCTCGTGGATTCTTCTGCGCGCGCCACTCCACTCACCTCAGCGGCAGGGGCTGCCTGTTACGCTGAGGAGGGGACGCCGCGGCAATCACACGGCGCATTTTCTTTGATACTTTTAGTTGTCCATTATTGTTATCTACTAGCTGCACTTGGCACGTGCTGCTGAGGTTTGTTACGGCTTAAAACAGAGAGACAGAGAGAAGAAGGACTATCACACGAAAATTCACGTAGGCTTGAGCTGGCGATGAATTCTTGTATCCGATACATTTGTAACTTACGTTTCTACGACCATATCAGTCCCACATACCAGCAGTTATCTTGGCTACGTGCAGATAAGCGTCAAAGCTATCATACACTATGTTTGCTGCTTTCTCAATCATTGCAAACCTTCATACTTATCCTCAACGATTATATTACTATCTGAACAGCACAGCAGAAACACACGCTCTCACCAAAATAAAACTCTCTCTCTACCTTCACATAACACTGCAATCTTCTCTGAATCATTTTCTGTATCGGGAACACGTCTGTGGAACAATCTTCCGCAAAAGTTAAGAGAGATAAAATCAATTCAAAACTTTAAAAGACAGCTAAGGGTTCACCTTCTGTCACAATAGCCATCTTTTTCTCCACTTACCAGTCTGTAGCCCACTGTTGTCAATTCCTCCTCCCCCATAAATGTTTCCCTTTCCTTTCGCCAGCAGAGATCTCCATTCATATATGTCTCCACTCCCTCACATCTATTAGCACTGTCATTTTTCAATCTTCTCCTCCTTCACTAATCATTTTCCCTCTTCTGTTTATATTAAACTTAATTCAAATGTGTTGAACATCTATCTCCATGTAAAGATCTCTTGTTATTATTAGTATTACTTTGATTTTTGTGTTATTATTATCATTATTATTATTAGTATTATCATATATTGATATTATTTAATATTATTAATGCAGTGTTTTTTGTAATTAAATCCTTTGTATATGTTGTTCCTGATCAGATGTTAGAGAGGGCCCTATGGCCCTAATCTGGTCAGGTTAAATAACCAAATAAATAAATAAAACAAAGAAGAATAATAAGAACATGGAAAGCAGTGGCGTATGAATGTTATGTATTATCTCGAACAGAATGATCTATTTTGACCCAACATCAACATGGATTTACAAAATATCGTTCATGTGAAACACAACTAGCTCTTTACTCACACTAAGTGATGAGAGCTATCGACAAGGAATCTCAAATTGATTCCGTATTTCTACCATCATGGAATGGAATGAGCCGGCCGCGGTGGCCGAGGTGACTGAGGCGCTCCAGTCACGGTCAGCACGGCCACCACGGTCGGGGGTTCAAATCCCCCCCTCGGGCATGGATATTTGTGCCGTCCTAGTTCGTAAGTAGTTCATAAGTAGTTTGTAAGTTTAGGGATTGTTGACCCCGTAGTTAAGTCCCATAAACTTAACAAACATTTGCATTTTGAATGGAATGAAATGTACTAAACATAGCTTTACCAAAGAAGACGAAACTAATATTCCAGATTTCAAAATTCAAATGTTTGTATAGCGTATGGGACTGAACTAAGGGGTCATCAGTCCCTAAACTTACAAACTACTTATGAACTATCTAATACTAAGAAAGGCAAAAATATCCATGCCCGAGGGGGTATTCGAACCAAAATCAAATGTTCAAATGTTTGTTAAGCTTATGGGACTTAACTACGGGATCATCAGTCCCTAAACTTACAGACCACTTATCTACTACCTTATACTAAGGACGGCACAAATATCCATGCCCGAGGGGGGATTCGAACCCCCGACCGAAGTGCCCGTGCAGACCGTGACTGGAGCGCCTCAGACTACTAGGCCACCGCGGCCGGCTTCCAGATTGCGAATTACGAACAGAGGCCGTAATGAGTAACGTAGAAGTAGATATCATCGGAATAGTGAAGCAACTAAAATCACTTAACAACTTACAAGTCTTCTGGTCCGGGTTGTATACGCATTAGATTTCTATATCATTATGCTGAAGCGATAGCTCCTTACTTAACAGCCATATACAACCGCTTTCTCAAAGAGAGATCGCCGGCCGCGGTGGCCGAGGAGACTGAGGCGCTTCAGTCACGGTCTGCACGGCCACTACGGTCGGGGGTTCGAATCCCCCCTCGGGCATGGATATTTGTGCCGTCTGTAGTCTTAGCTAGTTCATAAGTAGTTTGTAAGTTTAGGGACTTATGGCCGCGTATAAAAAAAAAAAAGAAAAAAAAAATTAAAAAATAAATAAATGAGATCTCTACCAAAAGATTGGAAAGTTGCGCAGGTCACACCTATATTCAAGAAATGCAGTAGGAGTAACCCACTAAACTACAGGCCTATTTCATTGATGTCCATTTGCAACAGGGTTTTAGAACATATCCTGTATTCAGATATTATGAATTATCTCAAACAAAATGACCTATTTAACCAAGGCCAACACGGATTTAGAAAGTATCATTCATGCGAAACGCAACTAGCTCTTTGCTCACACGAAAGGATGGGTGCTATCGACAAGGGTTCGCAAATCGATTCCGTATTTCTTGATTTCCAGAAGGCTTTTCACACCGTATCTCACAAACGGCTTTTAATTAAATTGCGTGGTTATGGTATATCGCCTCAAATTTGCGACTGGATAGAGGATTTCCTGTAAGAGAGGACACAGTTTGTAGTATTCGATGGTAAGGCATCGACTAAAATAGAGGTGATATCCGGCGTTCCACAGGGTAGTGTTATTGGTCCTCTGCTGTTCCTTATCTACATAAGCGATTTGGGAGAAAATCTGAGCAGCTCCCTTAGTTTGTTTGCATATGACGCCTTCATTTATCGTCTAGTAAAGTCATCTGAAGATCAAAACGAAGTGCAGAACGATGTAAATAAGATATTAGTCTGGTCTAAAAATTGGCAATTGACTCTAAATAATGACAAGTGTGAAGTCGTTCACATGAGTACGAAAAAAAATCTGTTAAACTTCGTTTTCAAGATAAATTAATCGAATGTGAAGTCCGTAAACTCTACTAAATTCCTAGTAATTACTATTACATCAAACTTAAACTGGATAGAATACGTAGATAATGTAGGAAAGGCGAACCAGAGATTGCGTTTTATTGGCAGAACACTTAAGGGCCGCCCGTTTTGTATTGTCACGATACAGGGGAGACAGCTTCACGGAAAAGATATTGGATCTCGGATGGGAATAATTATAACGGCGTTTATCGCTGACGCGTGGTCTACTTACGAAATTCCAATCGCCAGCATTCTCCTCCGTATGCGAACATATATTGTTGACTCTCACTTACATAGGTAGAAATGATCATCAGAATAAAATACTAGTTATCAGAGCTCGAACGGAGAGATTCAGATGCTTTTCTTCCCGCACGCTATTCGAGAATGGAATGCCACGCACTTAAAAGTGATTTGCAGAGTATGTAGATGTAGATGTAGCATAGGGAGTGCCGGCGGGCCATGACCCCGGGTGGCAGATGCAGAGGCGTAAAAGACACAAGTCACATGCTATCTCACGGTCAATTGTGACTAATGCATACAGGGAATACATATCTGTGTATTTGCTATAATGGAGAAAATATTTCAGATCTTGAGGGATATTTGGCTATTCTTCAATGAGTGTAATATCCAGTTCTGCAAGCTTTGTGAGAGTTGCTGCTCGGGCTGCAATGCGTCTGCCAAGTACATTTCCTGATATGCTGAATCGGGGTTAAGTCCAGTTAACAAGCTGTCCACTCCATTCTCTCCATTCATAAAAGTCCTTCAACTTCAAGCATGTTTTCCACCAGTGCAGCTCTGTGGGGACGAGTGATATCGTCCACCAAATGCAATCCATCTCCTATGGCAGCAGAATAGGGCACAATAACAGTTCGAAGGATCTAGCCTGTATAGCTCTGAGCATTCAAAGAGCCATTCTGAACGACATAGAGGTCCGCGCGTCCGCCAATACTGACTGCTGCCCACACCATTCGCCCACCACCATGAAATGGTGATGTTTCCTGCACATAAGCAGGAAAATCCGCGGAAAGAATGTCGCCTTCCTTCCAGCGGCTCCCATTTGAATCTCGAAAGCTTATCAGTAACATTCGCGCATTGATCAAACCTACCACTATCAAACCTAGCCTTAGAACTGCTTCTATGTCTTCCTTTAAACCGATCTGTTGGAGATCCCACACACTTGAGCAGTATTCAAGACGGGGTCGCACAACCGTTTTATATGCAGGAAACTTCGGTTCTGATCTGGTCCTGGCACAAATTTTCAGCTTCCCCGATTGATGTAACACAAGGCCCACTGGCAGTTAATTCCTACGTGTTTTTTTCTAATTATCAATATTGGTTTGTTTGGCGCCAGTCGTTAGTCATTTAGCGCCAATCAAACGAGAAACAAAATGCGTTACAGTAGTTATCGATCTCAGAAATATGTTTACAACTTGAACTGGGATCATCACGCAAGGAACATCTAATAAAAGTGCAGGCATTTTGTAAACGAGATCGCGCGCAGAGTTCTAGTGCAGCCAATTCTCGGGCTAAGCTTGACAGTATGAAACCTCAAGAAATCCCACCGAATTAAGATATTAAGATACGTGTTTCTGGAATTATGACGTGTACTTTCCACCAACACGCGAGTATTGTTGGAATGTTTTGTGATCTCACATGGCAATCCCTGGAAATTTCTTTTCGCGGAAAGCTATAGAGAACGGTTAGAGAACTGATATTTGTGACAGACTGCAGAACGATTCTCGCTTCTGGACCTCGAAGATAATACAAACCAAAAAACTTACGGAAGGATGCAGACATTCGTTTTTCCATCGTCATCTTAGCGAATGGAAACTAAAGGGAATAACTTTCAGTGGTGCAACGTAATCATGCCGCACACCATGAGGTGGACGTAGACAAAAGCGAACATTTCTAACTCAGGTTGTCTGCCTGTTGTTTCTTCAAATGTCAGGTTTCAACTGTCAGTTTCATTTAGAGATAAAATAATGGCCCAGTGATAATCCGATTAAATACTCATCTCTATAACTTGTCAATCGCTGTTCACTGCTCCCTAATTGAATCAGGCGTTTCAAAAAGATCATGAGTCACGAAAATAAAAAAATAAAACTTTATACAGCATAAACTATTTCTTTACTTATTGTTGTTTTAATGCCAATGGTTAATGAGGCGTGAAGCACTGTGGATGTTTTGTTTTGTAATTCATAGTTTAACCGTAAAATTCATTTAAAAATCGCTGATTCATGACGGTTTTGGAATGAACGATGGTGTGTTGCAACAAATGAAAGCAATACTTTTAATTAAGTGCTAATTTCATTACAAAAATCTGTTGTTATTTTACATGGCAAAATGAAATACAACTATTACTAATCCATTTACATTTTTCGCAGTAGTTTTGTTGTTTTATAACACGAAACAAGTTAATCTTCCATATCATCGTCTTCGTTGCTTGTACCCTCCGTTGACCATTCTTCTAATTGCTCATAATATTCCACATAATCGACTGCAATATACCTTTTCACTTTCAATAAATATTGACTTCAATGACACTGAGTGACACTCGCTTTTCAGGATATGTCAACTCGCTGCGAAGAAGCTGGAATGTCTCTGATGACACAATCGATGAACTGCTCTGTTTTTATTGCCCAGGATAATGTGCATCGTACTCAAAAAAACATCCATTTAGAAAGAGAAAAATAAACTTTATGTTCTTTCGGAGTTTTTCTCACAGCTCATACAAAGAGACAAGACTTTTTAAAATAGACAGGCTAATAGAGCAACAAGTTTAATAGATTACACTGAGTATTTACTTCATGCTTCTCTTTACCGTTATGGCATACTCTTCGGATAAGTAATTCTTGTCGTGACATCTTACCACCTTCTTTATAGTCCCAAAATATCTGTCGTTTGGAAGGAAACTATGCCTTAAATATCTCAGTTGAGACGCGTGTTAAAACAAAAACGAATCTTTGACGATTTTTTTCTTTGATCTACACACACATCAGAGAACTGGTGAAGCTCAGTCAAAAACTTTAACATATATTTCTCGATATAATGATACAGAATTGAGCAGGCCTAATTGGCGCCTTTCTTAGCATCGTCTTCATGTAACACATAAGAGTGTGACTGATTAGTTTTCATGTTACGTGTGCTAAAAACATTAACCCATAGCTGTCTAAAAAAAAGAATAGAAAACCAACTTTTAACATGGCTGGTTAAAAGCAACCGTAATCCAATTATTTTTAACAATTTTATATATCAGCCAACCGGTTGCGTAGTTTTAAGGTACTTGACCTAGGTTTCGTTGTCGCTAGGGACAACTTCATCAGAAGAATAAAAAACAGTTACCTAAAAATGATAATAACTTAATAAATATCTTATATAAGGAAAGATTTTTACACAGGCTGCACAGTGAAAACATCAGTACTTACATGAAAAACAAGACGTCAAGAATATTACGAGCAGAATTACTCAAGTCGATTACAATAGAAAAATCTAGCATTCTTGCCTTGCAAATACAATCAGTGTGGTGAGAAGGGCATGAAGTAACTGTCAACGAGGCACCAAACAGGTAGCCACGTAAACGTGTACTAGGGCGCGCCACATGCGGGCCACAAGTCACGTGGGCAGTACTAATGTTACATAATTACGGACATAATAGTTTACATTTGGGAAAGGTTAGACAAAAATTGTTTACAATATTATATTCCAGAATTAAATGAAAACTCCAAATAGGAGAATATGTGAGAGAAAATCGTCAGAAGTATGAAAAGCATATCTACTTTAGTAGTGTTTCATTACATCTTCCAAATATGGTTCCTTGCCGTATAGTCATTTGCTCATGATTTTGATGTGCAAATCCGCGAATAACTCATTGAAACTCAGTTTCAATTTTCGTAATGATTATGACCGACGTAATCCAAATGCAGATGTAGGCCTCATGAAACTCAATTTAAATTCTCCTCTTCGTTAAGAGCAACAGGATGCCCAGAATCTATGTTACAATCTCAATTCATTTTTAAGGGGCCGTCAATACTGAACTGAATACTTAATACGAGACTCTTACACCTTTTTATACGCGAATATTGTAAAAGGCACAATTGCTTAATCTTTCTTTAAAATGACAGCACTCTAAGCTGAAAATGTATTTTGATTTTGTTCTTTTTAGCTGATGTATTATAATTCGCAGTAGGAAATGTGTGTGTGTGTGTGTGTGTGTGTGTGTGATTTCAAGCCAATCACATATACCTTGATGATTATATACGAACAAAACATGAAGATCCCCACATACTGTTATTAAAGTTTGTTAGTGGACTCATAGTTCTTCAGAGTACTTAAATGGCGTAGAATAATAGTGAATAACTATCTCCGAATTGCATTACCCTTAAAATTTCTGAGGAAGTACGTTGACTATCTTATGAAAGTGATACACGTGAAATAGGAAGAAAGCAGAGGATTTTATCATTTTATTAATCTCTGCCACTGTAAAGAGAAACGTTATAAGTCTTTCAATGGATTATATACAGGCGATGAAACATAGATTACCATGTTGCCTTCAAAGACCAAACGTTACGCCGTCAGAACACCAAGACATTCCGCTTGTTCATCTTCAAAGAAATGGTAATTACAGCCGTCGGCAGTGAAAACAATGGCGGCGTGTTTTGTGTTTGTCAAAGTCTTTCGCTGCGAGCCCTTCTCTTTCAAAAGGAGATATTTACTGAAAAGTAAGCTGAAAATTCGAAAAATGTGAGTAGCTATTAAGTCAGCACCGTTAAATGCTACGTTGCTAAATTTGTATTATTTTTTTTATCGCCAGTCTGTCGGCTCGTTTCATAAGGTGAGGCACAATTTTCTCTCCTGTGTCATTCTTTTCACTTTCAATGTAACATTTGCACCTACTATCTTAAATTACGTTTGTTATCTACTCTAATGTCTGATTTTCCTTATCTGCGTCTAATACCTTGGAAGTTATTCCCTGATATCTTAAGATATGTTCTATTATTCTGTACCTTCTTTTAATTAGTGCTGTCCATATGTGTTTCTCTTCACTAGTTCTGGAAAACCATCCTCACTTTGTTATAAGTCGACATAATTCTCAAGTCTCCTGAGGAACCAAGTCTCAAACGTTTTGATTCCATTTTCGTATGATTTTTTTATCATTCTAATACAACAAAATTATGGTCAAAAATATGCATGGTAACTGTTGTCGTACTCATGCCGTGATGTCAAGTCAACATCTCACCTTCTCTTGTACCACTAAATAACCTCTAACCTGAAGTAAAAGCAAAAGGCGAAATTAAACAGAATTTTCTACCACACTCTAATTTGATTATCAAGGCCTGTAACTTGATAATTGTGACGAGCATTTGGCCTCATACTGAAAAGGTTGCTGAAATGGCAGAGATGTTTTCATGAGGAAATGAAAAGCAGTGATTATCTATTAAATGACCTTTAAAAACCTTCCATATCTATTTCGCATATTCTCCGATTGTCTTCGTGAAATAGATGTGTGAATGTCTGTACCATCTTCAGATTACTTTAGTAGAATGTAGTAGCGTCTCTTAAAGATGGACACTACATTAAGGAATAACACAACCAGGCGTTATTTTTTCCATTAACAACACCAGATAGTCCACACATGGGTACCAAGCGTATCAGTTTGATCGGAAGCGATATTCTGATGTTGTTGTTGTGGTCTTCAGTCCGGAGACTGGTTTGATGCAGCTCTCCAACCTAATCTATGCTGAGCAAGCCTCTTCATCTCCTCATAAGAGCCGGCCGCGGTGGCCGAGGGGACTGAGACGCTTCAGTCACGGTCTGCACGACCACTACGGTCGGAGATTCGAATCCCCCCTCGGACATGGATATTTGTGCCGTCCTAGTTCGTAAGTAGTTCATAAGTAGTTTGTAAGTTTAGGGACTGATGACCCCGTAGTTAAAGTCCCATAGGCTATACAAACATTCCTCATAAGAACGATAACCTACATCCATTTGAATTTGCTTACTATATTCATCTCTTGGACTCCCTCTGCAATTTTTACCCCACACACTTCCCTCCAACGCTAATTTCACAATTCCTTGATGTCTAAGAATGTGTCCTACTAATCGATCCCTTCTTTTAGTCAAGGTATGCCAGAAATTCCTTTTCTCCCCAATTCTGTTCAGTACCTCCTCATTAGTTACGCGATACAGCCACCTAATCTTCGGCATTCTTTCTGTAACACCACATTTCAAAAGCCTCTATCCTCTTCCTGTCCGCACTGTTTATCGTCCACGTTTCGCTCCCATACAAAGCTACACTCCACACAAATGCCTTCAGAAAAGACTTCCATATGCTTAACTTAGTGTTCGATGTTAACAAATTTCTCTTTTTCAAAAATGCTTTTCTTCCCATTGCCATTATGCATTTTATATCCTCTGTATTGCGACCATCATTTGTTATTTTACTGCCCAAGTAACAAAACTCATCTACCTCCTTTATTGTTTCGTTGCCTAATCTAATTCCTTCAGCATCACCTGATTTTCTTAGGCTGCACTCGATATAATGGCAAAATGTACTACGTTTGGTTCGACGAACTAATGAAACTGTATTTAACAACATACTAACATATAACCAGCATGGAATTTAGCATTGTAATACTTTTTGAAAGTTAGCTAATGTCGTAAATAGCCAAATCTCTTCATCAAGAAATGGCAGAAATGATAGTTTGACGCGTGTTCAAATGAAAAGGTACGAAACGTCTTAACAACGGAACCTGTTGAAAACTGACTATGCCGCTTTGGGAAAACGTGGTGCGGCATCTAGGGGCGCGAACCATGCCTCATCACCTCTCCCTAAGAAGATCGAGTCTGTACCTTCAACAGCCAAGATGATGTTCACCGTTGTTTTCGACGTCCGAGGTCCGATATCGAATTCCTCGAGGACGAAAAAACCGTTAAGAGTGAGGTGTACTGAGAGACACTCCTTAGCCTCCGCAAGTCCGTCAAGAGCAAACAGCCTGGGCTGCTCACGAAGGGAGTGATTCTGCTACATGATAGCGCGCGTCCACGTGTCTCCAGGGCCACTCGAAGTATGTTGGACACGTGGGAACAGCTTGAGCATCCGCCCTACGGCCCGGACATGTCGCCCTGTGACTTCTATCTGACTGTGACTGCCTCTTGTCACAGCCACAAGAATTCTGGGACAGGGAACCCTTCAACTAATTAAACAATGGGACAGCTGTGCTAAGGACTCTGGTGATTACTTTTGAATAAAGATTTCAATTATACCCACAGTGTTCCTCTTCGCCGGCCGCGGTGGCCGAGGGGACTGAGGCGCGCCAGCCACGGTCCCCACGACCACTACAGTCGGGGGTTTGAATCCCCCCTCGGGCATGGATATTTTGTGCCGTCCGTAGTGTTAGCTAGTTCTTAAGTAGTTTGTAAGTTTAGGGTCGGATGACTACGTAGTTAAGTCCCATGAGCTATACAAACATTTGAATTTTTTTCCTTTTCACTGAACAGCCCTCGCATAATAAAGTAACATATTATCAAAAAGACGGTTCATTATTTTTATATTCCAATTAAAACTACCAATTGAAAACAGTATTTTCAAATAGAGAAACGTGAGAATTACTGTAACCAATGCAGAACATTTTATGAAAACCAATATGCAACATTTTTCCAGAACTTAAATTAGTAATTGTAAATCATTACTTGCACTTACGTCACAGTCAAACATATATAGTCGCGACCCTCACTGCTGTGAAAGTTGTTACCAACTGACAGGTGCAACGGCACTAGCGGTCCTATCGGTGGGTAAGTCGCCGAGGAAGTGACATTTCATTATAATTATTTTTGTACATAATTAAGGAAACAATTACTGTACATTTTGCGTTACAACCGTTACCGAAACATCAAGAGATATGCATAATAAGGAAATTAATATAAACACAGCCGAATTTAACTGATTCAGTGGTATAAAGAACATCACCGTCGTGAATCAATACTTACGAATATGTTTATATTTACAGCTTATTCTGCTCAAAGTAAGTAGAATATAAACATAGGAGAACCATATATTTATATTATGGTCTCTTCTTACAATGATGAGCCGTTTTTTTACGCGTATCAATTCGATGTGGAGTCTCATATTTTTACACCTCTCTCGTCTTTCCACCCCCATGAACCACAGACATTGCCGAGGTGGGGTGGCTTGCGTGCCTCAACGATGCAGATAGCCGTACCGTAGGTGCAACCACAGCGGAGGGGTATCTGTGGAGAGGCCAGACAAACGTGTGGTTCCTGAAGAGGGGCAACAGCCTTTTCAGTAGTTACAGGGGCAACAGTCTGGATGATTGACTGAGCTGGCCTTGTAACATCAGCTAATGTGGCTTGCCACACAGCTACTGCGAACGGCTGAAAGCAAGGGGAAACTACAGCCGTTACTTTTCCCGAGGACATGCAGCTCTACTGTATGAACATATGATGATGGCATCCTCTCGGGTAAAATATTCCGGAGGTAAAATAGTCCCCCATTCGGATCTCCGGGCGGGGACTACTCAGGAGGATGTTGTCATCAGGAAAGACAATACTGGCATTCTACGGATCGGAGCGTGGAATGTTAGATCCCTTAATCGGGTAGGAACATTAGAAAATTTAAAAAGGGAAATGGATAGGTTGAAGTTAGATATAGTGGGGATTAGTGAGGTTCGGTGGCAGGATGAACAGGATTTCTGGTCAGGTGAGTACAGGATTATAAATACAAAATCAGTTGGGGGTATCACAGGAGTAGGACTGATAATGAATAAGAAAATAGGAATGCGGGTAAACTATTACGAGCAGCACAGTGATCGCATTATCATTGTCAAGATAGATAAGAAGCCAACACCGACAACAGTAGTACAGGTTTATATGCCAACTAGCTCTGCCGATAATGAGGAGATCGAAGAAATATATGAGGAGCTAAAGGAAATCATTCAGACAGTTAAGGGAGAGGAAAACTTAATTGTGATGGGAGACTGGAATTCGTTAGTAGGAAAAGGAAGAAAAGGAAAAATAGTAGGTGAATATGGACTGGGCAGGAGGAATGAAAGAGGCAGTCGCCTGGTAGAATTTTGCACGGAACATGATTTAATTGTAACAAACACGTGGTTTAAGAATCACAAAAGAAGGTTGTATACGTGGAAGAGACCAGGAGACACCGGAAGGTATCAGATAGATTTTATAATGGTAAGACATAGATTCCGGAACCAGGTTCTAAACTGCAAGACATACCCAGGGGCAGATATAGACTCTGACCATAACTTGTTAGTCATGAACTGTAGGCTGAAACTGAAAAAACTGCAGAAAGGTAGGAAAATAAGGAGATGGACTTAGATAAATTGAAGGAAAGCGAAGTTCTGGAGAATTTCAGAGGGAGATTTAGGCAACAATTGACAGAAACAGGGGGAAATAAAACAGTAGAAGAGGAATGGGTAGCATTGAGAGATGAAATAGTGAAGGCAGCAGAGGACAAAATAGGTAGGAAGGCAAGACCAACAAAAAATCCTTGGATATCACAAGAAATACTAAATTTAATAGATGAAAGGAGAAAATATAAAAATGCAGTAAATGAAACAGGCAAAATGGAGTATAGACGACTAAAAAATGAGATTGACAGGAAGTGCAAAATGGCTAAGCAGAAGTGGCTAGAAGCCAAATGCAAATCTGTAGAAGAATGTATAAGAAGGGGAAAAGTAGATACCGCCTACAGGAAAATAAAAGAGACATTTGGGGAAAAGAAAAGCAACTCTACGAATATCAAGAACTCGGATGGGAAACCAGTTCTCAGCAAAGAAGGGAAAGCTGAAAGGTGGAAAGAGTACATAGAGCAGCTCTACAAAGGAAATGAACTTAGAGACGATGTTGTAGGAAGGGAGGAGGAAGTAGATGAAGATGAAATAGGAGATACTATACTGAGAGATGAATTTGACAGAGCCTTGAAAGACCTAGGTCGGAACAAGGCCCCAGGAGTAGATGACATACCCGCAGAGCTATTAAAGTCTCTGGGAGAACCAGCCATGACAAGACTATTTGAACTGGTGTGTAGGATGTATGAGACAGGCGAAATACCCTCAGACTTAAAGAAAAACGTAATAATCCCCATTCCAAAGAAATCAGGCCCAGACAGGTGTGAAAATTACAGAACCATCAGTTTGATAAGTCATGGTTGCAAAATTTTAACACGAATTATCTACAGGAGAATGGAGAAGCTGGTAGAAGCTGACCTCGGGGAAGATCAATTTGGATTCAGGAGGAACGTAGGAACCCGGGAGGCAATACTCACTTTACGTCTTATCTTAGAAGATAGATTAAGGAAAGGCAAACCTATATTTTTAGCTTTTGTAGATTTGGAGAAAGCTTTTGACAATGTTGACTGGAATACACTCTTTCAAATTCTGAAGTCAGCAGGGGTAAAATATAGGGAAAGGAGAGTTATTTACAACTTGTACAAAAGCCAGACCGCAGTTATTAGACTCGAAGGGCATGAAAGGGAAGCATCAGTTGGGAAGGGAGTAAGACAGGGTTGTAGCCTTTCTCCGATGTTATTCAATTTGTACATCGAGCAGGCGGTGAAGGAAAGCAAGGAAAAATTTGGAATAGGGATTAAAGTTCAGGGGGTAGAAATAAAAACATTGCGTTTTGCTGATGACATTGTAATTCTATCAGAGACAGCAAAGGACCTGGAAGAGCAGTTGAATGGAATGGACAGTGTGTTGAAGAGAGCATATAAAATGAACATTAACAAGAGCAAAACAAAAATAATGGAATGCGGTCTTAGAAAATCAGGCGATGCTGAAGGAATTAGATTAGGTAACGAAACAATGAAGGTGGTAGATGAGTTTTGTTACTTGGGTAGTAAAATAACATGTGATGGTCGCAGTACAGAGGATACAAAGTGCAGAATGGCAATGGGAAGAAAAGCATTTTTGAAAAAGAGAAATTTGCTAACATCGAATATTAATGTAAGTGTAAGGAAGTCTTTTCTGAAGGCATTTGTGTGGAGTGTTGCCTTGTACGGGAGTGAAACATGGACGATAAGCAGTGCGGACAGGAAGAGAATAGAGGCTTTTGAAATGTGGTGTTACAGAAGAATGCTGAAGATTAGGTGGGTAGATCGCATAACTAATGAAGAGGTACTAAACAGAATTGGTGAGAAAAGGAATTTTTGGCATACCCTGACTAAAAGAAGGGATCGCTTGGTAGGACACATTCTTAGACATCGGGGAATCGTAAATTTAGCATTGGAGGGAAGTGTGTGGGGTAAAAATCGCAGAGGGAGACCAAGAGACGCGTATAGTAAGCAGATTCAAGTGGATGTGGGTTGTCGTTCTTATGAGGAGATGAAAAGGCTTGCTCAGGATAGAGTAGGGTGGAGAGCTGCATCAAACCAGTCTCCGGACTGAAGACCATAACAACGTCTTTCTTATACATGCATATTCTTTTGAATGTAATTACATTAGCTTAAAAAGACATTTTTTTATTATTTTTGCCTTTTGTGGTTCAGTTGTAGCAACAATTGTGAAATTGGGATCTTCTTTGTTGGAAAACAATTTCTTGCTTTTTCCGTTTTATTGCCACGTCTGTGACATTTTTCCTTCAGCTACAGCTGTGGTGGCTGATTTGGTACGTTAAATACCGTAGTTACCGCATTCTATATTCGTGTCCTACCTTCCACCCTCATTGATTTTACTGGAACTGTAATGAGTAAACGTTATCGTTCCTCAATAGAAGAGCGACGTCTTTCTGCCAAAGGGCGACCTTCTGGTGTTTCCTAGCCATTTTTTATATTTAATAGAAAATGAAATTATTTAGTAAATGACTATAGGTTACAAGATAATGGTAAATAAACTGCCCTGTAATGCACCGTTTCGTTCCTTGTAAGGGAGTATAGGAAACCTAAGAAAGGCAAATGTGGAACTATTATTACGTTATTACGTATTTTTATGGCACTACTTACATGCTTTACCTAACGTAAAAAAGTAAGTTAAAATTAGTATAGACGGTTCTATTCGTACGCATCCAATATTGTATTCAGAAATGTAACTTTCCGACCACTTGGAGCGCTACTGTCGCAGTGTATAACAAAAATCTGTAGGAGTGTCGTGACTGTATATGTTAGACTGTGTTCACATATTAAATCACATCACATCTATTTTTCATGTGTTTTCCGAATTATCAATATTTTGTATGAAACTGATTTTATATCCAAATAACCCACCTCATAAAGAAGACATGAAAATGTTAAGAACAAAATTTAACGTATTGTCAAGCTAATAATTAATGTTCTGTAATTTTCATCTACAAATAAGACAAAACAATTTAGAATATCTAACACTGTACTAATGTTCAAGAAAATTACAGAAACATTCATTGTTATTTAATGTAACAAGGTTTCATTATAAGTCATGAAATATATCGTTGCAATAATTTCAATAATGACTCCAATTGTCATTTGACTATACATAATTATAATGCTGCTGTAGCATCAGATCAGTCTTTGGTGTAAGTTCTCAGACATAAGATCTTTGTCATTCAGAAACGTGATGAACAGAATCTTTGTTAAACTTAGAGTATTGATAAGTATCAATAACGTAAATGATTGAAGACGAATCAGGAACAGTGTCAATTCTTTGGAAATCACATGCATATAACTGCAAATTTCAAGAGGCCTGTTAGTAGATCAACACCCCGACTTCGTTGCGGAGGACGGCAAAAATCTACAGATGAGTATTTTGTTTGCAATAAGTGTTTCTTATTTTGGAGTACCTCTGTGTGACGTAAATGTGGTTTACACGTACATCGCTAAACGAACACGCAAAGAATTGTTTGACAGACATTAAGAGGAACAATACAACATTTATGTTTGCAATGACGAGGGATTGAATTGGAAGAAACACATTGAAGTTCTGTTGAAACGTTTGGGTTCAGCTACTTATGCTATCAGGGTAAATGAAAAATTTGGTGATATAGATCTCAGTAAATAAGCTTACTATTCCTATTTTCATTCACTGCTTTCATATGGGATCATATTCTGGGGTAATTCAACACTAAGTTAAAAACTATTTTGCCGGCCGCGGTGGCCGAGGGGACTAAGGCGCTCCAGTCACGGTCTGCACGGCCACTACGGTCGGAGGTTCAAATCCCCTCTCGGGCATGGATATTTGTGCCGTCCTAGTTCGTAAGTAGTTCATAAGTAGTTTGTAAGTTTAGGGACTGATGACCCCGTAGTCAAGTCCCATAGACTATATAAAAAAAAAAGAAAAAAAAACTATTTATTGCACAATCAGAATAATTCCAGAAGCCCAACCAAGATCATCCTGCAGACATTTATTTAAGGATCTAGGGATATTCACTGTAGCTTCACAATATATATATATATATATATATATATATATATATATATATATATATATATATATATATATATATTCACTCATGAAATTTGTTATCAACAATCCGACCCAATTCAAAAGTAATGACAGAGAGGGGTGTATTAACTATTCAAAATTAAATCTAAGTTTGGCATACAAAAGGGGGAATTATGCTGGCACAAGTGTCTTCGTTCACTTACCAAATAGCATAAAAAGTGTGACGGATAGCCAACTAGTTTTTAAAAAGAAATTAAAGGATTTTATGAATAGCAACTCCTTCTACACTTTACATACATTTTTAGATAAAACTTTAATAAAAATAAAGAAAAGAATTAAAAATCCTTAAAATATCGAGTGCCACATATAGACATCATTTACTATACTGACATGTTCTACATCATTGCGAAATGTCGTATATATGATCTATGAAACAAGTATTAATCTAATCTAATCTTAACCGCATTTGTAATAGTACTCAGCAATACAACACATATCCTTAACAGAATTTGCAATAGTACTCAAATCAAAAGCTTTTTTCTGTTACGTCAGTTTTCATATAATAATACAACAAATACACTAACCAGAACAATACACAACTGCCACTATACACGACACTTACATAACATTGGGTGATCTGTTCCTGTTGACAGCCGGGTATTCAGACTAGCCTCGTAGCACTACGTAGGCTGACTAGATGCAGTCGTATAAAAAAAGAGGACAAACAGCTTCCAACAGGAGGACAAAGTAAGAAAAAAAAGAGGACGCACAAAACATATCATCAAATTTATTAAATAAATTCATTATTAATACGTAGCGGCGCTTTCAGACAGCTAATATGAATGCGACTTTACGTTTTTTCGCTTTGTAAACAACGGTGTTAAATTTTACTTACCGTGGCGGCGTCGGTGTGTTGTAATGTTGGCAACGAAACATATCATAGACACAGCTTCGTAACGATATATTTGTATGTCGAACGAATTGTTACTCTTGCGTAGCGATTGTTTCTCTTGTACTTTTTCAATTTACGATTTCTTAACAGTTTTCAAATATAATCCGTAAAAAATAATTGTGTCCGCAACACTGAACTGTTTACAAAACGAAAAATGTAAAGAGTATTCACCTCCTGCGATTCATCGCGCCGCTACGAACAACTACAAGCGAAACAGCAGCCTCCGACATGAAAACTGCTCTTTAACCTTCCGAATAAATATAAATTGAATAACTAAGTAATTATGAAATAAAACCAGGGCGGTTCGAGTCCTCCCTAGAGCATGGTTGTATATGTTGGCTTAGTGGAAGTCAGTTTGAGTAGTTTGTAAGTCTAGAGACCGATGACTGAGCAGTTTTGTCCCATAGGTTTACAGACATCTGAACATTTATTCATTTACTAGCTTATATGCCCGTGCTTCGCAACGATTGTATATCATGGTATATCATGGTATTTTAGGGTTCCGGACCTAGGTCAGCAAAAACAGAATCCTTGTTGGATCGCTCTGTCAATAAACTCAGTTTTCCTAGCCAAGATGTCAAATTTAAGAAGTCATTGTCGAAAACGATGAATATTCACAAAGTTTTTAATACGAAAAGAGAAATTAATTGAAGTCCGTACTACTGTACTACTAAATGATGTAAATTTATTGTTAGTTTGTGTTCATAAAGTTAGGACTGAGGTGTGTAATTGTCTGTCTGGCATAGACTTCTGAAAACACTTCTTTCGTTGAGATGAGAAATAGTAATAATAATAACAGCGCCGTGTATTGGTTCTATGGCGTAGTACTAAACTGTTTATCTCTCACAGCAAGTGTATGCTGAAGTATTAGAATGTTGCAGTGTTGCATTGGGGACAATGTAGTTATTCTGTATGCTGTGTTCCATATTATAGAAAAGTCGACGAATACTGAAAGTCTCGTTATTCAATCGACAGAGCAGTTCATGTCTGTTTAAATAAGACGTCGTGGTGGTGTCAATGAGCGATAAAGTAAGTCTGGGTAATCGTTGAAGGAATGGCGTCAGCTCATCGTCTGTATAGAACTTTCCATTAAATATGGAATACGTCCTGCAGTGATTACTTCGTAAAGCACGAAGTTGAAATCGATCTTGTGTAATAGAACTATATATTCAGAAGTCAGATTATAACTCTAAGTACAATTGTCTCTATCTTAATGTAGTCCGCAGCAAAAGTAAGTAATTACAAACTTTTATCACAATATTGTACTGAACAATTATGAAAGCAGGGAGGTTTCTGATGAGTGTGTCGATCGCGTGTTTATATTATCTCTAGTCGCAGGCACAGAGCAAAAGTATCTCCGGAGTGAGCATTCAGATGTTCTGTCCTAAGATTAAGATGAAAATATCACCTAATATTGAGAAAAATCTACTAATCGATGACTTCATCTTGGTCCTTTTTTGTTCGGTTAAGATGGATGATTGTGTATATGGCCGTTTTAGCGATGCTTCCTCAACTTTTCTTGTTGCTTCTGTGACATTTTTTAGATATTATTTCATGTTACGTGATTGCTCTGCGAAAAGGAGGTGGAGCTTCTTTGCAGCCAATGCGCTGCAAACCAATCCTAAGATCAAATAAATGTGTGGAAAGAATGGATTTGTCTCAGTATCACTTGGTAATTCCAGCTTAATGTTGAGAAGATGAACAGTAGCCAATGCTCACTCCATAGATATTTCTACTCTACGTATAATTTAGTGGTTATGCCCATCGAAATATGCACTTCTTTTCTTTCCATGACATTGCAAAGCATATGGGATACAGCTAGGAAGAATTTTTTTTTTTTTTTTTTTTTTTTTTTTTTTTTTTTTTTTGTGCTACCTGGGCTAAACTTTACTTGCAGTGGCAGCGGCTTAGTTTGCTACCGTTCGCAACAAACTATTCGCTTTAGATGGATGATTAATTTACTGACCAGATCAGCATAAATTATTTATTTCATTGTGAACATAAAGAATTGTTCCCCTCATTCTACGTGACTGATTTTTGAAAAAGCATTCTGCTATATCGATAGCTGAGATAGGTTGGCAACAGCACCTTCGCGGGCCGCCACAGAGAGCGCCCCGCGAAGCCACGGCCGATGGGGGCGCCGCCAGCGCCTTCCTAGGCAGTGAAAGAAGACACCACGACAGAAGACCTTCGGACGGCGACCAGCTGACGTCGAAATACCTTTCAATGTCTAATTAGAATAGCTGCTGTACTTGTTGGTATTTAAGTGATGTATCGTACTAATTCCAGAATACACTTCTGACTAATGGTTCTATGTCTATAGCAATTCTTCAGAGTTCCTGATTACGGCCTACAACCTGGACCCACCTTCTGTGTGATCGCTAAGGACACAACACATTCGACGGTCGTTGCCAACATCAGCGCACGACGCCGCCGCCATAAGTAAAATTGTACCCCTTCTTGTAGTGTATTACACCATAGTTATGAAAAAAAAAGAAAAGAAAAACGCAACAACGTCATAATCAGTTATTTGGTGTACTATGTAACTAACGTTGCCTCACTTTGTCCTTTCCTGTACTATGGCGTTTTCAAGGCATTCCTAAAAAGAACGCACTAAAATGTAATGAGGATACACCGAAGTCAGAAAAGGAACTACATAAATTACATTTTCCTTGCAAAGAATTCTTATCTAAATTAAAGCATCGATATGTTTTAAATTCAAATTATACTTGCGGAAAGAACTTTTTTCTTTCCATGGCATTGCAAGGCATGCGGATACAACTAGTAAAAAATTATGGTTTTGTGCTGTACCTGGGTTAAATATTATTTGCAGTGGCACGGGTTTAGTATGTAAACGTTGGCAACGATATATGCGCTTTAGGGGGATCATTAATTTACTGATCGGAACAACATTAATTATTTATTTCATTATCAACACTAAGAATTATTCCCCTCTTTGTACGTGACTGATTTTTCAAAAAGGATTCAACAGCCGTTACCAGCTTCAATACACTACACCGCTGCCGTAAGGAAACTCAGAGCCTTTGTTTCAGTGTATTATACTTTAGTTATGAGAATAAACAACGCAGCATCGCAGTCTATTAGTTATTTGGTTTACTATGTCAGTAACAGCGCCTCTATCAGATCCTTGCTGCAATTCAACCATAGCAGACACCAAAAACTACAATTTACGAGATCTTTTCTTCCCCTGATCCGATTTTGATGAAACTAAGCCTGTGTTACTCTCCAAACTATTAGCAATTTACTGTGGAAACCCATGAAAGTGTGTGTAGTACTTTTCGAGATTACCCTCATCAATTAGACATACACGATGGCTTTTAAGCAGATGATTAAGTTATGATATGTTTATTTTCTGTGATCCGATTTTAATTATTGAAGCGTTTATGTAACTGCACGATGTTCTAAAGATACATGTGAAAACCCCATGAAAATTCTTTAAGTACTTTTGGAGACATACGTGTTCAAGGAGACAGGCAGACATAACTGTCGCAGATAAAAATATTGAAATTACGATATTATTTATTTCCGTGACCCGACTTTTATGAAACGAAGTCTATATATTGCGCAGTTACGCGCAAGTTACTTGTGAAAACCCCATGCAAATTCGTGAAGTAGTTTCGGAGATAAGAAGTGTTTAATAGTTCAAAAAACAGTCACGACGGTTACTGAAAGCACTTAAAATTACGATATCATTTTTCCCGTGATCCGATTTTGATAAAATTATGCCTATATGTTGACCCAAACGTTTCTCCTGTTTCCTGTGAAAACCGCATGAAGATTTGTCCATTAGTTTTGAAGATTGAAGAGAACAGCGACAGGCCTACATTTACAGATTTATTGTTAGTATAGATATAGATTTATTTTTTTAAATCACGGTAATAAAACAAACTGTCGAGCTATTTCTTATCTTCATTGGCCACTATGTCGGCGGAGCAGCAAACCACGCCCGCCCACGGCCCGTGAGCGAAATTCAAATGTTCAAATGTTTGTTAAGCTTAAGGGACTTAACTACGGGGTCATCAGTCCCTAAACTTACAAACTACTTATGAACTACCTTATACTAAGGACGGCACAAATATCCATGCCCGAGGGGGGATTCGAATCCCCAACCGCAGTGTCCGTGCAGACCGTGACCCGTGAGCGCAATTGTAAACATGAGCTTACCTTGTATCATCAGAGACTAGCGCTTCTATTAAGGGCTATAAGGAAATCCAAAATTCAAAAACATAGAAACACCACAAAACAACTTACGGTGTCACACCACGGAGAGCGCATTATACTCTGAAGATGCCCTGCTAAAGGGCGAAACGCGTCATTAAATAAGGAATAAAACAATTCGCAATCAAGATGGTTTTTTTACTAAAGGAATAGAACATAAAATGGAAGGCGAACAGGTTTAGACAAAGCGCCGTTACTTTCATCAAAGTACTTTCAAATTAGATTCTATTCTCCTCGTTGTGACATTATCTACCTCAAATATTAAAGTAAGTTAGAGGAGAAGTGAACTGAACTCGATACAGTGAAGGCTCGATATTTCGAGTCTCGGAATTACGAGCTTCCCATAAATCCGAGCGTCATAAGCCAAAACAACGACTGCGGGTACATTTTGTCCTCAACGAAAACGGCGCTCCAGCATTGTATCGCGAAGTAAATGTTTAAAAGAGTGTAAAGTCTTCAGGCTGCCAATGTAAATGCCTATTGAAACACTTCCTTTAAAAAGTTCATATTTTTTTACGCATGTATTCGTTTCATCGTCGATTTACTTCTTTATCGAACATAAATTGCGGAAGTTCGAGGTAATACCGGTCCTGTTCATCTCGATTTAATGAGACTCTACTGTATAGCTACCACAAAAAATTCCACAGTCCTGCAGATATTCTTGCAAGAAGATACTCTTTAGACACACAACAGACATGTCAAATAGATACTACGAAATGCTAGAGCCTGAACATGACTACCACAATATAAAATACGCAGAAAGTAATAATTTGTTTGCCTCATAAGGAGCGTCTTTACATTTTTTTCTTCCTGAACACATAGCAGCTTTAATCTGTGCTGCAGAAAGTATTTCGAAAACTAAGGTCACAGTACCGACTAACAATATGATTGTTGTCAGTGTGAATTAACGCAAACTGAACGGGAAAATCTGTGTACCACATGATCAATGTTTCCTAAACCTGTATTAGTTACCAATGCCTCGGTTTCACATTAATAAAACTATTCAGCATAGGAGTATGATAACCCGTTCCATTACGTACGTTACTAACATAGTGAAAGACGACCGTCTGTCGTTTTCCATATATTTATTATAAAATTGTAATTTTGATGTCGCTAGATTCGCATTTTGTTAAAACTAGAACCCCACTATTTTCAAGGCATGAGGAATAGCATTTTTATTTCATGTTTTAAAATATTAGTTTCTGAAATGTTAGTTAATATTGCTAGGATTTTGTTATTTTAATAATTTATTATTGTGGGTATGAATGTGGCAATAAGTACGGCTTCTCCGCTACGCCACTGTCCATATGAGAATGTGTACTCGTTTTACTTTTAAGTGGACGTGCGAGGATCTAATGGCTGTCTGAATGTGGGTGGTAATAGCTTGCTTTGCATGGTTCTCTCTGGCTCAGAGTCGATAGTTAGTTGTTACCAAACCTTGCTGCTGATGCGACCAAAGAGGTTTCTACACCCTTTGGTTACAAGCCAGTCGACGAGCTTCTCTCCCAACCACCGCTGTTTCCTTGAGTTTCCCAGTTTCCGGTAGTTTTCCGCCTCCTGGCCGCTGGATCTTCACTTTTGTGCTGTGCTCGTGATGAGGTAAGGTTGGTTCTGCTCTTGTGTCCGTGGAGATGGTAACGATTCGTTGTCTAGCATGTTTAACTTAGACTCTTGAACTTAGATTCATTTTTTGGAATATTTTTCGTTCGTGTGCGGAAATGTGTTCTAGTTTTTCAATCCAGTGATTTCCAACAGATAAACGCGGTGTATGAGTTACTAGTTGCAGTTTGATAACGGCCTGGTGTATTCCAACTTTTTGTGATTATGTGGCGGTGTACTAACTCTGTGTAAATACCTTCTAGCTTTGTTAGGCCCGATCTCTAACAGACGATATGTTCATTTTTGTACAGTGCATGTAAAAATCTTTCTTATCGTTTCCTTCCGTGAGTGATATTTGGTCCATGTGGTTAGTTCTTAGAACAAAGCCTTCAGCTTCCACTATTGTTTGTTCCAAGCCCATCAGGTAAGTAACTATGCGTGTTTCCTTCTGCTTTCCACTAACATTTCGCGATCTTCTCTCCACGCCTATTTTAATTTTGGTGTTTCTTCTCCGAACTTGTAGTACGCACTCAGTCTTTGTCAGCAATACTCTCTGAGCCTTGTACAACCTCCTTCAATAGCTTGCTTATGAAATTCTATTTATTTCTAATGGTTGTATGCCGTAGTTTTCATTTTTATTTTTCTAAATTTTTTAATTATTTCACTTTTCCGGGTTCTGAGACTGGACTTCTTCCGTCTCTGTGAACGCTCCCAATCGCATGTTGCTGCATTTCAGTAGCTTCCTTATGAAATCCTATGCATTTCTAAGGGTTGCATGCCGTAGTTAAATTTCTTTATTTTTCGGAGATTGAATTTATACATTTTTATTGGTTTTTGGAATCACATGGGTCCAAACTCCGACTTCTGGGGTTTGCAGTTAGTCACCTGAATTCACGCCACTTCTCATAAAACCAGTGCCTAGATAGTTTACTCTCAGATTGCAACTTAAGAGTCCGCCGTGATTTGGTGTAATGAATCCGATTTTTAACCACTTCACCTTCAGTGGAGTGCGATCATGTAACCTAGCAGTGCGTCGCCGTTAGCGTTTTTCCTCCCGGTCTTATCTAGATGCAACTTAACTTTGCTGTACTCACGCACCATCTCAAATAAGGCACGACAGACCAGAGCCATCTTCGCGGTTTTATTGTATATTGTGTTGTGTGGTACCGCCGGGTTTGCTGAATTTCGCCTACGATAGCGGCGCCTGCTTCTGATTCGTTTAAGCACGCTGATTTTGGTGAGTTTCGCTGTTGCATTGCGTGTATATGAGGCAGTGAGTGTTGCTTGTAAATCCTCCCCCAGTAGCGTTAAGTACTGTGTGATTTGTGTTAAATTCATTGCTGGGCATCGTCACTATTAGCTCATGTAAGTGTGTTGCTTTATTATTGTATTAACAAAATTGGTTCCCCATTTTGCTTGCGTTCGACCTGAATAAATAAGTTAAGTTCAGTACTTCTCTGACTTACCTATAATTGTAGTTTTCGAGGGCCTTCCCCCTTTTTATTTAATATTGTTTTTCGCCAGTGCTGAGAACAAGCTCAGATGCAATTTTTTATGTTTAAGTTGGCGTTGCGCCATACATGTCTTTCTTTATCCACCTTTATGAAATAACTTTAATTGTGATGGCTTGTTTATTAATGCCTGTGTGTAATTTAGCGTGAGCTGCTACGTATATTGACCACTGTATCGTTATCTTCCTGTTATTAGAGTAATTTGAACCAAGTCAGTTCTCAGTTTGGGCCAGGGAATAAGGACTAGCAGCAGGAAGTAGCCGGTAGCTCACACGGACATTTTGCTAATTTCACTGCTAAAATTAACCCTTTTTTGTAACAGTAAAGTCTTATCTAGGTACCTCCTACCAGAATGAAGCTTTTATTACGTACAGTGGCCTACTTTTAATAGTATAAGAACATAACTTTGAGATACGATTGGGTTATATTGTGCTTAACAGCAAAATACCCACATTTTTTACGCGAAAGGAGCGACTCGTAGTTGTTATGCGCGCGCTCTCAATAAAGGTAAAGCGTTATTGTAGACTAGATCCATCACAAACGCGACTGGACTTCATCAGTAAGTTCAAGAAAGGTAGTTTCGGCAAAGCCGAAGATTCGGCTGATTTTCGGTAAAAACCGAAACTACGACAGAAAGCAATATGTTGGCCGGAACCGACACTGAAACAGAATGTTCATTCGGTCCTTAGTTATGTAATAAATGAACTGTCATTATAAGACTCTACAAGAACGCCAACTCTCAGGAAAAAAAGGGATAATGTTATTTCAACGCTGAATATGTAATAGTTACGGATATTTGCAAACGCTTGTCCTTATATTCCACATTTTTTTAGAGGAAAGTAACAAATTTCGGATAATATAGTAAAACTAGTCAATTTAGTGTTACTAGTATTCCCTTTGGTCGAAAAGCGACCAATTGTGTTTAGAATGGTCACTGAGGGTAAAATTTTACGTATTATCTCGGCGGCCTCGCGTGATTATGTTGGCAACATCAACAAAATCTTTGCCCATTTGTTCGAACCACATAGAATGACTCGATTAGTGTATCGTACAGACCATGAAGTAAACAATGCTGTTCCTACTTTTTGCTTGACAGGTTCTTGTATGTACCCTCGTCCGCTCAGTAAAAATAATTGCCCTTGTAAAGCGAAGATTCCATGAGAAAACATCAGCGCTGTCAAGCGATTGGCTAAAATGAAGACTCACAGGATTCTCACTATTCAGCATCTGTTGCCGACATTATCATAGGACGCCGCTGGGATATTTGGTAAAATTTAACCGGCACTGGGAGGTATGAAACGGTATCTTTTACGTGTTAAGGAAAAGCCGCGGTGGAGTAGCCGAGCGGTCTAAAGCGTCTCGCTGCGGAGCGCGCGGTTGCTCGCCAAGGAGGTTCGAGTCCTCCCAGGGGCATGGGTGTGTGTGTGTTTGGCCTTAGGTTAGTTTACCTAGGTTTAAGTAGTTTGTAAGCTACGGACTGATGACTACGCAGTTTGGTCCGATAGATCTACAAACATTTGACACAATGACAACAAATAAAAACGGAAGTATATACTTCTCATGCCATTTTCGAATTATATAACTTTCATTAGCCTAATATTTGAAATGGAACTACAATTTCGGTGTTCGTATATTTATAGAACGCCAAGAAATAATGTTATTTCGATACTGCGATATTCAGAACTCCAGAGCTGACAACATGTAGACTTCGTAGTTCCACCCGTGCACCACTAAATGCCTCTCCCGGCGCATCATCATTTAGATCGGCATTCTCGACTTCGTAGTTCCACCCGAGCACCGCTAGATGCCTCTCCCGGCGCATCAATCCTTTATATCGGCATTCATATGAAAACATCCATTTCCTTTAACCACTCTTAATCACAGCGAAAATGAAGCATTTGAACGGCACAAGAAAGTGAGTTGGGAGCACTCCATATTTCGATATTCACTTATTTTAATACGTTATTTTAATACAGCAGATGCGCGGCATTACAGTTTCTTTAGTTGAGGCGAATAGCCAATCAGTGAGCTGATTGTTGGAGAATGTAGAACTTGATACAAGCTGTAGATAGGAAAATTTCTACTTCCTTTTACCACTTTTAATGGCTAAATTCAAAAATGTTCAAATGATTGTAGAACTTATGGGACTTAACTACGGGGGTCATCAGTTCCTAAACTTACAAACTACTTATGAACTAACTGTTACTAAGGACGCCACAAATATCCATGCCCGAGGGGGGATTAGAACCCCCGACCGTAGTGGCCGTTCAGACCGTGACTGGAGCGCCTCAATCCCCTCGGCCACTGCGGCCGGCAATGGCTAAGTGCACACATAATATTTATATTCGTGAAATCTACGACAATCAATCTTTCGAATTATGTAACTTTCATTGGCCTTCTTGTAAGAATAAATTAGTAATCTGTAGCACAATTTTCGTGTTAGCGTATTTATATAATGATATTTTCACAAAAACCATTATCTTCGCCTTATATTTAGCGTTATTTTCTTGTCCCTAGTAATTGGCCGTTCGAGAAGCGTGTTCTGCCATTCGGGGCCGTTAAAGAAGTAGTCCAAAGGCTCACGAGAACATATCAAAGGCTAAAGATATTTGTTAGTCGTTGAAGAGACTGTGTGTGTGTGTGTGTGTGCACATGGTGGGAGGGGTGGAGCGGAGGGTTAGGAGGGGAGGGGTTCTGTGCGCCGCGAAGGAAGGAAGAAGGATCCGGTGACTAGCGGGCGACGGCTTTCAGAACTTTCCTCAAATTAGCGTCTCTGAGGAGGAGTTTGGACGGCAAAATGACGTTCTTTAAGAGGGCGCTCGGGGCGGGCATTTTTGCCTATATCGAGATATTACTTCTCGTGCGCCGGCATTCGCGTCTCGGTTCGCCACAAGCCCGGCCGCCTCCTTCGGTGTCGGCAGGAAGACTGCTCCTTAATGCCCCGCCCTCCCCCGCAGAGACTTGACTCAGAATCTGCGAGGCACAATGGCGTCTTTATCCGCGATACGCCCGAGAACTTTTTTTTATCACAACAGCCCATTTATTCGGATATTGCTCTCTTAATGGAATGACTTCGCGAGTTTATTGGCTAATAAATTGGGGGGGGGGGAGGTTTTGCCCGCAAAGTTCGCATTCATCCTACTAAAAAATTTCCCTCCGATATTAACAAAATAATGAAAGCGTCCCCTGTGGCGTGGCGTTTTCTGCAGCAAATTATACGTCTCGTTAACTTTATTGGTTAGAGCTCCGTCGTATAGAACGGACGTTCTCTTTCTGCACGTAACTGGATTTTCTAACTGCAAATTGCTGTATCATGGAATGCCAAAACGAAATGCCCAACGCAAAATTACGATAGTTACTCTAAATATGAGACAGTGTTCTATGTTACATGCGAAAACGTATCTGGATAAAATCATTCTCTAACTGGTCATCATCATAAACTAAAGACTATGTATTTTTCATTTAATCACGTCCCTCTCCCTATTGCCAACCTTTTCAGTTCTTCGTATGATTTTAGACCCATTTCTTCTTTCATGTTCCCGCAAACTGTTCCTTCAAATATATTCCTTAAGAACCGGTTGTGTATCATTATGTACCTATCATTTATGCTTTTCTTCTTCCTGTATAATTTTGCAGTGTTCTACTTTCCTTCACTTCTATTAACGTCTGATCATTACTTTTCCCGAAACTTCCTGGCAGATTAAAATTGTGTACCGGAACCGGGACTCGAACCTGGGACCTTTGCCCTTCGTGGGCAAGCGCTCTACCGACTGAGCTATCCCGACACGATTCACGATGCCGCCTGACAACTTTACTTCCGCCAGTACCTCGCCTCATACTTTCCAAACTTCACAGAAGTTCTCCTGCGAAACATGCAAGACTAGCAATCCTGGAAGAAAGGAGTGCTAGTCTTGCATGTTTCGCAGGAGAGCTTCTGTGAAGTTTGGAAAGTATGAAGCGAGGTACTGGCGGAAGTAAAGTTGTGAGGCGGCATCGTGAGTCGTGTCGGGATAGCTCAGTCGGTAGAGAGCTTGCCTGCGAAAGGCAAAGGTCCCAGGTTCGTGTCCCGGTTTCGGCACACAATTTTAATCTGCCAAGAAGTTTCATATCAGCGCACACTCCACTGCAGAGTGAAAAGTTTCATTCTGGATTACTTTTTTCATCCACCCAGATTGTTTCTGACATTCTTCATCAAACTCTCTATTGCCTGCAGCCTATTTCTCTCCGCCGATTCTAGAATCCATGCTTCACATGAGTATGTTAAGACACTTCAAACAAAACTTTTGCTGCGCGACAGTAGCCGAGCGGTCTGGAGCGCAAAGTTACGTATCACGCGGCCTCCTGCGTAGGAGGTTCGAATTCTCCCTCGAGCGTGGATGTGTGTGTTGTCCTTAGGTTAGTTTAAGTAGTTTGTAAGACTAGACACTGACGACCAACGTAGTTCGGTCCCATAGGATTACAAACATTTGAACATTTGAAACAACACTTTTTGGCTACCTTATTCCTAAAATTCAGGTGTAAATGATTGACAGTACGTAAATTCGTTTTATTTTGGAAAGCTTGCTTTACCAAGGCAATTCTTCTCTTTATATATCTTCAGTGGATATGCTCTCCAAATAACAGAAGCTCCCAGCCTGTGCTACAACGTCATATTCTATTTTAATATAAACTTTACCATTTTCTTTGGTCTTCCCTACGACCATAGTTTATTTTATTTCTTTATTATTCATTTTCAGATTAAATTCATTTACTATTTCGGTGAGTCTTAACACCATAAAATGGTTTGAATTCAAATTATAAGTAACTCAAATGAATAGTCTCGCGTAGATGCTACTTTACGTAGCTATTCTTCCGCGAACATCTGTACAGTTTGAATTAATTTCAGAACATTTGGCAACTTAAGTGAATTACGCTCACCGCGCCAAATATCTCTGACTTCACTGAAAGAGCACACATGCCACTTTGTAACTCTTAGTTGTTCTTCGATTGTCGCGGAATTGCAGCGGTGCGCGGCTTAGCTGCAGAATAAGTCAGTATGTGATCGCGAGAAGTCATGATGAGAAAAGGTCTCCGAGAAGGTGCATAAATCGTGTACTCCAGAAATGCGGAGAAAGAATTGTGGTTACTTTAATTTTCTTTTATTAGATGATTCAGGGCTTTTATTTGATCATTTGATGAGATGATTCAGACAATGATGGTTTCACGCTGACAAGGTAAGTAAGCTATGCGCTTTGCAGATCTTCTCAGCAGACATTGTTAACAGGTCTCTTAATAATTCGCTTTGTGTCCTGCAGACACATACATGCTAAAAATGAAGTTACTGCTTTTTATGAGAAGCTGAAGTGTTTTTGAAAATTCTTCTTACACCAATTTTACATTGCACATGAGTGAGGTTGGTAGTTACATTGGCTTGCAGATTTAACTTCAATTAGAGTACTGTCTGTCACCGCTTTGTCATTATATAAGGATGTAATTAATTTTAAAGCTAGTTAAATTATTAAACTCTTTTTCTTTTTTAACCAATGTTAGTTACAGATAAACGAAACACTCACTGCCAACATTTATACTAGTCAACCAGTAGTACTTTCATTGTTCAACATATAATTTCACGAAAATAGGATGAACAAAATGAATCACTATTTCCAACACATCAATACGTCTGCAAACAGTTACACTTGTGCGTTCGTTTGCAATCAGTTTTATGTAAATAAAGACATTCACAGATTTGATTTCACATCATAGCTCTGTCGAGTTCGGCGGATTTTGTTGGATCTAGAATATGTTGTAGAGGGACATACCCTGAGTATGAAGCTGTCCGCTTTTTTTTAGCGACGGCCCTTGGTTTTTAAAAACCCGCTGAACCAGGGCATACTCCCACTTCCTCCGAAGACGCTTACGCTCTGGTGGTAACTGGGGCTTAACCACGACACAGCTATTGGGATCAGGCAACTTGCTGCCAACCGCTTCGAGGGCAGAAGGCAGCATCGCGAATATGGTATTGCGACCAACTGCTGGACCCAAAGAAACAATATCGTCCAAATTGAGAAAGCGGGAACCAGACTGCGGCAGGTCCGCTAGAAAAGACCAAATGGACTGGACAACGTCGTCCTGACAGGGAGGAACAGAAGCAGAAGAAGCTGAATCAAGAGCAGGTGGAGATGCATCCTGCGGATGCTGACGTTCATGTAGCGATGAGATCTCCGCGGCGAAGTTAGCTACCATTCCCGTGTACTCAACAGATGCAAGGGAACGACGAGGAAAGATCTTAACAAGTTCCTGACGGCAACCTGTGGATGCTAGTTTCGCCTCAGCATGCGACAGACGCAGGAGCACCTCGGCTTCTTCCGCTCCGTCTGGTTACCCACGTTGGCTGCAACTGGATGGGCACGGCTCATATGGACGCCAAGCCCAATCTTGGTATTGAAGGACCGCATGCACTCTGGACAGCACTCGAGGGGCAGCGCTCGAGCCGCACCGGAAAGCTAGCTATATGACCCATCAACTGGCACGGGCTCTCCATGGGAGGCCTGTCATCTTGCTTTCTTGAGCTTGCGTCAGCTGGAACTGATGGGCAAGGGGGAGGCAGCCCCCAAGTCCGAAAATTCGCCCTGCTCTGTCAGTCGAAGACAACCCCGCCATGTGAAGGCCAGAGCTAGGACTTGCCCACCTCAACTTGAGGCAGGCCATTTGGCTTACACTGCGCAGTGTAAGACGCGTGACGTTAGCCATTTTTTAAATAATAATAGTCAACAGTCTACAGTGTGTGAAATTAGTAATAAACATTCAATTTTGCCGTAGTAATTTGATCTTCACGACATTATTACAAAATCTTACTCGCTATCGCCTGCATCGCCTGCTATGCCACAACAGAAATCTTGATGACATTTCTCCTGATATCAACCGAAACAAAATGGTTCACAGCAACAAGCAATTTTCATAAAAGCTACTGTCTTTCAGGCGCATGGAGGTTTTAAGAGTGATACCAGAAAATGTTCAAAAAATGTTCAAATGTTTGTAATTCTATCGGACCAAACTGCGTGGTCACCAGTCCGTAGCTTACAAACTACTTAAACCTAGGTAAACTAACCTAAGGACAACACACACACCCATGCCCCAGGGAGGACTCGAACCTCCACGGCGAACAACCTGCGCGCTCCGCAGCGAGACGCTTTAGACCGCTCGGCAACTCCACCGCGGCCACAAAATGTTCATTTACTTTAAAAAAGAGTTATCTACCATCTATTAACTTTGACACGAACCATGCGTATTTGAACAACTTTGAAAAAGGTGCTCTGAATTGATGTAAGCCGGCCGCAGTGGCCGAGGTGACTGAGGCGCTCCAGTCACGGTCAGCACGGCCACTACGATCGGGGGTTCGAATCCCCCCTTGGGCATGGATATTTGTGCCGTCCTAGTTCGTAAGTAGTTCATAAGTAGTTTGTAAGTTTAGGGACTGATGACGCCGTAGTTAAGTCCCATAAGCTAAACAAACATTTGAACATTTTGAATTGATGTAAAATTAATTAAAGTGTAGTTTTACGACAAATATCATTCTGTTGTGGCATAGCAGCGATGCAGACGATAGAGAGTAAGATTTTGTAATAAAGAAATGAAAATTAAATTAGTACGGCAAAAGTGAATATTTCTTACTAATTTCACACAAGTACAGTGTTTGTTGATATTTTGTAAAATAAAAAGGAAAAAAATGTAGGACTATCCTGTTTTTTTTTTTTTTTTTTTTTTTTTTTTTTTGTTTTTTTTTTTTTAATCTATAAAAAAGGGGGGAAACAGTAAGAGGATCCCGAACACGTAACCTCCAGCGTAACACTTGGTTCGAGCGTGGCTAAGGTTGCGCGTTTTACATCACGCAAGTGAACTTCAATTTTCTCGAAAACCATGGCCTGTCGCTAAAAATACGGATAGCCTCATACTCAGGGTATGTCCCTCTACAACATATCCGAGACCTATCGAAATCCGTTATTTACACTTCTGTTGGTCCCCCTGTAAGTCAAAGTATAGTGCGAACCATTGTTTAAACCGTACAGTGTGTAATGGTTGAATTACGGAACTAACTACTAAAGTTTTAATGATATATTTTGTTCTGGCAACTTTACAGGGCCATATTGGTATTTTATCTCAAATAAAAAATCGGTCCTTTTGATAATGATTCGATTTATAAATAACACTTTCAAATAGTGAACAGATAAACATAGAAGACTTTCACTTGGTGAGAAGCATCCACTAGGCGAGGGGTTTATTTATTTAATACTATCTGAAAACCCAGGGTTGCCCGGTTATTTATTTATTTATTCCTGCCTTCAGTTAGTACTTCTCCTATCCCTTCTGTCTCTGTCCATCTTCTTTTTTCTAAAATCATGTTATATTTATCGGAGAACATATAAGAAACAAAGCTGTCTTGCATGAAAGATAGTAGTCAAAATACAAATGACATTTAAAATTCATACGATCTCATATTTATTGAATTATATGTTGTGCAATTGCCTAATTTTTCAGGTATACATTCATTTGTATCAGTGCTGAATGTCTGTAAAATCTCTTGGGAATACAATTAGTAGTAAAGAAGTAATAGATTAAAACTTGGTGCGTTATGGGGCGGTCTTCCATGAACGTTACTGTTTATGTGCTCATATCGCATGAACTACGCTTCATACTGAGATACGATTTAGAAGGTACATTCAGAAACATGTGTGTATAGTGCCTTTAAAATTTCCTGCGGCTGTAATTTGTAGTGTAGAAATTATAAATTGTAACGTCATACCGAATTTCGTAGTTTTAAACCATGAACAGCGGAAAAGTAGTAAGCGAGAAACTTTTTTTCCTTTCATAACTTTGATATGGTTGTCATAAAGAAAGAGTTCAATAACGGTTTGAAAATATGTTTAAAGTTTGTTGCAAGTCGCTAAGTAATCTCGCTTCTCATATATGTTTTCATAAAGTCTTGTTGCATTGTGTGGCAGTTTCTTGCAACTCCTATCGTTTATGACGTTATATCTCCTGAACCATGTGTCGCATGAGATTCTTACTACTACATAAATTTTTATTTCATGTAAGGAATATGTGTAACAAATTTGGTTGAAATCGGTCCAACTGTATAGGAGAAAATTAGCAGTGTTGAGTAATGCAGCAGTTTTTTCTCGCATCTCATTATTTATAACCTCATATCTCCTGAACAATGTGTTGTACGTGATTCTTACACTTACAGCGACCATCCTCATGGACTAATCTTACGTGCACTAAGGTAAAAATTTCATAAAGATTGGAACAAAATTTTAGATTTGTATATAAAGAAGGAGATTGTACACGTTTTTCACCATGTTGTGTAACATAGCAGTTAATATCTGTGCAGTTTGGTAAGTCCACAGTTTAAATCTTACGTGAGTGACTTCAATATAGTATCTTTAAAGATACTGATGTTAACTTTTTGCTCGCTGAAATGCTCTCATACTTCAATTTTAGATAGGTATTAAAATTTATGTGTTACTTATATTCACAAATTCCGATGGCGGTAGTGTCGTATATGAGAGATAATAAAGGGCAGTGCATTGGCAAAGTACTCCGGTAATTGGATGCAAAACGTTTTGCGATGTGGTTATTGTCGTACGATGGGAATTAAATATTTTAACGTTAGGTGGAGCTAGAGGCGTGGGACATTACATATTTGAAATAGGGAATTCAAAATATTCCGAGATCTACATTATCATGTGCATGCCAAGAATACCATATTTCTGCCATTATCTCTCATCATAAATAACGCAATGGCCGATGGCTCGCACCGAAAGAGTAACGGAAGACAACCAGGGATAGCCCATGTGGTTGCAGTTCTCGCTGTGTACCTAAGGCCGGTATTACACTATCAAATTATTGGACAAAGAATTGGCAAAGAAATATTGGACGTATTGTAATGGGAATGTCGTCCAATATTTGATCAAAATCTAACGCTCCGGCTTCGCTCGTCTTCTGTTTCCTACGGTGAGAAATGTGACCGCTCGGAGCGTGGTAATCGTACAACCTCCTTGCCACTCCAGCTCTTTGACTTCAGTCTCCAGTAATATTACGTGGCGTTGGTATTTGTAAACATGGTTACTAGCGGCAAGTTTGTGTCGTGTCTTGGAGCAACAACAAAATTGATAGGAATCAATCAGACGGGGCATTGTATTATACGCGACAAGGCCAATCCACACTGTCAGACACATCAATTCGCTTAGCGCAATACCCTGCGTTGAAAGTAAGATTATGAGTTACAATTCGTGAAGAAAAAAGTCATAATATACTATCAGAATTGAAGAAGTAACACCCCTAAATCCTATTTACGATAAAGAAGACTTTATAATGTGTTTTTAGTCAACTTAGTGTGCTAAGTGCGGAGAACTGAAACAACATTCGAAACATCGACATCTGCTTGCAACCAAAAATATATTCATAAAAACATATCAGACAATTTTTGTAAGGGAATAAATGGAGCCTATATACTTTATCGGCTATATTTTCCCCTTATATTGTTAATAAAATGTTCAAATGTTTGCATAGCTTATGGGAATTAACTACAGAGTCATCAGTTCCTAAACTTACAAATTACTTATGAACTAGCTAAGACTAAGGACGGCACAAATATCCATGCCCTAGGGGGGATTCGAACCCCCGACCGTAGTGGCCGTGTAGACCGTGACTGGCGCGCCACAGTCCCCTCGGCCACCGCGGCCGGCTTACATTGTTAATAACGTCATGAACAACTTATAGATTTTCCCCTTTGTCAGTGCTGACTTCTCCATTTAAAACCTTATTTAATGAAACTTGCTTTAACAACTTACAATCTTATTCAAATACTCTGCGTCAGCCTTATCTGTTACTCTATTGCAAATTGTGAAGACTGGAGAGCAGTGAATTACGGCCCGGCTGTACTGACGACGATATAAAACAAAATCCTCCCTGTTCCGTAACAGGTTTTATTGAACACTTATGTATCTTACCATGCACCCACGGTTTCATTCAAGGACGTTTCCTTTTCTTTTTTCCCTCCCCCTCTTCTAAATACAGACACAACGCAACAGTTGTATAAGCAACAGCTGAGCATAATACCGCCATTTTCAAGCAACTTTGACAAAATATTGGATGTTAGTGTAATACCACCTTTATAGAGGTTAACCCAATAGCTTTGTCAAAGAATAGGACAAATATTTCATCCAATTTTTCGTCCAAACCACTGTCCAATAATTTGTGAGTGTAATATTGGCCTAACTGCACAGTGGTCTAGATCTACATCTACATCCATACTCCGCAAGCCACCTGACGGTGCGTGGCGGAGGGTACCTTGAGTACCACAGTCGGTTCTCCCTCCTATTCTAGTCACGTATTGTTCGCGGAAAGAAAGATTGGCGGTATGCCTCTGTGTGGGCTTTAATATCTCTGATTTTATCTTCATGATCTCTTCGCGAGTTATACGTAGGAGCAAGCAATATACTGCTAGACTCCTCGGTAAAGGTATGTTCTCGAAACTTCGACAAAAGCCAGTACCCAGCGACAGAGCGTCTCTCCTGCAGTCTTCCACTGGAGTTTAGCGATCATCTCCGTAACGCTTTCTTGATTACCAAATGATCCTGTAACGAAGCGTGCTGCTCTCCGTTGGATCTTTTCTACTTCCTCTATCAACCCCACCTGGTACGGATCCCACACCGGTGAGCAGTATTTAAGCTGTGGGCGAACAAGTGTACTGTAACCTACATCCTTTCTTTTCGGACTGCATTTCCTTAGGATTCTTCCAATGAATCTGATTGGAATCTGATTTACGACGATTTATTTTATATGGTCGTTCCATTTTAAATCACTCCTAATGCCTAGTACCAGATAATTTATTGAATTAACTGCTTCCAGTTGCTTACCTGCTATAGTGTAGTTAAATGATTCAGGATCTTCCTTTCTGTGTATTCGCAGCATATTACACTTGTCTACAATGAGATTCAATTTCCATTCCCTGCACCACGCGTCAATTCGATGCAGGTCCTCCTGCATTTCAACACAATTTTCCATTGTTACAACGTCTCTATATACTACAGCATCATCCGCAAAAGCCTCAATGAACTTCCGATGTTATCCGCAAGGTTATTTATATACACGGTGTTTCACTAAGTGTGTTTGCCTCTGTGACGGAAATTTTCAATGCGGTAGGTCAACACAAGAAATGTTACACTTTCTGCGGAGCTATGAACATCGTTTATTGTATCATTTTCCAAAGAGTTACAGCACAAAGATATAATTTTTAAAATGGAACAATAGTTTTTTCTGACGTGCATTGGATTCGTTGAAACCAGCTGCGTCCAAATCAATTTAAACTACATTCCTATCACTGTTAGTTTGTGAGCTACAACCCTTCAAAGTTTCAGGGGCAGATACCACACGCTGTACATAATACATGGCTGTGTGGTGAGGTTGGGGCGCCATGGTCCTCATTCATGGCCCGCAAGGTCGCTCGATTTAACACCAGTAGATTTCTTTTTGTGGGGATATCTAAAGCATCGTGTTTATGTCACTGAGCCCACATCCCCAGATGATCTAAAACGGCGCATCGAGGACGCATGTCGCTCCGCCACACCGGCGATGTTACATCTCGTCCGCAGATGCTTTCGACGGCGCATTGCATTATGCATTGAAGAACGTGGACACACATTTGAACTTCTCATTTAAATCATCTTCCCACCTCCATAACATCCATCACCCACCACAAAGCCATGTATTATGTACAGCATGTGGTATCTGCCCCTGAAATTTTGATGGGTTTTAGCTCCCAAACTAACAGTGGTAGGAATGTAGATTAAATTGATTTGGACGCAGATGGTTCCAACGAATCCAGTGCACGTTAGAAAAAACTATTGTTGCATTTAAAAAATTATATCTTTGTGCTGTAACTCTTTGGAAAATGATACAATAAACTATGTTCATAGATCCGCAGAAAGTGTAACATTTCTTGTGTTGACCTACCGCATTAAAATTTCCCGTCACCTATTATTTTGTAAGTTACAGAGGCAAACACACTTAGTGAAACACCCTGTATATCGTGAACAGAAACGGACCCACGACACTTTCCTGTGGCAATTGCCTGGTAAGCTGGAGGAGCCTGGTTCGAATCTCAGCTGGGAACACATTTTTAACATTACCCATGGATTTATTTCGATGCCCACAGGCAGCTGGCGTCGTACATTCCTTTGCATAATGATGATTTTCTCTTTACATTTTTACTACTTGTTCTCACCCTTGCTCTTTCATTACGGACTTTTCTCCACTCCATTATATATCTTTTCCGTTGCGGATTTTAATTTGTGTGTACCAGCATAACTCATCCCTAACACTCAGCAGCGGTCTCGAATTTACGGACGAGTTTATTTATTTGAAGCAGTTAGAGCGAACAGACTGAGATGGTGGGGCCATGTGACACTCATGGAAGAAGGAAGGTTACCTAAGAGACTCATGAGCTCGGCAGCGGAGGTTAAGAGGAGTCGAGGTAGACCAAGAAGAAAGTACTTAGATTCGGTGCATAATGATTTTGAAATAAAAGACATAACATCAGACGAGGCATCAATGTTGAATAGGGGATCATGGAGGAATTTTATTAGAGGTACTATGCTCCAGACTGAACGATGAAAGGCATAATCTGTCTCTAATAATGATGATGATGATGATGTTCTCACCCTTCTTCTTTCATTACTGACTTTTGTTCACTTCATTATATCTCTTTCCCGTTACTGAATTTCATTTGTGAATACCAGCATCACTCGTCCCTAACACTCAGCAGCACTCTCGAATTTACAGACGCGTTTATTTATTTATTTTTACCGCAGGAGACGTCTCAGAGAGCACGGCGCGCATAGCTTAAGTCCGCGTTTTCTTTCGGAGCGCGGCTCCCTCCTTCGCCTCGGGAGACAGAAAGGCGAGGCAGCAGCAGCAGTAGCGGTAGGTAGAGGAGCGCGCTCTCGATTACTACGCGCAGAGATGGCCGCAGATTGCCGCGAGTAAAAGTTGCTACTTCCCTTAATCAGGGGCGCATTCAGCGCGCCGGCCGCTGTGACACCCCCGCTCGCCGCTCTTAAGGTGAGTTGCCGCCGCCGCCGCCGCCGCGTCCTCTAAGGATATTTATCAGGCCGGGAATCTTTGCCGAATAACCGCCCCCTCCCCCTTCCTTCTCTCCCCCCCCCCTCTCACAGTGCACTCGCAAGGCGCTCTGCACAGGCGGCGTCGGCGTCTTGTACCGTCTGCTCCCACGGGTCTTCTCAATAAAAGCATTTTGTATTAATCAAGGTAATGCAGTCGCCACACACAACCCGGTCGCAACTTCCGAAAGCGATTTCTGCTCGCCAGGGGTGCCCACCGCAACTGCGGAGCGGAATTTAATGGCCGACGCGAAGGGATTCTCGCCCCAGACGTTCCGCAGAGATGAAGTCGCTGTCCTTTCCGTCTCCGTACGTACAAGAGCGACGACTCTGCGCACCCGAGCCGGCACCTGCTGGTGTGATGACACGTAAGCTTCCTCTGCCAATCTGGATATTTCGCTTAGGGGTCACGAGAAAGAACATGTAGATACCTAAATGTATCCTGCAACTGTATCGATACATGACCAAATGACCAAAGATAACACACATTCCGCGTGACGTCATTATACTCAAACCAAGGAGGTTGATTTGATTTGATTTGATTTTCTCAGGGAAGCCAAAACAGTCTTGGTCCAACCCGTCACTTCCCCCACCGAAACTAAGTTTACTGTGCGGTATCGCTCCCTGTATATCTAGTAAAGCCAAACAATGCCCTTCAACAGTGCAAAGAGTCCCTTTACCAGTTCTTTATTAGATACAATTTCTTCCGGTCTGGTTGTCCCAAATGTTCTGTGCCTTTTACTCTCCAATGCAATACATTCGAAGATTAGATGTGATGCAGTTTCATCACCGTCATCACACATCCTACATTTAGGGTCCTCTTCTGTCATTCCAATTGTATGTAGGTGTTTTTTTTTTTTCAAATTCCCATGGCCTGTCAGCAATCCAACCATGAGTCTAATCTCTCTCCTGTTCAGGCCCAGGATTGCAGAGCTTCTTTTAAAACATTGCTTTGGCATCATTACCTTGCCATGTTTTTGTTGATAGAAACCAAGGAGGTTAGAATCTCTGTAGATGCCCTAACACTGAAATAGTGAATCCAGCCAACTGGGTACTCTGGCATTTGTTTGTGCCCAAAACATTGGGCATAGTGTGTATCAGTAGGAGATCAAGTCGTTGAAATGTACGTCATATGGAAATAAATACTCCAGTGTGATTATCAATTGCTTTGCGTAAATAAGGCAATATTCACACAGGGTTTTAACCATAAATCTTTGTTTTGGGCCGAAAAGCCTAGCCCCCCCCCCCCCCCCCGGCTACAACCGATGCCTTCAACCGTAACTAACGCAACCTCCCTTTATTACAATCTCCTTGACTGAAACCAACATCTAAACCACCTTACTCTGGACAGGAAACCGTTTCCATCATTACGAGTAAAGGTAAATGAAACTGGGAGTTGCAGCGTAAATTTTAACAAATGTTTAACTATTTGTAAACCTATTGGAACAACGTTAGAATTCTTCTGAGCTTTTTGCCGCGTGATGATAACATCTTTCCAGTGTTTCCAACTGTTAGTACAGTACACGCTTTGTAAAACTAGCACAAGGAGAAAACAGTATTCCTTGAGGAAGGGTCCTGCAAGGGGTCGGAAACTTTGGAAAGATTTTATTATCATGACGCGGCAAATAGTTCAGAAGAATTTTAACGTTAACAATAATGACCGCGAAAGCCTACGTTCGCACATAACTATTGGAACAAACTGTTACAATCATCAGTTCCTAGAGTTACAAACTACTTAACACTAGAAGGACCGTATCGGTCAATCTTAGGGTGAGCGTTGTTTAATACCTAACAAATCGTGTACGTTTTATTTTAGCGAGCTTACATATCATGACTTTTAATGTACTTCGGAGGTCTACAATTTCTGTAAAGCACAAATATCTGCTACGAAAACTGAATAAGTTAAGCGGATGAAAAAAAAAAAAAAAAATTGTTTCGCCTTTAGGCACGTGGAACGTAAAAAAAAAAAAATATCTCACCGGTCAAAATGACCGGCTGTGGTCCTTTAACCACTTAATGCCGGTTGTCGCAAATTCGCCTCATACCGTTGTGACCTATATACATGGAAGAGTAAGTGTTTTCAGACCCCAGCGCCGGTTGTATCAGATTCTACAGGGACCGGCGAAGTGCGTGTGACATGTGCTACCATCTACCGAGCACTGACTGTCTTTCTATGACAACATTTGTGTATTGTGTGCGTGTTGCTAACCAAGACCTGAGATTTTGTTCATTGTTCCGTGAAATACAGCTAAATACATAGGTCAGTTTCATTTTGAAAATAATATTTTGTTTTTCTAATATCTTTTAAGTATTTTATATCATGTTTAGATGTGATAAAGCAGATAAAACTTTCAGTGTACACGTAAATACGGTTTGTGTAAAATATGCATCATCAGGCACTTGGGCACTTCTATGGGCAAATGCAAGCGATAAAATAAAACGAAGAAAGAACGATGGTTTGCCAACAGAGGTGTTGCCAGTGCATTTGCATCTGCTCATCCGGTGATCACAATAAAAAGATGGGACCGAAAGAAAAAGCACGCACTCAAGTACCATGCCCTAGCATTGTTACAGTTTACAATACATTCATGGGAGGGGTGGATTTACTTGACGCTCTAATTCCTGTTATAGGTTTTTCGTAAAGTCAAGGAAATATTAGCATAGATTGTTTTTCCACATAGTTGATCTTGTGATAGTGAATTCGTGGTTGCTGTATCGAAGGGATTGTGATGCTTTGGAAATTCCCCGTCACAAACAAAACGATCTTCCAGAATAGCAGATGCTCTCCGTAAGCAAGGAAAAGACATGATATGAAAAAAGAGAGGTAGGCCCTTACAAAGTATGGAAACGGAAATCCAATGTAAGAAGCGTCGAGATCCAGTGAAACGAGTTCCTGATAAATCTACCAGTACCGATGAAGTAGGTAATTGGCCTTGTCTAACAGGAATGCAAAGATGCAAAAGACCCAGCTGTAAAGGGCAGACAGGCATTATGTGTGCGAAATGCAAACTTCACCTTTGCCTAAACAAAAATTCCAATTGTTTTAGGCAATTTCATGAGCAAAGAAATGTTGATCCTCTGCATTAGATTTATAAGTAACCATAATTGTAATTCAACCGCATGTTCATTTTTTTCATTAAATCTCATGAGAACAATAAAAAAATTCCCTCAATGAAGAGTTGTAAGCGATTTATTTCTCAAGTGCCTGTTATCGCAAATTTGACACATACCTAATTATACCATCTACGTATAACATTTCTTATATTTGATGTTATAAATGGTCTAAGACTCCAATATTGAGCACAATATATGATTATTGATGTTTTGCTTGGAGTAGAAACTATTTCAGGCATTAAGTGGTTGTTGTTGTTATGGTCTTCAGTCCGGAGACTGGTTTGATGCAGCTCTCCACCCTACTCTACCCTGAGCAAGCCTTTTCATCTCCTCATAAGAACGGCAACCCAAATCCACTTGAATCTGCTTACTATACGCACCTCTTGGTCTCCCTCTGCGATTTTTACCCCACACACTTCCCTCCAATGCTAAATTTACGATTCCACGATGTCTAAGAATGTGTCCTACCAAGCGATCCCTTCTTTTTGTCAGGGTATGCCAAAAATTCCTTTTCTCACCAATTCTGTTCAGTACCTCTTCATTAGTTATGCGATCTACCCACCTAATCTTCAGCATTCTTCTGTAGTACCACATTTCAAAAGCCTCTATTCTCTTCTTGTCCGCACTGCTTATCGTCCATGTTTCACTCCCGTACAAGGCAACACTCCACACAAATGCCTTCAGAAAAGACTTACTTACCCTTAAATTAATATTCGATGTTAGCAAATTTCTCTTTTTCAAAAATGCTTTTCTTCCCATTGCCATTCTGCATTTTATATCCTCTGTACTGCGACCATTGCATGTTATTTTACAACCCAAGTAACAAAACTCATCTACCACCTTCATTGTTTCGTTACCTAATGTAATTCCTTCAGCATCGCCTGATTTTCTAAGACCACATCCCATTATTTTTGTTTTGCTCTTGTTAATGTTCATTTTATACGCTCTCTTCAACATACTGTCCATTCCATTCAACTGCTCCTCCAGGTCCTTTGCTGTCTCTGACAGAATTACAATGTCATCAGCAAAACGCAATGTTTTTATTTCTTCACCCTGAACTTTAATCCCTATTCCAAATTTTTCCTTGCTTTCCTTCACCGCCTGCTCGATGTACAAATTGAATAACTCCCTTGTCTTACTCCCTTCCCAACTGATGCTTCCCTTTCGAGTCTAAAAATTGCGGTTTGGCTTTCGTACATGTTGTAAATAACTCTCCTTTCCCTGTATTTTACCCCTACTGACTTCAGAATTTGAAAGAGTGGATTCCAGTCAACATTGTCAAAAGCTTTCTCCAAATCTACAAAAGCTAAAAATGTAGGTTTGCCTTTCCTTAATCTATCTTCTAAGATAAGACGTAAAGTGAGTATTGCCTCCCGGGTTCCTATGTTCCTCCTGAATCCAAACTGGTCTTCCCCGATGTCAGCTTCTACCAGCTTTTCCATTCTCCTGTAGATAATTCGTGTTAAAATTTTGCAACCATGACTTATCAAACTGATGGTTCTGTAATTTTCACACCTGTCTGCGCCTGATTTCTTTGGAATGGGGATTATTACATTTTTCTTAAAGTCTGAGGGCATTTCGCCTGTCTCATACATCCTACTCACCAGTTCATATTGTATTGTCATGGCTGGCTCTCCCAGAGACTTTAGTAGCTCTGAGGGTATGTCATCTACTCCTGGGGCCTTGATCCGACCTAGGTCTTTCAAGGCTCTGTTAAATTCATCTCTCAGTATAGTATCTCCTATTTCATCTTGATCTACTTCCTCTTCCCTTACTACAACATCATCTCTAAGTTCATTTCCTTTGTAGAGCTGCTCTATGTACTCTTTCCACCTTTCAGCTTTCCCTTCTTTGCTGAGAACTGGTTTCCCATCTGAGTTCTTGATATTCGTAGAGTTGCTTTTCTTGTCCCCAAATGTCTCTTTTATTTTCCTGTAGGCGGTATCTACTTTTCCCCTTGCTATACATTCTTCTACAGATTTGCATTTGGCTTCTAGCCACTCCTGCTTAGCCATTTTGCACTTCCTGTCAATCTCATTTTTTAGTCGCCTGTACTCCATTTTGCCCGTTTCATTTACTGCATTTTTATATTTTCTCCTTTCGTCAATTAAATTTAGTATTTCCTGTGATATCCAAGGATTTTTAGTAGGTCTTGCTTTTCTACCTATTTTGTCCTATGCTGCCTTCACTATTTCATCTCTCAATGCTACCCATTCCTCTTCTACTGTTTTATTTCCCCCTGTTTCTGTCAATTGTTGCCTAAATCTCTCTCTGAAATTCTCCACAACTTCACTTTCCTTCAATTTATCTAAGTCCCATCTCCTTATTTTCCTACCTTTCTGCAGTTTTTCAGCTTCAGCCTACAGTTCATGACTAACAAGTTATGGTCAGAGTCTATATCTGCCCCTGGGAATGTCTTGCAGTTTAAAACCTGGTTCCGGAATCGATGTCTTACCATTATAAAATCTATCTGATACCTTCCGGTGCCTCCTGGTCTCTTCCACGTATACAACCTTCTTTTGTTATCCTTAAACCACGTGTTTGTCATGATTAAATCATGTTCCGTGCAAAATTCTACCAGGCGACTTCGTCTTTCATTCCTGCTGCCCAGCCCATATTCACCTACTATTTTTCCTTCTCTTCCTTTTCCTACTACCGAATTCCAGTCTCCCATCACAATTAAGTTTTCCTCTCCCTTAACTGTCTAAATAATTTCCTTTAGCTACTCATATATTTCTTCGATCTCCTCATCATCGGCAGAGCTAGTTGGCATATAAACCTGTACTACTGTTGTCGGTGTTGGCTTCGTATCTATCTTGACAATGATAATGCGATCACTGTGCTGCTCATAGTAGTTTACCCGCATTCCTATTTTCTTATTCATTATCAGCCCTACTCCTGTGATACCCCCAACTGATTTTGTATTTATAATCCTGTACTCACCTGACCAGAAATCCTGTTCATCCTGCCACCGAACTTCACTAATCCCCACTATATCTAACTTCAACCTAACCATTACCCTTTTTAAATTTTCTAATTTTCCTACCCGATTAAGGGATCTAACATTCCACGCTCCGATCCGTAGAATGCCAGTATTGTCTTTCCTGATGACAACATCCTCCTGAATAGTCCCCGCCCGGAGATCCGAATGGGGGACAATTTTACCTCCGGAATATTTTACCCGAGAGGATGCCATCATCATATTTCCATACAGTAGAGCTGCATGTCCTCGGGAAAAGTAACGGCTGTAGTTTCCCCTTGCTTTCAGCCGTTCGCAGTAGCTGTGTGGCAAAGCCACATTAGCTGATGTTACAAGGCCAGCTCAGTCAATCATCCAGACTGTTGCCCCTGTAACTACTGAAAAGGCTGCTGCCCCTCTTCGGGAACCACACGTTTGTCTGGCCTCTCCACAGATGTCTGTGGTTCATGGGGGTGGATTAAGTGGTTAAGGTAAATGAAATGCAGAAGAACCGGTACGTTATTTCATTGTTGCGATCGTGTTCCTACTCTTTCTCTCCATTTTACTTTATTTAGTAACTGATTCAACTCCCATGAACCACAGACATTGCCGAGGTGGCTTGCGTGCCTCAACGATACAGATAGCCATATCGTAGGTGCAACCACAGCGGAGGGGTATCTGTGGAGAGGCCAGACAAACGTGTGGTTCCTGAATAGGGGCAGCAGCCTTTTCAGTAGTTACAGGGGCAACAGTCTGGATGATTGACTGAGCTGGCCTTGTAACATCAACTAATGTGGCTTTGCCACACAGTCACTGCGAACTTGTTTACGATGTCATATCTCGTGAACAATGTGTAGTACGCGATCCTTACACTTACGGCGACCGTCCTCATGGATTGAAGCTTAGGCTGTTGTCACAGTTGCTCCGATATCGGTGGGTTTTACCGACGACATGCGTCAGCGAAAGACGGCCGATCATTTCAAATCTGTATTCCACTGTCGGCACGGACACAGTGTTGCCGATCTCATCAGCCGAAGGTAGAGAGTTCGGACGGCAATCGGTCAAATACAAATCAGTTTGTTTTCTTCGCTCCAATCGAACGACGTTCTCACACAGTACATAGTCAGTGACAAACGGATACGGTTAGTGAAAGAAAAAAAGGGATTATGGCACCAAGAAGACGATAAACATCACAATCTGGATATAGTTCTGAATCTCTGGGTTAACATTAGAGGTTATTGGAAACCGCAAGTTGGTTAAATCCATTACCAGAAATTTTAGGCGTAAAATACAACTTCAAAAACGTGTTCAATTCGGAATTGTGGCGTATCTTAATGTCATTGTAGTGGCTCTCTTACGTTGTTTTGCATGGTGGTAATCGGGTATTTGCTGTCCGCTTATTATTCTTACTGGTTCTGGCGTTCTTTAATAAGGTGATGATTCTGTTCTATGAAGTGACCTGCAAATTTGGTGTACGTGAGCTTGCGCTTTTCAGTGGTTTTCGTGTTCAAAATTATCTTATTCTTAACTTCACACTTGTCTCTCACAAATATATTGAATGACAGTCATTGAAGATCGATGTAACTTTTTTTCGTTCATCGTAATCGGATGTTTCTGGATAGCCTATAACTGTGTCATTCATGGATTTAAATACTGAAAAACTTCATCCATTATGTATTTTTATGCTTAGCAGAACGCGTTTCGAGAATTTTTCTCGCTTTTAGTGCATTTGTTTACATAAAAACATCGTGACGTTTCCATGTGTGATATTATGCAACTTTTGCTCAGATGTAGTCTTTTTGAGGTTTCTACAATGAGGGAAATCGTACATAATAAATATTCGCAAGATTTTCATATACTAAATAGCACTTCTTTCTGTACTTGCAAGTATTGTGTTTGCACCGTTACAACGGATATCACAACACAATAACCGCTTACACTGGTTTTTGTATAAAGGTAGGCCTATGTCCTGATTATTATGTTTGATATTCTGAGTAATAGAAGAGGCACAATACTTCCAGGCAGACAGAAAAAATTATGGGTTTTTACATTAGGATAAAATGCACACCTCAAGATTTGTTCTGTCCGATTATCCGAACTTCATTCATCTAAAAAAGACAACTGCAGTGCAAGAGTGGCAGAAAATCACATATTGAAAAGTCGAAAAACTACCGTACTTATGCACTAGAAGATGCGAATAAATTTTGGAGACTCGTTGTCTTAATCTATAAACTTATATAAACGGGGTAGTTTTGCCACTATTTAAAGCATGGAGGTTAACTGGTGTATGTCTGCACAACTGTAACATTGCTTGTCAGTGACACAACGAAATATCACGAGTATGCAATAGAAATTTCTTCTTTTACCGGTACTTCACATATTCGTAAAGCATGTCTGATAGTAGCAATAACTGAGGACAGTACACAAACCTTGCCACTTTCTTCTTTGGAGACCGATGTGGCTCATTCACATACATTCGATGTCTTTATTAATAACAAAAGCCGCATTGGTGCATTCATTTCCAAGCATAAAAATGTCGGAGGAATTCATGGACGCCAGGAAGCTGAAATCTAGTATACTTTACACAGAATAGCTTGTAGCCTAATCCAGAGGTGCCCACCCCCCTCCCCTCCCATGGCGAATGACTCAACCACTGCCCCCCAAACTGCGACCATCTCCAACCCCCCATCCGACATACCCAAGATATTACGTCCTGTTTTGTCATTTAATGTTAAAATTAAATAGCTTTGATTTCACGTTTTGTAAATTGTTTTATAAAGCCCCCGCCCCCCTTCCCCAAGGATGGCCAAAAAATACTAATTTTTCAACCTCCCCCGCCCCAGATATTTGAATGACGCAATTTGCGTCATGACCCACAACGGTTTGTCGGTGCCACTGTGAACGCAGCATTGCGTATGCAAACTTTCATAAAGGTGGGAAGAAAACTGTAGATTTGTGTGCAATACGTAAACATAAACACACAGACACTCTGCTTTATATATAAAGAAGAAGAACAAGATAACGTAATCTACAATATGAAAACACACATCAAGAGGCATAAAACATATGACAACAACAGACATTCAACAGTCACACTTCTCACGCAGCACACTAACACCATGTAGAATATGGAGATAAACATACCAAATAACACATCCTACTTATTAACCTACGAAGGCACTGCACAGGGACATCGGGCTCGGGACATTCTGATCCACTTCGCTGGGCAGTGCAGGTAAAGGAACATTTAACACGCAACCTAACTTCTTTTATCGCTCTTCTAAAATCCATGTATTTCCGTTTATAATTTCTTGGCCGCGCGGGAATAGCCGAGGGTCTGGAGCGCCACCTTGCCTATCGCGCGTTTTCCCGTGTCGGAGGTTCGAATCCTCCCTCAGGTATGGTGTTTGTGTTGCCGTTAGTTTCAAATGTTTGTAGAACTTATGGGACTTAACTACCGGGTCATCAGTCCCTAAGCTTACAAACTACTTATGAACTAGCTAAGACTAAAGACGGCACAAATATCCATGCCCGGAGGGGGGGGGATTCGAACCCCCGACAGTAGTGGCCGTGCAGACGGTGACTGAAGCGCCTCAGTCCCCTCGGCCACCGCGGCCGGCTGTCGTTAGTTTAAGTTAGTTCGTAAGTAGTTTGTAAGTTTAGGGACTGATGACCCCGCAGTTTAAGTCCCATAAGCTTTACAAACATTTAAACACATTATAATTTAGTTTTTTCAGTTGCATGTATATTAGTGTTCAAATGTACCACGTTGCCCACAAACATCGTCCTTTGTAGTTTTATGTTTCTCGTAACGTTAATGCAAGACTTGTTGCCTCGTCCAATGGGAAAGTGCAGTTACCTGCACTGAGCTGTCCCTCCGTCTGTGTACCTCTTCCTCCTGGTTTCGCTCTGACAAGTTCGCGTGGCCGTCCGGTAGTAGTTCCAGTGAGGTCTTAGAGCCAAAAAGGTAACTACTGCAATGTATTCTAGCAGAGACTACACAGATATGATACTGATATATGAGGAGACGCACTGCAATGCATCCGTGGCCCGAAGGCTGTATTCCACAACGTTTTCCAACCCGACGTCTACCTTCTGCGCACATATTCAGACGTTCAGAGATGCATGTAAGAACCGAGGGTGCTTTCCAGGTCCAAAGTATCGTGGAAAGACCAATCCGCGATGCACCTGATGTTTCCCAGAACTCTATAGAGTATTTTGGAGCACATCCCACGTGAGGTAAGCATACCTTAAATGAAAATAATACGTACTAACTACGTACTATAAACAAAAATTTTATCTTGCTACTTAATGAAGTAGTAATTTGTACTCATAATTATAACAATAATGTGATCGTTGTTATTAATATTACACACTTCATTAGCTATCACCCACTAATACCTATTTCCCATCACAATTAAGACAAAGAAGAGCTGCAGCAGAGCTGGGGGTTTCAAGGTCGTCGGCACAAACAATACTGAAGGAACGAAAATGGCATCCCTTCAAGGTGCAACTACATCAACAGCTGTAAGGGAACAATTTCCAAAATCTTGTATCGTTCTGCAGACTTTGGTTAAATAAAGTAGGCCTAAATGCGAACTCATCGGGCAGATTTTATGGGGAAATGAATGCTATTTCGTATGGAGCAGGATTCTAGGAGACCACATCATTAGACTAGTTTATTTGACTCCCAGAATAACTGGTTGGCAGTATTTGCAGTTCCTACAGAATGAGCTGGACCTTGGACGTCTCCTAGAAGACATCCCACTTTTGTTAACATTGAGGCTCTGTATTCAGCACGATCAAGCACCACCCCATTATTGTAGAGGGAAATATCTGAACAATGTGTACCCAGAACGGTTGAAAGGTCGTGGTGGTTTCATTCAGTGGCCACCGATATCGCCTAATTTAACGCCCTTGATTTTGGGGATACACCAAATACAGGATTTACGACACGGAACCAGAAAATCCAGATGTGTTGAAAGAGCGAATAGGTCATGCTTTTCTTCATTACCAGCAGAAATGTAAAGAGCTGTCCATGCTAATATCGAGAGGCGCTTACACCAGTGTATCCAACAAGGTGGACACGCAGTTGAACATTTGTCTTATGACTAATGTAAATATGAAAATGTGGCAGTCTACAACATAGGTTTATCACATCATGCATTACATTCATTACGATTTATTGAAATTAAAAAAAAATAAAACCATTTATTTCATATTTCCCATTGTGAATCACGAATTGTTGCATCATATGTTGGTTTTAAATGAGTGTTGTTTATAAAGTTGCACCCCTCCTACAACAAGAAAGTTGTCTACTGACGAACTGTAGGAGAAATTATTGCCGGCCGCGGTGGCCGAGGTGACTGAGGCGCTCCAGTCACGGTCAGCACGGCCACTACGGTCGGGGGTTCGAATCCCCCATCGGGCATGGATATTTGTGCCGTCCTGGTTCGTAAGTAGTTCATAAGTAGTTTGTGAGTTTAGGGACTGATGACCCCGAGGTTAAGTCCCATAAGCTTAACAAACTTTTGAATTTTGAATTTGAGAAATTTTTGCTGTAAACTATGTGTTTCCAAGCGTCAGTATTAGGTTTAGAAAGGTCTCCTCCCTGTTGAGTTGGAGTACCCTGTACTTATCTGGTTAGGCAATCCTTTCGGCGTCATTGGTATCCGGGTAACTAACTCAAAACAGGACGGCGTCCGTGGGCCAAATCAAAATGTTTGTAAATCTATCGGACCAAACTGCGTGGTCATCAGTCCGTAGCTTACAAACTACTTAAACCTAGGTAAACTAACCTAAGGACAAACACACACAACCATGCCCCAGGGAGAACTGGAACCTCCACGGCGAGCAACCGAGCGCTCCGCAGCGAGACGCTTTAGACCGCTCGGCTACTCCACCGCGGCGTCCGTAGTCCACCTGATAAAATAAAGCTGTCACGTATACCTCTACAGAGGATAAGAGACCTCCACGAGGCCGCACCTCCACGAGGTGGCAACCTAGCCCACGGCCTCAGCTGTATAACAGAACAGCTTCGCAGCGGCGATCGTGGTTCCGGCTGTGTGGACTGGGTGGAGCACTGCGGCCCGCGCAAAATTTAGTAGACGCCGGAGCCCAGTAATATAATTGCAGCATGGAAAAAAAAATTCTGAGTATAAAATGAGAGAGAGCGCTTACAGACACAGTCATGTAAATGTCATAAGGCAGGAATTAGGTTCTGCTAAACATATCTCAGTGCCTGGAAAAGGGTTCATAGAACCACCTTCATACTATCCATCAACCATCCCAACGTCGAACAGTGGGACCGAAGGAGAAACACCTCAATCTCTACGATCGACCTCTGATGGCTGTTATTTTATTATGGTGATAATTTCTTTCTACGTAGGTGGGTGTCTACTTTTTTCCATTCGTCGGAATAAGTCGGCGTTCGAAATTTCGTAAGTAGATCTCGCCGCAATGAAAATTGCCGTTGCTACAAAGGCTCAAGCTCCAACTCTTCTATCATTTCCGTGACACACTCCCATGAATCGCGATAGTACGAAACGAGCTGTCCTTCTTTGTACTGTTTCCATGTCTTCCGTCAGTCCCAGCGACAATAGACCTACTCCACAACAGGGTGCACAAGCTCTGTGTAGGCAGTTTCATTAGTAGTTCTGTTGATAGTTCTGTGTGTTCTGCCAATAAGAAGGAATATTTGGTTTGCCCTCCCCAGGACAACTGGTACAATGTACTCTTCATGTACCGTAAAATGCAGTGATTAGAAACGCTTTTCAACTAAAAATGAATATACAGGGTGTCCCATTTATCTTGACTACCCAAAATATCTCTGGAACAACAAAATATACTGTAAAACGACTTTCACCGGTGTCAATGTAAGGCAGGTGCTCATGAATGGTTATATTTTGAAACATTCTAAAACGAAAGTATATAATTTTTTAACACAAATTTATGTGTTTTAAATGGACATATTATATTTTACGTTAGCAATCCATAGCATGACAAATCACATAAACAATGGCGTTGATTATATCGCAATACGTCAATTACAACCCGAGATATTGCGAAGCGAAGTTGACGCTTGAAATACGCGAAACGCGAGGCTAGCGAACGTCCTGAGCGGCATGGGGTTCTCGCTATAGTCTCAGGACGTTACAAACTAACTTATGCTAAGAACAACACACACACGCCCATCCTGGAGGGAGGAGTTGAACCTTCGACGGCGAGCAACCGCGCGTTCCGCAGCAAGGCGTCTTAGAGCGCTCGGCCACTCCACCGAATATAGCAGTTTTGCTGCACGAACGTTTCGTAAACAATGTAAACAATGAACAGACAAGTCAATAACCGGACGGACTATACATAATTTTGAGAAAAACAATAAAATATAGAAAACATCATGAGCACATGGCCACAGAAAAATGGCGCATCCCACTTATTCACTGTTTAACATTATCAATTTGGACCATTCACTGTTTCCATTTTTTTCACAGCTCTGTATAGGTTATTCTTGTTTACGTGCCCGATCTGCTTCAGGTTTCGACTGAGTATCCACTGCGCCAACTTACCACGAAATCTGAAGGGAAGTTTCCGTTTAAAGTTGTAAAAAAGAAGGGCATAGATTTATTTTGTGCTGAACAAACCATACAAGGCACTTACAAGTGTGACGCTATTCGTTAGCTGTACGCGTTGAAACATTAAATAAGACGCCCGAAGGTGTGGTTGGATTTCGATAGTTTCCATAAGATCCTAAATTTGATTGAATAACAAGATTAAAGGAAGAAACAGACGTGTTATTGATGTTAAAAGGATAATGCAAATATGAGATTAGCTTTAAAAGTGTGGTGGTAGATGTAAACACAAAATAAGCCCATATTCACAAATTGAAATCACAGCGAGCGGGCGTGGTGTGCTGCTCTGCCGATGTGCACGCATGATGTAAGTATGGGCAAGTTGTGACGTAGGCAGCCAGTGCAGTATAGTCGGCAGGAAAGAAAGAAGAAGCAACCTACGGTTTAGGTCCTGTCAACAGTGGGTCTCTTTAGAGTTGGAGGTTAAGCTTGGTGTTTTGGGTAATGATGGGAAAAGAAATCAATTGCGCACTTTCAAAGGAACCATCCCGAAATTGGCCTGGAATGATTTAGGGAAATCACGTAACATATAAAACTGGATAACAAGAGGAGTATTTGAACCACCGTCCTCGTGAATGCGATTCTGTTTATGTGTAAAACTTCGCAAGGTTGAAGTCAAACAGCAGCTTGCGAAACATACCTACGATATGATACTGATGATGACTAGTTACCTAGCCGAAATCGATCTGTGATTAATAAACAGATTTATTGCGACCGAACGCTGTGTTCTTCACAATAATTATATCAACGGTCGCTGTGCACAACAATCTAATTATGGATTGAAACATAATTAAAGTGTAAATCTTTGTAACTGTGTGGAACGTCTTTGGGCCGGCCGTGGTGGCCGAGGAGACTGAGGCGCTTCAGTCACGGTCTGCACGGCCACTACGGTCGGGGGTTCGAATCCCCCCTCGGGCATGGATATTTGTGCCGTCCTAGTTCGTAAGTAGTTCATAGGTAGTTTGTAAGTTTAGGGACTGATGACCGCGTAGTTAAGTCCCATAAGTTTAAAAAAAAAAAAAAAAAAAAAAAAAAAACACGTCTTTGGTCATCAGTCCTTAGGCTTAAAGTAACCAAAGGACAGCACACACACACACACACACACACACACACACACACACACACACACACCAATGACGTAGGGAGGACTCGTATCTCCAATGCGCTCCGCAGCAAGGCGGTTTAGTGCGCTCGGCCACTCCACTGCGGCCAACAGTGGGAACTCAGACTCTAATTAATGCATTTACTTGCCAAATGCATACTATTGCTTACTACTGTTATGTTACCAATAAAGAGTAGGTAGAAAATATATGGTACAGCAATTAATATTGAACTTTGGGAAATTGAAAGTATAAATATAAAAGTACGTATAAACCTGTAATAAACTACTGCAGTTGACAATGAATTGTGAGGAATTAAACGTACACGGCAGTCCCCTGCCCCCCTTTGCATCGCGGTTAATGGACACAGAGCATTCGCAAAATGTTTCATCTCCAGCTGTATGGCGGCAGGCCGCGGGCAGCGTCGGATTGGACACCCCTGGCGGAACTTCCTCCGTCTTCCGCTCGGCGGATTAAAGTCGTAAACCAAGTCGTCCGTATTTTAAGCTGATACATTTTATACGCAAAGATGCTTACATGTAAACTCGTTACGGTTGAATTAAGCAGGTTTCTCGGGGATTCTCGTAAGACGCTTTCAGAGGCTCAAAGAACATGATGAAGGAGGGAGCCCACGTAACCTTAGAGAGGAGTCAGGGACGCTGCAAACGCGGAAATTTCAATTTAATTAATTCTATGAAATAATTTTAAGGAATGAAAGGCGGCCCGCCTCCAAGAAGCGACGCCCACCTCCGAGACGCGACTCTTTAGCGTGAAGGCGAGGGCGATTCCGTGCCGGGGATTTGCAGCAACTGATGTAATCAGATTAAAATTATAGAACACCTTACTCCCGCAGATTACCGCGGAGCCATCTTGAGAAATCCAAAGTCGCTTCTAACGGATCACTGCAACAGGAAATCAACAGCGCCTGTTTGTTTGTGTTATTTCTTTTCCTTTTTCTCAAACATCTTTGGAATGGAATTATCTTTGTGTGACGATTATGGCTTTTCGGAGCCATTATTCTCAAATTAATTTCAGCAGTATATTACGAGATTTTCAGAGCCTCCCTTGCCGATATCACTGGATACGTCAGTAAGGAAACGTAGGCCCCCACCTTTCATTATTTATATTGTACTTTTTAGGTAGCACCATTATAGCAAAAGTCTCTCAATAACATCCTATCCACCGACTTTTTCAGATTCTTATTAGTATTAACTTTTATAAATAATATAACTTTCATAAATAAAACAATGTTGTTCTTGTTATGGTCTTCAGTCCGGAGAATGGTTTGATACAGCTCTCCACCCTACTCTATCCTGAGCAAGCCTTTTCATCTCCTCATAAGAACGGCAACCCACATCCACTTTAATCTGCTAACTATACGCGTCTCTTGGTCTCCCTCTGCGATTTTTACCCCACACACTTCCCTCCAATGCTAAATTTACGATTCCTCGATGTTTAAGAATGTGTCCTACCAAGCGATCCCTTCTTTTAGTCAGATATGCCAAAAATTCCTTCTCTCACCAATTCTGTTCAGTACCTCTTCATTAGTTATGCGATCTACCCACCTAATCTGCATTTTATATCCTCTGTACTGCGACCACCGCATGTTATTTTACTACCCAAGTAACAAAACTCATCTACCACTTTCATTGTTTCGTTACCTAATCTAATTTCTTCAGCATCGCCTGATTTTCTAAGACCGCATTCCATTATTTTTGTTTTGTTCTTGTTAATGTTCATTTTATACGCTCTCTTCAACACACTGTCCATTCCATTCAACTGATCTTTCAGGTCCTTTGCTATCTCTGACTGAATTACAATGACATCGCAAAAAGCAATGTTTTTATTTCTTCCCCCTGAACTTTAATCCCTATTCCAAATTTTTCCTTGCTTTCCGTCACAGCCTGCTCGATGTACAAATTGAATAACATCGGAGGAAGGGTACAACCCTGTCTTACTCCCTTCCCGCCGGCCGCGGTGACCGAGGAGACTGAGGCGCTTCAGTCACGGTCTGCACGGCCACTGCGGTCGGGGGTTCGAATCCCCCCTCGGGCATGGATATTTGTGCCGTCCTAGTTCGTAAGTAGTTCGTAAGTAGTTTGTAAGTATAGGGACTGATTACCCCGTAGTTAAGTCCCAAAAACTTTACAAACATTTGACCATTTGAATTCCCTTCCCAACTGATGCTTCCCTTTCATACCCTTCGAGTCTAATAACTGCGGTCTGGCTTTTGTACAAGTTGTAAATAACTCTCCTTCCCCTGTATTTTACCCCTGTTGACTTCAGAATTTGAAAGAGTGGATTCCAGTCAACATTGTCAAACGCTTTCTCCAAATCTACAAAAGCTAAAAATGTAGGTTTGCCTTTCCTTAACCTATCTTCTAAGATAAGACGTAAAGTGAATATTGCCTCCCGGGTTCCTACGTTCCTCCTGAATCCAAAATGATCTTCCCCGAGGTCAGCTTCTACCAGCTTTTCCATTCTTCTGTAGATAATTCGTGTTAAAATTTTGCAACCATGACTTATCAAACTGATGGTTCTGTAATTTTCACATCTGTCTGCGCCTGATTTCTTTGGAATGGGCATTATTACATTTTCCTTAAAGTCTGAGGGTATTTCGCCTGTCTCATACATCCTACACACCAGGTCAAATAGTTTTGCCATGCTGACTCTCCCAGAGACTTTAGTAGCTCTGAGGGTATGTCATCTACTCCTGGGGCCTTGTTCCGACCGAGGTCTTTCAGGGCTCTGTCAAATTCATCTCTCAGTGTAGTATCTCCTATTTCATCTTGATCTACTTCCTCTTCCCTTCCTACAACATCGTCTTTGAGTTCATTTCCTTTGTAGAGCTGCTCTATGTACTCTTTCCACCTTTCAGCTTTTTCTTCTTTGCTGAGAACTGGTTTCCCATCTGAGTTCTTGATGTTCGTAGAGTTTCTTTTCTAGTCCCCAAATGTCTCTTTTATTTTCCTGTATGCGGTGTCTACTTTTCCCTTGTTATACATTCTTCTACAGATTTGCATTTGGCTTCTAGCCACTCCTGCTTAGCCATTTTGCACTTCCTGTCAATCTCATTTCTTAGTCGTCTGTACTCCATTTTGCCTGTTTCATTTTCTGCATTTTTATATTTTCTCCTTTCATCAATTAAATTTAGTATTTCCTGTGATATCCAAGGATTTTTTGTAGGTGTTGCCTTTCTACCTATTTTACTCATCTGAAAAAAAAACATCTTAACACCCTGTTCACGAAATAAAATATTTCTCTCTCTCTCTCTCTCTCTCTCTCTCTCTCTCTCTCTCTCTCTCTCACACACACACACACACACACACACACTCATGTTCGAATTAAGTCGTATTTATGCATTTTAAATATATAACGTTGGCAACACTCATAGACCACACGAAAAACAAATGAACAGACGAAAACATAGCCACATTGTAGTGAAGTGATAAATAAATAGACAGGCATTCCACTTATGACAGGTGATATGTAATCTGTATAAATTTCAAAAGTGAAGTGATGTGATGTGCTGAGATGAAAAAAAAAAAAAAAAAAAAAAAAAAAAAAAAAAAAAAAAAAAAACACGAAAAGTGCTGTACACAGCCCTCAAACACACGCCAGGAAGAAACGAACTCCAGCCAACAAGAAACAGTAGTGACATGTAAAGAAGAAAGAAGAGACACCAACACCGTGAGTAGACCGAATATTAAGTTAAAAACACTTAGGCCTAACGTGCAAAACGTTTTTTAAAGACTTTTTTAAATCTATTTATCGAAAACAAACTGTACAAACCTTTGTATCATTTACAGACCACAGAAGATGCTTTTAAAATAAAAAAGCGAAACGCGTCTGGTTTTAAATAAATTTCTTAATTGCAGTCAGCATAAGACAAATTACTCTTATAATCAATATGGTCACACAACCAAACCATTAAATTTTCTTTCCTCTGTTAAATGTTCAATAACGCGTTAACAGTGTACAGTATCTTATTTTTAGTATGTACAAGTTTGTTGATACTAAAGTGATTGTCCAAGCTGCATTGCAATGTGTGAATAGTATAGTACTCAGACTGCAGTTGCTTGCTTTATTGAAACTGTTTCGTGTGTTGTGATAATTAAATTAGCTGCATCCTATTTAAATCATTGTGGAATTTTCAGCTGACTTCAGAACCTACAAACCTCACTTAAATTTACCGTCTCAGTTCAAGACAGCGGATCAGCAACCTGAGAAAATCCATCTGCGCTGGGACAACTACATCTGACAAGACATGAGGTCTGAGTAAAACTTTCTAAAAGACACACTTCGCTCTATCATGAAATGATAGAAAAGAATTAGCCCCTCACGTGTTCTGCGTTGCTTGAACAAAAAGCGACAGGTGTACGGATATCGTGGTAACACGAATGAGAAATAGGAGACGGATAAAGGAAAGGAAATGTTTCGGGATGGAAATACGAGAAATAGAAGCTGAAGTCACTGCAGTATAGCATGTCATAAAATTTAATTCACCGAGCATTTTCCATCTCCCAGTTCTACAGCCTCTCCCCCCTATTCGGCCGTAATTGACACAAAACGCTATACATAAGTCATCACATTTAATATCTCGTTTAGAACCTACGTTGCATTAAAATTGTTCGAAACAAACCAGCCCATATTAAAAGACACAATAGAAAAAAATATTTTCCACTAATGTATTAATGGCAAGAGGTATCATAGTCTCATGATAGTTTCTCGAGAGTGGAACTTAGCATTTAAAATAAAACTATCAAACTGTTTGATATATTTACGGTAATTATTTAATCCTGACTACAAGTGCTCGAATTCTGATTCACCCTTATATATAACCCCTTATTTCATTACTTTTATTTTTATTTACTTTTTCCTATCTTTTCCTGTTCTTTCCTATTTTTTCCTCGTTTTTCTATTTTTATTTTTTCCGTATTATTTTTATCGTTTCAAAGCCTCCTCCTCTACTTCCTCCCCACCCTCCTCTACATTTCCCTTTTATCCTTTCCGCCCCTTCCTTTCACTGTATTCATTGCCACAATTTTAATTCCCGCCTACAAGAGCCCATACAATCCACCACGGAACGCGGAACTTTCCATGCCCACCTTTACCTGCCATCCTTCCCCCTCTACTCCGCACCTCACAGTCTAGATGCTTGTGGCCGGCCGCGGTGGCCGAGGGGACTGCGGTGCTCCAGTCACGGTCTGCACGGCTACCACGGTCGGGGGTTCGAATCCCCCTCGGGCATGGATATTTGTGCCGTCCTTAGTGTTAGCTATTTCATAAGTAGTTTGTAAATTTAGGGACTGATGACCCCATAGTTAAGTCCCATAAGCTCTACAAATATTTGAAACATTTTCTAGATGCTTGTGGCGCTGGAGTGGCCGGACGTGGTGGTAGTGTATGTATAATTGTCTGATTGCGTGAATGTGCGACAGCCGGAGATGAGGGTTGTGTGACTGTGTTGTCTGCCTGTATGATTGCGTGAATGTTCTATGTTCTGAAGAAAGCCATGGACGATAGCTGAACTGTTGTATGTGTGTGTCTTCTTTAGTGCCTGTCGCGGCTCATTGTCGCGTCTTTGCGGTGAGTTGTAAACTGTCCTATTACTATTTTCTTACTTCCAACCTGGACTTTCCATTATTAGTGAGCTGGATCTGTTCTTCTCGATCAGTTATCATGAGTTTGGACTTTCTGAGGTTGATGTCTATTCCATACGCTAGTCTAATGCTCTTTGTTCTTGTTAGTAGCTCACCAAGTTCATCTTCGCTGTTGGATAAAAGCACAGTGCCATTAGTAGAACGGAGATTGTTCATAGTTCTCCCACCAATTCAAATGTCTTTGGTCCAACCATCAAGAGCTTTCCTACCGACATGTTCTGCATAGATGTTGTATAGTTGTGGGGATAGGACACTACTCTGCCTTACACCTTTTGATACTCTGAATGAATCAGACGTGCCAGCACTTGTCTTTACAACTGCAAAGTGACCATTGTATAGACTTTAGATCAATACTAAGGACAGACCGAATATTCGGTTTCGGATACGGCCAGTTTCGGCCAAAACGTTGGTTTCGGCCATAGGTTCGTCTTCGGCCAGACATCAGCCGAATCTATGGCATGAACGAAATTAACTTTCTTGAATTTACTGATGAAGTCCGATCGCGTTCTGAATACATCCAGTCAAAAATAACGCTTTACCTCACTTTATAGCGCCTCGTGTAACTGCTAGAAGTCTCTCCTCCCGCGTGTGTGATTTGTTGTTTAGGATAATACAGCGAAATCGTATCTTATAGTGATACACTATGCTAGTAACAATTTAACTTATTCAGTATTGTATGTAATGGAACGGGTTATCGTATTATTGCGCCGTGAGGTATTATTAACGAATTTTGTTGAAAGCGAAAAGCCTTTTTTTAAATAACTAATACGGGATTAGGAAACATTGATGGTACACACCTTTCCCTGTATAGTTTGCGCAAATTTATACTGACAACAACTATATTGTTAGTCGGAACTTTGACTTTATTTCTCGAAATACTTTCTGCAGTACTGACTGAAGCTTTTATGTATTGTGGAATGCCAAAAAGATGTGTAAAGCTGTATGTCGACTGCAAACAACGGTAAAGAAGATGTCAATATAAAGCTAGCACTCTCAAGAACAAACTCGTAAAGGCTATTTATGGAAGCAAACAAATAATGGCGTTCTCCGCATTTTATATTATGGAAATCATGTTGAGGCTCTGGTATTTTGTAGTACCTATTTGACATGTTTTTTGTGTACCTTTAGACTAAGTTCCTACAAGAAGGTATGCAGGACTGTGGAAGTCGTTGTTCGAGATGAATGGGACCGAGATCACCTCGAACTATCGAAATTTACGTGTGAAGATGAAGAAAGTCGACTTTGAAAGGAATAAACGAGTAAAGAAATATGACTTTTTTAAAAATAAAGTTTTTAAACAGTAAATTTCATTGGCATCCAAAAGTTTTAAAGTCTTTTCACTATTTACTTCGTGTTATAATGGTGGAGTGCGTTTTTCTATGGATATAGAATGTACCCGCAGTTGTTGCTTTGATTTTTATGACGCTCGTATTTATGGGTAACTCGTAATTCCGAGACTCGAAATATCGCGACTGCACTGTATGGAATTCAGTTTACTTATTGACAAACTTGCTTTAATTTTTTTTCTTTTACGTAGAGAATGTCACAACGAGGAGAAAAGAATCCAATTTGAAAGTACTTTAATGAAATTAGCGTCAATTTGTCTAAACTTGTACGCCTCGTACGTCATCTTCTACGAACTCCTGATTAAGCTTACACACATTCAAGAAGACTTAGTTCAGGGTGGGGATCTTAAAAAATGTGGAAAAATTGGTGATTTGTGGGGTAACGTGCCGGGTGATCAAAAAGTCAGTATAAATTTGATAACTTAATAAATCACGGCATAATATAGATGGAGAGGTAAAAATTGACACACATGCTTGAAATGAGATGGAGTTTTATTAGAACCAAAATAACAATAAAAAAAGATAGTTCAAAAAATGTCCAAAAGATGGCGCTTCATCTGATCCGAAAAGCAATGATTAGCATAACAAATTAAGACAAAGCAAAGATTATGTTCTTTTCAGGAAATGTCAATATATTCACCATCATTCCACAATAGCTGTAGTCGAGGAATAATGTTGTGAACAGCACTGTAAAGTATGTCCGGAGTTATGGTGAGGCATTGGCATCCGATGTAGTCTTTGAGCATCCCTGGAGATATCTGTCGATCACGATAGCCTTGCGACTTTAGGTAACCCCAAAGGCAATAATCGCACGGACTGAGGTCTGGTTGAGCGTCCTAAAACACTAATCATCATCATCTAAGGTCTGGGGATCTGGGAGGCCAAGCATGACGAAAGTGGCGGCTGAGCACACGGTTATAACCAAACGACGCGCGCAAGAGATCTTTCACGCGTATAGCAATATGGGGTGGAGCGCCATCCTGCATAAAAATCGTACGTTCTAGCAGGTGTTTATCAGCCAGGCCAGCGATGATGCGATTCTGTAACATATTGGCGTACCTCGCACCCGTCACGGTAGCAGTTACAAAACCAGAATCACGCAGTTCCTCGAAGAAAAAAAGGCCCGATAACGGTAGGTGTGGTACCTAATAAAACCCCATGCTATTCCAAGCATGTGTGTCAGTTTTTACCTCTCTATCTACATTATTCCCTGATTTATTAAGTTTTCATACTGACTTTTTGATCACCCGGTAACTATACAGAAATTTTAACTTAATTACGTAAGTTTCGGTTACGGTTTCAGAGGAGCAGAATATTCAGTTACGATTTCTGTTTCGGTGGACTGTAATTAATACTATCAAGTGGCGTGTCTACGAAGAAAAAGTAATAATTAAACTCCATGCGCTCGCGCCGTCGGTGAGGTGACCGCCTTCTTACAATTTCTCGCCCCACTAACTCCATAAACGTAAGCAGGCGGTGGGATGACCATATATGCTCTAGTTGTACCAACTACAGAATATATGAACATCCCACCTCCTTAAGTCTTATTGAATCCATTATTGGTGATGGAAACGGGACAGCGGCTGGTCAAGAGTCTGAAGGAACTGAGGTACCAACAGCCGTAGGTATAATTAAATATTTATTCTATCACAACAAGAGTCGGCACTCCACTATGGCATCTTCAGGTCCCTACATCGGAGCATAATGTCCAAAAGTAGGGATATTAAAACTGGATTCGTTGACTTCTGTCTCTTAGTGGGAAAGAACAACAACAACTGTGACAACAAGGAAAGTTGTCCTTCTTGTTGTCCTTGTTGTCACAGTCGTTGTTGTTGTTTCCCACTAACAGACAGAAGTCAACGAATCCAGTTTTAATATCCCTACTTTTGGATATTATGCTCCGATGTAGGGACCTGAAGATGCCATAGTGGAGTGCCGACTCTTGTTGTGATAGAATAAATATTTAATTATACCTACGGCTGTTGGTATCTCAGTTCCTTCAGTCGCACCACCTTATCCGTTTGTGGACTTAGTGCGGCGAGAAATTGTAAGAAGGCGGTCACCTCAACGCCCGCGCGAGCGCAGGAAGTTTAAAGAAAAGAGAAACGGGCAGATTCCTACTCCGCGGCTTTCCAAAGTCAGTACATTTTAAGACCTCACGCAGTACACACCTGCTCGCCAGCCCACGCGGAAGCTACGGAGGTGGAGGTCCCTCGGAACCAGCTGCCGCGACGGAAGAATTACGTTCTGTTTACGGTATCGGAAACCGTTTTGTGTAAGTGAAACCGAAAACGACTTGAGAGAGCGGTGCAGTCGAGTGCAGCTCACCTCCTCGGAGGCAAACGCGCACAGCGGGGAGCAGCTGCGAGCGGGGGAAAGGCCTGGCAGGAGTAGTGCGCCGCGTTGCGTAAAAAACGCGCCGGGACGGCCGTGTGGTGGCAGGCAGCTGCGGCCACGGGCGCTGCGCCGCTGACGAGATGCGCGCCGACGCGACGCAGCCGGGCAAGTGGCCAGCGCGGAGCAGATCCCCAGGCCCCACCTGTCAACGGCGGCCTAAGCCGCTCGCCGGCCCCTGTGCCAAACGCGCTTCCGCGCCATTACCGCCGCGGCCGCGCATTACCCTGATTATGCCGCCGCAGTGACAACCCGCCGGCGGCGCGGTTCGCGGTTTCGTGCGCCGCAGGTCAAGTCCCCGCAGAGGCGGGCCGAGACCAACACAACTGCCGGGGCAGGAGGGACTGCTGCTGAAGAAGTACACAGCTGGCCAAGCGAAATGCAGCTTGCCCTTTATTCACCTGAAGTGATACGTGCCATCGACAAGCGATCTCAAATCGATTCTATATATTTGGCCTACCACACCTATTGTTATCGACCTTTTTCCTTCGAGGAACTGCGTGATGCCGGCCGCGGTGGCCGACAGGATTGAGGCGCTTCAGTCACGGTCTGCACGGCCACTACGGTCGGGGGTTCGAATCCCCCCTCGGGCATGGATATTTGTGCCGTCCTTAGGATAAGCTAGCTGATAAGTAGTTTGTAAGCTTAGTGACTGATGACCCCGTAGTTAAGTCCCATAAGTTCTACAAACATTTGAACACTTTTTGAAAATTTCTACATGGTGCGAAAATTGGCAATTGACACTGAATAAAGAAAACTGTAAAGTAATACACGCCGCTGGCCAAGCGAAATGCACCTTGCCCTTTATTCACGTGAAGTGATAAGTGCCATCGACAAGGGATCTCAATTCGATTCCATTATTTCTGGATTTCCGGAAGGCTTTTGACACTGTACCCCAAAAGCGACTTCTAATGAAATTGCGTGCTTGTGGAAAATCTCTCCAATTGTGTGATTGGATTCAACATTTTACGTCAGAAAGGACACAGTTCGTAGTAATTGACGGTAAGTCATCGAGTAAAACAGAAGTGATATCTGGCGTTCCCCAGGGAAGCGTTTTAGGTCCCATACTCTTCCTTGTGTTTGTAAACGATTTAGGTGACAATCGGAATAGCTCCATAAGACTGTTAGCGGATGATGCTGTCGTTTATCGGTTAGTGAAGTCAACAGAGGATCATAAGCAACTTGCAAAGCGATTTAGAGTAAAATTTTTTACATGGTGCGATAATGGCAATTGACACTGAATAAAGAAAAGTGGGAAGTAATACACACCGCTAGCCAAGCGAAATGCAGCTTGCCCTTTATTCACGTGAAGTGATAAGTGCCATCGACAAGGGATCTCAATTCGATTCCATTATTTCTGGATTTCCGGAAGGCTTTTGACAGTGTACCCCACAAGCGGCTTCCAATACAATTGCGTGCTTATGGAATATCTCCCCAATTGTGCGATTGGATTCAGGATTTCATATCAGAAAGGACACAGTTCGTTGTAATTGACGGTAAGTCATCGACTAAAACAGAAGATATCTGGCGTTCCCCAGGGAAGCGTTTTAGGTCCCTTACTCTTCCTTGTGTTTATAAGCGATTTAGGAGACAATCGGAATAGCTCCATAAGACTGTTCGCGGATGATGCTGTCGTTTATCGGTTAGTGAAGTCAACAGAGGTTCAAAAGCAACTGCAAAGCGATTTAGACAACATTTCTAGCCGGCCGCGGTGGCCGAGGGGACTGAGGCGCTTCAGTCACGGTCTACACGGTCACTACGGTCGGGGGTTCGAATCCCCTCTCGGGCATGGATATTTGTGCCGTCCTTACTATTAGATAGTTCATAAGTAGTTTGTAAGCTTAGGGACTGATGACCCCGTAGTTATGTCCCATAAATTCTACAAACATTTGACATTTTTTTGAAAATTTCTACATGGTGCGAAAATTGGCAATTGACACTGAATAAAGAAAAGTGTGAAGTAATACACACCGCTGGCCAAGCGTAATGATGCTTGCCCTTTATTCACGTGAAGTGACAAGTACCATCGCCAAGGATCTCAAAAACGTGGTATAATAATAATGTTAGAAAGCTGCTGAGAAAGCAAAGACTGTTACACTCTCGATTCAAAAAAGAACACGCAAATGATGACAGGCAAAAGTTCGTGCGTCTATAAAAAGATCGATGCGTGAAGCATACAATAATTATCACAGCCATACCTTAGCAAAAGATCTTTCCGAGAACCCGAAAAAATTCTGGTCCTATGTAAAATCGATAAGCGGGTCAAACCCCACTATCCAGTCACTCGTTGATCATTCCGGGGCAGTAATAGAAGAAAGCAAGCGGAAAGCTGAAGTTCTAAACTTAGCCTTTAATAAATCTTTCACGCAGTAGGACCGCACAAATGTACCATCATTTGATCAACGTACTAAATCCGAAATGGAGGACATAGTAATAGGTACTTCCGCTGTAGAGAAGAAGCTGAGAGAGCTAAATACGAACAAGTCTGCTGGTCCGGATGGAATACCAGTTCGGTTTTACAAAGAGTATTCTGCGGCGTTGGCCCCCTAGTTGGCTTGCATTTATCACGAATCTTTAATTCAGCGCAAAGTTCCTAGTGAGTGGAAAAAAGCGCAGGTGACTCCCGTTTATAAGAAAGGAATGAACTGACCCAGACAATTACAAACCAATATCGTTGACATCAGTTTCCTGTAGAATCTTGGAGCATATTCTCAGTTCGAATATAGTAAATTTCCTTGAAACGGAAAAGCTTCTTTCTACGAATCAGCACGGGCTTAGGAAACATAGTTCATGTGAAACTCAGCTTGCCCTTTTCTCACATGACATCTTGTGAACCATGGAAGAAGGGCAAGAGGCGGATTGTGTTTTTCTCGACTTCAAAAAGGCGTTCGACGCAGTGCCACACTGCAGACTGCTAACGAAGATACGAGCTTGTGGAATATGTTCACAGATTTGTGACTGCCTGGAAGACTTCCTAAGTAATAGAAAGCAGTACGTTGTTCTCGACGGCGATTGTGATAGTACCGCTATTATTTTCTATCTATATAAATGATCTGATGGACAGAGTAACTTAATTTGCGGCTGTTTGTTGATGATGCTATGGTGTATGGGAGAGTGTCGTCTTTAACTGATTGTAATAGCATACAGGATGACTTAGACAAAATTTCTAGGTGGTGCGAAGAATGGCAGCTAGCTCTCAATGTAGAAAAATGTAAGGTGATGCGCATGAGTACGAAAAACAATCCCATAATGTTCGAATACAACATTACTAGAGAGCTTGTAGATGCTGTCGCGTCGTTCAAATATCTAGGAGTAAGATTGCAGAGCGATATGAAATGGAACGAACATGTAAGGACAGCTGTGAGTAAGGTGGACAGCCGACTTCGGTTTATTGGGAGAATTTTCGGAAGATGTACTTCATTTGTAAAGGAGACCGCGTATAAGACGCTTTTACGTCCACGTCTTGAGTATTGCTCAAGTGTTTGGGACCCGCAGCAGATCAGTTTAAAGGAAGACATAGAAGCAGTTCAGAGGCGGGCAGCTAGGTTTGTTAGTGGTAGGTTCGACAACGCGCGAGTGTCACGGAAATGCTCGCCAACTCATTTGGGAATCGCTGGAGGAAAGACGACGTTCTTTTCGTGAATTTCTGTTGAGGAAGTTTAGAGGGCCGGAATTTGAAGCTGAGTGTAATAAGATCTTGCTGCCGCCTACTTACACTTCGCGTAGTGATCACAAAGACAAGATAAGAGAAATTAGGACTCGTGCGGAGGCATATAGACTTTCTTTGTTTCCTCGTTTTATTTGAGAGTGGAATAGGAAAGGAAATGCCTAGTAGCGTTACAGTGTACCCTCCGCCACGCACCTTCGGTGGATTGCGGAGTATGTATGTAGATTCCATATTTCTAAATTTCCGGAAGGCTTATGATACTGTACTCCACAAGCGGTATCCAATGAAATTTCGTGCATATGGAATATCTCCCCAATTGTGCCATTGGATTCAAGATTTCCTGTCAGAAAGAACAAAGTTGGTTGTAATTGACGGTAAGTCATCGAGTAAAACAGAAGTGATATCTGGCGTTCCCCAGGTAAGCGTTATAGCTCCCCTAACCTTCCTTGTGTTTATAAACGATTTAGGAGACAATCTGAATAGCTCCCTTAGACTGTTCGCGGATGATGCTGTCGTTTATCGGTTAGTGAAGTCAACAGAGGATCAAAAGCAACTGCAAAGCGATTCAGGCAAAATTTATACATGGTGCGAAAATTGGCAGTTGACACTAAATAAAGAAAAGTGTGAAGCAATACACATAACCACTAAAAGAAATCCGCTGAACTTCAATTACGCGATAAATCAGTCAAACCTTAAGGTCGTAGATTCTACCAAATACCTAGGAGTTACAATTACGAACAACTTTGACTGGAGAGAACACATAGAAAATATTGCAGGGAAGGCGAACCAAATGTTACGTTTCATTGGCAGAACGCTTCGAAGATGCACCAGCTCCACCAAAGAGACTGCCTACATCACACTTGTGTGTCCTCTCCTGGAGTCTGTTGCCCCTTGTGGGACCCTCACCAGGTGGGACTGACGGAAGACACTGAGAAGGTTCAGAGAAGGGCAGCTCGTTTTGTTTTATCACGTTACGGGAGGAAAGCGTCACGGAAATGTTACACGAATTGGGGTGGAAATCATTAAAAGAAAGACGTTATTCATTGTGGCGTGATTTTTTAGCGAAGTTTCAATCACCGACTTTTAGTTCTGAATGTGAAAATATTTTGCTAGCATCCACCTACATAGGGGGACACGACTATCCCAATAAAATAAGATAAATCAGATGTAAAACGGACCGATTTATGTGTTCTTTCTTCCCGCGCGCTATTAGAGAATGGAACGGTAGAGAAAAGCTATGAAAGTGATTAATGAACCCTCTGCCAGGCACTTAAATGTGATTTGCAGAGTATCTATGTTCATGTAGAAGCGAAATACAGCGTCAAGACGGGCTGCAGATAATATAGCCTACTTTATTAAGGAAATAACACACTTCTCCGACGTGGAGCGGCCGCGCATTTCCTAGCAAGGCTCCTTACACCGCACAGCAGGGAGGACGTGGCGAGGAGGAGGGAGAGGCAAGAAAGGTAAGGCATTAGTTGAAATGAAGTAAGTGTCTAACAAGGGAACATCTTCAACTCGACCTCATATTTTCTTGAGAAAAAATTCATGAGCTAGATATCAAACCCAGAAATCGATATCACGTGAAAATTTGGGCCATTATTCAGATACTACGCAGTTACGGTCTCCTCAAAGGACAGCTTTTAAACATTCGCGCGCTCGGGTTGTTCCTCACTCGGCCCGTTTCACTGCGGCCGCTTAATGTTCGAACGTCTAGTAATGTGAACAGAGTCTAGTAAAAGGTTTGTGTTCGCGATGCCAATTAACCCGCAGGCTGTCGTGCGACATCTCCAGGAGCGGTATGGAATGATGACTACTCTGAAACGATTAAATGTTAAAGAATTAGAGCTCCTTAGAGTTGTCACTGGAAAGCATAATCATTTGCAGTTATTAGACGTGCTATACAAGGGCCGGCCGCGGTTGCCGAGCGCTCAGCGGCGTGCCAGTCGCGGTCTGCACGGCCGCTGCGATCGGGGATTCAAATCCCCCCTCGGGCATGGATGTTTGTGCCGTCTTCAGTATAGGATTGTTCATAAGTAGTTTGTAAGTTTACGGACTGATGACCACGTAGTTTAGTCCCATAAGCTCTACAAACATTTTTTACTATACAACGTAAAAGCAAAATACATGGCGCTGTCTTTATGCTTTTTCCTTATATCTTTAAACTGCGTTGCAGGCATCATAGACAATTGCACTGATGAAATGCTGGATATAGAAGAAAATAGCGGGTTGGCGGACGGTGCAGCTTTACAAGAGGCTGACGTCGACGATAACGACGCTGCATTATTACGGTCAGAGGTGGTTGTTATGGATGTGTTGTTGTTGTTGTTGTTGTTGTTGTTGTTGTTGTGGTCTTCAGACCGGAGACTGGTTTGATGCAGCTTTCCATAATACCATACCCTGAGCAATCCTCTTCATCTCCACATAAGAACGGCAACCTACATCTGTCTGAATCTCCTTACTGTATCCATCTCTTTGTCTTCCTCTTCGGTTTTTACCCCCCACACTTCCCTCCAATGCTAAATTCACAATTCCTTGATGTCTAAGAATGTGTCCCACCAATCTATCCCTTCTTTTAGTCAAGGTATGCCAGAAATATCTTTTCTCCCCAATTCTGTTCAGTACCTCGTCATTAGTTACACGATCCACCCACCTAATCTTCAGCATTCTTCTGTAGCACCAAATTTCAAAAGCCTCTATCCTCTTCCTGTCCGCACTGTTTATCAAAAATGTTCGAATGTTTGTAAAGTCTATGGGACTTAACTACGGGGTCATCAGTCCCTAAACTTACAAACTACTTATGAACTAACTAAGACTAAGGACGGCACAAATATCCATGCCCGAGGGGGGATTCGAACCCCCGAATGTAGTGGCCGTGCAGACCGTGACTGGAGCGCCTCAGTCTCCTCGGCCACCGCGGCCGGCCACTGTTTATCGTCCATGTTTCACTCCTATACAAGGCAACACTCCACACAAATGCCTTCAGAAAGGACTTCCTTAGGCTTAAATCAATATTCGATGTTAACAAATTTCTCTTTTTCAAGAACGCTTTTCTACCCATTGCCATTCTCCATTTTATATCCTCTGTACTGCGACCTCCATTTGTTATTTTACTGCCCAAGTAACAAAACTCATCTACCTCCTTTGTAGCTTCGTTACATATTCTAATTTCTTCAGCAAGACCTGGTTTATGCACTCATATTGCGTGAAAATCTAACCACACGTCAGTTCTAGTAAAATATATTTGTCCAATGAATCTGTATTTCTTCTTGGTGTAGCAATTTTAATGGCCTGTAGTGTATATTGTGCATGAAATTTTGATGTTATCCCCTGTTTTGATGAGTGTACAAATGGAATATGAATTCTACCCGTGCGAAACCTGGGCGGCATGCTCGTCAGCCATAAGAGTGATGACTGTGAAACAAAAGTTTTGTGCTCGCGTCCACTTGGAGGTGGTACTAATTAGCGAGTGAGGCGCGCCGGCTGCGAGACGGCCTGCCGCTGGCTGGTGTCACTGGTCTGCGCTGGCGGTCAGGACGCGTGTGGCGTGTGGGGGGACAGACTGGCGGCGCGCCCCGACACGGCCGCGAATGTCGAGGCGTGGGGTGTGCGGCACGTCAAAGCAGTCCAGACCAGGCGACTCATTACGCGCGCGCCTCCTGTCCCGACAGCGTGTCCAAGCGCAGCCACCTGCTCACCGCTGTCGCCGTGTCCGCTCTCCCAGGCTCCTGACAGCCACTGCCTCTGCATAGGACGGTTTGCTGTAACCTACAGCGAGCGCGTCAACTATGCCTTTGCAAGCAGGCGTCTCGCGATAGAGCGGCTAGTTAGCGCACTTTTTCCTTCTGCGAGCTGCAGTTGTACAAAGTTCAAATGTCTTTCATCCTAAGGACCTAAACTGCTGAGGCCATCGCTACCTAGAGTGACAAACTACTGAATGTACATAAAAGTTTTCTGGGTATTGTACCGCGTCATGATGTAAGGCTATTACTTAAATAACCGACGTTTCGGCCAACGTTACAATGGCCTTCATCTGGGTATACGGTGTGAGCTGGTTGTTAGTACACTTATATTACTTTCATTTACACTTTACGTCATAATTTTTAAAAATAAGCAATGTTTTTGGTGAATTATTTATTTATTTATTTATTTTTGCGGAAGAATGGAACTTTATTTTGATAGGATGCTGAGGTGGAAGGGGTGGGGGTTAGCTGTTGCTTCTTGCATAGCGAGACATGATTGGTGTTCATCGGCGAATGGGGTGAGGGCTTCCGTTTCTCTCCTGTTGACCGTGGGCCGCGCGGCGGCAGTTGCATACTAGTGACGATCGCGTGTTGTGATGTCAGTGCGGCCTATTTCGCTGTGATGGCTGGTAGCCAGAAAACTTTTATGTCATCTGACTCCGGCCGCGGAAGCCTACGTAATTATACTGAATGTACATTTAAAATGAAATGATCGAAAGGAATTTTTGTCCGGGAGATAACACACGGGATTGTTCGGCCGCCGTAGTACACGTGTTTTTAGTTGACGCCGCTTGGGCGACTTGGGTGCCGATGATGATGAGAAGATGATGATTAGGTCAATACACAACTTCAAGGCCCCTGCCGGGAATCGAACACGGGCCCCTTGCATCGGCGGTCAGAGACGCTGCGACTGAGCTACTCTACTTTCTGTTTATAAACGATTTAGGAGAGAATCTGAATACCTCCCTTACACTGTTCGCGGACGATGCTGTCGTTTATCGGTTAGTAAAGTCAACAGAAAATCAAAAGCAACTGCAAAGAGATTTAGACAAAATTTCTACATGGTGCGATAATTGGCAATTTACACTAAATGAAGAAAAGTGTGATGTAATACACATGACCACTAAAAGAAATCCGCCGGCCGCGGTGTCCGAGGGGACTGAGGCGCGTCAGTCACGGTCCGCACGGCCACTACGGTTAGGAGTTCGAATCCCCCCTCGGGCATGCATATTTGTGCCGTCCTTAGTATTAGGTAGATCATAAGTATTTTGTAAGTTTATTAACTGAAGACCCCATAGTTAAGTTCCATAAGCTCTACAAATATTTGAACATTTGAAAGAAATCCGCTGAACTTCAATTACGCGATAAATCAGTCAAACCTTAAGGTCGTAAATTCTACTAAATACCTAGCAGTTGCAATTACCAACTTAGACTGGAGAGAACACATAGAAAATATTGTGGGGAAGACGAACCAAAGATTACTTTTTATTGGCAGATCGCTTCGAAGATGCACCAACTCCACCAAAGAGACTGCCTACATCACACTTGTGCGTCCTCTCCTGGAGTACTGTTGCCCATTGTGGGACCCTAACCAGGTGGGATTGACGGAAGATATTGAGAAGTTTCAAAAAAGAGCATCTCGTTTTCTTTTATCACGTTACAGGGCGAAAAGCGTTACGGAAATGGACTACGAATTGGGGTGCAAATCGTTAAAAGAAAGACGTTATTCATTGCGTCGTGATCTGTTTGCGAAGTTTCAATCACCTACTTTTCTTCTGAATGTGCAAATATTTTGCTGGCACCCACCCACTTAGGGAGACATGACCATCCCAATGAAATAAGAGAAATCAGATTGGAAACGGAACGATTTAGGTGTTCTTTTTTCCCGCGCGCTATTAGAGAATGCGCTAGAGAAAAGTTATGAAAGTTGTTAATGAACCCTCTGACAGGTACTTAAATGTCATGTGCAGAGTATCTATGTAGATGTAGACGTAGGCGGACTGAAAGTACTTTGTGACTGCAGAATGCCCAACTTTACACAACACAAATTCAAAAATGTTCAAATATTAGTAAATCTATTGGACCAAACTGCGTGGTCATCAGTCCGTAGCTTACAAACTACTTAAACTAAAGTAAACTAACCTAAGGACAACACACACACACACACACACAACCACACCCATGCCCCAGGGAGGACCCGAACCGCCGACGGCGAGCAACCGCGCGCTGCAAATCGAGGCGCCTTAATGGGTGCGTTTATGTTGCCACCTCGCTGCTCGCCGACATTGCACGGTGATGACGAATCAAACCCACAGAGTCCTACCGGCTTATTTAGCGTGCAGCATCGCAGCTCGTCCAGCTCACTGCTCGCTACGATCCTCGCCAGGCGACGATATCAAACTGGTTTGTGTTTCGCGCTACGACCATCGCCGCCCAGCCTGAAACTTGCACTGTGATTGGTTGCTTCAAGGTCACTCTAGCAGAGCGGCGTTTGACTGTTGCGCGCGTGGAACTCTCCTGCCCATCGCGCACAATATTGTTTGTTCAAATGTTTGTACAACTTATGGGACTTAACTACGGGGTCATCAGTCCCTAAGCTTACAAACTACTTATGTACTAGCTAAGACTAAATACGGCATAAATATCCATGCCCGAGGGGGGATTCGAACCCCCGACCGTAGTGGCCGTGCTGACCGTCACTGGAGCGCCTCAGTCACCTCGACCACCGCGGCCGGCTATTGTTTGTTTCAGGTAGTTTCAGTACAGGCAACAATGAGTGAAGATCTGAAGCAGCTGATTATTATGTCCGAAAAATCGATCGGGATAGTTTTTGAGTTTGAGGATTCACAAACAGCACTCATTCTTTCACACACACGCGCGATGCCACAGCGAAACTCACCAAAAACATCGTGCTGAGACGTGGCGGAAGCAGGCGCCGCTATCGTAAGCGAAATTCAGTAAGTCTGAGGTAGCACAAAACAAAATATACAAGAAGACTTTGAAGCTGGCTCTGGTCTGTCGTGCCTATTCCGAGATGGTGTGCGTGTATACCCACATTACATTACATCTGAATTGGACCGCGAGCAAACACGCTAACGGCCATACAAGGCTAGGTTGCATGAACGCACTTCCCTGAAGGTGAAGTGGTGGAAAATCGGATTAATTATGGATTCTTCAGTTGCAGTCTGTTAGAAATCCATCTAGGTACTGATTTTATATGAGAAGTGGCGTGAATTCAGGCTAGCTGCAAACCCCGGAAGCCGGAGCTCGGACCCAAGTGGATCCGAAAACCGATAAAATTGATTAAATTCAGTTTCCGAAAAATAAAGAAAATTAAGTGCAGTATGCAACTCATAGAAATGCTTAGAATTATTTAAGGAAGCGTATGAAATACAGCTACTCGCGATAGGGGGCGATTACAGAGACGGATGAGGTCCTGTCTCAGAAAAACCACAAAAATGAAATAATTACAAAGTCGGAAAAATGAAATTAAGAATTACAGCATGCAACCCATAGAAATGTTTAGAATTACATAAAGAAACTATTGAAGGAGGTTGTACAAGGCTCAGAGAGACTGACAAAGACATAGTGCGTACTACAAGTCGGAGAAAAGACAGCACAATTAAAATAGGCGGGGAGAGAAGATCGCGAAATATTAGTGGAAATCAGAAGGATACCCGCATAGTTACTTGCCTGATGGGCATGGAACAAAGAAGAGTGGAAGCTGAAGGCTTTGTTCTATGAACCAACCACGTGGAACACATATCACTCACGGAAGGTAACGACGAGAAGATTTTTACATGCACTGTACAAATATGATCACCTATTAGAAATCGGGCCCCACAAAGCTAGAAAGTATTTACACATAGTTCATACACCGCCACATGTTCACAAAAGGTTTTAACATACCACGCCGTTATCAAACTGCAACTAGAATCTCACACACCGCGTTTATCTATTGGAAATCACTGATTTGAAAAACTAGACCACATTTCCGCACACGATCGGAGAAAATATTCCGAAAAATGATTCCAAGTTCAAGAGTCTAAGTTAAACGTGCTAGACAATGAAACGCTACCATCTCCAAACACATGAGCAGAACCAACCTTACCTCACCAGAAGACCAGCACAGAATGACCAGACCGAGCGGCCACGAGACGTGGTAAGCCAACGGAAGCCGGAAAAACCAAGATTAGGGGTGGTGTGGACGGAGAGACTCGACCTAGGGAAGGTTCGACGACTGGACTGTAACCAAAGGGTGTAGAAACCTACACTTAAAAGTAAAACAAATACACATTCTCACATGGACAGTGGCGTAGTCAAGAAGCCACATTTATGCCACATTAATTAATATAATAATAAATTATTAACATAACAAAATAAGGAAAACCTAGTAATATTAACTAATATTTTAACACATGATATAAAAATGCTATTCCTCTAGCCTTGAAAAGAGTGGGGTTCAAGTTTGAACAAAATGATAATCTAGCGACATTAAACAAATTATAACATTACGGAAATATACAAAAAATATATGAAGGACGACAGACGGTCGTCTTTCAAGGTCTGACTTTTACGGTCGTCAATGACCACATTCTTGTCGAAGCACACTGCCTTGACTGGGAGACCACAGTTGTCATGGTTTCATGCCACCTCACTTGCAATTTCATGTTGCCTATTAATATTGACTACACAGTGCTCTTTTCCACTCTCTTCAGTAAAGATTTTTGCATCATTTCAGCCTTACCACTACCAATGTTTGACAGCAACGTGTCTTGATCTCCTGCCTTGGCAAGTGACCTCAAAACATCTCTTCCCTCTCCCAGCTACTAGCCTGCAACAATATGAACCAATTATTTTATTTAATATGTCTTGCTTGTTTCGCAAACTACAGCCTATGCATAGTGTTTTTACTACAGGATCACAGCTAAAAGATAATATCTGCAGCTAAGGTAGTCGCTGGGGCATGAAAGCAGATGTGTACGCTTCGACCCCAATGTAACATCGAGCAAAACTTCTAAATCGCAACCGTACATAGCCCAATACGCATGTTCTTACAGCGTATGTCCACACTTGCTTTAATGTTAGCTGTGATAAATGCGGTGCAGGAAATAACGTAAAGTCGCAAACAGTTTTGGAACATCAAATGGTAGGACAAATAACGATTAAAACAGCACCATGCTCATGTGATGCTTAGTGAGTGGAGCAGACCACATGAATCGATGTATCCCGTCTGTTGAAAAGGTGTGCTCCAATGCGTATTTACTTGGTTTGTAACTCTCCGCCTAGGCATTCTGGAAGGGACTTTTAATGGCTCCAGGTATGTTGAGCTCAGGGACCATCTACACTCATTTGCGGTCTTCCCACACCCTGATAGTTCCACTGTGTTTCAAGCAGCCGCCGGAGATTGCAACAATCAGGCAGCACAAATTTGAAGCCCATCGAACTCCTCCAGGATGTCTTGGAACACAGGCTCTGTTCCTGGATCCCACAACCACGAACAGACCGGAATTGACTGCCGCCGTCAGCTGCGTGCAGAGGAGTACCAGCGACCTGTAGACTCACTTCTACGGCGTGTCACTGCAGACCGCAGGGCCAGGGGAGCCGCAACACGATATTAGCTGCCTAATCCATATCATTTGCTAAGTCATTGTACAATGGGAGTTCAAAAAGTTTTGCAGAGCCGTTTTCATTTATTTTAATTTTTTGCAGGATAAGAATGATATTTTTTGTGAACCTACTTGGTACATTTAACTATACATTGAGCCTAATCAATTTAGACTCCATCAGCTGTGATGCATCTAGCCCAACGTTTTTTCCGTGTTGTAACTGAAATTTGCTAAAATTCTGGGGATTGACATTTACACCATTTCTTAACACAGGATATAAGGGCTTTCTCACTATCAAATGTTTTACCGCGCAGGTGGACGTTCAGACGACCAAAGAAGTAAAAATCAGACGGCGCCAATTCCGCACAGTAGGGAAGATGAGGAACAATTTTCCACCCATTTTCCTGATTCTCTCCTGAGTCATAAGTACTTTATGGGATTTGGCATTGTCATGGTGTAGTCTGATGAGCTGACCCTGAAGCTGTGGTCTTGGGTCTTCAGGGCATGTCGCAGCTTGTCCAATTATCCAATGAAAAACAGTGACAATGCCGGTTAATGGTGGTGTCAAGAACCTTAGTACTAACCCACGCACTTTTAGATCTAAATTGAAGAGTTACCTCATGGCTCACTCTTTTTATTCTGTCGAGGAACTCCTGGAAAATTTTTAAAAAATATATTTAATTCCTTTTATTCGTTATTGATTCTTTTTATTTGGCTTAAGATTGCCATGTGCGTAGGACTACTTATAGTTTTTCTATTGCCATTCTTGTGTTAAGCTTCATGTATGACTTTTTCCACGACCATGCAGTCTTTCTCTTCAATTAGGTCCTACGAAACAGAAAACCAAATTATTATTATTATTTATTATCAGTTTCCAAAAAGTCAATGAAAATGACGGCACGCTGATCCAAGAAGATGAAAGCCATAGCCCATCCTGGGCAATGACGCCGTAAAAACATTGTTTCCATTCTTCAGTAAAGGTCAAGAATCTAGGCACCCACCGTGCACAGATACCATACTACCCAATGACACACTAGTCATTTCAGCAAGCTGCCGTGACGTCACACATCTGTGATTTTAGATGATTCGATCAATGGTCTTCTTATTCACGTCACTCACTGCCGTCGATGGCCTACCGCATCGTGGACTGTCCAGCAGAGAGAAATCACCTTCCTTAAACCTCTGCAACCACCGCTGGATACTGCTGCGATCCACCGTGTCTTCCCCGTAAACAGGGAGCAACTTCTCGTGAATCGATGTGGCAGACTCATCGCCGATCTTCACCGACCGTTGTCACAACCTGACATCACTTCACGGTCCACTATGGCTCGATTTGATTTGATTTTCTCAGGGAATCCAAAACAGTCTTGGTCCAACCCGCCACTGCCCGTACCGAAACTAAGTTTATTGTGCGGTATTGCTCCCTGTATATCTAGTAAAGCCAACCAATGCCCTTGAACAGTGCAAGGAGTCCCTTTACCAGTTCTTTATTAGACACAATTTCTTCGGGTCTGGTTGTCCCAAATGTTCTGTGCCTTTAACTTTCCAATGCAATGCATTCGAAGATTAGATGTGATGCAGTTTCAACACCGTCATCACAGATCCTACATTTAGGGTCCTCTTTTGTTATTCCCATTGTATGTAGGTCCACTATGGCTCACTTACAGCGAAATGTTCCAAGTGTGTTAGCAAAAAAGTCATTCCCCTCCTACAAAAAATAAATAAATAAATAAAATAAAAAATAAGGCGACTGTGCAAAACTTTTTGAACTTCCTTTGTACACCCCTCTACTTATAATGTTTACTGGTCATCGAATACATTTCCAGACAAAAAGGTGCAGCATTGAAGACGGGAGAAGACGAACTGAATCTTCATAGCTACGCGATTTCACTGTGGTGAGTACAAAATCGAGTTAAATTCGCAAAGAATTTGGCAATATGATGTCATTCATTAGTATGATGTTGCAGTCTTGATGAGTGTTCTGATACGCTTGAAAAGTGTGTCATAAAGCGGTGGTTCTATTCTGAACATCATCGTTAATGACCACAACGTCGATGGCCTTTAAGCCCTAATCTTCCTTCCTTCTTTTCTGTCATAAACAAGCTATCCCACACCTGTTGCAATTGGTTCTTGATATCTTGGACACTGGCACAAGGTCTGATCATATTCGCCAGGTATAGCTGAGCATTGCCCTGTTAAACATGACATCACGGTGTCACATGGATGCAGAGCAACAGCCAGACCGTATATTCCTTGATTTCTGTAAGGTGTTTGACACAGTGCCACAATTAAACCTGGTGACGATGGCTACTTCTGGAATAGGTTCCCAGATATATGACTCGAAGACTTCTTTAGTAATAAAACCCACTACATTGTCCTCGACAACAAGTGTTCATCAGAGAGAAGGGCCTTATCAGGAGTATACAAATGAAGTGTTACAGCTTCGCCATTATTCTGTCTATATAAATTATCTGATGGACAGAGTGAGTAGCATTCTGCCGCTATTTGCTGATGATTCTGTGGTGCATGAGAAGGATTAGTCGCTGATAGTTTGCAGTAGGATGCAAGATGACGTAGACAAAATATCTACTTGGTGTGAGGAACGGCAGCTAGCATTACGTGAAATAACAGGTAATTAAGTGCAGATGATAAGGAAAGCAATCCAGGAATATTCGAAAACAGCGTTAGTAGTGTGCTGTTCAGCACTGTCACATCCATTAAATATTTAGGAGTAAAGTTGTAGATCGGTATGAAACGGAACGAACATTTATTAACAGTTTTGTGGAATGCTTATGGTCGACTTCGGTTTATTGTGAGAAATTTGCAAAGATCGGATTTCTCTGTAAATGAGACGGCTCATACGAGGTGTGTTAGAAGGGTATCCGACCTTTGGCCTTGGGGAAAAAGCAAACTGTCATACCAGAAGCATCGGACACCTAGTTCTCCTGAGACTCCGCACACTATTCCCAGCAGTGCCGCTTTTGTGGGAAGTCATGTCGAACATGTCACAATGGTGTTTAACTCGGTTGCTGTTGCTACCATAATGTTCTTCTTGTCTGAAATCGCGTTTCTTTCCATGCCTTCTTGAGTTTGAGCAACAGCCGGAACGCAACAGTCCACATCAGGAGAGTAAGGTACCCCGAATAGTGCAGATCATTCTTTCAGGAGAGTAAGGAAACCTGAATAGTGAAGATCATTCTTTCTCCTAGTGTTGTAGTTATGTACACGGCTATTGCTTTTGAATTCGGTGGGATTGGTAATAACAAATTTCATAAGGGAATATATATACTGAGAAGCTACTGTGAAGATCCCTAGCCCTTTAAATAAGTGTTTGTAGCATGATCGTGGATGGGCTCCAGCAATTATTCTGATTACATGCTTTTGTGCAATGAATACTTTTTTACTCAATGATGAATTACCCAAAAAATGATGCCATACGGAAGCAGAGAATGAAAATAGGCATAGTAAGCTAATTTACTGAGATGTATATCACCAAAATTTACCCCAATAGCAGAAGTAGCTGAACTCAAACGTTTCAGCAGATCTTCAATATGTTTTTTCCAGTTCAATCCCTTATCAATGCATACACCTAAAAACTTTGAATGTTCTACCTTTGCTACAGATTTCTGATCAAAGTCTATATTTATTAATAGCGTCATTGCATTTACTGTACGGAACTGTATGTACTGTATTTATCAAAATTTAATGATAGACCATTTGCTGAGAACCACTTAATGAGGTGAGTGGATCACGTAACTAATGAAGAGGTACTGAACAGAATTGGGGAGAGAATGAATTTCTGGCATACCTTGACTAAAAGAAGGGATCGATTGGTAGGACACATTCTAAGCCATCAAGGAATCGTGAATTTTGCGTTGTATGGAAGTGTATGGGGTAAAAATCGCAGAGGGAGACCAAGAGCTGAATACAGGAAGCAGATTCCAATGGATGTAGGTTGCAGGTCTCATGAGAAGATGAAGAGGCTTGCTCAGGATGAAGTAGAGCTCAGCCATTTTATTTATTATTTATTTTATTTGTTTATTTTTTATTTATTTAATTTTTTTTATCTAAGAATAATTGGAACCGCATTTTTCAATGTGTCCTTGTGTTACACACAAATCTATAGTTTTGTTCCGATTGATAAAATTTTTCACACTGACTTTCAAAACAAGAGTAAGGTCACTGTCTACCTAAAATTCTGTATGGTGGATGGAGAAGAATACTTTACCTACGAACTTAGAAGACAAAATACATACCTTTACCCGGATATTGATGTCTTTTTCACACTTTACTTTTCAACCAAATGTAAGGTCACGATTTACGTAACTTTTTCAGTGAATGACAAAGGTTACCTTGCAAAAACTTTGTTTGACCTGATCAACACAGAAGTTTACATATATGAGTTTTGGCAGGTAGTGTTTGGGGAAGGGGTGAGTAGATGATCCCAAGAAGCGGGTGGATGGAAGGAAAGTGGAAGAAAAAGACCGAGAGACGAGAGAGGGAAAGGTGGAGCTATGCAGAGAGAGGCGAGGAGAGGAGAGAGGTGTAGAGAGAGGAGCGGAGGGAAGATTGACTGCAACAGAATAGAATAAATAACTTCCTGGAAAACGCCTGGTTTTCAGCTAGTAGTTAATAGATGATCATTTTGTTAACCTTTTCATTTGTGCCAGGTTCCATCAACAAGAAAATTACTTCTCAAGCTACGATTACCCCAAGTATATTTATATTGCATACAGCTATCATAAGAATGCTGAAGATTAGGTGGGGGGATCTCGTAACAGGTACTGAACAGAATTGGGGAGAAAATGAATTTCTGGCATACATTGACTAAAAGAAGGGATCGATCGGTGGTACACATTCTTAGACATCAGACATCATTAATTTAGCATTGGAGGGAAGTAATTGGGGTAAAAATCTCAGAGGAAGACCAAGAGATGAATACAGTAAGCAGATTCAAATGGGTGTAGGTTGCTGTTCTTATGAGGAGATGAAGAGAATTGCTCATGATATAGTAAGGTGGAGAGCTGCATCGAACCAGTCTCCGGACTGAAGACCATAACAAGTCAACAACAACAAAACAGCCATCATGTTAAGAAATCTGGAGGCTTCCTCAAAGCAAGCAGAAGCGTACGGTATGCAGATGTTATGCAGTGGTGTGAGGTACCAGCGACATGTGGCACCGTAGTTTGTATTGCCGTGGTAAATGCCGCCGCTTGTTTCGGAGTCTTACTCTGATTGGTTGGCGCTCTTGGAGGCTACGCCCAAAAACTAGATCATATTATTAATTGTATTTCATAAAACATTCGTTAAAAAGATGTTAGACTCTATATTAATCATCTCTCATCAACCAGCTATATTTCTGTAATTTTTGAACAACTAAATTCTATAATTAACATAAACAAAATCATATGTAAAGGAGGGGCTATGTATTGCCGCCAATTCGTCCGCGGAAGAGCAGACAGGGAGAGTGCAGTCTGACACTCGGTTTCAGTCGTCAAGGTGGGCACACATTTTTCCACGGTCCGTCACGTGTAAGGTTATATTAAAATTTAGTACTTAAAATTGAAGTGTATTACTTCATACTAAGACTGATCGTAACGATTGTGTTGGATTTTCGTCAAAGGCAATGTTAAATGTGCAGTTTCTCTTTTATGAAAATTAAAAAACAGAGGCACCATAAGAAAATAAGAAAGACTGATTATTCCGTATACGTTGAGCATCTTCATAAAACAAGCCTTACAGCCTCACTGCATCAAGAATACTCCTGCACGCCGTCTTATGTGCATGAGACAACACATGAAGATTTAAGTTTGGCGAACGAATTTTTTCGAGAACTGGTTAGTTTTCACTTTGAAGCATTGAAAACACCTAGGACGCCTCACTTGCTTTGTCATCTCTTTACAACAGAGAACTGGTTCAAGTTGTTTAGTGTTAACGCTAGAGAGGTTCAACGAAATTTACAAAAATTACATAAATTCCGTCCGTTGTAACCTTCTCATTAGTCTCAGCTTACGTCAACAAATTATTTCTCCAGCTTTGATTACTGGAAGTGATATTTCTATTGCAAATGAAGTTACTTCAATAAAGTCCATGTGGAAATCAAGTCTGAACGTTAACGCTAGATAGGTAAATTTATACACAGTTTACACATATTGCTGAGCGCGATTTGTTTTTATGTAAAATATATGTTATTGCCAAGACCGCTTATTGTAACTCTTGCGTGGTTTGACCGGTTGCAGCGGATCTTTCCACCATCATCAGAACTGTCGAATCACGTTTCGACAATTCTGATGATGGCGAGATCCGCTGAAACCGGTCAAACCAAGTAAACGTTTCAATAAGAGGTCTTGGACATAACAAATTTTACAAGTTAATATACATTGGCACTTATCTTCACAGATTTTAATTTCTTTTTGTAACCACACTCACTGCACAGGATATGACCCTATACAGATGAAAATGACTCGGGGTGATGAACAGGTACGATTACTTTTATAAATAAATTCTTCTGTCGCTTCTTGGCAGAACAGTTCCATATTTCGTGTTGAAAACAAACAATTAGTGGGAAAAAAAACTGTTTGTTTTCAACTTGAAAAAAATGTACGATTACTTTTAATAGGTGCTTATATTGTACAAAAGAAACTGCCAGTTTAGTACTTTTACCAAATAAGTGTGAAATCAAAGGGTGCTGTCATAATTGTGCAGGTTAAACAGTGACTCGGAAAGCTCAGAAAGCTGAGTCACCGCTTCTTTAATTCGTGGGGTTTAGTAAGAGAAAATTAATGCAGACCCCGAGGGTTCATCACTACCTAGCGACGACACTTACAGCAGCACCAGTTAAAAGTTTGTGCCCTGCGTCTAATTAACTTTGTTTTTACGTGCTTCTGTCTGGAAGTAAAACACGAACTTGTCGTGGACTTAATTTCTTCGGTACCTGTCGCGTTTTTTTAAAGCTTGGTCACGAGTAGACATGGCTAGTCACTGCATAGCCGCGATGGAGGAGTTGGCTGTTATCCGTAACCAGCTGTAGATTGCATTCTGTCGACATGTTGGATAGCGTCGGCGATGGAGTTCAGAGCGGTCTTCTGCTTCACAAGTAATGTGCAGGGTACTGGGTAATACTGTTGTCGACGTAGTCGCGGAGAATGCCAGCGTAACATTAAATGATCGCCCGAAGGTACTTGTCGGTTCTGGCTTGCATCTAGAGCCGAAACACTATCGAAGTATAAAACAGCGAACGGCGGAGTGACGATAAAACCGTACTAGCGAGCTTTGTGTCTCCTGATCGAGAACAGCATTCTCTGTCGCCGCCTGGCAACCATTGACTGGAAAAAGCTGTTACTGGAAGGCAGTTCTAACGTTAGCTGTTTGATCGCACCCCTAATCTAAATAGCATTATAGGCTGGATTTATCAGCTGGAAGAGGGATCATTGTTCACTTAGGCGCCTGACGATTGTGTCAGGTGTTTTAAATGAGGAGAAGTGCCGAAGAAAGCTAGCTTCATTAATCAATATTTACACTGATATCGATTATAGTATCGTTTAAAGACTGATACTCAAAGGGTGTAAAACTAGAGACTTCGTCGGTTCTGTGACGACCTGCACTATAGGGTGTACGTTTTGTGAGAAAGTACAACGAAAACGGCCAGACAGGTTGCAGGGTGCCATTGGGGTGTTAATGACGTTAAGAGAAGCTCCGGGACCGACAGTACTGAAACTGTCATTAGATAAATTAATTATAGGTACATTTAGCAGGTGCGCCTCGGTTGCACAGTGGTAGTCAGACAAGTCCACAGGTCGCGGGTTCGATCCATAGGTCCCCCTATAACTAGCTGGGTAAGTTGTAAGAAAATTGCCAGTTGGAGGTCGTCAAAAATAAAAAAGTCAAAAAATCTTAATCTGTAATGATATGCTGTAGTAATAATAATTTCGTTATTGAATGTTGCAGCAAATCACAACTAATGGTTCGCAACAACACTTTCGCAGTGTAAGTAAAATTTTTGAATAAATAAAAATTGATTTTAATTAACTTAAAACAGTCACTGTGGTAATTAATTAAGCTTGGTCCTATCTGACTTAACATTGACTACAGCCTCCAACCAGCACCTCTTACGATTCACGAACAGCACAATAATTCACTAATAAATGTGTCAGAAAGCATGTAGTGGTGATGGCGTGTTCGTGTTATAATCAAAATCGTAATAGTTGATTGACCCTGATTGCAATGATAATAGCTCAGTATTGTGATACTCCGTGGTGCAATGAACTTCACAAATACTACAGTCAGTTCTCAATAATTTTGAGAATATTGTTTAAAGCATTCAACTTCCTTATAAAACTTTACGTGAACTATTTTTGATTAATTGGTTCCAGGGCGTGGGTAGCGTACGCGTGTAACTGGCTGAGCAGAGTCTGGCATTTAACGTATTTCATAAAAAAATTACTTTCGTCAAGTTTGGTTAATCAACTATAATACTTTGACTGCTGTTAGCCTGGTTACTTTCTATATAAATAAAACCAACTTTACTTTACTTGAAAACTCTCTTGCAAATTAAAATCTTTGGCTTAATCATTGATTGCAAAACTTAGAACAGCACTGCACTTTAATTACTAGTCTCTGTGTTGTAACACGTTTAGCAGTTATTCAACTCGTCTAGCAATTTCTTTAAAACTGATCGTAATTACTTTAAAAAATGATTGAACTTGTTAGTCAATGTACAGGCTTGCATAATCAACATAATTCTAATAATGGTGGTAATGGGGTGACTACAACTACTTACAAAATTAAGACTGGTTTCAAAATAAGTCATATATAATCGAACCAAAGTTCTGATTGGGTTGACACTACATTTACATGCATACAAAATAAAATGTTACAAAAGTACTCATCTGTTATCGTTGTCTTCGTCGTGAAGTCCATACAAGACAAATATGATTACAATACGTACTCTCTCTGCTGGTTCAAAATATTTTTATCCGACAACTCTTTGTTCAGCTCGTCTGGCTGAAATCTCCATGCATTGATATCTCCTCGATACACCTTCTAATCTCCGTAATTACAGCAACGATCACACTCGGTGACAATAGACTTGATAACCAAACAATTACTTTTCTTGCACACATGAAAAAACATTACTCTGATCACTTTCGAGTATAAATAAACTCATTTCGCACTTCCTTCAATACATTAAACAGTACGCCTCTCAGGCTTTTTGCAATTAGATTAAACTCGCGACACACTGCGCCTACTGTGCCTCTGCACCATCAACAAAACATTTATGTGTTTACTTTGGCGAGTCCGCTCCGCGACTGCTTCAGCAGCGCGACACTCACAGCTACTACTTCTGTACCAAAGACAGTCTTTACAGGTTCAACATTTTCTCTGGCGCATTGTCAACTTCCAGCATAAGAATGTCCGTGCATTCATGCGGGTTTACACATACAGTATATGTTTACACTAAAAGATTCAATATAGAAAATGACGTTACATAAGAAGTATATCTAGCATACAAGAAATGAAAATACGTGAAATGAACAAATTTAAGACAATATATAAATTACGTTAAATCAAACTGTACGATACAGCGACAGGTGTACTCTTACAAAGTAAGTTCGATGGTCGGAGGAAGGCAACGGCATACCTCCTCCAAACAGGACCATGCCTAGTAAAGCACTGTGGTGTTCAAACCAATCTTCGGATTGTTGACTACTTTACCTTTTTTATATTTAGCAGAAAATTAGAAGGGCAAGAATAATAAGATATTGTTAACTATCAGAATAACAGAGAAGTCTCTCCCACATTATGTCGCCAACAGGGGGTTGGAACTCAAAGAATGTTGCAAATTTTCACAACCCGTCGAACTTACTGGGCAGTCCTCCAACCTGCCTGTCAATCGCCATTGAATTCCTCTTCGGCGATTCATTGCTTTCTGCATCACAAGATCCAGCACCATCAGAAGTAGGTGATAGCAAACATCCTTGCTTAACTCCTGTGTCTACTGGGATGGGTTCCGACAGCACCCCTTGATGTAAAACTTGACATGTGTAGTTCTCATACATTTCTTGGGTTATCGTTATAATTTTCTTAGGGATTCCAAACTCTTACATAGCTTTGCACATATTCTTCCTCATTACACTGTCAAAGGCCTTTTCAAAGTCTACAAAGAGTTGATACAATGATGATTGCAGCTCTGTGTATTGTTATAAAATTATGCGCTGTATTTTGATCTGGTCTATACAGGAATAACGTTCTCTAAATCCTTCTTGTCCTTTCCTCAGCCTTCAGTTAACTCTCTTTCTCGTCCTTTCTAGAATTGCATTTGAGAGTACCTTCCTTGGTATTGAAAGGAGGCTAATCCTTCTCTAGTTATCGCTTTCTGATAAATCTCCTTTCTTCGGAAACTTGACCAGGAGTCCTTTTTTCCAATCTGTGGGGATCTTCTCTTCTTCCCAAATCTTTTTGAAAAGTGGGAACAGAATATCGACTGAGGTACTCACATCCACTTTCAAGCCCTCCGGTGTGATGTTGTCCATACCTGCCGCTTTGCCATTCCTTAGTTTTTGAATAGCCCTTTGGATCTCTATTCTTGATGGTGGTTCTATACTGATATCAACATCTTCCCTCTCTTCTTCTGTCGCTGCCTCTGTCACCTCTTCCTCGACTGTTTGACGATTCAAGATCTCAAGAAAGTGTTCTCTCCGCTTTCAAGCTGTTCCTTTTGTGAGGTCAATAGTTTCCCATCTTTGGCTTTCATCGGCTTCTCAGATCTAAAACACTTTCCTGATGGTCTCTTGGTAATGTCGTAAAGCGTCTTAATGTCATTTTTTGTGCTGCAATCTCGGCTTGTGCTGTAAGGTTATTGATAAATGCTCGTTTGTCACGTCGAAATCGCCTTTTGGCCATTTTCTTTAGTTCGTTAAATTCAGTTCTAGCTTATACTTTCTCTTCGTGTGTTCTTGCTGTATTGAGTCTTTTCTTACATTCCTTCCTTTGGTTCACAGCTTCCCATGTCTCAGAAGTAATCCATTCTTCTCTTCCTCTGTCCCTTTTGCCTAGGACCTTTCCAGAGATATCAATGTAGGTACTCTCTATGCTCTTCCAATTATGTTCGATATCCTGATATTCATCCTCTCTTAGCTATTAGAATCGGTTACTCAATTCTAGTGAAAAACATCGTTGTACCTCTTAATTTTTCAGTTCGTCCTAGTTATACTTTATTCTCCTCTTCTGCTGCGTGTTCCTAGTACTTGCATTTTCAGTCGGAGCGTAGCTATTACTAAATGATGGTCACTTCCAACATCTGCCCCCCTCCTGTTCCTCGCATCCAGCAGGGCTCGCCCTGTCTTGCTAATAGTGAAATGATTGATCTGGTTTTCCATTCTATGGTCAGGGGAAACCCTCGTCACATCTTGTGAGGGAAGATGCCCTATCTTATCATCAACCTGTGGTTACTACAAAATTCACTCAGTCTCTCAGCATTGTCATTTCTATTATCTATACCGTGTTTTCCCATTATACTATCTACTCCTTGGTTATCATTGCCAACTTCCGCATTCAGGTCTCCCATCACGATCTTAATATCCTCTCTCTCTCTCTCTCTCTTTTTGCCTTTAACAGGGTTCGATGTAGCTGAACATACAATTCCTCTTTTTCTTCTTCGCTTCCTGCCTCTGTCGCTGCATAACACTAAACCACTGTAATTAGTCTAACTCGTGATGCAAAGTGAGCTACTATATTCCTTTCTGAGACTGGGTACCATTCTGTCAAACTCTTCTTTGCCTTTTGAGTGATCAATAATCCAACACCCCTCTATGTTCTTCCTCTCTTCCCGAGTACAACGTGTCCCCTTCTTCGGTCTTTATCTCACCGAACCCAGTCCATCTCGTCTCACTTGTGTGTCCAACCTGTACCTTTTCCCTGGATATTTCAGCCAATCTTCCTGCCTGCCACACTGTCTCTACATTCCACATTCCAATTCTCGTATCTGATTTCATGCTAAAGGTCAAATCCTTTTTATCCATCCTGCTTCTATTCATTGATGTTTCTGTAACAGTTTAATCCTAGACACTACACATCGTGAAGTTGCTGGAGTGGATGTGTAGCGGCAGACGTAGGTGCCTGTAACTATCTGTAGTGTCGTTGGACGATGTTTCCGGGCATGGGTTTCTATACTCATTTTGTCCCTCAAGACACCGTCGACGTCTCCTAGAAGTATGTTTGTGTAAGCGTGTAATTCTGAAACACAATGACTTATGGAACGCACACGCATCTGAGTCTTCGACGGGCATTTACTGCCGGAAATATGCGCAGGTCGAAAAAACGTGTTGCGAATAGAGATACTAATAACGGAGTAATACATTAGAACGTCATGCCTGATGCTTCAGTTTTACGCTGTGTACAGTGAAAATGTGCGAGGGCGAGTCAGTAAATAAGTGGAAAAATGAGGTAGACACGCCATTACTGCGCACTGTGTAGGGGTGTTTCTCTAACACTACGACACACCTGTCTTGTGGGTTGCAGCAATTTAAGCAAACAAATAAAGTTACAGCTCAAGAGCGTCCACAAAAATTCCAAGCCTCAGGCTTTTACATCCTTTTCGAATTTTTGTATCCCATCCTCGTCGCCACAATTGTGTCTCGCTTCCGCCGGTTGTCTTAGGTGTCGGTAGCCGAGTGGAGAGAGACCGACACAGGAATAAAGGATGCACGCGTGTGCAGGTACGGAGGTGACCAGCCAGTGGGACAGCAGAAACTAGAAACACTAGAGTAAATTAGAACGAGATATATATTTCATAGAGACTCAGTGAAACTTAACTTTTACATAGTTCTTGACTGCAGAATGCTGATACATAGATTAGATAGGGGCCTTCCTACTGATGATTCCTAGTGCCTATCCGATAGCCAAGTCTTAACTGCTGCCTATCTGATTTCCAAGTGTTAACTGGTGTCTATCTGATTCCCAAGTGTTAACTGGTGCCTATCTGATTCCCAAGTGGCCGATGCAGCTACCGTGGCCACGAGCGGAGTTGCAGCAGAGGGCGCTCGTGGCTGACGTCATAAGAAAGCCGCGCCGTGCGTGCATGGCGGCGCGTGGCGCAAGTACGTGGCGCCACAGAAAAATATATTACTCTGTGGTGGCGCGCACTTCATACTTGTGCGACACCACACGAATGATGGGACGAGTGTCTAAATTTACAGGCGGAGTCATCTGAAAAATAAAGCAATTTTCAGGCTTGTAAACGCATTACTGTCATGTCTACCTCAGTTTGATCTTGTTTACTGACTCACTCTCGTAGTGAGCGATAACCTTTTTTCCTTTTGTCGTTTTGTAGGAAGTGTCAGCGAGAAAATTTTTTATAAGCATTTGGAATTTTATGTAAACGTGTTGCAGGTCGCTAAGTGCTCTCATTCTCAAACAGTGAATGCATCAATGTGGGCACTTTCGCGCAGAGGCATCTAATTGTGTACGACGTCATATCTCTTGAACTTTGCCTTATATTCTTTTGTTTCTGGGTTAGGAACCTTCGCAGGCATACAGACAACAGCTCAACAAAGCTAGATGACAATCGGATTAATGGTTTTTGTTCGTATAGAGGACAAGCATGCAAATAATTGTTTGCATATACAAATATAGTAACTTCAATTAAATATTTACAGCAGTTTTCTCCGCCTCGATACCATGTTAGTTGGATACCAAATGTAGAATGTCGGTCAACTACTAGTAGCATAATAGAAGCTATTTATGAGGGGGAGTTGGAAAACACATTTCCCTTGTCGACTGTGGTCAGAGTTGGGTCTGAAAGGGGAAAAAATAGAATGAGACATTAAAGATAAGGCTTACCTTTATTTTTCTACATAATTTCCAAGTACATCGAGACATTTGTCATACTGCTTTATAAACTTCAAAAAGCAGTCCAGGAAAAAATCCGGGCGTTGCATTCGGAAGAAGCGTTGCTTCCAAAGCGCTTTGCGCCGAAGCTTTGCTTACAAAGCGCCTTCCGCCGAGAGTCTTCTTCATGGCACGAAACAGATGGAAGTCACTTGGTGCGAGGTCAGGACTGTATAGCGGATGGTGTGGGCGCTCCCAACCAAGAGTTGCAATAAGGTTTTGCGTTGCCGTCGCCGAATGTGGTCTCGCATTGTCATCCGACAGCAGAACGTCAGATATGAGAAGTCCGAATCACCTCTGTCAATTTCGACAGAATGGCACAGTACCGCGCAGCATTCATGGTTGCCTCCTCCAAAATGTCTAGCAACAAAACTTCTTGGGCGTCCCAGAAAACGGTAACTAGCACTTTACCTGCAGATGGAATGCTTTCGAACTTCTTTCGGACAGGTGATGACGGATGTTTCCACTCCATGGACGCAAGCTTCGATTCGGGTGTGTAATGGTGGACCCACGTGTTATCTCCCGTCACAATCCGAAACAGAAAGTCACTGCCATATTCATGGTCGACCTTCACCCAATGGTATATCGGTGTCTTATACGTGCGCGTTCAACTGCTGTGTCTTCTTTCGCCCATAGCTGTTCAACGCTTCTTCTGTATACAACGCCCTGATTTTTTTCCTGGGCGGCTTTTTGAAGCTTATAAAAGAGTTTGACAAATGTCTCAATGATCGGGGTATGTCCACAAAATAAGTTCCGTTTGCTTATATAAAACAAACGTCTACAGCTACAGAAAAAAATATTTACTGTACAAAAATCTACAACTGTTGAACTAAGTTTCTCCATAGCTTCCGAAATTTTGTAGGCACTTGTCATAGCGTGGCACAAGTTTTTGTATGCCTTCTTCATAGAAGGTTGCCACGTGTGTATTTAAGCATGTGGTAACATGTTCCTTCAGCTCATCATCGTTGGTGTGTTGCCCACCAAGGACAGACTTCAGGTGCAAGAAGAGACGGAAGTCGCTAGGAGCGAGCTTTGGCCTGTACGGGGGGTGATCAAACACGTCCCAGTGAAATCTCCGTAAGAGTTGTTTGGTCACATTCGCTGAGTGAGTTCGGGCAATATCGTGGAAAAAAACCATGTTGTCCGTAAAACACGAAGATTTACCGATGAATTTCCTTTGGTTTCAATTTCTTTGCATTTAGAAAACGAATCACGGATCTGACTTCACACGCGGCGGCATTTAATATTACGGCCGACACTATTAAGAAGCATTACAAAGCACTCGTCGGCCGCAGGGTTCTGACAATGGCGTACGTCTTCCCCTTGAGTCAGAGTAACCGATCGTAGCGCTGCCACGGATAGAAATAGAAACGGAACTTACTTTGTGGACGACCCACGTATTCGTAAATTATGTAGAAATAAATCGCACTGACGTGTTTTACGGCCCACTTTAGATTTGTAGTTTTATAAGTTTTTGCAAACATTTTGGTCCAATATAATAATCCAAATAATAAAAAAATTAATTAATAAGAGTGTCTGAAACCCTTTTAGGGAAAAAAAATTTAGGTAGTGACGAACCACTGAACTTCAACATCACAGTCCAAAGCATTGCCCACTACTCTACGGCTATCCATTAGGAGCTGTGTTCTTTAATCTCATAGTATTAATGACCGATGTTAACTGATGCTAATGTGGCATTTGTGGACACTAAATTATCATTTATCGTACGAAGAACGACGTGTTTTGGTTCAGTGCGCCAGTGCTTTGAAATGACAACGTGTAAGTTACAATAAGAAAATCATCAAATTCACAACGCAAGATGGCGTATGTCACAGAGAGTTATGAGCGAAGAATGACACGTGACATCTGCCAACGGAAAAAAAACAAGCACACAAACAAACATAAGGAAACAAGTTTTAGAGAATTTTCTGCTCTACAAATTCGTTTATTCAATTTTCGCGTCAGATGAACGGTTCGTTTGCAATTACAATTATATTACAAACGGCTTTTTTGTATTACTGCCGTATTTTTGTCAGAAAAATGTGAAAAAGGGAGTTTCTGGTGGCCTACAATTATGTCTGTAAAATTTGGTGCTGATCGGTTGAACGGTTCGTCTTAAAACCAGGGAACACGTTGCGGACAGACAGACATCCCAAAATCGCCATTATTTTTGCAAACATCTCTGAAACGATACGAGATATGAAAAAAAAAAAAAAAAAAGAAAAGAAAAAAAAGAAAAAAAACAACATACGAGAGCAAAGTCGTAGCGAATTTTCTCCTCTACAAATTCGGTTATTCAATTTTCGTGTCAGAAGAATGGTTAAGCCGTTATTTTCATTTAAATTTCGAGCTGTCACTAGACGATCGCAAAGGCCCACTTTTAGTGTTACTACCGTAACCTAAAGTGGGCCAATAAAGATATGTCTTATCTTCAAATTCTCATTCTATTTTTTTTTCCTGACATACTCTGCCCAGAAGCGACAAGGGAAACTTATTTTCCATCTCCCCCTGGTATATATTAATGATAGCAAGTACTATGGTGATAGGATAGCAGTTATTAGGAACAAAATTGTTACCCTGGTGTCACGTTGCGAGGAGGCTATAAAGTTCCATTGCTGATGTGTGCTGACGTTTAGAAAAAAGGGTAACTCACCACGTGTCTTTAGTGGCGTGTGTGTGTGTGTGTGTGTGTGTATTTACGTATGTGTATGTGTGTGTGTGTGTGTCTCGTTTGTATCTGCTGGCATGTCGTTCCCTTTTATATTTTTTTCGCTAAAGGGTATATTTCTTCCTCAAAGCGACGCCGAAGCTGCTATACTCTAAATAACGTCATATCCACCACCGCAGTTGGAAACGCGTTGAAAAAAAAAGCCGGCGCTACGACATTTCATCTGTATAATTAAATAAATTATCGTCTCCCGCGATGCGAGTGGCGCGGCCGTTTCTATAATCCATTAAATCTTGATTCATATTATACCGCGGATATTCCACGCGCGGATCACGGGCGCTCCTAAATGGAGTTAGGGCGCAAGATGCGCGGCCTTGCGCATTAAACAGGGCCATACATCACCCTGCCCCCTGAATTACCGCCTGTCACTGCCACCGACCCGTGCCGTTCGCCCACGCTGTGGCGCTTTTTCCATGTTCGCTTCCTTGATGCTTTCAGCAGAGGGAATATTCGGTATTCGGCACCACTGTTATCTAGCGATCGGGTTTCGGCACTTTTTTCTGCCTAAAGAATTTCCAGAAACTGTTATATTAGAGGGTTCGGCAGTGTCTTGTTTTGAGACGTGTTTATATGCGAAATCAGCCTTAATAATTAAAGTTTCATTGACTACAGGAATATGTTCTGAGTATTTCGGTATTTTTTAGGCACGGAACGTACAATTCCCGGTGTCCCGGCTTATAATAATTTCATTTCGTTTGATCTACATCTGCATCTGTACTCCGGAAATCACACCGGCCGCGGTTGCCGAAGGGACTGAGGCGCTCCAGTCACGGTCTGCACGACCACTACGGTCGGGGGTTCGAATCTCCTCTCGGGCATGGATATTTGTGCCGTCCTTAGTCTTAGTTAGTTCATAAGTAGTTTGTAGGTTTAGGGACTGATGACCCCGTAGTTAAGTCCCATAAGCTCTACAAACATTTGAACATTTTTTTTGAAATCACCTTACGGTGTGTGGGGGAACTTTGTGTGGCACGGTCGCTTCCTCTTTTTTTCATTTCACTGGATCATTATCTGTTGTTGTTTTTGTTGTTGTTGTTGTGGAATTCAGTCCGCAGATTGGTTTGATGCAGCTCTCCACGCTACCCTGTCCTGTGCAAGCCTCTTCGTCTGAGAATACCTACGGCAACCTACATCTTTTGGATTCTGCTTACTGTAATCGTCCTTCGGTCTCCCTAAACGTGTCCTGTAGAATAACAACAGGATGCCTGAGGGCAACGCCTACTCACAAACTATACAACCTCGCGGGGATAGCCCTACCAAATATAAGACGGAAAGTTGCCGCAAATATAGAGAGAAGCAAAGTAGAACAAAACGCTGCTCACCCGCTACAAGGACACCAAACTCCCCCAAGAAGTCTGAAATCCAGGAAGAGTTTTATGAAAACTACTGTCAACTGTAGTACATCACATTCAACGGCACGACAAAACCTGTGGACAACGAGAAATGCTGATGTCGCAACATGGATTCCACCACTGGAGGCCCTCCTCCCAGGCGAAAATCTGCCGTGGAAAACGTGGAAGTCCCTCAACAGACTAAGATGTGGGGTGGGTAGAACAAAGGAGCCGGCCGCGGTGGCCGAGGGGACTAAGGCGCTCCAGTCACGGTCTGCACGGCCACTACGGTCGGGGGTTCGGATCCCCCCTCGGGCATGGATATTTGTGCCGTCCTAGTTCGTAAGTAGTTCATAAGTAGTTTGTAAGTTTAGGGACCGATGACCCCGTAGTTAAGTCCCATAGACTATACAAACAGTTGAACAGTTGAGAACAAATGACAACATGGTCAGATGGAACTACCTGGGGGATGAATCAACACTCTGCGAATGTGGATCCGAACAAACCGCCAAGCACCTGTACAGCTGTCCCCAGTGCCCTGTATCCTGCACGCTGGAGGACCTATTGCAGGCCAAGGAGAATGCCGTCGAGCTTGCTAATTTTTGGTCTGATTGTATTTAGTGGTTCTATAATTTGTTTATATATAAAATCTTTTGTTTTGTATTATAGTTGTACTCTTATCTTTGACTTTTGTATGCAACGCTTTTGACACGAATAAATAAATAACCCCACACACTACCTTCTAATGCTAAGTTGACGATTCCTTGATGTCTCACAATGTGTCTCACCAACCTATCCCTTCTCTTAGTCAGGATATGCCAGAAACTCCTTTTCTCCCCAATTCTGTTAAGCACCTCCACACTAGTTACGGGATCTACCCATCTGATCTTCACCATTCGTCTGTAGCACCACATTTACAAAGCTTCTATCATCTTTTGTCTCAACTCCTGATCATCCACGTTTCACTCCCGTACAATGTTACACTCTAGACAAATGCTCTGAGAGAGGACTTCCTACCGTTTGAATTAATATTGGGTGTCAACAAATTTCGCTTTTTCAGAAACGCTTTTCTTCCCATAGCCATTGTGCATTTTATATCTTCTTTACTTCTATATATTTTTGACTTCGTTACAGCGTTCAACAAATGAAATAAATCGCAATTTGCGGTGTAGTTATGGCTTCACTGTACTAGGTTTAGATGGAATACCAAAGTGCGGCGAATGAAAATTTGGGCCCTGCCGGGATTCAAACCCGGGACCTGCTGCCTACTTGGCAGACGCGTTGACCACTCCGCCGCTGAGGACACAGTGACCAGCCCGACTGCAGAGGACTCTTCCCTGCACGTCTCCCGCCACACCCAAATCTCCATTCGCCATGCTGTTCCTTTCCTGTTACCACAGCCTATTTGTTCTGTAATGCTCGCAGCCACAATACTGTATTCCCTTATTAGGGAGAACAGACCATGAGGTATCGAGTCACATGGTCTGTTCTCCTTGATGCGGGAATACAGTATTATAAAACAAGGGTAATGGAATGTAGTGACAGAAAATCAGGCGACGCTGGAGGAATTAGATTAGGTAATGAAAGAAGATAAGTAGTATATGAGTTTTTTTTCTGGGTAGCAAGATAACTTCTGATGGACGAAGGAAAGAAGGAAATAAATCTCAATTTGCGATCAGTTATGGCTTCACTATACTAGGTTTAGATGGAATACCAAAGTGCGGCGAATGAAAATTTGTGCCCGGCCGGGATTCGAACCCGGGATCTCCTGCTTACTTGGCATGTTCACCTTATAAGCTTCGTTTCAAGACATTATCCTTCCGTTTAATTGCTCTTCTAAGTTCTTTGATGTCTCTGACAGAATTACTATATCGTCAGCAAAACCTCCATGAACTTTTAAGTCCCTATCCAAACTTCTTGCATTCCTTCACAGCTTCTCAATGTACAGATTGAACAACATTGGGGAAAGGCTACAACCCTGTCTTACTCCTTTCCCAACCACTGCGACCTTTCGACTCTAATAATTGCGGTTTGGTTTTTGTACAAGTTTAATATAACTCTTCGCTCCCTATTCCAGTCAATATTTTCAAACGCTTCCTCCAGATCCAGAAATGCTAAAAACGTAGGTTTCCCTTTAATTAGCCTATCCTCTAAGATAAGTCGTAATATGAGTTGCCTCGTGTCTTCCTACATTTCTCGTAATCCTAACTGATCTTCCCCAAGGTCGGATTCCACCAGTTTTTCCATTCTTCTGTAAATAATTCGTGTTAGTATTTTGCAACATGACTTATTAAACTGATAGTTCTGTAACTTTCACATTTGTCTGCACTTGCTTTCTTAGGAATTGGAATCACTATTTTCTTCTTGAAGTCTGAGGGAATTCCCCCTGTCTCATATATCTTGCACAACAGGTGGAACAATTTCTTCATGACTGTCTCTTCTAAAGGACAATAGCAGTACAGACCGAATATCATCTACTCCAAGGGCCTTGTTTCTACTTAAAGCTCTTACTGTTATGTCAAATTCTTCTCGCAGTGTAGTATCTCGTATCCTATCTTCCTGTACTTCGTCTTCCACTTCTAGAATACTGCCTTCCATCTTTCAGCTTTCCTTCTTTGCTTAGTACTGGTTTTCCGACTGAGTTCTTGATAATCATACCGCTGCTTTTCTTGTCTGCAAATGTCTCATTTATTTTCCTGTAGGGGGTATCTGTCTTTCCCATTCCTCCCTTCTGCATGCTTCACTTGATGCATTTTTATATTTACTTCTTTCATAAATTAAGTTCAGCATCTCCTGTGTTATCCAGGGATTTCTATTAGGCCTTGCCCTTCTGCCTATATGATTCTCTGCGACCTTCAATACTCTCTCTCTTAGATCCTTATCTAGAGCAATGTTTTACAAACTTTTTGAGTTCGCGACCCCCTTTCCAACTAAAAAAAATTTCTCGTGACTCCCGTTCTCCACCCCGTCCTCACCGAACTGTAACACAGTGATGTATATTAATTCAATGGTAGCGAATTTTGTATTTTCTTCTGTCGATAAAATATTCTTGTAAAAAAGGATACAGTATTATACATTTTAGGATTAACTTTTTAGTTTATTTTCCGGAATGGAACACATTAGCCCAGTTTTACATTAATATCTACAGAAAAATGAAAGTTGCATGACGAATGATTTGTGTTGCATATAAGATTTGGAAGCGAATTATTTTCGTCCAGTGTACCATAGGTGCACAGGAGAAACACGAGCACAGCTTGTAGGTGAAACCGACGTTATTTCCTTCACGTTAAAGGTCGACCACTGTACGACACAAGAGCTGTGTTTTATCACTAAAATTAGCAAATTACGTCCGTGTGAACTATCGGTTATTTCCTGCTACAAAACCTTGTTCCCTGGCCCAAACTGAGAACTGATTCGTTTCAAATTACTTCAATAACAGGACGTTAATACTACAGCGGTCAATATACATAGCAGCTCACACGTTATTACACACAGACATTAATTAGAAAGCCACCACAAAGTTATCTTAGAAAGGTGGCTAAGAAAACATTCATGGTTCAACGGAATTTAGACATAATTTGCATCTGAGCTTGTTCTCAGCACTTGTGAAGAACAATATTAAATAAAAGAGGGAAATTGCTCTAAAACTACAATTTATAGGCGACTTACGAATTATGCTGAACTTAGTCCTGTTTATTGAGATAGAAAACAAGCAAAATGAGGAACAAAATTTGTTAATAAAATATAAATGCATCTCTTACATGGATTAATGCGGACGGTGCCCAGCCTAAATTATACATGATTTAATGCTACTGAGGGGAAGGATTCACAAACAACACTCATTCTCTCACACACACGCAATACCACAGCGAAACTCACCAAAAACAGCGTGCTGAGACGAGGCGGAAGCAGGCGCCGCTATCGTAGGCGAAATTCAGCAAGTCGGAGGTAGCACAAACACAATATACAAAAACACTTTAAAGCTGGCTCTGGTCCGTCGTGCCTATTTTGAGATGGTGCGCGAGTATACCCAAGTTAAATTACATATGAATAGGACTGCGAGCAAACACGCTATCGGCGACGCACGGCTACGTTACATGAACGCACTCCACTGAAGCTGAAGTGGTTGAAAATCGGATTCATTATACAAAATCACAGTGGATTCTTAAGTTGCAGTCTGTTAGAAATCTATCTAAGAAAACGTGAATTCAGGCGACTAGCTGCAAACCACAGAAGTCGGAGATCGGACCCACGTGGTTCCGAAAACCGATAAAATTGAATAAATACAGTTTCCAAAAAATAATGAAAATTTACTACAGTATGCAGCCTATAGAAATGCTTAGAATTATATAAGGAAGCAAATGAAATACAGCTACACGCGATAGGAGGCAATTACAGAGACGGATGATGTCCTGTCTCAGAAAAACCACAAAAATGAATTAATTACAAATTTTCACGGCGACTTACGGATGATTCCCGTGACACTCTATCTTCACTATAACTTGATAATACAAAATAAACTGCCCTTCTCTGGACATTCTCTAAAATCTAAATCGACCGTCAGTCCCACTTGGTGGGGATTGCACAATGCGCAACAATACTCCAAAATTCGACGCACAAGTATTGTGTAGGCAGTTTCTTTAGTAGAACTGCTGCAACTTCTAAGTGTTCTGTCAACGAAAGGTAGTCTTTGGTTTCCTTTCCCTACAATATTTTCTATGTGTTCTTTCCAATTAAAATTTTTTGTAATTCTGACTCCTAGGTACTTAGTTGAATTTATGGCCTGTATATTTGACTGATTTTTCGTGAAACTGAAGATGAACGAATTTCTTTTAGTGGCCATATGGATCACTTCACACTTATTATCTACATCTACATACTCAGTAAGCCACCCGACGTTTTGTGGCGGAGGGTACCTTGATTACCAATATAGGTTCTCCCTCCTATACCAGTCACGTATTGTTAGCGGAAAGAAAGATTGGCGGTATGCCTCTGTGTGGGCTCTAATCTCTCTGATTTTATCCTCATGATCTCTTTGTGACGCTTTCACGATTAGTAAATGATCCTGTAACGAAGCGCGCTGCTCTCCGTTGGATCTTCTCTACTTCCTCTATCAACCCCACCTGGTACGGATCCCACACCGGTGAGCAGTATTCAAGCAGTTGGAGAACAAATGTACTGTAACCTACTTCCTCTGTTTTCGGACTGCATTTTCTTAAGATTCTTCCAATGAATCTAAGTCTGGCATCTTCTTTACCGACGATTAATTTTATACGGTCGTTCCATTTTAAATCACTCCTAATGCCTACTCCCAGATAATTTATGGAATTAACTGCTTCCAGTTGCTGCCCTGCTATAGTGTAGCTAAATGATAACGGATCTTTCTTTCTATGTATTCGCAGCACATTACACTTATCTACATTGAGATTCAATTGCCATTCCCTGCACCATGCGTCATTTCGATGCAGATCCTCCTGCATTTCAATACAATTTTCCATTGTTACAACCTCTCTATATAATACAGCATCATCCGCAAAAAGCGTCAGTGAACTTCCGATGTTATCCGCAGGTGGCACAACTGACATAACTCCTACTTTGGAAGACTTCTCTCCATTGAGAATGACATGTTGCATTCTGTTCTTTAGGAACTCATGAATCCAATCACACAAGGTCTGATAGACCAGTGCTCTTACTTTGTTCATTAAACGACTGTGGGGAGCTGTATCAAACGCCTTGCGGAAGTCAAGAAACGCGGCATCTACCTGACAACCCGTTCTCTATGGCCCTCTGAGTCTCGTGGGCGAATAACGCGAGCTAGGTTTCACACGATCGCCTTTTTCGAAACCCATGCTGTTTCCTACAGAGCAGATTTCTAGTCTCCAGAAATGTCATTATACTCAAACATAATACATGTTCCAAAATTCTACAACTGACCGATGTTAGAGATATAGGCCTATAGTTCCGCACATCTGTTCGACGTCCCTTCTTCATAACGAGGATGACCTCCGCCATCTGCCAATCTTTTGGAACTCTACGCTCTTCTAGAAACCTACGGTACACCACTGCAAGAAGGGAGGCAAGTTCCTTCACGTACTGTGTGTAAAATCGAACTGGTATCCCTTCAGGTTCTGCGGCCTTTCCTCTTTTGAGCGATTTTAATTGTTTTTCTATCCCTCTGTCAATTATTTCGATATCTGCCATTTTGTAAAATGTGCAGCAATCTAGAGAAGAAACTACAGTGAAATCTTCCTCCGTGAAACAGCTTTGGAAAAAGACATTTAGTAATTCAGCCTTTAGAGTGTCATCCTCTGTTTCAATACCATTTTCGTTACAGAATGTCTGGCCATTTTGTTTTGATCCACCTACCGCTTTGACATAAGACCAAAATTTCTCAGGATTTTCAGCCAAGTCAGTACATAAAACTTTACTTTAGAATTCGTTGAATTATTAAGGGTCAATTGCCATTTTTTGCAACATGCTGATATCTAAATCACTTTTCAGTTGCTCCCGGTGGAGCTGTTGAAATCATTACAGAGAGAAGGGAAAAAGGAGCTGATTGGACTGTATTATCAGATATACACGACAGGAAACTGGCCAAAGGATTTTTGCAAAAGTATCCTAATACCTATAGAAAAGAAAAAGAACAGCAAAAAGTAAGAGGAACATACGACTATGAGTCTGATATCACATACAGTCAAAGTCTTGCTAAGGACGCTCCACAGAAGACTATATGGAAAGTTGAATGCCGGAATGGGCGAGGACCAGTTTGATTTCAGACGAGGAGTAGGAACTAGAGATTCCATTGGACTACCGAGAGTGATAGGAGAGGGGTACATGGAGAAGAAGAGAAAGGTGTATGCCGTATTCATTGATCTGGAGAAGGAATTTGACCGTGTGAGATGGGACAAATTGATGGCAATCCTAAGGAAACATGGAGTTGACTGGAGGGATAGAAAACTAATTACAAATTTGTACTTGAACCAGACATCAACAGTAAGAATAGGAGGTGTGATAAGCGAAGAAATTGAACTGGGAAGAGGTGTAAGACAAGGATGCTGTTTGTCACCAACACTGTTCATTATCTTTCTTGAAGACGTAATCAACATGGTTGTGATGGCAGAAAGTGCAAAAGAGATGGAACAAATGTTAGATGAACTAAACAGAAAATTATAAGAATATGGAATGAAGATTAACAAGAAGAAAACAAAAAGCATGATAATTGGAGGAAGGAACACAAAATGTCGTTTAAAAATAGGGGGAGAAGAAATAGAGCAAGTGCATAGCTTCAAATACTTGGGAAGTACGAGAATGGATGATACGTACTGCACTGCAGAATTTAATAAAAGAATTGCCATGGCAAAAGAAGGATTCAAAAGGAAACAGAGAGTAAAGAAATCAGAAAATAACAGCAACCAGTCACCTTTCGTATGTATTACTTTGAGGACCATTAAAATAACAGCAACCAGTCACCTTTCGTATGTATTACTTTGAGTACCATTAAAGAAAGATCTGAGGAAAATACTTGCCAAGTGTTATATCTGGAGTGTTGTGCTGTATGGTGCAGAAACCAGGACGTTGAGGAAGAAAGACGAAAGAAGATTGGAGGCACTAGAGATGTGGATATGGAGGAGAATGGAACAAGTGAAATGGGAAGACCGAATAAGGAATGAGGAAGTATTAAGAAGAGTTGGAGAAGAAATAAGAATGTTGGAAGTCATTAGGAAAAGGAAACGAAACTGGATTGGACATTGTTTGTGGAGGGACTGTTTACTGAAGGAAGGAATAAAAGGAATGGTGAAAGTAAAAAGAGGAAGAGGAAAGCCAAGATATCAAATGCTGGACAACATCCAAGGAAATAAATGTGAAGAACTGAAAAGATTGGCATTTTTAGTTCCTTTTGTCCTGTTTTACCCACAGTTGCTATATTATTATAGTATAGTGCGAGCACCAGATGTAAAGCTATATCCATGAAATATTGTAAGTACAACATCCAGATATCAATACTATACCAAAACAACGCATCAGAACTGTTAATAACCTAAAAATACTGAGAAATGTAAATATAAAATATTGTAAAACATAATCATGTATACATTACAGGCCACTGATGATGCCTTCCAAATAAAGGCGAAATGCAAATGGCAATAAAATATTTTATTAAATCAGTTGCATAGACAGATAACTGAAATACCTACACTATAATATTATGAAAAGATTGGCTTTGGACTGAGAAAAGTGGAAGAGGATCAACCCATGAGAAGAAGAGGATCAACCCATCAAAAGACCTGCCGCGAGGCAGAATACAATTGATGATGATTTGACCTTCTACTGACTTTACTAAACGATAAGTGACAGCATCATCCACGAACATCCTGAAAGAGCTACTATCAGATTGTCTCCTAAATCGTTTATAAAAATAAGGAACAGTAGGGGCCCTAAAACACTTCCCTGAGGAACATCGCTGATGGTTCCGGCAAAGTTCCGTGAACAGCACTCGGAACTGCGGTTCTAGGAAAGAGCAATATGTCCAAAGTAGAAGCTCTGATCTCCTCGAAGCGAAGAAAGAAAACATTTCGTGCTCGCAGAGAGGCAACAAGGCAGCGGATGAGAACCGTGGAGCAGTAATCGCCATAAAACGGTGGCCTGCGACCCGTGCAACGCCGCGCGGGGGCAAAGTAATCGGAGCCGCGTCTGGGCAGGGCCGCTGATTAAAAGCCCGGCCAGGAGGAGACAGCGGGCCTTTCAGGCCGCAGATCGTCCAATTTAAGGCCGCCGCCGAGGCTCTTCCGCCAAACAAACTCCAATATCTTTCCTCCGAGTTGTCGGTTGGCGGACAGGAGGGCCTGGCGGCCACCTCGTGCTCGACACAGAGGGCGGACCACCGCAGTACAGCCCTCCCCCATCCAGAGCAACTTCTCTGCCGTACCCGAGGAGAATAAATTTAAAACGAACTCACTCGATTCCTCAAGTCCTTACATTTCACGTCCTTTCATGACACTGACAGCGATTCTCCATCCTGACTTTCTTTAGGGGAGATCGGCGTAGCCCCGGTAGGGAGGTAGCCACGGTAGGTAGATTTTTCAGCTTTTACTCTTCTAGATAAACTACAGTAATGTGGTATGAATGGGATAGTGTACAGATGGTTTAAATCATACCTAACAGGAAGAGTGCAGAGAGTTCACATAACCAGTTCACACAATATGCAAAAAACAACTGATTCCTCAAACGGGGGAAAAAATTAAAAATGGGGTGCCACAGTCCTTTGCTGTCTAATATATAAAGCAGAGTGTCCGTATATGTGTACGTGTTGCATACAAATCAAATCTACAGTTTTGTTCCCATCTTTATGAAATTTTGTACACGTAAGCTTCAATCCATGAGAACGGTCGCTGTAAGTGTAAAAATCACGTACAATACATAGTTCACGAGATATGACATCATAAACAATGAGATGCGTGAAAAACTGCTGCGTTTAGCTACAATGCTGCTCATTTTCTCCTAAACCACTGGACCGATTTCAACCAAATTTGGTACACACATTCCTTACCTTGAGGTAACAATTGCTGCATGGTTAAGAATAACATACGGCTCGTGGTTCAAAAGGTATTACGTCATAACCAATAGAAATCGCAAAAGGAATTCGCAAAAATGCCATATAATGCGGGAGACTTTCGAAATACACAGTATGAGAATGACAGTACTTAGCAACTTGCAACAAACGTTAAACATAATTTCAAGCCTTTATTAAACTTTTTCTCGCTGGCAACCATAGTAAAATAATGTTTATCGAGTAAAACTACGGCAGTCGATTTGACGTTACAATTTCTAAACTACAAATTTTAGCCGCAAGAAATTTTATAGACAGTATACGCACATACAACTGAATGTACCTTCGAAATTGTATCAAGTACGACACGTAGTTCATGATGTTTGAGCACATAAACAGTAACGTTTGTGGAAAATAGCCCCATCACGCATCAAGTTTTACCCTACTACTTTTTTACTGCTAATTGTATTCGTAACAGATTTTACATACATAAAGCACCTATACAAATGAATACATTCCTGAAAAATTACACAATTGTATAACATAAAACTGAATAAATATGAGATCGCAAGCATTTTATATGTCATTTGTATTTTAATTGCTATCTTTCTTTGTTTTGATATTGCAGTCATAATTTTGTACATTATTATTTCTTATTTATTCTGCAATAAATATACGATGTTTTTGGAAAAAAATGGAGATGGACAGAGACAGAAGGGATAGGAGAAGAAGTACCTCAAGACAGGAATAAATAAATAATAGTTCTTAATATATATTAATGACTTGCCTTTCTATATTCATGAAGATGCAGAGCTGGTTCTTTTTGCTGATGATACGAGTATAGTTACCACACCTGACAGACAAGAACTAACTAAAGAAATTGTAAACGACGTCTTTCAGAAAATCATTAAGTGGTTCTCAGCAAATGGACTATAATTAAATTTTGATGAAACACAGTACATATAGTTCCATACAGTAAATGGAATGACACCATTAATAAATATAGACTTTGATCAGAAATCTGTAGCAAAGGTAGAATATTCAAAGTTCTTAGGTGTATCCAATGATGAGGGGTTCAACTGGAAAAAACAAATCGAAGATCTGCTTCTTATGCTATTAGGGTAAATTTTGGTGATATACATCTCAGTAAATTAGCTTACTATACCTATTTTCATTCTCTGCTTTTGTATGGCATCATTTTCTGGGATACTTCATCATTGAGTAAAAAAGTAATCATTGCACAAAAGCGTGTAATCAGAATAATTGCTGGAACCCATCCAAGATCATCCTGTAGACACTTATTTAAAGAGCTAGGGATCTTCACAGTAGCTTCACACTTAGCAATAGAAGTGTACTTAACTACAACACTAGGAGAAAAAATGACCTTCACTATTCAAGGTTAAATCTAGCTTTGGCACAGAAAGGGGTGAATTATGCTGCCATGAAAGTCAACTAGCAAACAGCATCAAAAGCCTGTCAGATAACCAACTAGCATTTAAGAATAAATTAAAAGAATTTCTGAATGGCACCTCCTTCTACACTTTAGATGAATTTTTAGATATAAATTAGTAAATCTGAAAAAAAAAAAAATTAAAAAGAATTGTGTCATGTAATATTTAGTACAAAGTAATAATTTGTAAAGACATCTTTCATTAACCTGATAGTTCCACATCATTATGAATTGTCGTATTCATATTCTTCCGAACAAGTACTAATCTAATCTAATCTAATCTAGAAAATCTCTTGCTGGTACTGCGCATTGCGCGTCCAATGGTGAACTAACTCCTCAAGCGACGCCATTACTGTTGTGTCTGTTGTGCAGCTGTGACCGTGGAAGATTTCTATGTCATTGAACTCTAATTTTCACTTAACTTCTAGCAACTGTAAGTACCGTTTTCATTAGAATTTCTTTACTACATCATTTCCATGAATACTAGGTTTCGATACGGTTTAATTAACTGTATTATGCAAGTAGCTTAGGTAGTTATTTATAACCCATAAGGACGATTTTACCAAAATGTGCAAAACGAGTAGCCCCGGTAGACATCAATGGGTTAATGGCAGCAGCCTACCGTAGCTCCCCCTCAAGCCTTACTGTAATGATCCCTGCTACAGATGCCAGCAACATGGCATAGAACCACGAATCGAGGGAGTTGGTCTGAAGGAGCCTTCAAAAGTGTATTGAATTTTATCGCGGAGGGTAATTCTATCAGTGCAGCTAGCATAGTTTCAATATTCCATTAGGCACTGTGCAAGAACGCAGAGAGAAAGACAAGGTATCTAAACCTCACTTGGAGAGTAATTCAACATTCACTCAACAACAGCCAGCCGCGCTGGCCGAGGGGACTGAGGCGCTTCAGTCACGGTCTGCACGGCCACTACGGTCGGGAGTTCGAATCCCCCCTCGGGCATGGATATTAGTGCCGTCCTTAGGATTAGCTAATTCATAAGTAGTTTGTCAGTTTAGGGACTGATGACCCCGTAGTTAAGTCCCATAGACTATACAAACATTTGATTTGAACACTCAACAACAAGAGGAAGCACTTGCTAATAGAGTAAAGTTGTTATCAAACATTTTTAATGGTTCGTCTACACAGGAAGTGCAAAGAGTAGCCTTTGAATTTGCTGGACAAAACAAGACAGCTCACAGGTTTTCTCAAAATGTGCGTTTGACGGGAAAAAACTGGTTTGAAGGCTTTTTAAAACGAAATCCTACAATCAGTATTAGAAAACGAGAATCTATTAGTTTTCACAGAATTACTGGTTTTAACGAAGACGATGTGAAAAAATGATTCCACTATTTAATCACCTTCAAAAATATTATACAATTTTGTGTTCCCTTGTTACCCATAAAAAATATGTGGGGTCAAATCTACTGACATCACCCACATGGCTCGGGGAATGCCTGTACATGTAGGTGGTCTGATTTTTCTATGTTAAAACGTTATCAGTACTATTTCATAATTTAAGATACAAAAGTGTGATTATATAGCTTGAGTTTAAGAGTGTCAGTTTCTGCATGAGGTTTCCTTAAGCAGTAATATAAACAGTACTGCTTAACCTACTGCCATTCTCCCAGTATCTCCTACTTGTCGCATGCTAGTCCCAACTGAATGTACGTTTTCATTTTATTCTACACGAGCTGAAACCCGGCATTACCCGGATATTTACACTATTGGCTATTAAAATAACTAAACCAAGAAGAAATTCAGATAAAAACGGGTATTCATTGGACAAATATATTATACTACAACTGACATGTGATTACATTTTCACACAATTTAGGTGCATAGATCCTGAGAAATAAGTACCCAGAACAACCAACTCTGGCCATAATAACAGCCTTTATACGTATGGGCATTGAGTCAAACAGAGCTTGGATGGCGTGTACACTGTACAGGTACAGATGCCCATGCAGCTTCAATACGATGCCACAGTTCATCAAGAGTAGTGACTGGCGTATTGTGACGATCCAGTTGCTCGGCCACCATTGACCAGACATTTTGAATTGGTGACAGATCAGAAAATGTGCTGGCCATGGCAGCAGTCCAACATTTTACATATTCAGAAAAGCCCGTACAGGACCTGCAACATGCGGTCGTGCATTATCCTGCTGAAATGTAAGATTTCGCAGAGATCGAATGAAGGGTAGAGCCACGGGTCGTAACACATCTGAAATGTAACGGTCACCATTCAAAGTGCCGTCGATGCGAACAAGAGGTGACTGAGACGTGTAACCAATAGCACCCCATACCATCACGCCGGGTGATACGCGATGTCGCCAAACACGGATGCGACCATCATGATGCTGTAAACAGAACCTGGATTCATCCGAAAAATGACGTTTTGCCATTCGTGCACCCGCGTTCGTCGTTGCGTACACCATCACAGGCGCTCCTGTCTGTGACGCAGTGCCAAGGGTTACTGCAGCCATGGTCTCCGAGCTGATAGTCCATGCTGCTGCAAACGTCGTGTTCGTGCAGGTGGCTGTTGTCTTGCAAACGTCTCCATCTGTGGACTCAGCGATCGAGACGTTGCTGCACGATCCGTTACAGCCATGCGGATGACTGTCATCTCGACTGCTACTGACAGGAGGCCGTTGGGATGCAGCACGGCGTTCCGTATTGCCCTCCTGTACCCACCGATTCAATATTCTGCTAACAGTCATTGGATCGCGACCAACGCGAGCAGCAGTGTCGCGATACGATGAACCGCAATCGCGATAGGCTACAATCCGACCTTTATCAAAGTCGGAAACGTGATGATACGCGTTTCTCCTCCTTAAACGAGGCACCACACCAACGTTTCACCAGGCAACGCCGCTGAACTGCAGTTTGTGTATGAGATATCGGTTGGCATCTTTCCTCGTGTCAGCACGTTGTGGGTGTCGCCACCGGCTCCAACCTTGTGTGAATGCTCTGAAAAGCTAATCAATTGCATATCACAGCATCTTCTTATCGTAGGTTAACTTTCGCGTCTCTGGCACCTCATCTTCGTTGTGTAGCAATTTTTATGGCCAGGAGTGTATGTTTAATCGCTCCCATTTGCCGATGATCTACTGTTATGTGCGCCAGCCGCGCTCCCTGGTGCTACCTGGGCAGTGTCGCCTTGCTGCCCGTCCCTGTCTCCCGCGTGACAAGGGGGCTGGCTGCGACCACAGAGCATACGCGTCGCTGCTGTGACGGGCAGGCGTTGAGCCGGCGAGGGCAATCAGATAAACGGCGGGACGCGCAGAAACGCAGCGCAGGCGGCGGCGCGGAAAGGCGAAAGGCGGGCGAAAGGCGCCGATACGGCGTAACCCGCCTCCTGCCTCAATGGCCCTACCCGGGGTAGCCCCAGGTTTTTGTACCGCCGCACACCACAGCACCGCCATTCACATTCGGATCGCACCGCCGTAATCTCCAGCCCAGGGGCCAACAATCCCGAGGTGCTCCTTTTATACGACTCAATAACACACGGACCTTCTTTAGAACGATTTCTGTTCTAATGAGATGAATTATTCAGTAGAGCAGAAATCGCTTTGGTTTGCGGGGGGGACGGATAAAAGGCGAGGGCCACAGAAGCCATTGTTCCGCACACCTTTTATTTCCCCTCTTTCTACTGCTCCACTTGTATTTCGTCAAATCTTCATGTGCCATCGTTCTCGTACCTCTTTATACAGTGCGATTCTCTGACGTTACAGAAGAAGGGTAAATGTACGTGACTGCAAGTTGTTCTCGGCGGGATGATATCTTCCGGGGTGATAAACCGAGTGTTAGCGTCATCATGTCACGACGTTTCCGTGAGACTCGTAGCCATCATCTTCGGGTGAATCCGATGAGTACGAAACTGCATCTACATCTACATGGATGCTTTGCAAGTCACAATGATGTGAATGGCAGATAGAGCATCGAACCACTTTTATGATATTTCTCTGTAGTTCCATTCTCTAATAACTCAGAGGAAAAGGGAACACCTAAATCCTTCTGTTTTTAATCTGATTTATTTTATTGTGATGGTCTTGTCTCCCTGTGTAGGTGGACGCTAACAATATACACTCGGTCGCAAAAGTATTCGGACAGTGGGAAGTTTCACAATGAGTACTCGAGAAACACTATGTAACCCAAACATATTTATTAGCAATATGTATACGTAACAACGTGAATTACAAAGAATTATTCTATTATTTCGTTTCCAAAACATAAATAACAGAAAAATTAACAACAAAAATGAAACAACCTGCTCACCTTGCTGCTACAAAAGTGCTCAGACACTGTCCAATAAATGTTCATAAGTTGTAAGACGAAAAACCGCTCTGCAGTATACAGTAGCTTGGCCTGTGATTTATTAATCGTAATAAAAAATGCAAGTCTCACTGGAAACTACTGTCTGTTGAAATTAAAAGGTAGACCTGCTGGACGTAATATGTATTCATTGGTTGCACACTGTTTCATTCTCTTCCTTTCCCTGTAGCTCTAAAGAAGTCTCTTGCTTTCGCCTGCAGCCGACTACGCTTCACAGTTGGTTCACAATTGTCAACAGCACTTTCAGCTTTCAGGAATTCCTTTCAGCTGACTGAAATTCAGAAGTGCCTTAGTAGTAAATACGTAAATGTATTAAAATGGATGCATTATGTGAAAGGTTTTTTTTTTTTTTTTTTTTTTTTTTTTTTTTTTTTTTTTTTTTTTTTTTTTTTTACCCATCGCAGTATGTACGATCTCATATTTATTGAATTATAAGTAGTAAAGTTGTATAATTTTGTAGGTATATATATTAATTTCAGTAAGTGCTGCACGTCGATAAAATCTGTTACGAAAACAGCAGTAGATTTCTTTGGAAATTGGAAACGTTTAAACAGAATTTGGATATTTCTTGCGGAATGTACTGCCAACAGAATAATAAAGACTTAAAAAAATGTAAAACATAATGCAGTACCTTTTTACGGATGTCACGTTTATGACGTAATATCTCCGAATTACGTGTCCTACTAAAAAATTATTTACCGGATTCGTAGAGTGGAATATTACGAAACTGCCTGCGAAATGTGTTGTAAATGGAGTTGGTAGTAAAGAGGTAGTAAATCACGACCTCATGCTTACTAGGGCGAAATTTCATGTATTTCATTGTCTTTGACGTCATAGCACCTGAACTATATGTCGTAATTCGATATTATTTCAAAAATACAGCCAGTGGGGTATTTGTGTAAAATGTCTGCAAAATATGACGCAAATAAAGTTAGTAAGAAAGACGCAATAAATCAAAACATAATTCGTTATGATACGGTTTTTCGTTCAAATTCAAATGTTTGTAAAGTTTATGGGATTTAACTACGGGGTCATCAGTCCCTAAACTTACAAACTACTTATGAACTACTTACGAACTAGGACGGCACAAATATCCATGCCCGAGGGGGGATTCGAATCCCCGACCGTAGTGGCCGTGCAGACCGTGATTGAATCGCCTCAGTCCCCTCGGCCACCGCGGCCGGCGGAGAGTCTAATCTGGTGCTTTTGTTCTCATGTTAAGAGTTAATTCCCGTGAAGTTATGCAGATTCATTTTTTGGAATGACTTCATTGAGTACGTTTAGGACCCTCCAATTCGTATAAACTGAAATGTGTTGTAATGAGGCAGGTGGAGACGCCAATCAGCGCCTTCTCCCTATGTATGATACCTCATCTGATGCACTAATTGTTTTGATTAGTGTAGTTACGTAAGAGACTTGAAATCTGGAAAACTACTTTACCTATGAAGCTGAAATTTGGCACGATTGTAGTATAGGTATAAGACGTCAGCTAAGGCAGGATTTTGCGATAGGGCCGATAGTTCAAGAGATATGACGTCATAAACAATGAAAACTTCGTCTTGTGGCACGTCATAGTGTGACTTTATCAGCCCACTATTTGAGAAGGAGAGCACTTAGCAACTTGCAACAAACTTTAAATATAATTTCAAACGTTTATAAAAGCAATTTCAGAATGTCAGTATTGACACTGCGCGTCCTGTTGCTGCCTGGAGGGCGCTTTCCAGCTGAGTTGTATTCAGCTTCCTGTCTCATCGAGCTGTTAACCGGAGATAACAGTCATCTCTTACTGATATAACCCGCGGACAAGCATGGCCTTGCCTTCATTTAACGGTTCCTGTTATCTGGAATTGCGTCCAGGTCCTGGCAAGTATACATCAATCGCTGCAGCCGCCTCCCTCTGTGTCTTCCGCGCTTCCCACCTTCCTATGACTCCGCATGCCATACCTTCGGGTAAAAGACGTTGTTGTTGCATTGCACTACCTGCTCACTACCCTGTCTGAACCCAACTGCTTGTTGATTCGTTTCGTAGAGTAAACACAAGTCAACATAACCCTATTTCCATAAAATCTCGGGCGATGTCTGCAACTTCTGCCACGATAGTTCGGCGCAGAGTCTTCTGGCCATCTTCAGCTGAGTACCGCCAAAGTACTGGCGAAGACGCACTGAGCTGTGCTATTTATGACCAATTCAGCCGACATACTTAGCGTGCGCGTTCACTACAACTACGTACGCTGCTCAGAGCGCCCTCCGTGTTGGAGGCTTGCCGCTTCGATATCAGATCGATTATCATCGTCATTCAGTTGCAGGGAACTACGCCGACTACGAAATTTTTCAATGACAGGATTCCATGCAGCATTTATTTGGAAACATTATTGTGTTCAGCCGTACAATCGTCGTTCCTCGTCTGGATAGAACGTGTAACTCGGGACAGTCCTGCTTATGTGCAGGAAACATCACCAAATCAATGTGGCGGACGAATGGTGTGGGTAGGATTCAGTATTGGTGGAGGTACAGACTTCTATATTATTCGGAATGGCTCTTTGACTGCTCAGATGTATAGAGACGAGGTCCTTTGACCTTTTTATGTGCCTACGCTGGTGCCATACGAGATGCGTTCCTTCTGGTGGACGATAAAGCTCGTCCCCACGGAGCTGCACTGGTGGACAACATGCCTGAAGCTGAAAGAAAAAGAACGAATGGAGTGGCCAGCTTGTTCACCGGACTTAATACCGATTGAGCATATCTCGGACGCACTTGGCAGAAGCATTGCAGCACCTCCTAGAACGGTGACTACGGTTATCATTCCATAGGATTACAAACTACTTAAACTTACGCTAAGGACAACACACACACACAAGCCCGAGGTAAGACTCGAATCTCCGACGGCGTGCAAGCGCTCGCTCCGCAGCAAGGCGAGTTAGAGCGCTCGGCCAATCCTCTGCAGCTCAACGGATGCAGAGCTGGATGTTGCACTCATGGAAGAATGGACAATTATTCTTTGAGAGCTGAGAACCGACTGATAACCTCATGATGTCCACGCAGGTATGCGACTGTATTGGCTGCCCGAGATAATAAACCATATTAGAGGGCAACGAGTATGATTTTTTCACTACTGTGGTGGCCCCATGGTGCCTCGCTCTAAATAAACGTAATGTAAACCTCTAGTAAAGAGTTGAAATGAAGAATTTTCATACAGTGTCGGAATCTAATTGCAGTTGCAAGGAATATCTGAATAAAATGCCTTACGATAATATGGGAAATACATATTATGTATATGTTTTATTTTCTAAGACTTTATTGTTTTGTTCTATGTAATAACACAATTCCTATGATTAAATGGGTCGTTTTATTATACAAAGATGATGCAACGTACATTTCCTTTTCTTTTTAAACTATTACATTTTTTATTGTTGACAGTTTCTACTTAATTCTAACTTATAATCTACTTGTTAATTTGATTTATGTACAATCTGCAGTGTTACAGGTTGTGCCAGTGTGCGTACAAAACTAATTGACGTTGGAGTGTCCGCCGAGCTTCACCCGACAGACGTGCTCCTGGCACTTGGCACTGGGATCCTCCCTTCTTCGCTGCAGGTGCTTCAAAGACCCTTCCCCTGAATCTCTGACTACTCTACATCTACTAGCTACAACTAGAAACTATAACTACGACTACAACTATCCTAAGAACTCTAAAGACCTCGTATTGTCCGTCTGTGATTTTCCACACCCGCCCAAATCCAGGGCACGGCGGATTGCTGTCAGATGCGCTCATTCCGTGCCCGGCGGTATGGCTGGGTGTGGAAAGTCTAATGAGGTGCTTTTGTTGTCATGTTTAGAGTTAATTCCAGTGAAGTTGTCCCGATTCTTTTTTGAAATGACTTCAGTGAGTATGTTTAGGACTCTGAAGGTTTCTCTAATACGTATTAACTGAAAGGTGTTGTAATGAGGCAGGTGGAGACGCAGATCAGCGGCTCATCCCTATGTCTGATATCCATCTGATGCACTAATTGTTTTTTGATTAGTGTAGTTACGTAAGAGACTCATGGATTCGGCAGTAAAAGATAACCGACCATGGAGAGGTGAACTGCAGAAAGATCTGAAAAAGATATCAGTATGGTGTAAAAATTGGTAATTAACTCTAAATAATGAGAAGTGTGAAGTCGTCCACATGAGTATGAAAAGAAATCCATTAAACTTTGTTTACAATATAAATCAAACAAAAGTGAAGGCTGTAAATTCCACAAAATACCTAGGACTTATTATTACATCAGACTTAAACTGGAAAGATCACGTAGCTAACGTCGTGGGAAAGGCGAACCAGAGACAGCGTTTTATTGGCAGAACCCTTAAAAGATGCAACAGAACTACTAAAGAAACTGTATACACTACCCTTATCCGTCCTTTTTTGGAGTATTGCTGTCCAGTGTGGTATCCTTATCAGGTGGGTTTGACGGAGTATGGAGGGCAGCTCGTTTTGTATTGTCACGATACAGGGGAGACAGCGTTATGGAAATGAAACAGGATGGGAATCATTACAACAACGGCGCTTATCGTTGCGGCGTGGGCTACTTACGAAACTCCAATCGCCAGTATTCTCCTCCGAATGCGAAAATATATTGTTGACTCCCACTTACATAGGTAGAAACGATCATCAGAATAAAATACGAGAAATCAGAGCTCGAACGGAGAGATTCATGTGTTATTTCTTCCCGCGCGCTATTCGAGAATGGAATGGGAGATAAATAGTATGAAGGTGGTTCGATGAACCCTCTACCAGGTACTTAAATGTGATTTGCAGAGTGTCCCATGTAGATGTAGATGTAGATGTAGATGTAGAGTGTTGGGACGTTCTAATGCGCATAGCCGCGGAACGCGCTGCTACTTGCCGTCGGAGATTTGAGTCCTCCCGTGGGCTTACTTCGTTAAGCCTAGGGACTGATGACCAGAGTAGTTAAGTCCCATAGATTTATAAACATTTGAACATTTTGAGTAAAGGGTAAGAGGCGTTGAGGTTGACTAAGGAGGAATGGATTCGGCCAAGAATGTTTAAGAGATATAAAGAAATAAATAAAAATAATAAGTTATGACAACACAAAGTGTTGAATGATTTTGAAATAAAATGCTTGAAGTCAGAAGAGGTTGAACGTTGAAAGGCATAATCAGTCTTCAATTATGACTGAGTGCAGTCTAGGGAAATCAGGTGATGCTGAAGTAATTAGATTAGGTAACGAAACAATAAAGGAGGTAGATGAGTTTTGTTACTTGGGCAGTAAAATAACAAATTATGGTCGCAGTACAGAGGATTTAAAATACAGAATGGCATTGGGTAGAAAAGCGTTCTGGAAAAGCGAAATTTGTTAACATAGAATATTGATTTAAGCCTAAGGAAGTCCTTTCTGAAGGCATTTGTGTGGAGTATTGTCTTGTATGGGAGCGAAACATGGACGATAAACGGTGCGGACAGGAAGAGGATTGAGGCTTTTGAAATATGGTGCTACAGAAGAATTCTGAAGATTAGGTGGGTGGATCGCGTAACTAACGAGGAGGTACTGAAGAGAATTGGGGAGGAAAGAAATTTCTGGGATACCTTGACTAAAAGAAGGGATCGATTGGTAGGACACATTCTTAGGCATCGAGGAATCTTGAATTTAGCGTTGGAGGGAAGTGTGTGGGGTAAAAACAGCAGAGGAAGACCAAGAGATGGATACAGTAAGCAGATTCAGACAGATGTAGGTTGCCGTTCTTATGTGGAGTTGAAGAGTCTTGCTCAGGATAGGTATTGTGGAGAGCTGCATCAAACCAGTCTCCGGACTGAAGACACCAACAACAACAATTATGGTGTTTTTATTAACATTTTCCCCTTGCTTTGCTTCACAGGTTGATCTATGTACGGACTGAATAATGCTGGGGAACGGCTATAACCAAAGATAGGTGTGTTACAGAGTCTGCACTGCAGCTCAGACGATGTCCCGGCGGCGTCCGCATTAGGGATAAAGGCTAGCGCGGTCTGAGGTAACCGCGTCTGGGCACGGCTCGTTAGCCGCCTGGCGGCATTCAGGGCGGAGGCGCCTGCAGAACCCCGCGGCGTGTTTGTGTTAGCCGTGCCGTCAACAGCCCTGCCGGCACTTAGGGCGGCCGCTCTGCTCAAGTGGAAGGCGAGAGCCTGCGCGGGGATTTCATACACAACTTGGCGGCCCCTGTGTCCGCGGATTAGGCGTCCTCCACGCCCGCTTTGTACCTGGCGCGGTCTCCGCGTCCCGCGGCGGCAAATCCGCGTTGCGTCCGTCCACACACCTTCACACCCGATATCGCTTTCGCGCCCCGGCCGCTGTTTACCGGTCTCATATTTCCTGTTTACTCCAGTTGCCAAATATCCCCCACCTCTTGTCGTTCGGCACCAGTTGCTATGGCCGAAACTGATATCACCCACTTTTCTTACGACGAGGTCTGGAGGGACAAATTACTGGAACAGATCTTTACACAACCCTGATAGAAGACTGTTACGCCAAACTCACCGCCGGCTATCGAAGCGACAGAACAGTAGCAGTGGCATAGCAAAAGGCCACCTCAGGCCCCAAATACATAGCGTCTGGCATCCCACAGCGCTTGGTGCTCCTACACCTACATCCACATCTATATCTATAAATGTGAATGTCTGTTCAGTGTACGTTTATCACGTCTGAACCACAAGACATAAAGAGCTAAAAATTTGTACTGTTACTAATGTCTACCCGGGGAAGGCTTTAGCTTCGGTTTCATGGCGATCGGATAGCTATCTATCTATACATATTAATGTGAATGTCTGTACGGTATACGCTTATCACGTCCGAACGACAAGACGCAGAGACTTAAAATATTTGTACAGTTACTAATTTATACCTGACGAAGGTTTTAGGCACGGTTTTATAGCGATATGATAGATATTTAGAAATTTGAAGAATATAACGCGAAATGCGCAACAATAATTACTCTTTAAAAATTATATTTACTCTTTGAAAATGGTTTTATTGGTTGCATTGTTGCTCGAGGGTTGATAATGATAAAAGAGTGGAGTATATTGCGATGGAAAGTTATAGGTGTATATAAAATTCTACGTGTCTGTGTGTTAATATTTCGCTCTGCAGCGAAAACTACAGAATGCAAACGAATAGTCTGTATGAAATTGTTGTCCGAAGTCTCCCGTTGTACACCATAGCAGTTGCATGCCGATAGCTATAAGAGGGTCGAAGATATGGTGGTTGACAGTCGTCAAATTATATTTAAAAAAAATTGAGACTGAAGTCCAGCGATGTCGTTTGCGACTCTATAGCAAGGAGGTTACTTACAGCGAAACGTGATGCCACAGACCATATCTTTGGGACATGCGTGCTATAATGTCTTCAGCACTTTCTCTGTAAGGATAAGCATATGAATAAGGGAATATAAGAATAAATAAATAAAGCAGTTAAAAAAATTTCTTTTAATACATCTCTTTAAAAAAATCAGTTTGACGTTTCGCGCATTAAGTGATCGATCTGTTATATTATTACAATCATTATTGTTGAATTTCGCCGGCCACGGTGGCCGAGGGGACTGAGGCGCTCCAGTCACGGTCTGCACGGTCACTACGGTCGGGGGTTCGAATCCCCCCTCGGGCATGGATATTTGTGTCGTCCTTAGGATAAGCTAGTTGATAAGTAGTTTGTAAGTTTAGGGACTGATGACCCCGTAGTTAAGTCCCATAAACTATACAAACATTTGAAACATTGTTGAATTTCGTGATTGGATTCAGTCTCATAGCACACTACTGAACGATAGTTTATCTATCATAATCAGCCAATACGCGAGCGGAGCCGCGGGTTTAAGCTACTCTAATATATAAAGCAGAGTGTCCGTATGTGTGTACGTGTTGCATACAAAACTACAGTTTTGTTCCAATCTTTATGAAATTTTGTACACGTAAGCTTCAATCCATGAGAACGGTCGCCGTAAGTGTAAGAATCACGTACGATACATAGTTCACGAGATATGACGTCATAAACAATGAAATGCGCAGAAAACTGCTGCATTTAGCGATAATTTTGCTCATTTTCTCCTAAACCACTGGACCGATTTCAACCAAATTTGGTACACACATTCCTTACCGCGAGGTACAATTGCTGCAGGGTTAAGAATCATATACGACACATGATTCAGAAGATATGACGTCATAAACAATAGGATTTGCAAGAAACTGCCACAATGCGGCGAGACTTTATAAATACGCTATACGAGTACTTAGTGACTTGCAACAAACTTTATACATAATTTCAAACTTGTATTAAACTTTCTCTCGCTGACAACCATAGCAAAATGATGAAAGGAAAAAAGTTTCTCGCTTACTGCTTTTCCGCTGTTTATGGAGTAAAACTACGGCTCTCGGTATGACGTTACAATTTATAATTTCTGCACTGCAAATTGTAGCCGTACCAAATTTTACAGACACATAGAGCTCAATATACGTTCGAAATCGTATCGCAGTATGACACGTAGTTCATGAGATATGAGCACATAAACAGTAACGTTAATGGAAAACCGCCCCATCAAGCACCAAGTTTTAATCTATTACGTCTGTACTACTAATTGTATTCCCAGGAGGTTTTACAGCCCTGATACAAAATGAATATATACCTTAAAAATGTCAGGAATAAATAAATACTCGGGCAACGCCGGGTTTTCAGCTAGTCTAATATATAAAACAGAGTGTCCGTATGTGTGTACGTGTTGCATACAAATCTACAGTTTTGTTCCAATATTTATGAAATTTTGTACACGTAAGCTTCAATCCATGAGAACGGTCGCCGAAAGTGTAACAATCACGTGAAATACATAATTCACGAGGTATGACATCATAAACAATGAGATGCGCGAAAAACTGCTGCATTTTGCGACAATGCTGCTCATTTTCTCATAAACCATTGCACCGATTTCAACCAAATTTGGTGCACACATTCCTTACCGTGAGGTAACAATTGCTGCATGGTTAAGAATCACATACGACGCATAGTTCAAAAGATATTACGTCATAACCAACAGAAATCGCAAAAAATGCCATGTAATGAGGCGACTCTTTCGAAATACACTCTATGATAATGACAGTACTTAGAGACTTGCAACAAACTTTAAACATAATTTCAAACCTTTATTAAACTTTCTCTTGCTGACAACCATAGCAAAAAGATGAAAGGCAAAAAATTTCTCGCTTACTACTTTTCCGCTGTTTATGGAGTAAAACTACGGCTCTCGGTCTGACGTTACAATTTATAATTCGAACACTACAAATTGTAGCGACAGGAAATTTTACAGGCCGTATACACATATATAGTTGAATGTGGCTTCTAAATTGTATCACATTCCGACACGTAGTTCATGAGATATGAGCACGTAAACAGTAACGTTTATGGAAAATTGCTCCATCCGGCTGGAAGCGAAAGCAGTTTACTTCCATAGAGCTACAAGGAAAGGAACAGAATGAAACAGAGTACACCCAACGAATACCCATTATATCCCACAAATCTACCTTCAAGAGACTGCAGTTTCCATTGGAACTTGTATTTTCTAATACGATTAATAAATTACAGGGCAATCTATTAAATACTTCGGAATGGATTTGGCATCTTCATGTCAGGGGCGGGCTCACCAAAGAATTTATTCATATTAGAGCCTGGAAGATGTACATATGTCGTGTGTGTGTTATATAGAGCAGGAAAGGTTATTCAGTTAGCAAAAAAGAAATCTTAAAAGTTCTTTTACTTCAAAATTTTCAATGTTTGTTAAGGTTATGGAACTTAACTGCAGGGTCATCAGTCCCTAAACTTATACACAACTTATAAACTATCTTATACCAAAGACGGCACAAGAATCCATGCCCGAGGGGGGGGGGGATTCGAACCTCGACGGGAAACAGCCTCGCGCATCGGAACATAGCGCCTAAATGCACTCGGCCACTCCGCCGCGGCTTCAAATTTTCACAAGATATATATAAATGAAGTTCAGAGTCAACTTATTTCTTGACGAAATTCAAGTATACTGAAATGATAAAATTATTTACTTTATAATTTAAAAAGAAATCGGGGAATAAGTGGTATCAATAAACATTTGGTTTGAAATTGATGTATATCCGGAAAGTCAGAATCGGAAACATGGAATCTGATTTTTATAATATGTGCCTTCCATCTACACCTACTGCAGTTTTACATGCAGCCTGGCAGATATTTAACATCCCGGGCAATGCCGAGTTTTCATCTAGTCTACATATAAAGGGTGAGGTAGCGAAGCCATAACACCCTTGTATCTCCGCAATCGTAATAGATAAAAAGATGCCGTTTGGACAGTGAATTACAGCGACAGGGGCTATTTGAATACATGACATTTCATGTTTGTACTATTTTTTATTAGAGTGATATGAGGCCATCTTTTTTTATGGAACCCTATATTAAATTTTAGCGTGACACGATGGGCTTAAAAAGACGTTTTCAAATACGTGTATATCATAATATTTAGGCGAATAGATTTTGAGACACAAATATGGTCTCCTCTCGTTTTCGGCCTGCAAAGCGGCGTTGTCCAATGTGACCTTTCCTGTTGTAAAGACTACATGGTAAATCGCGAGATCGTCCTTACCCAAACAACGCCGCTTCGATGGACGATTACGATACGAGAACATATGCGTCCCAAAAACTACTAGTATTCGCGTAAATATTATGATATACACATATTTGGAACCGTATTTTTAAGCCCAAAATGTAATGCTAAAATTTAACAGTGGGTTCCATTAAAAAAACTAAAGATGGTCTCATATCTCTGTAATAACAAATAGCACAAACACGAAATGTCATGTATTCAAGAAGCCCCTGTCCCTGCAATTCACTGTCCAAACAGTATCTTCGTATCTATTACGGTTTTGCCGACACAAGGGGTGTTACGACTTCTCTGCCTCCCTCTCTATACTCCGCAATCCACCGTAAGGTACGTGGCGGAGGGTGCACTGTACCACTACTAGGCATTTCCATTCTTATTCCACTCCCAAATAAAGCGAGAAAAGAAAAGAATGCTTATATGCCTCTGCACGAGCCCTAATTTCTCTTATCTTGTTGTCTTTGTCATATTTACGTGAAATTTAACTACGCGGCAGGAAGATCGTTCTACACTCAACTTCAAATTCCGGCCCTCTAAATTTGCTCAACAAAATTTCTCGAAAAGAATGTCGTCTTTCCTCCAGCGATTCCCATGTTAGTTCCCGGAGCATTTCTGTGACACTCGTGCATAGGTCGAACTTACCAGTAACCTAGCTGCTCGCATCCAAACTGCTTCCATGTTTTCCTTTAAATCGATCTGCTGCGGATTCCAAACACTTGAGCAATACTAAAGACATGGTCGTACAAGCGTTTTATACGCGGTCTGCTTTACAGATGAAGTATATCTTCCCAAAATTCTCCCAATAAACCGAAGTCGGCTATCTGCCTTATTCACACGTACATGTTCGTTCCATTTCATATCGCTCTGCAATGTTACGCTTAGATATTTGAACGACGCGACTGCGTCAAGAATTTCACTACTAATGCTGCATTAGAACTTTATGGAATCGTTTTTCCTACTCATGTGCATCACGTTACATTTTTCTGCTGCTATTCCTCACACCAACTATTTTGTCTAAAAAGGAAAATACTTAGGCTCGAAAAAACAGAAATACACCAAAATCGTATGATAGATAATGTAAATGTCTCTTATTGCACTAGTGATACTCCCGCATCTGCAAAACTCTGCAGTCGCCCATTAGAGGCCTCTGCGTGTGCCATGCCGCATTGCCCTTTGACCTGTCGGTACGCCAGTAGTGACGGTGCAGTGTGCCTCTGAAGTTGCGTTTTGTGACGTTATTTGCGTGGTGAAGTGTCGGATGGGTCAGCGATTGGTAATGAATCCTGCTAATATAGTGTGATTGGTTGAGGTGAATTTACGAAGAAACCTTCTTTGTGTAGATGGTACTGGTGTAGAAGATGAATCATTCGCATGTTACCTATTATCTGTTATAGTGTTTCTAATCTATTTTCATATTTCTGCACTATAATAGGTACCAGAAAACATGTGAATGATTCTTCTTCTACTCCAAGACCGTATTCATGAAGAACGGCTCTTCCGAATTTCATCTCAACCAATTGCAATACATTATCAGGATTGATTACCAAACGCTAACCCATCTGACGCTTCACTACACAAATAACGCCACAAAGCGTAACTTCAGACGCACACTGCACCGTTACTACTGGCGTACCGGCAGGTCAAAGTGCAATGCGGCATGGCACACGCAGAGGCCTCTAATGGGCGACTGCAGAGTTTTGCAGATGCGGGAGTATCACTAGTGCAATAAGGGACCTTTACTTTATCTATCATACGATTTTGGTGTATTTCTGTTTGTTCGAGCCTAAGTACTTTCCTTGTAAGTCATCCGATATGCTGTTACAGTCAGTTAAAGGCCACACCCTTCCATACAGCATCATCAGCAAACAGCCAGAGATTACAAGTTACTCTGTCCATCAGATCATTTATATAGAAAATAACAGCGGTCCTATCACACTCCCCTGGGGCACGCCTGACGATACACTCATCTCTGATGAATACTCGCCGTCGAGAACGTAGTGTGTTCTATTACTTATTAAGTCTTACTGAACAGGTGACATAAAGTTCTGCAGGAAGTTGCGATCATTGTAAATTACTGTACGAATACTGCACGTATGTTGTTAAGTAGCTCGATTAATAAATCATACGTAGGTGGAAAAATAACATTATTGCGACGCGTTTTGGGTGGCCGATCATCATATATCAAAAGTGTCATTCGTACAAAATATACTGTATTAGTAACTGTGTAACGACATAAGTGTGAACTGGTGGGCGAAACCAAATACAACAGATATAACATGCGTGAGACTTACTAACATGTTTACATTTATTTCCATACAGTGATCTCTATTTTATTTTTAATTTATTTTCTAATACCTTGGCAGCGTTTTGCAGTAGACGTTTTCAAGACAACTAGTGTAAAAAAGTGCTAGATGAACAAATAACGTCCACGACGCGTAAGTAGCAGTAAATATCTGAAAATATTGGTGAACATAAAATGAATTCGTCTTATAATTAATTGACTTTTCCGTCGATGCTTGACAGAAACATGATACATATTACAAGGAAAACACTTCCAAATATTTGGAAGTGTATTCCTTCTGTAATAATTCTTCTTACTGTCATTTATCTTTGCCCATATCTCGCATCGACGCGAGGTCGGCATGGTTCTATGGTTGTACCGAGGTTAGTTTAAGGCGTGGCTGGATGCCTCCTACCACCAATCCATTACGCTTCGGGATGAAGTATGTGTTCCCAACTGTCTGCGTCTAGTGCTATACATAGGGTAGTCAGTGGACTACGTATATTAACATGGATTGCGATTATTACTTTTTTTTAAGTCTGAGGGTATCTCGTCAGTTTCATACTTCTTGCACATCAGGTGACATACTGAACGGACTTCAGTAGCCACTGCGTAGTGGCCAAGGGTATTGAGGTGGTACGATGCAAGAGGCCGCTCCCCGTCGGGGGTTCGAATGCCCCCTTGGGCATGGATTTTTTTGTCGTCTTTAGTGTAAGGTAGTTCATAAGTAGTTTGTACGTTTAGGGCCGGTTTGTCAATGTCTCGTTAAGTTCCGGTTAAGATTTTAACCTGTCGTTAGCGGAGAACTGCGTTTGTCAATGTTTTGTCATGAGTTAACCAGACGTTAAAAGACCTCAAACTGGCCGTTAAGTTAATGAGTGGAATTCTGCTCGTTACACGGCTAACTATCAGTTAAGTGAGAATCTGTATGAAAATAGAAAGATTCCAAAGTGCTAAAATACCGCAATATATTCACGCGATAAGACCGATTTTTCGAACAAAATAACAGAAGCACTACATGTATGAAAAACTAGTGTGGAAAACAGCTTCATTGAAAAATTTTATCATCATATTTCTCGCCCCCATCCATGTCAGTAGCTAGCAGATGAGTTTGATATATTGCAGATACGCAACATAACCTTAAAATTATTGTTGCGATATCAAAATACAAGCTTATGGGTAACGACTAGTTCAGTGAGAATCGGTATGATGAAAATGGTTGGAATAAGAGATTTGGTTGACAATGAAGACGATCTAGAGATCATTGCTCCTATAATGCGACCTAAACGTATTTATGTTCGCCCAAATCATTTTGAATGCTGAGATGATGCAGAATTTGTTACGCTATTTCGTCTTGGAAACGCTACATGAAAAACTCCACGACCATCTCAAGAGTCCAACAGATAATTACGTATTTTGTAAGTTATCTGTCATAATAGAAAACAGAATACATTATTTATGCCTGCAAGTTTATTAATTTAGTATTTGGTTCAATTGTACCACGCTTCTCGCTGGGCTGCAGTGGTTATGTTGGCACCAATGGTAATGACGGCATCACAGACGACTAATAAAATGTTTTTTCGTGACAACTTCAATTGAAACGAACATTTTTTTTCTGACCAGACAAGGGTACATACAAGAACCTGTCAACCATAGAGCAGGTACAGTATTAATTTTGCTGCAAGTGAAACGAGCAGCAATAACATTTACTCTGTAGCTCGTGAAAAATATTAACACAATTCAACACTTTATTGTTTATCTGTTGCCAACATCAGCACTGGAGCCCGACGAGAAGCGTCGTAAAATTTTACCCGGTATTTACTTACGCTTGTTGCGCCTAGTGTGAGGCCTAAAATGTGATTCCTTCCTCCGATCTACAGGAAAAGTATACTTTTGCCTATGTGCAAGCTTGCACTAAGTTACTACGCACTTGGCATGTTATCGCACTAAGCCCTAAGCATTTTTACTGTCCTACATTTTCCGCAGAAAGCACTGAATTCATTTGCCGCACGCGATCATGTCGCTTTTTTCTTCTCCTTCCATGTCGTGGCGTCCGTTTCTTTACATTCCGATGCACCCTAATATTTTTCTATTGAGGACATAACACACTCGCACTAACTTCTTACAAAATTCGAGCTTCTTTCACGTTTTCTTTCCATAACGCCAATTAACAACTATCTCCTAACCTCTTTCCTGATAGTGAAATAAGGCAAACAGATGTTTATTCAGACGGCACTTTCATTTGTTTCTATAGTCAAATATATCGTAGCATCTCGTTTTCTCCAAGTTAGCAAACGAGAGGTGTATCTAGCAATGACAAACGCTATGCACTTAACGAGCACATTTAACTGGACGTTAAAGGCATCTTCTCGTTTACTAACAAGAAGATTAACGAGAGATGGACGAACCGGCCGTTATTGATTGATGTCCCCGCAGTTAAGTCCCGTAAGCTTAACAAACATTTGAACATTTGGACTTCAGTAACCCTGAGGAAATGTTGTTCACTCCAAGGGGCATGTTTCGACTTCGGTCCTCCAGTGCTCCATCTAATTCATTTCTCAATATAGTACCTTATTTAGGCAGAAAATAAAACGTCTGTTACAGGCATATAAGCCAGTCTTAATTAAATAAAATCAGTATCGACTTAAACAGAAAGGACAGGGATAAGAACGACATTAAATGTAATAAATTAAATGTAATATTGTCTCAAAGTTCATTTCATTTGTAAAGCCCCTCTATATATTCTTTTCACCATTCAGCTTTCCCTTCTTTACTCAGAACTGGATTTCTATCTAAGTTCTTGATATTCATACAGCTGATATTCTTCTCTCCAAACGTCTCTTTTATTTTCCTGTAGGCGGTATATGTCTTTCCCCGAGTTTCACATTATTTTACAAACTTGCGTTTGCCCTGTAGCCACTCCTGCTTACTCATTTTTCTCTTCCTGTCAATCTCATTTCTTAGTCGTCTGTACTCCATTGATCTGCTTCATTTAATGCAGTTTTATATTTTCTCTTTTCATTAAATTTCGTATTTCCTGTGACATCCAAGGATACTCTGTAGGTCTTGTCTGCGTATCAATGAGGTGTTCTGCTGCCTTCATATTTCATCTCTCAAAGCTAGCCGTTCACCTTCTATTGTGATTTCCCCCCGTTTCCGTCAATTGTTGCCTAAAGCTAGCCTCTGAAATTCTCAACAACTTCAGGTTCTTTCAATTTATTCAGGTTCCATCTCCTTATTTTCCTACCTTTCTGCAGTTTTTTCAGTTTCAGCCTACAGTTCATGCCCCATTAGGTATAGTCAGACTCTATATCTGCCCCTGGGTATGTATTGCAGTTTAAAATCTGGTTCCGAAATCTATGTCTTACCATTATAAAATCTATCTGCTACCTTCCCGTGTCTCCTGGTCTCTTCCAAGTATACAACCTTCTTTCATAATTCTTAAACCAAGCGTTTGTTGTGATTAAATTATGTTCCGTGCAAAATTCTACCAGGCGGCTTCCTCTTTCATTCCATTTCCCCAATCAATATCACCTACTATTTTTCCTTCCCTTCATTTTCCTACTAATTCCAGTCTCCCATCACAATTAAGTTTTTCTCTCCCCTAAGTGTCTGAATAATTTCCTCTACCTCCTCATACACTTCTTCATCTCCTCATCATCGGTAGTGCTAGTTGGCATATAAATCTGTACTACTGTGGTCGGTATTGGCTTCGTATCTATCTTGACTACGGTAATGCGATCACTGATCTGCTCATAGCAGTTTACCCGCATTCCTAATTTCTTATTCATAGTCAAAGCTTCTCCTGTAATAACACCAACAAATTTTTTATTCATAATTCTGTACTCACCTGACCAGATATCTTGTTCCTCTTTCCATCGAACTTCACTAATTCTCACGATATCTAGCTTCAACCTGTCCATTTCTCTTTTAAAATTTTCTAAGCTTCATGCCCGATTAAGGGCTCTAAACATTTCTCGCTCAAATTCGTATAATGCCAGTGTTGCGTTTCCTCGTGACCACATCTTTCTAAGTATTCCTTGACCGGAGGTCCGAATGGGGGACTATTTTACCTCCGAAATATTTTACCCGAGAGGTTGCCATCATCTTATATTCATACAGCAGAGCTGTATGTCCTCGGGAAAAGTAACGGCTGTAGTTTCCCCTTGCTTTATGTCATTTGCAGTAACTGTGTGGCAAAGCCACATTAACTGACATTACAAGTCCAGCTCAGTCTATCATCCAGACTGCTGCCCTGTATCTAATGAATACAGTAAAGTATCCCTCTGCTGTTGTTACAATATTTTCTGTTTCCATGTTTGAAAATTGACGTGATCACCGCTTTCGTCCAGTCAGACGGAACCTGTCCCGATTCCCACGCCTTCTCAATTATCCTGTGTAACCATTTGAGATCTGACTGGCATTCCACGGTATTTGACGAGTTCCGGCTTAATTACATCCACCCCAGCCGTTTATTGCACTGCAGTCTATTGACCATAATTCCCTCTTCAAATTTGTCCTTGCATTTCTTCACGGCTTGCTCAATGACAAAACACGGATGAAGCTACTGTCAGTTCTTCAAGATTATGGTACAGGAGGCAAACTTCTGCAGACAATTAAAGGGCTTTACGGAGACTGTCAGGCATCAGTTAGAGTAGATGGTAAATCAGGCTCATGGTTCAGGGTAGTTTCAGGGGTAAGACAATGTTATAACCTGTCACCACTGTTGTTCATACTATTTATGGGTCATATTTTGAAAACAGTAGACTGGCAGGACGGGTTTAAAATAGGTGAAAACAAAATAAGTAGTCTCGGATATGCGGATGATTTAGTTTGAATGGCCGATTCGATTGAAAGGTTGCAAAATAATATTTCAGAGCTCGATCAGAGGTGCAAGGGTTGTGGTATGAAAATAAGCATCCCCAAAACGACAGAATGTCTGTGGGAAAGAGATTTAAACAGATTGAGTGTCAAATAGGAGGAACAAAGTTAGAACAGGTAGATAGTTTCAAGTACCTAGGATGTATTTTCTCACAGGATGGCAAAATATTGAAAGAACTTGAATGGAGGTGTAGCAAAGCTAATGCAGTGAGTGGTCAGCTAAGATGTACTGTCTTCTGCAAAAAGGAAGTAAGTACCAAGTTAGCAGTGAACTGCTCTATCTTTCGACCAACTTTGTTGTAAGGGAGTGAAAGTTGGGTGGATACAGGTTACCTTATTCATAAGGTAGAGGTTACAGATATGAAAGTAGCAAGAATGATTGCAGGTACTAATGGATGGGAACAATTGCAGAAGGGTGTCCATAATGAGGAAATCAAAGAAAAACTGGGAATGAACACCATAGATGAAGCAGTTAGAGCGAACAGACTGAGATGGTGGGGTCATGTTACACGCATGGGAGAAGCAAGGTTACGTAATAGACTCATGAGCTCGATAGCGGAGGCTAAGAGGAGTCGAGGTAGACCAAGAAGAAAGTACTTAGTGTGGTGTCGCACAAGTCCAAAGTGCGCGCCACCTACTTTCGCCGCGCGCCGCCATGCACGCACGGCGCGGCGTTCTTACGACGTCAGCCACGAGCGCCCTCTGCTACAACTCCGCTCGTGGCCACCACTGAACGACATCGTTCACTTGGGACTGAGATAGGAACCAGCTAACACTCAGATAGGCACCAGTAAAGACTTGGCTATCGTATAGGCACTAGGCAGGCCTCTAGCTCAACTATGTATCAGCATTCTGCAGTACTGAGCTATGTAAAAGTTGAGTATTGTATAAATTCTGTGCAATGTATATCTCGTTCTAATTTACTCTAGTGTTTCTAGTTTCTGCTGTCCCACTGGCTGCTCACCTCCGTACCTGCACAAGCGTGCTTCCTTTATTCCTGTGTCGGTCTTTCTACTCGGTCACCGACACCTACGACGGAAACGAGACACAAAAGCGGCGACGACGCTGGGACACAAAACTTAGATTCGGTGCAGAATGATTTTGAAGTAAAAGGCATAACATCAGACGAGGCATCAATGTTAGCACTGAATAGGGGATCATGGAGGAATTTTATTGGAGATAGTATGCTCCAGACTGAACGCTGAAAGGCATAATCAGGCATAATGATGATGATTGCTCAATGTACAGATGCGTTTGGTCAGAACGAATGCGCCACCTGTCGGAGCCTCATGCCGTGAGCCCAGTGTCCGTCGTGCAGGAGGCCTGGCGAGTGTTGTCCGCGGTGCAGCTGCCGCCGCCAGGTGCGTCTCTCCCACGCACAAAGCGGCCAGCCGCAGGCACGAGCGACGCGACGCGAGGCGACAGCCGCTGGCCGCATTGAGCGGCGGCTGGCCGCGCGTTCTTCTGACTCGCCGAGCACTCGCGGGCGCAGCCAGCCGTGGCATGAGCTGCGGCAAATGGCCCGACACGGGCGCCGCCGCCGCTGCTGTCACTGCCAGCCACACGTGCTCGCCCCCTCCTCTGCCAGCACTGACCGACTGACTGCGGTACACTTCTGCCGATTCGTCAATCACTCGTTCATTTGACGGAGGGCATCGAAAGAGTACAAAGAAGGGCAGCTCGTTTCGTATTGTCACGATACAGGGGACGTTCATTTGACGGAGGGCATCGAAAGAGTCCAAAGAAGGGCAGCTCGTTTCGTATTGTCACGATACAGGGGAGACAGCGTTACGGAAATGATACAGGATCTGGCATGGGAATCATTACAACAACGGCGCTTATCGCTGCGGCGTGGGCTACTTACGAAACTACAATCGCCAACATTCTCCTCCCAATGCGAAAATATATTGTTGACTACCACTTACATAGATAGAAATTATCATCAGAATAAAATACGACAAATCAGAGCTCTAACGGAGAGATTCAGGTGTTCTTTCTTCCCGCGCGCTATTCGAGAATGCAATGGTAGATAAATAGTATAATTGTGGTTCGATGAACCCTCTGTCAGGCACTTAAATGTGATTTGCAGAGTATCCCATGTACATGTAGATGTAGAATACAAACAAAGAATCATAACAGTCGGATCTTGTTAAGAGTAGATGGTGCATTAGTAACTGATGGGCATAGTACGACAAATCTATTCAACGAGTACTTTACATCTACATGGGATACTCTGCAAATCACATTTAAGTGCCTGGCAGAGGGTTCATCGAACCACCATTATACTATTTATCTCCCATTCCATTCTCAAATAGCGCGCGGGAAGAAAGAACACCTGAATCTCTCCGTTCGAGGTCTGATTCCTCGTATTTTATTCTGATGGTCATTTCTACCTATGTAAGTGGGAGTCAACAAAATATTTTCTCATTCGGAGGACAATGTTGCCGATTGGAGTTTCGTAAGTAGCCCATGCCGCAGCGATAAGCGCCGTTGTTGTAATCATTCCCATCCCAGATCCTGTATCATTTCCGTAACGCTGTCTCCCCTGTATCGTGACAATACGAAACGAGCTTCCCTTCTTTGCACTCTTTCGATGTCCTCCGTCAAAACCACCTGATAAGGATCCCACACTGGGCAGCAATACTCCATAAAGGGACGGACAAGCATAGAGTATGCAGTTTCTTTTGTACTTCTGTTGCATCTTTTAAGGGTTCTACCAATAAAACGCAGTCTCTGGTTCGCCTTTCCCACGACATTATCTACGTGTTCTTTAAAATTTAAGTCTGAAATAATAGTAATTCCTAGGTATTTTATGGAGTTTACGGCCTTCACTTTAGATTGATTTATCTTGTAAACAAAGTTTAACGGATTTCTTTTCGTACTCATGTCCACGATTTCACACTTCTCATCATTTAGAGTCAATGGCCAATTTTACACCATAATGATATCTTATTCATATCGTTCTGCAGTTGGTTTTGATGTTCGGATGATTTTACTAGACGGTAAATGATGGCGTCATTTGCAAACAACCTAAGAGAGCTACTTAGATTTTCCCCTAAATCGTTTATGTAAATAAGGAACAGCAGAGGGCCAATAACACTACCCTGTGGAACGCCCGATATCACCTCTGTGTAGTCGATGCCTTACCATCGATTACTACGAACTGTGTTCTCTCTGACAGGAAATCCCCTATCCAATCGCATATTTGGGGCGATATACCATAACCACGCAGTTTGGTTAAAAGCCGTTTGTCAGGTACTGTGTCAAAAGCCTTCTGGAAATCACGAAATACGGGATCCATTTTTCGAACCCTTGTCGATAGCACCCATCGCTTCGTGTGAATAAAGACCTAGTTGTGTTTCACATGAACGATATTTTCTAAATCCGTGTTGACCTTGGGTCAATAGATCGTTCTGTTCGACATAATTCATAATATTTGAATACAGGATATATTCCGAAACCCTGCTGCAAATTAACGTCAATGAAGTAGGCCTGTAGTTTAGTGTGTTACTCCTACTGCCTTTCTTGAATATAGGAGTGACCTGTACAACTTTCCAATTATTTGGTACATATCCTTCTTTGAGAGAGCGGTTGTGTATGGCTGTTATGTAAGGAGGTGTCGCTTCAGCATAATCAGATAGAAATCTAATGGGTATACATCCGGACCAGAAGACTTGTTCTTGTTAAGTGATTTTAGTTGCTTCACTACTCCGATGATATCTACTTCTACGTTACTCATTAGGCCTCTGTTCGTAATTCTTCTGTAGCACCACATTTCAAAAGCCTCTATTCTCTTCCTGTCCGCACTGCCTATCGTCCATGTTTCACTCCCGTACAAGGCAACACTCCACACGAATGCCTTCAGAAAAGACTTCCTTACACTTAAATTAATATTCGATGTTAGCAAATTTCTCTTTTTCAAAAATGCTTTTCTTCCCATTGCCATTCTGCATTTTATATCCTCTGTACTGCGACCATCGCATGTTATTTTACTACCCAAGTAACAAAACTCATCTAACACCTTCATTGTTTCGTTACCTAATCTAATTCCTTCAGCATCGCCTGATTTTCTAAGACCGCATTCCATTATTTTTGTTTTGTTCTTGTTAATGTTAATTTTATACGCTCTCTTCAACACACTGTCCATTCCATTCAACTGCTCTTCCAGGTCCTTTGCTGTCTCTGACAATTTACATGACAATATTTCGAAAATTTTTAGCTACAAACCAATCTGAAACTGTTAATAAGAAATTCTGATAATTTACTGTTCTAATGCTTTATCTACTCTGTGGTTGAGGATGTTTAGATTAAAATGCGGTCATAGGGTATCTTACAGAGACAATAACATGTAAACCATTGATATCCGGTAACAATGACCGGGCGAAACGCGTCATTCAAATAAAAAATACTTGCAATCAAGACGTTCTTTTATTCAAGAATTCATATTGTTTCTTATGCATGTTACATCTCGATGAGTCAACATATTGGCCAAATGGCTCTGCTCCTTCATCTCTTATTAATGATTTTTGCCGGTCTCTCGTCAATATCATAGGTAGCTCTCGATTTTATTGCATTCGACAGTGATTTTCTTTTTTACGTTAACACTAAATATGGATCATGACTATGATTTCCGTCGCACCTCGAGAAAACGTGATCATTCCTTATCGTAAAAATTCTCGAATTACAGTTTATTTTATAGCATCTCCAGCCCTGCTCGCCAGTCGATTTCACCTCGCTGTAACGTTTCAACGTGAAATTTTTTATAAACAAGGAACGTCTGACCCCTTTCGCTAAACATTGCCTTTACGCTGTCCTCCATATTCAGTGTCATTCTCCTGCGCATTTAACAAAACTTTATACCGAAACTCGCCACTACGTGCTCTTCATGGGCGGACACGAACTAAGCAGCAGAAACAAGCGTACTGGGTCTACGCAGCACCACCTAGAGAGGTGCTCCCGTCGAACCTTTTAGGCGGGAGGCCCCAGGTCTGCGCTCTTCTACCTGAAGGGATTAGTGAGGCCTATCTCGATCCCATCTATGTTGCCCAGTTCGTGTCCGCCCATATTTATACTTCTCTTTCACTGCAGAAAATGTTTCTCCATATCAGTGGAAAACTCTTAACAAAAAGGCGCAACCTGACAAGCCAAGTCCGTATCGAAAACGGTTTCGTTCACATGAGCACTAAAATCGATTGTGGAATTGTAAAACCGCTTTACTGAGGTAATCAAAATTCTTCTCCTTAATTCAATCTTATAGCCACAGTTTGCATACCAAAATACAGTTGTGGTGTTAATTGAAATACGCCTCTATTTCCCATTTAGTATCAAAGATATTATTATAGTTCTTACATTAAATGCGTAACAGGTGTAGTTTGCAAAGTGTTGGTCATATTGTTCATAAACAGTATTTTAGGGAAGTGAAATTTATTATTCTGTTGAAAAGTGTACCATTTACTATTTAGGATTTTACGTTTGTCTTTCCCGAAAAAAGTGGTTTTACACAAAGAAACATTTTTTATATAAAATCGCGAATTTCTTGTATCTCGAATAAAATTTAGTATTTAAAGACAGATTTTGATTTTTAAAGTTTATTTATATAAACGTGTTTCCTGAAACTACTTGATTTTACATAATAAGTACTTTGTAACGTTTAGATACGTGTTAATTAACATACTCTTTCTCTTTCTCTTTGGTCATGTTTTCGAACATGCAGGGTCGGCTCTTTGTTAAATTCAAATTTGGCGTATGTTACTATTTGCTGGGTGGCCAGACACCCTTCCTGTCTCCACGCCATGGTCTTCCGGGAGGAAATGTGTACCCGAAATGTCTGCGTATAGTGTTCTAAGCGTGAAAAGTGTTACGAAATGTTTACGAATCTTGCAACTGAGGCGGGACTTGGGGACCAGCCCGGTATTCACTTACGCCTAAAAGCCACATCCAGCCGGCCAGCACACCGACCTCTTCGTCAATCCGCCGGGCGGATTCGAACCGCGGTCGGTACGCCTCCCCGTCTCGGAAAACGGTGGGGTTGACCACTCGGCTAACCGAACGGGTCTGTTAATTACCATACATTTAATGAAATTTATATTTAAATGGCTGAAATATTCGAATAGAACAAAAAAATTCGAACTACGATACATGACCATAATTCACTAGTTTGACAAGCTACAACGCTACCAAATGAGCTACGCCCACAGGGGAATTAATTGGAAGCCTAACGTGTTTTTATATGCGCTTGCAAAACTTCAATGACTATTATCGCGACAAGTTTTGAATGTTGAGTCGAATGGCTTTGGTTGATTACTATCTTAAGTCTGACTTTACGTACCGTAAAGGGAATAAATAATACAAATAATCCGAAACCCATGTCGTCTCCTTTTCGGAATTCTGTAACAATCGTGCAATCGCAGGCCAGAAAGAATCGTGAACGAATCGTAGGAATAGATTCACAATGCTGGATTGAATAGCAGGAATCGATGTCTGAAAAAGAATCGTGTTGCCCCACTCTAGACTGCAGTATACAGGGTGTCCCCCCCCCCCCCCCGCCCCCTGCGGCTGTGCCTTGGTTGGACTGTTCTTCTTTGGGGAAAAACAGTGAAAGGATCAGTGTATCTGGACTGGTTGGAGCAGTTTGTGTACCCTCACATAGAACCCAACATCATATTTCAACAAGATGGAGCTCCACCGCATTGGCCGACGGCTGTTCTCAAGTTCCTGGATAGGAAATTTTCCAATCGTTGGATTGGATGCGGAGAGCCCATTGTCTAACCATTAGGTTCACCCGACATTGTGCCGCTTGATTTTTTCATCTGAGAATTCGTGAAGGGCCGCGTGTGTACGACCAAAGTAGAGCGATATTCCTACGTTGCGACAGCGTATCACTAATGCGATTGCAACAATAACAGAGGAAATGTTACAAAGAATTTGGCATGAAATTGAAAATAGACCCTTATTCTTCTTGCTACAAACGGTTAACTTGTAGAGGTGAACTGATGATAAATAAATTCTTTGAGATGCTCTAAAATGTGGTGCATTTTTCATTGTCGTATCTACTGTGGTTTCCCTTTGAAATCAGGGACGTTTGAATGGGACAACCTGTATTTTTTGTGGCGGAAACGTTCCTACATCAAACGCTGTACTTACGTCTGACCGAAAATGCACTACAATGTCTGATGCGCAAGACAACTCAACTCCAGTATGTGGGACACCAAATGTACTGACATTTGAGAAATCTACTTCATTGATCTCTATAGAGTGCTGCCGCAAGAGCGTGCAAGTATGTAACGGGCAAGAGAGAATTTGGAAGAAGCCTTATTTGAGGTGGGAACCTGTGGTCTGAGACGCTGCCTAAAGGACATAACAGCAATACAACCACATTACTGTAAGTGATCTTACTCGCTCACGAGAGACTCACTACCCAGCAGTACAGGAAATTACTTTCACCATTAATCCCGAACTGCACTGTAATAACCTCTTTCTCAGCATAGAATTTTGGATTATGGATCAACATTTAAAAGGGACACCTTTGACCTCGAATGCACGGAACTGTAAGAAATCAGTCTTGGAATAAGAAAAAATGTTCAAATGTTTGCAAAGCTTATGGGACTTAACTACGGGGTCATCAGTCCCTAAACTTATAAACTACTTATGAACTAGCTACAACTAAGGACGGCACAAATATCCATGCCCGAGGGGGGATTCGAACCCCCGACCGTAGTGGCCGTGCAGACCGTGACTGGAGCGCCTCAGTCCCCTCGGCCACCGCGGCCAGCAGTCTTGGAATAAGAGGCATTCATAAACAGGTCAGTGGTGTGCCTCATTTCCATCGAAAACGTTGCATTGTATCTCAGGTAACATTTTAACAGAGAGAAACAAAGTAACAAGATATCATTACCGTAGGAATGAAATTCAGGTAACATTTTAACAGAGAGAAACAAAGTAACAAGATATCATTACCGAAGGAATGAAATTATGTGTAATTTAATAGTGTCAGTGTATCATCCTATATTCAATCAGCAGTTGGAAAAGCTCTCTGCTTAAAGTAGGTACATACAAGGATATGCAGCAGTACTACACATCCGAAAGTGCTTATATTACTCCTCAGCGTGAAGATGCGGGGTTTTGATGAAGTGGTTAAAACGAAGTGGGAGAGAACAATGTGCAAACCTCACTATAGGCACGTTATCACATTCCAAATCACTTTCGCATTCACGCAGTCCAGTATCAAAACTGCAATAATTCCATTTTCAAACGATGATGTACGTATGTCATTATCATACCCTGACTTTCGCCAAGCATATTGCAACATAGGCTTGTACGTACGTGCAGCAAAGTGATCGTAATTCATAGAGTCAAGTTTCACGATGAAATAACGACCATGTACCTTCACTTGTGGTTTGGCACCTTGTATTCTCACAAAATCCTTTCAGATATAGAGTTTATATTGCAGAGAGAAATAAAGATAAAGGAGTTGGCAATATTTTTTGTTGGGTGCGAGATCTTCACCATAACATTTTTATTTGGAAAACTTGCAACTCGAAAGGTACAATCTCTATCACTCGCATGGGAATCACACAATAATAGGCTCTTTCCACTACCATCTAGTGGCGCTAGCAGACGAGTGCTGCAGTTTGTAAGAGTAGGAACTGATGACTATTGCAGTTTGGTCCAATAGCTTTGCAATCATTTGAATATTTCGTTGTTGTTAAAAAAAAACATTTCTTTACGTTCTAAATTGTCTCATTGTACTTACTTTCATAAGCCCTTGCTGTAAGTTCATGCCTGTGATAGCCGTCATCATCTTCTTCACTACAAGGATTAGGCAATGTGTCTGTTCCGACTTCGCGTGATTAGCTGCACCTCTTTCTTGGTAGTCCAGTATCTCCTCTTCCTAAGGGTGTGTAGTTGTTTACGACTGGAATTCTCTGCTCATTCATTCTTCCGAGGTGTTGTCTCCATTCTTCCCTGTATTCTTCAATCTTTTCGTTTAAGTTTTAGATTCCTAATTCTGCCCTAATGTCATCATTTTTATATGGTCCCTCCTTGTGCAACCTTTGACTGTTCTTAAAAACCTCATTTCTGCTGACTGTATCTTATTTTTATCTATTTTTCTTTCAATCCAGGATTCACTTCCATATTTAATATACTTTCAATTTTGTGTCTTTCCTAACTTTATTTCTTCAAATTCAAATGTTTGTGAAGCTTGTGGGACTTAACTGCGAGGTCATCAGTCCCTAAACTAACAAACTACTTATTAAGTACCTTATACTAAAGACAGCACAAACATCCATGCCCTAGGGGGGATTCGAACCCCGTCGGGGAACGGCCTCGCGCATCGCATCGCAACATAGCGCTCCGCCGCGGCTCTTTAAAATTTTAATAGTCAAGAATCCCTTTATAAGATTTTTATTGTCATAGATCGCTTATTGATTTTATGTGACTAGTTTCGACTCGTTAAAGAGTCATTATCATATCTTACTTGTCCAGGCATGTTAAGAAATACACTTCAGATGAACCAACATCATTGTGGCAAGTTACAATTGGTATGCACATCATCAGTTGAACATGCCTTTGGGTCATGTTGTTCAAGACCCTGTGCCACATGTCTAGGTAGTATGTTATCTCAGTGAAAACTGTAGATGGACTGATGCCTCGTACAAAATATCCTGAATAAGATGTCGGATAATTATAATCTTAAAATTTTGTTTATAGTTCCACATATATGTTGAAATTTGTTGGTTTCCTTTTCTATGTCCTTGTCTTATGTCCATACATACAATGACCCCAAAAAGTATTCGTCCGACCGTGGCGTATTGACTATAATACGCACAGTCGAATAAATATAGCTGCGAAATGAATAATAACTATTTCCTTACATTCGCTGATTTCTACAATTGGATTTAAAATGCCATTTATGGTACATATGCCACCGAATTTGTGAACAAATACACGCTATTTAAAATCACGCCTCAATGGATGCCAAACAAGTATTCGTCTAGTTAGCAATATCTGTGGTCTTAAGCTGCACTTAAGACGTACTTAGGTAGCCCTTGCAGGTGCGGTGATCACTGTGTCCCCAGTGGTGTAGGGGTCAGCGCAACTACCTAGAAATCAGCAGACCCGGGTTCGAATCTCGGCTGGGTACACACTTTCAGCTTTGCCCATTCGCAGTTGAAGTCATACAGGGTGTCCAGGTCTAGAGTACCACAGGTTAGAAGAGAGTCCTACGGCAACAAGGCGAAGTTTTCAAGCACGATTTAATGTTCCAAAAGTACCCGATGCGAAACTATTCGTACGCTCTTCGCAAAATTTCAACGAACATGCAGCGTAACTGATGATCTAGTGGGGCATGTTGGCCGCAAGCAAACCGCAGTTACACCTGAAAATATAGTCACAGTTTCTGGAATTATTCAGCAAAATCCAATGTCATCCGTCCGTAGAATTGCAAATAAGTCTGGTTTGATTCGTTCCAGCACGCAGAAAATACTGAGAAAGAGCCTACACATGTTTCCATTCAAAATTCAAACGCACCAGTCCATATCCGTACGAGCTGTGCAACAAAGGGTTGCCTTTGCTAATCAGATTGATAGTGAAGGATTTGATGTTGGCTGCATCTGGTTTACAGATGAAGCACACTTCCACCTGAATGGATACGTAAATAAGTAGAACTGGCGATTTTGGGTTCCGAAAAGCCATATTGGTGTGAAGCGAAACCCCTGTATTTTCCTAAAGTTACTGTGTGGGCTGCAGTATGCAGCAGAGGCATTATTGGCCCTTTTTTCATTTGAGAAACGGTCACTGGTGAACGTTACGTTGCAATTTTGGAACAATTTGTCGCCACACAGCAAGCGTTAGAGGATCGACCAGGTACTGAATGTTCATAGAAGTTTCGGGTATGCAGCCGGTCGTCGTCTAAAACATCACACGATATTTCGTCCAGACACCTGCTAGCCATCTTCAGGTGAGTCGATGAAGACTGAAGAGTGCGTCCAGCGTTCCACTATATATAGAAAACTTGGCGGTTACAGCGCATGCGTCAAAACATAAACAGACAGGCCACACTGCCGGACGGCAGCGCCCTCGCTGGTGGAGCCGCGGAGTTCAGGTGTCCTCTGCACTGCCACTGCCGTTCACAGCCGACGTCGGCGCTCTCTGTCGTCTTCGATCTGAGCAAATTTTAGTAATGACGGGATTCCATGCTTTGTCAAGATTGTAGCCACTATCCCGATTCATCAAATTTTCCGCGACACGTATTTCCACAGATTCTTTGATAATGGAGTCCCAAAAAGATGTTGCTGTTGTCAAAATTACCGTTTTATCGTACTCCATAGAGTGTCCGGTGGAAATGCAATGTTCAGCAATAGCAGACTTGCTTGGCTGTAAAAGGCGTGTGTTGCGTTTGTGTTCACTGCAACGTTCTTCAACAGTGCGCGTAGTCTGGCCTATATAAGCCATCCCACATTGGCAGGGAACTTTGTAGACACCAGCCTTACGCAACAACAAGTCATCCTTAACCGAACCCAGCAAGTCTGAAATTTTGGATGGTGGGCGGAAAATTACTTTAACTTGAAAATTTTGGAGAATTCTTGCTATTTTAAAAGAAATATTGCCAACAAACGGAAGAAAAGCAAGGGATTTTGCCGGTGTGTCCTCCTCGTTCTCCACTTTTTTGTTCTTCTTTTTAAGTGAGAGAGCCTTACTTATTTGCTGGTTAGAATATCCGTTGTCTCGAAACACTTGCTGGAGGTGAGCCAGCTCTTGTGGCAGACTATCAGCATCTGAGATTGTATGGGCTCTGTGAACAAGTGTTTTAAGGACACTACTGGTTTGCGACGGGTGGTGACAACTTGAAGCCTGTAAATATAAATCAGTATGAGTTGGCTTCCGAAAAACTGAGTGTCCCAAAGAGCCATCATCCTTCCTTTTAACTAAAACATCCAAAAAAGGTAAGCATCCATTTTGCTCTACTTCCATTGTGAACCGGATGTTATCATGAAGAGAGTTGAGATGGTGTAAAAACTTCTTTAGATTATCTTCCCCATGAGGCCATACAATGAAAGTATCGTCTACATATCTCCAAATACTGTTGGTTTAAGGGGTGCTGATTCAAGGGCTCGTTCCTCGAAGTCCTCCATAAAAAGGTTAGCCACCATGGGAGACAGAGGGCTACCCATGGCGACACCGTCAGTTTGCTCAAAATATTCTTTGTTGAAAATAAAATAGGTCGAGGAGAGAACATGCTGAAAGAGAGCAGTGATATCAGCTTGAAAATATTTACCAATTAGTTTCAAAGAATCTGTGAGAGGAACCTTTGTAAAAAGAGATACCACATCGAAGCTGACTAAAAGGTCAGAGCTACTAAGACGAAGAGCCCCCAGTCTCTTGATAAAATCTGCAGAATTCCTTATATGGTGCGAGCATTTGCCCACCAATGGTCTGAGTAAGGAAGCAAGATGTTTTGCTAAGTCATATGTGGGGGCACCAATGTTGCTAACTATGGGACGCAAAGGCAAATTTTCCTTATGGACCTTAGGAAGGCCATAAAATCTAGGCGGAACGGAGCCATGTGGTCTTAATCTCTTGATGGTAACTTGAGGTAGTGAGGAAGAGTTTAAAAGAGAAATAGTCTTCCGTTGCACCCGTCCTGTAGGATCATCATCCAACTTTCTATAGGCAGACTCACTTAATAGCCCATACATCTTATCTACGTAAACTGTACGAGGTAGTAGAACTGTTGCATTACCTTTGTCAGACTTCAAAATCACAGTATCGGGATCCTCTCTCAGATTTCGTAGTGCAGCCCTTTCTCCGGAGGTTAAATTACTGCGTTGTCAGAGCACGGCTGGTCTCTCTTCTAATTTCTTCTGCAGCATCCGTCGGAAGGCGTCGTACGGCTTCTTCAACCCCACTCACAAAACTTAGTAAAGGAAGTGCTTTGGGTGTAGGAGCAAAGTTAAGTCCTTTACCTAAAACAGATAACATCATATCGTCCAAAATTTTCTCCGTAAAATTTCTCCAAGCAAGTCTGCTATTGCTGAACATTGCATTTCCACCGGACACTCTATGGAGTACGATAAAACGGTAATTTTGACAACAGCAACATCTTTTTGGGACTCCATTATCAAAGAATCTGTGGAAATACGTGTCGCGGAAAATTTGATGAATCGGGATAGTGGCTACAATCTTGACAAAGCATGGAATCCCGTCATTACTAAAATTTGCTCAGATCGAAGACGACAGAGAGCGCCGACGTCGGCTGTGAACGGCAGTGGCAGTGCAGAGGACAGCTGAACTCCGCGGCTCCACCAGCGAGGGCGCTGCCGTCCGGCAGTGTGGCCTGTCTGTTTATGTTTTGACGCATGCGCTGTAACCGCCAAGTTTTCTATATATAGTGGAACGCTGGACGCACTCTTCAGTCTTCATCGACTCACCTGAGGATGGCTAGTAAGTGTTTGGCCGAAATATCGTGTGATGTTTTAGACGACGACCGGCTGCATACCCGAAACTTCTATGAATATTCGATCCGCCGGGAGAATTTTAAAGTTCACAGGTACTGAATGGTTTATGAAAGATGGAGTCCGACCACATGGGACCGAACAAGTGTTTCGCTTTCTTGAGGAATACTTCGGGAATCCAGTCATTGCTTTGGAATATCCCAAATGTACTGGTGCAGGCATGGATTGGCCTTCATATTCGCCGGATTTGACTCCCTGTGAGGTTTTTTTTTTTTTTTTTTTTTTTTTTTTTTTTTTTTTTTTTTTTTTTTTTTTTTTTTTTGTGGGGCACAGTGAAAGACATGGTCTACCCGAAGCATCCCGCCACGCTGAACGAGCTTGAATCGGCATTCTCTGTGGCATGTGAATCCATTTCGGTTGAGACACTACGAAATGTGATGGCAAATTTCATTCTTCGTTTGCGCCACCTCTGTAGTGCCAACGGTGAACATTTTGAAAACATTGTGATGTGACTGTTTGCGAAGAATGTTTTCATACGATTATTTCACTTATGTATGCTGATATGAGCTGTACAGAGTACAGCGCCATCTGTTAGCAGCTTTCGTAACTATTATTACAAACTGCTGTATAAACTTCTTACAACTTTCACAATAAAAATATCGTTTACTGCATTCCTCTATCGTCTTTGTTTTCGAGATATTTAATTTTGAAATCAGGGAGCCCTTTTCTGGACACCCTGTATATTCTGTGAATATGGAAACATTTAACAACTGCAGGATCAGAAGTGACGTCGGTTCATTTGGAATATACCCCACATGTATATCGATAACTAGTGTTGTTACAGAGATATCGGGGGTTAAAAGTGGGTCATCATTTTTAGAGGTTTCACACAAAGAACTCACTCGAAATACCGCAAAGTAGAACAGAAATGAAGACTGTGTGGCTTTGTGCAGCTGACGTCCTCTGTCATGCTTGTGAAGAGCATGCTGTGAAACCGGAGGACATTTGGCAAGATAGTCGATCCACACTGAGTGTTTGTTGTCGCCCGAGACGCCGGCTGTCAGGAGGTTCGGAGGAAACCAAGGAGAAACCGCGCCGAGGTGTCGTCCGCACCTGTTGACAGCCAGCAGCTACCTGCGGGTTGCGTCCCATTAGCTAAGCCCCAGCTGTCCAGGGAAGCGCTGACGCCCCATTAGCCACCAGACATGCGGCCAAACACCGACCACGCGGCCCTGCGCTCGCCCCGCGACTCTTTTCAAAGGAGATCCGCTTTCAGGACTGCACTGTTTTCGTCCGCAGTGGATCCAGACATTCCAGAGCAGGGCCGGCGCAAGGGCAAGTGCCGCACCGTGCGAGCTGCTAAATTGCCGCCCCCGTTTTTTATTTTTATTTTTTACATAACGTTTGTGGAAATGTCAGCAATCAATCGCAAGTTTTTCCCTTTTCAGATCTTCCTGTGTGGGAGGGTTTGTGAAAATAAAAGAGAAATTAACGAAGCCATTAACGATATTTGGCAACGGGACTGGGATTCATCTGAAACAGCCAGGCGCGTACACTCCTTCCTATCATCGGTGAGCGAAAGGATGAAATTAAAATTTCCTCCATCCAAAGGATTAGTGCACTTTTTGACAGGTCACGGACCCTACCCGGTGCACTTGCATCGAACAGGGAAACAAATGTTCAAATGTTTGTTAAGCTTATGGGACTTAACTACGGGGTTATCAGTCCCTAAACTTACAAACTACTTATGAACTACTTACGAACTAGGACGGCACAAATATCCATGCCCGAGGGGGGATTCGAACCCCCGACCGTAGTGGCCGTGCTGACCGTGACTGGAGCGCCTCAGTCACCTCGGCCACCGCGGCCGGCGAAACAGGGAAACGGCCTGATGCAGTTTGTGAATGTGGTGCTGAGATAGGCACCCCGGAACACGTAATCTTCGGGAGCCCAGTACACGCACGAGTTGCCTCTGTAGAGAGGCAAGCCATACCGACCAGGGACATCTATGAAATAATAAGGAACGATGAGTTAGTAGAGATCCTCATTATACTAACTGAGAAAGTATCAACCCACGCGCAGCAGATCTATCGAAGATAGGAGAGAAAAGCCGTGCATGCCTCTATGAGGCATACATTGGCAGCAACATACTGCGTACGTAAAACCGGATTGACATCACCATCCCTGGCGTCTGGCCGGCTAACGTCGGTTTGGCACCACGGATGGAACCGAATATGACCGGAAGGTTAGTTGAGGCAAGGGGTGAAGAGCTGGACGACTTCCCCGCCTTGCGTGAGCAAGGTATAAGGGAGTAGTCACTGGAATAAGTTCTCTGGTGTTGGCTGCCTCGCTACCTTCCAAATCTAATCTAAACTAGAAATCCAGTGGTGCAAAGGAGATGGATAGTGTAAATCAGTGAACCACTAGTAGAAGTAGTGTAATTAACTTTGTTTTGTAAATGTAATAATCTAGTAAATTAATATGAGTAGCAGTGGTTACGTTAGTAAGTAGGCCCCGCCCACGTCCACGTCGTAGGGATGGGTACTGGCCTCCCTTCAGGAGGCTTGCTAAGAGGCGGGAATTATACTTAGAGTTGTCATTAACTTATTACTAACAACCAAACAATTTGTAATGTATAATAATTGATTGTAAAGGTCTGTTGTAGTTATCCAGGTAACAGACCTAAATTGTTATTGTAATTGAAATAAAAAAGTTTGTTTAGACTACTGAGTGGTCAGTTTAAAGCTTTTAATATCTGCTTACATCTAAACCGTCATGTTGACAGTTACATTCAGCATGACGATATAGATGCAAACATACCTCACAACATTGAGAATAGCCACACTGTGCCCGAAATCTATATAGATCTGGAAAATAAAAACAAGAAATGCGACTCATTGGTGACATTTTCTACAGATTTGTTCAAAACAGTCGCAGGGTACCAACTCAAAACTGGAGTCAAAGCTGATTGATGAAATGTAGCTAATTTTAATAAGCCTTGTGAATTTACGAAAATATTCAAATATGTGAGAAATCTTACGAGACTTAACTGCCGGCCGCGGTAACCGAGGGGACTGAGGCGTTTCAGTCACGGTCTGCACGGCCACTACGGTCGGGGGTTCGAATCCCCCCTCGGGCATGGATATTTGTGCCGTCCTTAGGATAAGCTAGTTGACAAGTAGTTTGTAAGTTTAGGGACTGATAACCCCGTAGTTAAGTCCCATAAGCTTAACAAACATTTGAACATTTGTTTGAGACTTAACTGGTAAGGTCATCAGTCCGTAAGCTTACACACTACTCAACCTGAAATACGACAAGACACACACCCATGCCCGAGGGAGAACTCGAGCCTCCGCCAGGACCAGCCGCACAGTCCATGACTGCAGTGCCTTAGACCGCTCGGCTATTCCCGCGCGGCATGATCTTACAGTTAACGTAAATAAATATTTTTCAATGGTTGTGAACAGATAATGTATTCAACGGAAAACAGTATACAGTAAATAAATGTTGGCAAAGTGATAGTGCGCGAGCAGTATTGTCAAACAAAAGTGCGCAGACAGGTGTTTCATGGCTCGAAAACCAAAACGTCCTATCACTAAGAAACGGATAGCAAAATTTTTGAAAAATGAGTCGAAACCCAACTTATGCCAGGCTTACTACCAATGTCTTTATCCCTTATAATTACTCGCAGCTTATTTACCCATTCGGAATACTTCTAGCCATTGTAGGTGTTGGACATGTTTGACAGTAGTAATGTTCAACGATTTTTTTCCATAATACGTGAAGAATAAAACACTCGGAAACTGCCATTGAAAGCCTTAGCAATATTGCTTCAGGCTTAACACATAATCGCAGCATCGAACATTGCATTCGAATTTCCAAAATAGATTTCGTCTTCTGCAAAATAAGTTGAGTAAACGCATGGCGCGTAACAGGATGGCAGCGCTCCACTCATTAGAACACTGGCGTCGGCGTGTATACCAAACTGCTTCCCCGTCTGTTCCTCCTGCGTACACACGACGGTGCTGCCACAGTGGCGAGGAAGAAATTAGTCCTCCTCCCTCCCCTTGTTCTACAGGGGCGGCAGGCAGGTAGTCGAGGCGCCATGCAACAGTTCCCGAAGCCGCTCCCTTCGAGGTTTGGTTTCGAATCCCCTCTTTGGTATAAATGTTGAGTTTGTCCTTAAAAAATAAAAAAGGGGCCGGGAGATTTGCCGCCCCTCGGAAAGTGCCGCCCTGTGCGGCCGCACGTTTCGCACGTGCCTTGCGCCGGCCCTGTTCCAGAGAGAGCTATAGAACAACTCCTCGTCTGCCACAAATACAGGGTGATTCACGAAGATATGCAGGTATTTCAGTATGTTGTAAATTACTTTCGTTACCTGTACGCATTAATGTTAGTCTCCGCGATTAGAAGATTAAGAATTTTTGTTAAAATTTCCATCATAGAAAAATCGGATAAAAAAATCTGATTAAATACTTTTGACAGGGGTGGATGAAATTAATACACGCAATGATCGAATAGATGAAATGGCGGAATACAGATTGCGGTTGAGGCAACACACAAAACTAACGTTACATAGAAAACTTACGGAAAGTACCCATTGTAGCTTCTTTCTGGAAATGTTGATCACAGCAGCTGAAACTGTTAAGCTGTCGAATGATTTAGATAAACTTTATGATACTTTCCGCAGTAAAATAATGTTCAGTCTGTTCACCTCGTAAGTCATTGTTGACGGACCGTGTACTAAAGTTTGATTACGCAAATAACAAACAGAATAAACATCTATAGGACTTCGCGAAACTGTTAATACGAATGCAGGCTCTAAAAGGAAGAAAGGTAATTATTTAAAGTAACAGATAGGGATTTAATCAAGGCAATACACGAAGCGAAAGTGATGGCGTGTGAACATCATGTTACGACGGAATATGGAGCTGAAAATCTCAAAGAAAAATGAATAATTAAGGAAGGATGGGACATTATTAAATGAAAACATGGTGGTGACATAGCTCTTAAAAACAGAGGGTATATTTTAAAGTAAAATTTAACAGCTCTCGCACTTACATCACAAACCCGTCTGCGTACATGTCCACACTTAATAAGCCCAAACAAGAGAGAGTGAATGATCACGGTTCCGTCGTCTCTACACGGCGGAAGACAGGAAAGACGAGCGAAAAAACCTTTCCACAGATAAAATATTTCGAGAAGGAGGTAAACACGGCGACAAGCGTCGCTGATTGATAAAAAAATATTAATTTAATTATGTATCGTTACAATGTTATTCTACAAGTAAAATAAAATTTTAAAAAATCATTAAAATCATAGGTCCGCAAATGTTTAGTTACGGCTAATAAAAGATTTTGCCTGATAATTAGCAATCGCGCTAATACGAAGCCGTCGCAAGGCTGTTCGATGTTACAGTAAAGCATGAGTTCAATTTATTTTGTTATTACAGTGGTAAATCTAATAAAACATGTCCTAAACGTGGAACTGCTTGGCCCACTGTAGGTTAGGTTAGTAACACTAAAAGTGGGCCTTTGTGATCGCCTTTTGACAGCTCGAAATTTAAATAAAAGCATCACCGTTCATCTGCAAAGAAATTGAATAAAGTAATTTGTAGAGAGAAAATTCTCTAAAACTTTGCTCTCTTATATATAATTTTTTTTTTCATATAACGAATCTTTTCAAAGATATTTGCAAAAATAACGGCGATTTGACACGATTTTTGTGTCTGTAACGTGTTACAACATTTTAGGTCACGCCGTTCAACCAATCGACACCAAATTTTACAGACGTAAATGTTGACCGCCGCCGCCCAGAAGCTCCCTTTTTCAAATATTTTGAACAAAAAATAGGTTAGTAACACTAAAAATACACCATTTGTGATACTCTTTCAACTGTAGGAAATGTAATTGCAAATAAAGCCTTAACAGTTCATCTGACACGAGAATTTAATAAACGTATTTTTGGAGAAGAAAATTCTCAACTACTTTGCTCTGTTATGTTATTTCCGTAACTCGCACCGTTTCAGAGATATTTGCAAAAGTAACGGCGAACTGACACTGTCACTTGATTTTACGTAAACCACTACAGGCAAAGAAAATAAACTACAACAAGTGCAGAAACTAGCACGGCAAGATGGATGATAATGTCCTAACGGAAAAAAGATAATGAAAATATGCAAGAGATATTAAAACAATAGTATAAAGAAGTAAAAATTAAAACGCAGTATCTTTGTCACAGCTAAACTCATAAATCAAATAATTTTGGCTGTTTCAGAGAGAATATTACGTACTGAATGCATAGATATTATCACAATAGTCGTAATTATATATATCTATATATCATCGAAATATTTGCAAAAATCATAAAACTACAGGGAAACATAAAGTGGACCGTAAATGCCCCAGAGTAATTTTTTTTAATTCCAGACAATTGCACAAAGTTTTCAACAGAAGTTGTAGAGAATTTAATTTTCGAAAATGATGGTAATAAAGTTAATTAAAACTGTATGAATGCGTCAGATAATCTGATGTTCTCAATATCATAGCATACGTGGATTCATGTTAAACAAAAAAAAAAAAAAAAAAAAAAAAAACAAAAAACAAAAAAAAAAAACAAAAAAAAACAAAAAAAAAAAGCCGCTCAGATTAACAAAGTTGTGCTGTGTACATACAATTTCATAATACATTCACAATAAATGTTCAAAATTGTCTCCACCGAGTTCAATGCATTTAGCTGCACGTGTACCAACAGATTTTGTAGCTCGTTTCAGTCTCACGGAGTGGTTGTTAATTTCGCTACTAATGCGTCACGCGTATTGACTTTATTTCACTGAACAATACAGAAAAGTAACGCGTTTCAAGGTTAGGAAACGACTGAAACCACTATCTAATGGTTGCCAATATTCTTAATCAAATTAAATATTTGTAAAGCTATGGAACCAAACTGCAGTGGTCAGCAGTCCCTAGCCTTACAAACTACTTAAACTAACTTGTGCTAAGGACAACACACACACCCATGCCCGAGGGTAAGGACTCGAACCTCCGACGGCGCGCAATCTCGCGCTCCACAGCTAGGTGCCTTAGAGAGATCGGCCGCTCCACCGCGGCCAAGTACTATCCCCAGGTGGTATCCGCTGTCAGCCAATCAAAATCGACGTCATCTCTCCTGGTGTACTGTTTTTTACTTACCGGTAGAGTACTGTGGACTCTCAGTTACATAGGGAGAAATGCTCACTGCAATAAAATACGATAAATCAGAGGTGGAACGAAGAGATTTGCGTGTTCTTCCTGTGCGATGTGCGAGAATGCAGTGAAATACAGAAGTCTAAAAGTGACTTAATGTCGTTCGTTATGAATGATGTTTTCAAATGTCTCTAACTGTATTATTCACAATTTAATAAAAGGAAACAGTAACAATTGCTTGTTTTTTATATGCTCAGCATACGCGTTTCCAGAATTTACTCTCACATTCAGATGCGTTTGATTATAAGATTATTATTTAGTGTGATGGCTCCATGTGTGAGGTTCTGTGTAATATGTTTCTTTACGAGAACAGTATAAGTGATGTTTTCTATGTGTTTAAGATAATCAATCACTTCCAAAGGTGAATGCAATGGATTTAAAGGTATAACTGGTAATTTTTGTGCACCATAAAAAACAATGTGGGAAAACCCGCATAGACGCTATAGATAGCGAAGCTATTAACTTCTTCAATAGTTTCTTCTGCTTGCGTAATGAAGTAATTTCGAGATATATGTTTCGTCATTTCTAAATGACAACCTCTGCAAATAATATGTTACTAAAAGTGTAAATAACATATCAATAAAAGTGTAACATCTTTGGATGAATACATACTCTTCGTAACTCCTTTCTACTGTATAATAACATCTTGTATCATCTACATCTACATAGATACATCTACATAGATACTCTGCAAATCACATTTAAGTGCCTGGCAGAGGGATTCATTAAGCACATTCAAAACTTTTCTCTACCGTTCCATTCTCTAATAGCGCGTGGGAAGAAAGAACACCTAAATCGTTTCGTTTTCGATCTGATTTCTGTTATTTTATTGGGATGGTCATGTCTACCTAAGTAGGTGGGTGCTAGCAAAATATTTTCACATTCAGAAGTAAAAGTCGGTGATTGAAACTTCGCAAACAGATCATGCCGCAATGAATAACGTCTTTTAATGATTTCCACCCCAATTCGTGCAACATTTCCGTGACGCTCCCCCCCCCCCCCCCCCCCCCGTAACGTGATAAAATAAAACGTGCTGCCCTTCTCTGAACCTTCTCAATATCTTCCGTCAGTCCCACCTGGTGAGGGTCCCACAATGGGCAACAGTACTCCAGGAGAGGACGCACAAGTGTGATGTACGCAGTCTCTTTCGTGGAGCTGTTGCATCTTCGAAGCGTTCTGCCAATGAAACGTAATCTTTGGTTCGCCTTCCCCACAATATTTTCTATGTGGCTCTCCAGTCTAAGTTGTTCGCAATTGTAACTCCTAGGTATTTAGTAGAATTTACGACCTTAAGGTTTGACTGATTTATCGCGTAATTGACGTTCAGCGGATTTCTTTTAGTGGTCATGTGTATTACTTTACACCTTTCTTTATTAAGTGTCAATTGCCAATTTTCGCACCATGTAGAAATTTTGTCTAAATCGCTTTGCAGTTGCTTTTGATCCTCAATTGACTTCACTAACCGATAAACGACAGCATCATCCGCGAACAGTCTAAGGTAGCTATTCAGATTGTCTCCTAAATCGTTTATAAACACAAGGAAGAGTAGGGTACCTATAAGGCTTCCCTAGGGAACGCCAGATATCACTTCTGTTTTACTCGATGACTTAGCGTGAATTACAACGGTTAAATTACAATAGGTTAAAAAGGAAACAACCACCAGTTGCAGGGTTGCAGTTTTATTCACAATCGATTCCAGGCAATTAGTGCCCTTCTTCTGGTACCTGTACATGAAACAGTAACAGAATAATATACAAGTACAAATATTACAGAAGACTGGAATTAGAATCTCAGAATTAAAGGCGTAAAAGGTAGCTATAGTGTATGTAAAGCTTCCTTAGAAAGTGAGATAATGTGAAATATTAATACAATATTCTGCTGTTTTCTGATAAATAAACTGACTGTCCTTTGAATTCTGTTGTCACACCCCACTCTGTTCTCAATCATAATTTGAATAATGTCTGTTATCTCTCTCAACACCTCTGTCTAACATGTCAACAAAAATTAGAAATTGTTCCAAAGAGTGGTCAGGTGCATGAACTAAATCCCGTTGTCGTTTCTCCGGCAATCTCCATTTTAAAGCATAAATTTGTCTCTTTTCACCATATGGCCTGTCCAAATGTATTAAATTCTTTAAGTTATTTCTACAAAATTCTTTCATTCCACCTGCTATGCCTCTATAAACTGGTCCACTGAGGAATTCATTTTTAATCTTAGCTTGTTCTGTTTCTGACCAAAATTTGTCAAAAAATTTCTCTTCAAAATCACTAAATATGTTTGTTTACAACAACAGTGTAGGTGATCTTTTCGTTGTGTGTGGGATTCTATGCAATAGAAATTCACAACACTTTATCACATCAAAATAACGACACACGAAGTGAGACCAACACATGGAGACATCACAATAATTAATAACCACTTAATGTCTTAGAGGAACACAGTGGTCAGTCGCGAAATACCGTTTACTACAGATCGATTTCGGCTAGATTCCTAGCCATAATCAGTGCATTGTATGATATCAGGCATGTTACGCATGCTGCTGACATAGGAAAAACTGATGATGGCTAGGAATCTAGCCAAAATCGATCTGTCATAAACGGTTTTTTGCGACTGATCACTGTGTTTTTCTCAGAAATTACCAACAATCGCTGTGCACTTTCCTCCAGTGATGGGTTCCAATGCAATTAATAATCACGTAAGCGCATAGTTGTTACCGCGCTGCTTGCTTTCCTACCGGCTACCGACGGTCGCTGATGGGGTGCTTCGGCGGTTGTACCCATAGAGTAGAAGTATCTCTAGAGCGAACATTGAGATGCGCAGATTAGATTTCTTGTTGTCAACATATATTGCTCTTGTTGTGGTCTTCAGTCCTGAGACTGGTTTGATGCAGCTTTCCACAATACCCTATCCTGAGCAAGCTTCTTCATCTCCACATAAGAACGGCAACCTACATCTGTCTGAATCTGCTTACTGCATCCATCTCTTGGTCTTCCTCTGCGGTTTTTACCCCACACACTTCCCTCCAACGCTAAATTCACGATTCCTTGGTGTCTAAGAATGTGTCCTACCAATCTAACCCTTCTTTTAGTCAAGGTATGCCAGAAATTTCTTTTCTCCCCAATTCTGTTCAGTACCTCCCCTCATTAGTTACGCGATCCACCCACCTAATCTTCAGCATTCTCCTGTAGCACCACATTTCAAAAGCCTCTATCCTCTTCCTGTCCGCACTTGTTATCGTCCATGTTTCAGTCTCATACAAGGCAACACTCCATACAAATGCCTTCAGAAAGGACTTCCTTAGGCTTAAATCAATATTCGATGTTAACAAATTTCTCTTTTTCAAGAACGCTTTTTCTACCCATTGTCATTCTGCATTTTATATCATCTGTACTGCCCAAGTAACAAATCTCATCTACCTCCTTTATTGCTTCGTTACCTAATCTAATTCCTTCAGCATCACCTGATTTTCTTACACTGCACTCCATTACCCTAGTTTTGCTCTTGTTATGTTGATCTTATATGCACCTTTCAGCACACTGTCCATTCCGTTCAATTGCTCTTCCAGGTCCTTTCCTGTATCTGACAGAATTACTATGTCGTCGGCAAAACGCAATGTTTTTAATTCTTCCCCCTGAACTTTAATTCCTTCTCCAAATTTCTCCTTGCTTTCCTTTATAGCTTGCTCAGTGTAAAAATTGAATAACATTGGAGAAAGGCTACAACCCTGTCTTACTCCCTTTCCAACAACTGCATCCCTTTCCTACCCTTCAACTCTGACAACTGATGTCTGGTTTTTGTACAAGTTGTAAATAACCTTATGCTCCCTATATTTTACTCCTGCTTGCTTCAGAACTTGAAAGAGTTTATTCCAATCAACATTGTCAAAAGCCTTCTCCAAATCTACAAAAGCTAGAAATGTAGGTTTGCCTTTTCTTAATATTGCTCTTATGGTCACGTAATCTCGGGACAGCGTTAGTTTGTCTGTAATGATGATGACCTAAACAGAGACTGTCCGATTACAGTGATTTCTGTGAATGCTACTTTTCAGTTGCTGTGACATTTAGTTTTAATTTGGGACAGTTAAAGCAACAGTTTACGAATTCACGATATATGCTTTCTGGTCTTTACCAATTGCAAATTGTCCAATTTTTGCGAATTCTACGATGAATCAACGGAGATGCTACTCCAAGGTGACTCACACTTAGCAACTGGCCATCACTGGTGAATATATATGCTATCTGGTAATTCTAGGTAAAATTTTACTTACAGGCATGGCGGCGTAATGTGCTAATGTTAGCAACAACATTTTAATTGTCTTCGAAAACTTAATCACACAGAATGAGAGGGAATAATGTTTCGTGTTGACTGTGAAATAATTCTGTTCCTGCTCTATGGCTGACAGTTTCTTGTATGTACTCATGCCCTGTCAGCCAGTTAATTGAGCATTTTGTTGCTAACATTACCACACTACGCGGCCGAGGGCGTAAGCAAAATTTAACCGTATTTCTGTACAGGTGAATTGTGTCAGTGTAACGGAAGCAATATATTGTCGCATATCAAGTGTGCAAATTCATCATTTGAGCCGTATATCGTTGAAGTCATTAAGCGATTTGAAAAGGATAATGAACGTGATATATCTACTGAATGAATAATGAAAATTCTGTTATCTTGTTCCTTATTTCTCAGTTTCCCATCGTTAGAACAGAGTGTGTATTTTAAAGCCGCTGATACGCTAATGAAAAGAGTACTATTAAGAAATGATCCAGATCAAAATTTACCTGCGAATGGCAACGTCGGATTATGCAATACAACCCAAATCCCAGGCCTCAAGGTATTGCAAAATGATTTGCTAGTATGTCAGTGTCTTACTTAAAAAATACGGACATGGACAAAGAAACAAAGTGATTGTTACTTGTTTGATTTTTTTTATTTTTCTCTTTTTTGGAAGCTAAAAAAATTTTTCTGATTGGTAGCATTCCCATGTATATAGTTTGTGCAATCTATGCACAGTTTCTCAGTAATTAACAGAAGTATTAAGTGAGACTAAATAAAACCGCCAGATAATCTTGCTATAAAAATATTTCTGTTAGCGCATATAACAACATAGGTAATATTCCACTACTATTATGAATAACGAAATGAATGAAACGCAACATAACCTTTCAACTTCGGAAAAAAAAGAATAATTAACAATAAACGTAAAGCCATATCATGCCACCATCATGTCAAGTTTACGTCACATCAGCTTGCTTAGCTCTGTAACGAGCAATGTAAGTGGGGCTATGAACTACCATCAGTGATATAACATTTGGAATATAGTGTCATATTTGAGGAAATAACGTCAATGAAATTAATGATCAAAGAAAAGATCTTGAACGTCATGTGGGGAAGTGTATGTGGGGAAAGAGCTGAGAAGAAAAACACCATTTCTGGTTACTAACGTGAGTTTTCTAGCGAAACCATAGACCAATATACAAACACAAACTAATATTTGAAGGGAACAAACAGGGCTTGTTCATCTTTTTCCGTTATGATTTTCTCTTTCTTAACACATGTCATAAAGAACTGTATTTTTCTCTTTCATTAAACTGAATTTTCCACTCAAGATATATGATGAAACATGTTTCGTTAATTTGTGTTCTTACACACTCAGCTTTCTTCACATCAGTAAGTTCATTTTGAGATATCTGGCATCGATTCTGCAACAATACTAATTTTTCTGAAAAATAAAAATAAAAATCAATTTTTAATGGTACATTCTCAGATTACCGCGGAAACAAACGACAGTCTTAAACATTAAAAGCATAAAATCAGCTACTATCACAGTACAGAGCGCGGCGAAAGTAGATTAACTTTCGATGTTCCCAGACGACGATGATGTTACCAAGAAACAGTAACACGACGTGACGTGACGTGACATAATGCTTAGTGTGAATTAACGAACAACGTCATCCCTACATCTCATGACAATCCCAGCTTGATGACAACATGGGAAGAATGCTATGCTCACTCCAGAGATATTTCTACTCTTTGGTTGTAACCTGCGTTGTCAGTGAGTACGTCGCACCCAAGTTGACAACAGAGGCTCCCGGTTTGTTGTACGTACCAGGGACCCATTATTTTAATTTGTTGCTACACGGAACATTTTATTGACTCACTAACTGTACCTGATGATGAGACATACGTCTCAAAACTCGGGTAGTGCATGCAAATAATTTTTTGTAAATTTAACAGCTGTTGCGGATCCCATTCTTAAAGATGAAGATGGATGGTTGTGAATGTCCCGAAGGAAGAAAACTGTGTCAATAATCGCGTAATCAAACACAATTGAAGATGAGAATGGAGTCTCGAAATGTGTTCATCATGAACTGGTGCATTTTCCCTTATTCAAATTTTAGTCTAAAAGTGATTCGACGAACCCTCAGCCAGGCTCTTCAGTGTGACATTTATAATCTTTTGAGCCCGCTGGGTCATATGTGTCATTTAGAGACATTGTAAATTATTGATAGCAAAGACGCTGCTTTTTATTAAATTATTTCATGCGACAGGCCTGTTTCGGCGTGAATGCCATTGTCAGGTGTACTGTAAAATACAGAGGTGGGTGTACTATTTAATTTAAGAAGATAATTGTATTTTATACATACATCGGTAGCTCTTCTTACCCTTGTAAGATCGCTGCTTATATGTACAGGTTCTTATTTACATATGTTAATGAACTGTTGTTGTTATAGCTCTTATATAACTGTATGTATACATTAAAAATAATTCTTATGTTGTTGATGTTTGATAGCTATTTTGACAGATATGTCAGCGGTATTACAAGCTTACAATGCAATTATTTATTTGTTATTATATAGAGCATATCTGGTCTTATTGGTATGTCTATAGGATGTTTCATTAGTAGTATGTAAATGATTAACCATATATTATTTACTGGAATTAAATTTGGTGTAATTTTTTAGTTTTTATGGGTCATAATAATTATATGCTTTCCAGTGATTACTTTTAATTTCGTGACAATAAAATGTCTGCCGTATTTGTAAATTCCGTCTATCTCTTTAGAAGAATGGCACTACTGAAATTTTCTAAGTAACGCTTGTGCTTCATCTCGATTTGTTCATTTAAAATTTGTTCAGGGTTATCTTGCGTGTGTAAATAAATTTCAACCTCTTCAAGAACTTTCATTCTTGCTCCCTTTTGCGTGATATGTAAAATTTTCATGGCCTGCTCTATATTGTCTGCTAAGTGTTGTTCTTGCTTCAAGTGATAGAAGAAAGTCGATTGGTTACTTTCGCTATTACGAACATGTTCTCGAAAACGAATTATGAGGCTTCTTCCAGTCTGACCTATATAAAATTTTTCGCATTGCTTACACTGAATTTTATAAGTTCCGGGATTTAAATAAAATTTTTACACTGAATTTTATAAATTCCGGGATTTAAATGAAATTCAGTGTAAGCAATGCGAAAAATTTTATATAGGTCAGACTGGAAGAAGCCTCATAATTCGTTATCGAGAACATGTTCGTAATAGCGAAAGTAACCAATCGACATTCTTTCATCACTTGAAGGAAGAACAACACATAGCAGGCAATATAGAGCAGGCCATGAAAATTTTACATATCACGCAAAAGGGAGCAAGAACGAACGTTCTTGAAGAGGTTGAAATTTATTTACACACGCAAGTTAACGCTGAACAAATTTTAAATGAACAAATCGAGATGAAACAAAAGCGTTACTTAGAAAATTTCGGTAGTATCATCCTTCCAAAGAGATAGACGAAATTTACAAATACGGCAGAGATTTTATTGTCACGAAATTAAAAGTAATCACTGGAAAGCATATAATTATTATGATGCATAAAAAACAAAAAATTACACCAAATTTAATTCCACTAAATAATATACGGTTAATCATTTACATACTAGTAATGAAACATCCTACTGACATACCAATAAGACCAGATTTGCTCTATATAATAACAAAGAAATAATTGCATTGTAAACTTGTAATATCGTTGACATATCTGTCAAAATAGCTGTCAAACATCAACAACATAAGAATAATTTTTTTTAAAAATGTGTATATACAGCTATATAAGAGCTATAACAACAACAGTTCTTTCACATATGTAAATAAGAACCTGTACATATAGGAGAAGCAGCGATCGTACAAGGGTAAGAAGAGCTACCGATTTATGTATAAAGTACAATTATCTTCTTAATAGTATACCCACGAAGGGCATGAAAGGGAAGCATCAGTTGGGAAGGGAGTAAGACAGGGTTGTAGCCTTTCTCCGATGTTATTCAATTTGTACATTGAGCGGGCGGTGAAGGAAAGCAAGGAAAAATTTGGAATAGGGACTAAAGTTCAGGGTGAAGAAATAAAAACATTGCGTTTTGCTGATGACATTGTAATTCTGTCATAGACGGCAAAGGACCTGTAAGAGCAGTTGAATGGAATGGACAGTGTGTTGAAGGGAGCGTATAAAATGAACATTAACAAGAGCAAAACAAAAATAATGGAATGGGGTCTTAGAAAATCAGACGATGCTGAAGGAATTAGATTAGATAACGAAACAATGCAGGTGGTAGATGAGTTTTGTTACTTGAGTAGTAAAATAACATGCGATGGTCGCAGTACAGAGGATATAAAATGCAGAATGGCAATGGGAAGAAAAGCATTTTTGAAAAAGAGAAATTTGCTAACATCGAATATTAATTTAAGGGTAAGTCTTTTCTGAAGGCATTTGTGTGGTGTGTGGCCTTGCAGGGGAGTGAAACATGGACGATTAGCTGTGCGGACAGGAAGAGGATAGAGGCTTTTGAAATGTGGTGCTACAGAAGAATGCTGAAGATTAGGTGGGTAGATCACATAACTAATGAAGAGGTACTGAACAGAATTGGTGAGAAAAGGAATTTTTGGCATACCCTGACTAAAAGAAGGGATCGCTTGGTAGGACACATTCTTAGACATCGAGGAATCGTAAATTTAGCATTGGAGGGAAGTGTGTAGGGTAAAAATCGCAGAGGGAGACCAAGAGACGCATATAGTAAGCAGATTCAAGTGGATGTGGGTTGCCGTTCTTATGAGGAGATGAAAAGGCTTGCTCAGGATAGAGTAGGGTGGAGAGCGGCATCAAACCAGTCTCCGGACTGAAGACCATAACAAGAACAGTATAGCCACCTTTGTATTTTACATTACACCTGACGATGGCATTCACGCCGAAACAGGCGTGTCGTATTAAATAATTTAATAAAAAGCAGCGTCCTTGGTATCAATAATTTACAATGTCTTCAGTGTGAGTTGCAGAGTACCCTTGTAGGTGTGTATGGGTTCTGTTGCTAGGGCGTCAGCCGCGGCAGCTAAGCTGAAGGCATGGACCCTAGGCGTCAGACAGCGGGGTGCCCCGTGCGAACCTCCGCCGTGCCGCCTTCCCCACACGCCCCCTAGCGTCGCCACAGCGTGGCTCCTCTGCTCGCACAATACGCTTCTCCTCGCGATACAGTCTGCAAAGGCGCGCCGCCCGTCTGCTCTCCAGAGTCAAGCAGCTGCTCTCGGCAGATCCGCGGGGTGTCCCCCGACCAGTGGGCCTTAAATTAGACTCGTAAGTTGATTAGTTTCAATAACGGAACCAATGGTCCGAACTCAACAATAACAGGAGGGGAGTCAACTTTCTGCCCACATCTTACGAATGAAAACACAAAGCAGAAAGTATCGAAAAACAACAAATATTGCTCAAAACATCTGAAGGATTGAAAGACGTCTTCCATATATTTTTGTAAAAAAAAAAAAAAAAAAAAGGTAAAGCAGTCAACAATCCGAAGATTGGTTTGAACACCACAGTGCTTTACTAGGCATGGGTATGCCGTTGCCTTCCTCCGACCTTCGAACTGACTTGTCCAGCCAGTTATAGGGGGGCCTACAGTTTAACGTGGGTTCCGAACCACAGTGCTACTCGGTATTTTTCACATGAGCAATATTACCAGAGGTGAAAGAAGCGGAAAGTGACAGATAAAAATCCTAGGACCTGGTGGGGATCGAACACGCGACCTTCGGATTTGTAGTCTGGCACTCTACCACTGTGCAACCGAGGGGCACTCTGTAAAGATATATATTATTTAATGTCGTTAGATTATTATTTTGTTAAAACTTGAACCCCACCCTTTTCAAGGCTTGAGGAATAGCATTTTTATTTCATGTGTTAAAATATTAGTTAATATTGCTAGGTTTTTCTTATTTTGTTATGTTAATTATTTATTATTATATTGATCAATGTGCCATAAGTACGACTTTTCCGCTACGCCACTATCTCTGTGAGAACGTACAGTTGTTTTACTTTTAAGTGGGTGCGAGAATCTATGGCTGTTTGAATGTGGGGAGTGATAGCTCGCTTTGCATCGTTCTCTCTGGATCAGAGTCGATAGCTGACGCCTGAGATAAATTCGGCCGAAATTTTTTCAAAGGGCCAAATGGTCTTCAGAAAGGATAGAATAAATAAAAAAGAGGGTGGCGTGTTTATTGCTGTTACAAATGGTTTATCCTGCAGCGAAATTGAGGCAGATACTTCCTGTGAGTTGGTCTGGGCAGAGGTTATACCCGACAAGCGGAATAAATTAATAATTGGATCTTTTTATCGGCCCTCTGACTCAGACGATGCGGTTGCAGAAATGTTCAAAGAAAGCTTGAATCATATTTCAAATAGGTATCCGAAGCATACTGTTATAATCGGTGGCGACTTTAATTTACCCTCGATATGTTGGCATAATTACGTATTCAAAACCGGCGGCAAATATAAAACATCGTCCGAACTAGTTTTTAATGCTTTTTTTGAAAACTACTTCGAACAGCTAGTTCATGAACCCACTAGAATAATAAGTGATTGCGAAAATACCCTTGATCTCCTAGCAACAAATAACCCTGAGCTGGTAAAGAGCATCAAAATAGATACAGGGATTAGCGAACATCGAGTTGTAGCAGCGAAACTGAATGTCGAAATTCCCAACTGCACCAAAAATAAACTAAAAATATATCTATTCAATAAAGTAGATAAAAATTCGCATCACGCTTTCCTGAGTGATAGTCTCCAGTTTTTCAAAACTAAAAATGCGAGTGTAGATCAGTTGTGGCTTGCTTTCAAAGACATAATATCAGTAGCAATCGAGAGATTTATACCAAATAAATTAATAAAAGAGTGGGCTGACCCCCCGTGGTACACAAAACAGGCCAGATCACTGTTGCAGAAACAAAGAAAACCGCATGCAACATTTAAAAAGACGCAGAATCCACAAGACTGGCAATCTTTTACTGAAACTCGCAACCTAGCGCGGACATCAATGCGAGAAGCCTATGGTAGTTACCACAACGAAATCCTGTCTCGTAATCTTGCAGAAAATCCAAAGAAATTCTGGTCGTATGTGAAGTACACTAGCGGCAAAACACAAACAATACATTCACTACGCGATTCCAATGGTAATACTACCGATGACAGTACTGCTAAGGCAGAATTACTAAACACAGCTTTCCGAAACTCGTTCACCAAAGAAGACGGAAGTGAACACTCCAGAATTCAATCCAAGAACAGTTGCCAGCATGCGAAACTTAGAAGTAGATTTTCCTGAAGTAGTAAAATAACTTAAGTCACTAAACGAAAACAAATGTTCCGGGCCTGATTGCATACCAACTAGATTCCTCTCAGAGTATGCTGATGCAATAGCTCAGTAGTTAGCTATAATTTACAACCGATCACTCAGCGAAAGATCCGTACCCAAAGACTGGAAAGTTGCCCAAGTTACTTCAATATTCAAGAAAGGCAATAGGACCGATCCCCAAAATTACAGGCCAATCTCATTGACGTCGATTTGCAGTAGGATTTTGGAACATATACTTTGCTCGAACTTTATGAACTACCTCGAAGAGAACGACCTATTAACCAATAGTCAACACCGATCAGAAAGTATCGCTCTTGCGAAACACAGCTTGCCCTTTATTCACATGAAGTGATAAGTGCCATCGATAAGGGATCTCAAATCGATTCCATATTTCTGGATTTCCGGAAGGCTTTTGACATTGTACCCCACAAGCGGCTCTAATGAAATTGCTTGCTTATGGAATATCTCCCCAATTGTGCGATTGGATTCAAGATTTCCTATCAGAAAGGACACAGTTCGTTGTAATTGACGGTAAGTCATCGAGTAAAACAGAAGTGATATCTGGCGATCCCCAAGGAAGCTTTATAGGTGCCCTACTCTTCCTCGTGTTTATAAACGATTTAGGAGATAATCTGAATAGCTCCCTTAGACTGTTCGCGTATGATGCTGTCGTTTATCGGTCAGTGAAGTCAACAGAGGATCAAAAGCAACTGCAAAGCGATTTAGACAAAATTTCTACATGGTGCGAAAATTGACAATTGACACCAAATAAAGAAAAATGTGAGTAATACGCATGACCACTAAAAGAAATCCGCTGAACTTCAATTACGCGATAAATCAGTCAAACCTTAAGGTCGTTAATTCTACTAAATACCTAGGAGTTACAGTTACGAACAACTTAGACTGGAGAGAACACATACAAAATATTGTGGGGAAGGCGAACCAAAGATTACGTCTCATTGGCAGAACGCTTCGAAGATGCACCAGCTCCAACAAAGACACTGCCTACATCACACTTGTGCGTCCTCTCCTGGGGTACTGTTGCCCATTGTGGGACCCTCACCAGGTGGGACTGACGGAAGATATTGAGAAGTTTCAAAGAAGGGCAGCTCGTTTTCTTTTATCACGTTACGGGGGGAAAAGCGTCACGGAAATGTTGCACGAATTGGGGTGGAAATCATTAAACGAAAGACGTTATTCATTGCGACGTGATCCGTTTGCGGAGTTTCAGTCAGTGACTTTTACTTCTGAGTGTGAAAATATTTTGCTAGCACCCACGTACTTAGGGAGACGTGACCATCCCAATAAAATAAGAGAAATCAGGTGGAAAACGGAACGATTTAGGTGTTGTTTCTTCCGCGTGGTATTATAGAATGGAACGGTAGAAAAAAAGTTATGGAAGTGGTTAATGAACCCTCTGCCAGGCACTTAAAAGTGGTTTGCAGAGTATCTATAAAGATGTAGATATATTATGAATATTTTAAAAGAACTTTGAACACACATACCAAAAATTTCGCGAGCGACGTAATCTGTTGATAAACTTGCCTGAAACACAAACTGCTGGAAGCTTCTTTCGATTGACAAAGGTGATGAAAAGGAAGGAAGATTAAAGTTTAACATCCCGTCGACAAAGTGGTCATTAGAATCGGAGCTCACACTCGGACCATTCTTTTTGGAAGGGGGAGGGGGGAGTAAGAATGAAGCAGGAAATCTGCCGTGATCTTTCCAAGGAACCATCCCAGAATTTGCCTGGAGTGATTTGGGGAAATCACAGCAGACCTAAATTTAGATGAAAATCAGGGTGTTACAAAAATGTACGGCCAAACTTTCAGGAAACACTCCTTACACACAAAGAAAGAAAAAAGAAAATATGTTATGTGAACATGTGTCCGGAAATGCTTAATTTCCTTGTTAGAGCTCATTTTAGTATTTCTCTTTAAATGTATATTGAAATAATTCGTGCAGACAATTGTCAAAATACCCAATTGTTTCGTTAGTATGTACTGTACTTCCTCTATTCACCGCCACTTGGCTCAATTGAAGGAAGGTAATGTTGACTTCAGTGCTTGTGCTGACATGCGACTCATTGTTCTGCAGTACTAGCGTCAAGCAAATCAGTACGTAGCATCAATTGGTTAGTGTTCATCGCGAACGTTTTGCAATTGTGCAATTACGTCATTTTATGCGAACGTTTGGGCAGGAATTGTTGCTGATGTATTGATTCAGCACCCCCTAGAGAAGGAAGCCTGCTCACGACGTCACAACATGGCGGCGGTGAGAGGCTTAGAGTCCTCTGAAACATTGTAAACATTAGCAGTGCACGCTGTTTATAGTGAATTCTTTGGTTCAGGAGTGTATTTATTACGTAAATTGGTGTTGTGTACGGTGTGATCGATACGCTGGACGATTTGCGTGTGTGAGAACAACGTGTGATCTCTTTTTTACTGACAATATGCCGTTTCGCTTTTCTGTGCCGAAAATGTAGAGGAAATTACGACTGCGGTCCAAAAGTTGCCGTCTTTAAACGTCCGGAGAAGAAGGAATGGATATCAATAATACCCAGGATAACTTGGCTCCTTCAAATTAATGAGTATGTTTTCGTTTTTGTTTAACCTTATAAAAGAGTTTTAAGTCATGACTGTTTACCGTTGGATATTGCGATTCATTTTATTTACGTAACCACCCCCATTAGCTTATTCTTCTCCGGACGTTTAAAGAATGTAACTTTTGGACCACAGTCGTAGTTTCCTCTACATTTCGGCACAGAACAGAGAAACTGCATTTTGTCAGTAAAAAAGAGATCACAGATTGTTCTCACACACACCAAATCGTCCAGCGTAGCGATCACGCCGTACAAAACACGAATTTACGTAATAAATACACTCATGAACCAAACAATGCAGTATAAACAGCATGCACTGCTAATGTTTACAATCTCTCAGACGACTCTAAGCCTCTCACCGCCACCATATTGTGACTTCGTGCGCAGGCTTTCTTCTATAGGGGGTGCTGATTGATTAGGCCTCATGTTCTTCCACCTAAGCTCACTGGAGGACGTTATCATGATTTCATAAGGGATAATCTACCTGTGCTGTTAGAACATGTTACAATAAAAATATGCAGCAAATTTGGCAGTGTTTTATTTGGCGCCATTTTATAAATACTGTGTTGTTAAAAGGAAATCAAGTTTCAACGTAGTCTACTTCCAAGAAGTGTAATGAACAACAGGATGCCATGAAAAGATATATTCCGCAAACCACTGGTTTGAAACAGAAGAAATATAAAGGAGGTCTGAGAAACCCCTCCATAGTGGTTGAGTTTCTGTGAATGTTACAGTAGTTAAGGGTTAAATGGGAAATCTTATTGCAAGCGTTTTGTTTCTCGATTAAAAACCTGGACAATTATAAAAATAAAATGTTTGGTTGTGTGGCCATATTCCGCAGCAGCTGTTAAAATTGATTATAAGAGGTAATCTGTCTTATGCTGACTGCAATTAAGAGATTTATTTTACACCAGACGCGTTTCGCTTTTTTATTTTAAAAGCATCTTCTGTGGTCTGTGAATGATACAAAGGTTTGTACAGTTTGTTTTCGATAAACAGTTTTTAAACAGTTTAAACAGTTTTTAAATAGCATTTTGCACGTTAAGCCTCCAGCCAACAAGACGGAGAAACAGTAATAACATGTAAAGAAGAGACATCAACACCGTGAGTAGACCGAATATTAAGCTAAAAACACTTAGGCCTAACGTGCAAAATGTTTTTTAAAAACTGTTTTTAATCTATTTATCAAAAACAAACTGTACAAACCTTTGTATCATTTACAGACCACAGAAGATGCTTTTAAAATAAAAAAGCGAAACGCGTCTGGTGTAGAATAAATCTCTTAACTGCAGTCAGCCTAAGACACATTACCTTTTATAATCAATTATAAAGATGTTCAAATGTTTGTAAATCTATCGGACCAAACTGCGTGGTCATCAGTCCGTAGCTTATAAACTACTTAAACTAAGGTAAACTAACCTAAGGGCAACACACACACCCATACCCCAGGGAGGACTCGAACCTCCGACTGCGAGCAACCGCGCGCTCTGCAGCGAGGAGCTTTAGACCGCTCGGCTACTCCACCGCGGCGGACAATTATATGTCCCGAACTATTTTGTCGGGACACCGGCACGTTTATGTGAAAACCGGTACTGTCCCTGCAAAATGTTCAAATGTTTTTACAGCTTATGGGACTTAACTACGGGGTCATCACCCCCTAAACTTACAAACTACTTATGAACTACTTACGAACTAGGACGGCACAAATATCCATGCCCGAGGGGGGATTCGAACCCCCGACCGTAGTGGCCGTGCTGACCGTGACTGGAGCTTCTCAGCCACCTCGGCCACCGCGGCCGGCAATGTGTTGTTAAAGAAAGCCAAGTTTCAACTTAGTCTTCTTCCAAGAAGTGTAATGAACAACAGAAAGTCATAAAAGATTTATTCCGCAAACCACTGGTTTTGATAGTTTGATATAGGAGAAATATAAAGGAGGTCTGAGAAACCTCTCTATAGTGATTGTGTTCCTGTCAAAATGAGAAATATTATTGCACGCGTTTTATATCTCGATTAAAAACTGGGATAATTGTGTGTCCCGAACTAATTTATCGGGACATCGGAAGGTTTATGTGAAAACCGGTCCTGTCCAGTAAAGCCCGAACGTCTGGTTAGCCTAATTAGTGCCTAAATTAGTGCGCCAAATACGATCTATTGAAAACATCGTAAAATAAGGAAGGTTAAAAATTCGAAAGTTTGTCCAGGCAGCACGAATGGGGGTCGGTGTTTAGGGGCGTCTTTTAACTCCTGGTGCAGTGCGTCGTTTATCGCGAGCAGTCATTCAGTCGCGCCGTGCGACCTGCTGCGCTGGTGACAATAGCCTGGTGCCGAGTGCGCATGCGCGCGCGGCTGCCGGGTGTCGCGGACAAGCGCCGCTCGCGGCTGGGTTCCGCCTCCCGCCACGCGATCCCCCGCGCGGCTAACGGGCCGTAATGAAAATATAAGCCGGCCCGCTCACTGTGCCAAGTGCGGCAGTTATGCCTGCGCAAACAAGCCCGCGCGAGCGCCCCGCGGCCCAGGCAAATCTAATTACGGGATCTGTGCGGCGGCGCCTTTCAGCCGCTGGGAACCGCGCGGGCGTGTCTGTTTCTCGAGGAGGGAACAAACTTCTGTAGCAAAAGGCCGCGTCAATCAGGCGCCGCCTTCCCCTGCGCTGAACAAACAGCAACGTCTCTGTACGCGAAGCGAGGGGAAAGCCTTCTCTTTGTCCGTCGTACTTCCACTCAGCACGACGTCGCAAGGACAAGAATCGCCGAATCTCTGTTAAGTGTGAGGAAGTAATTGTAGTATAAAATACGTTCCCTGAGAAAGTATGCACAATAAAACGCATTGAGAATTTGCGAGTCGAGGGGCGCTGAAATGTCTGTATCCGTGAACCATAGTAGCGTGAGACTTACGACGACGTGTGCAGCTGTTACATTTTAGTTGGGACCCACAAGCGTAAATCAGTTCTTCGTTTCCTCTTGCTTTACTGTCGTAGAGAGATGTAATAGACAGGCAAAGCCGATTCAATGTATTTTCTCCACAAACGCGAAAATTTACAGCTCCGACACGTTATCCACATACACCACTGTATTCTCCTAAAAAATTACATCGTAACACGGCAGATAATTCAGAAGATTTACGTCATAAGCAGTGGCATGAGTGAAAACCACACTACATTCTGCAAGTGTCTGACGAGAGCACTTAGCGACTTCTAACAAGCATCCCAGATAAAGTTACGTTTCTATGTTGTACAGCCCTCAATCGGAACTCCAATCAGGCAAAATAGCCGCGAGCATTCTTCTTTCACACCTTTTCCCCAGTTCATATTCCCCTACAATTTTTCTTCCCTTCATGTTCAAATCAAATGTTCAAATGTTTGTATAGCTTATGGGACTTAACTACGGGGTCATCAGTCCCTAAACTTACACACTACTTATGAACTACCCTATATTAAGGACGGCACAAATATCCATGCCCGAGAGGGGATTCGAACCCCCCGACCGTAGTGGCCGTGCAGACCGTGACTGACGCGCCTCAGTCCTCTCGGCCACCGCGGCCAGCTTCCTGTTCCTACTACCGATGATGGCAAAGCTAGTTGGATTTTTTTTTTTTTTTTTTTTTTTTTTTTTTTTTTTTTTAAGTAATGAAATGCCAAGATCGCGGTATTTCGTCTTTATTTATAACAGACGACCGGTTTCGATGTACATAGATCTCATCTTCTGGTCTCTAACCGGGCGAACATAACATGTATGGTTACAAAACAACCAACAAAGGAACATGCCACATAACTGCATGCATAGGTAATCATATGTCAACAGTTATTCATATACCTGCACTAAATTATAACATTATAAAATACGTTTATAAGGTCGCTTCCTGCCATGAGCAAATTATATGGTACTACTGTGGTCTGTGGCGGCTTCGTATCTATCTTGACTATGATAATATGATCACTGCGCTGCTCATAGTAGTTTACCTGCATTCCTATTTTCTTGTTCATTATTAAACTTACTCCTGTAATACCGCCAACTGATTTTTAATTATAACCATGTAGTTACGTGATCAGATATTTATTCATCTTTCCACCGAACATCACTAATCCGATCTATATACAGGGTGAATAACCTAACACTTGCACCGCAAATATGTTGAAACGGAAAGTGCGATTGATGTGCGGTTTTCACAAATGGATTGGTAGTCAAGGACTCGTATTGTTAGCCAATAAACAGATTGTAAAAATAACTAGAAAGTGTATTTTTATGTAAACATACAATTTTTCAAATGGAACAATGGTTGTTTCTACCATGCACTGGAATTTTTGACACAAAGAATTTTGAATGACATTTTTATCACGTTTAGTTTGGCAGCTACAACCGTTCAAAGTTTCGGGGACGGAGGCTGCGATAGCGTAGCTCACTAGCCGAGTGGCTAGCTCCTGGGGCACGGCCCACAGTCTCATGACCACCAGCCATTTAGCTACTCTGTCGTAGCGTCCGCCTCCAAAACTTTGAAGGTTGTAGCTGAAAAACTAAACATTATAAAAATGCCATTCAAAATTCTTTGTACACAGCTGGTGTCAAAAATTCCAGTGCATGATAGAAAAAAAAAACATTGTTCCATTTGAAAAATTGTATGTTTACATAAAAAATACACTTTCTAGGTACTTTTACAATCTGTTTATTGGCTAACAATACGAGTCCTTGACTACCAATCCTTTCTGTGAAAACCGCACATCAGTCGCACTTTCTGTTTGCGACATATTTGCGATGCTAAGTCTTAGGTGATTCACCCTGTATCACTTCATTCTATCCGATGGCCTTTTTAAATTTTCTAACGTCCCTACTCAATTAAGGGATTTAACAATCCCCGCTGCTATCCGTAGAATGCCAATGTTGTCTTTCCTGACTACAAGATCCTCCTAAGTAGTCCCCGCATCCGCAGTGGAGTAGCCGAACGGTCTAAGGCGCCTCGTTGCGGAGCGCGCGGTTGCTCGCCCTGGAGGTTCGAGTCCTCCCTGGGGCATGGGTGTGTGTCTTTGTCCGTAGGTTAGTTTGCCTAGGTTTAAGTAGTTTGTAAGCTACGGACTGATGACCACGCAATTTGGTCCGATAGATTTACAGACATTTGATCATTTGAGTAGTCCCTGCCCGGACATCCGAATGAGGGACTATTTTACCTCCTGAATATTTTACCCGACAGGATGCCATCATCATATACTCATACAGTAGAGCTGCATGTCCTCCGAAAAAGTAATGACTGTAGCTTCCCCTTGCTTCCAGCTGTTTGCAGTAGCTGTGTGGCAAAGCCACATTGGCTAATCTTACAAGGCCAGCTCAGTCAATCATCCAGACTGTTGCCCCTGTAACTACTGCATAGGCTACCGCCCCTCTTCAGAAACCACGCGTTTGACTGGCCTCTCCACAGACACCCCTCTGTTGTTGTTGCACCTACGGTACGAATATCTGTCTCGTTGAGGCACGCAAGCCGTCCCACCTCGGCAGTGTCTGTTCTTCATGGGGGTTTGCACTCAATATCGAAATCTAAATCTACTCTTAATATTATTGCACGTCATTCTATTTACGAGTTAAAAACTTTATTAATTCATGTAAACGTTTCGTGATAAAATTATCTTTGAATCCCACTTCGACATCAAAGGGTTCCAAATTATATTGACTGCATAATATAAAAGTGACAGTGTTTTGAAATGAAATGTTTGTTAAGCTTAAGGGGCTTAACTGCGGGGACATCAGTCCCTAAACTAACAAACTAGTTATGAACTACCTTATACCAAAGACGACACAAACATCCATGCCCGAGGGGGGATTCTAGCCCCCGACGGGGAACGGCCTTGCGCATCAGAGTATAGCGCCTCAATCCGCTTGGCCACTCCGCTGCGGCTCAGTGTTTTGTGTTATTGCATTGTTTCTTGATATAAGTTACAGCTTCTGCTTCTGCTCTCAGGTAAGTATAAAATAAAGGTAACACTTCTCCTCACGTGAAAAAAAACGAGAAGAACAAAACTACACAAACACGCTGCCTTGCAGGCAAAATTTCCAAACACTGCTTGCGATGTATCAGTCTGTATAGGGACTAAGGGATGGATCGCTGCCATCAGGCGATGTACCCAAGCACGTGCAATGTACGCGCAGTTGCTCCACCTGTCGACGCACCACAGTAATTCATCGGTCGTTTGTGGGGCTCCAGGTGACCTTTGTGACTTGTGCAGCGCCTTTTTTGTACTTTGCGCATGTATGTTTCTCTTTTTTCGTCTTTTTTTAATATACCCACAGGAAAAGAGTGTTGAATGTTTATACTACATCAAGAACAGTTCCTAAGATTGTCCGCCGCGGTGGAGTAGCCGTGCGGTCTAAGTCGTCTCGCTGCGGAGCGCATGGTTGCTCGCCATCGGAGGTTCGAGTCCTCCCTGGGGCATGGGTGTGTGTGTTGTCCTTAGGTTAGTTTATCTTAGTTTAAGTAGTTTGTAAGTTACGGACTGATGACCACTCAGTTTGGTCCGATAGATTTACCAACATTTGAACATTTTTTTGGAGATTGTCCATAGATGTCAGTCAACTCGCCCAAAGACGTAAAAAGCCACGTATGAGCAGTGCCGACGCGACGGAGTGGCTAAGACGGCCGAACAGGTCCAGTCATAACACCAGGGAGGAAGTACACTACTTGGGTGATGACTGTTGTTCTGCCAGGCCTAGAAGGTCAAAATTCAAATATTCAAATGTTTGTATAGTCTATGGGACTGAACTACGGGGTCATCAGTCCCTAAACTTACAAACTACTTATGAACTACTTACAAACTAGGACGGCACAAATATCCATGCCCGAGGGGGGATTCGAACCCCCGACCGTAGTGGCCGTGCAGACCGTGACTGGAGCGCCTCAGTCTCCTCGGCCACCGCGGCCGGCCCTAGAAGATCAATTCCGAAGTTTGATCGTATCCGCGTTGTTACTGTGTGTCGGGGGGGGGGGGGTGTCTCTCATCAAGGGAAAATTTCGAGAAGTATCGGAGTGAATCAAAGGGATGTTGTTCGGACGCGGAGGATGTACAAAGATACATGAACTGTCGATGATTCGCTTCGCATTGGCCGCTCAAAGGCTATCGCAGCAGCTGACGAACGCTACTTATGGATTACAGCACCGCGGAACCCGGAGAGGAATGTCACTATTTTCACAAACTGCCACATGGTCGTGAATTTATAACAGTGATCCTTTTTGTAATTCCTTTTAATATCTGTATTTCCGTCCATGATCACAAACTTCTCGTCGTTTTGACGTCCGGTTTCGATCAGTGATGACCACTTTCAAGTCTACAGTAAAGCAAAAACCGAAGGACACATTTAGCAATAGACTACCTTATAAAACACAAATAATGCATTACAGTCATCAATACATAAAACGTTTTGAAAATATTGTACAGCATATCTGTTGTTGAATTCTTTAATGTTATTAAGGCTATTATGGCCATTATGACTATATTACATTAAGGAATGTAACAAGACGTATTCAAAAATTCAAATGTTTGTAAATCTATCGGACCAAATTGCGTGGTCATCAGTCCGTAACTTACAAACTACTTAAACCAAGGTAAACTAACCTAAGGACAACACACACACCCATGCCCCAGGGAGGACTCGAACCTCCACGGCGAGCAACCGCGCGCTCCGCATCGAGACGCTTTAGACCGCTCGGCTACTCCACCGCGGCTAATAAGAGGTATAATAAATAATATTTTAAAACATGTTTTATGTATTGATGACTGTAATGGATTATCACTGACCGAAACCGGTCGTCAAAACAACGAGAAATTTGTGATCATTGACGGAAATAAAGATATTAAAAAATAATGCCTGTATGCTGATAACGATTTTTTGTAAATCCACAGGACGTCGTGTTTCGACTCAAAACTCTACGTAATTGGATACGTGACATGCTTCTTCAGTCTCGACATTCATGGCTTGGTCCGGCTTTGACACCTAGACACAATGCAGCGCGGTACTCCTCAAAATTGGCGTCAAGAGCTACTCACAGATAAGACTCACATCTGCCTTCAACCAGACAATGGTCGAAGATGTTTTTGCAGGCAGTCTAGACACCCTGAAGTCTTACACACGCCGTCAAGCGACTGCAGGAAGACGGTGGTTCCCTGATGTTTTGGGGTGACATCATGTGTGCCACCGTAGAGCGTAGGTGGTTGTAGAAGGCAATCAAACGGCTACATGGTTACAGGAATGTTATCCTCTTTCGTGTAGTGCAACCATAACGACAGCCTTTCGGTAATGGATTCTTCTTAATGCGCGACAGTTCTCTTGCTCATCCCGCACATACCAATCATGAACGCTATCGAACATCAATGTTTCGGTAAGATGAGAGTTAACCCGTTGCGTCCTCGGGATGCTATAAATTCGAAACGTGGTGGGCCGTGGCTAGAAAGGATGCGGACAAGGTCTGTAACTAAAGACGTGATTAGTCCACATATACTTTTATTAGAGATGAAAAGAATATTCAACTTTTATGTGCTTGTTGGTACAACCCCTGTCTAATAGTTCTGCAAGGTATCACATAGCATTCTCTGTGGACTCGCTGAATTCCCTGGTACTGACTGGGACCGACGTACTACGTACTCCTAAAGCTCCTAAAAACACAGGCTGGCGCATCCGCCATTTTCATTACTGCGAATGCTAAACACAGCACGCAGCTTATACGAACAGTGTTGTTTTATTTAAGTTTAGTGAAATATTTTACAAGTGCCCGGCATAGAGCCTTAGATTGTGCTACTTTGAGCTTGCATTGCGCTCTTGTTTACAGCGATATGTAGATTAGACACAAAAATCTCACGTTTTCTTTACTTATTGCTGCTTCTGTCCAAATACAGAAAAAAGAGCAAGAAACATATAGTTCTGTGATAAAAATCGCGTAATACGTTTAATACTGCCGAAACTGATCATCTAGATAAAATTTTTAAGCGATCTTGGCTTCTATTTGAATAGTTACCGTCAATATGCGATGTTTGTTTGCCGTCTTGCAGTGAGTGTTTGTTGTCTGCTGTGACAAATTCACCGCATCGGATTTTTTTACTCAAATTCCTGAAACTACTTCTATTATGTTACTGAGAAAGTTTCACAATGTATTACAAACACTAAAACTAAAAAGAATATTAGTGTACAGGATCTGAAGTTTACGGTCGTAGAGGCACACGGCGCCGATGTTCGCAACAACCTTTGAATGCTATTTTAAAACCTAATCGTATAGAATGTGTTGACCATGAAATAAATAAATAATTCTGTTCCTTCTCTAAGGTTGAAAGGCTTTCGTATGTAACAGTAACCTTGTCTTGTCAGTAATTTAATAATTCTTATAAAGCAAACATTTTGTTGCCAACATTAGCTCACTACGCCGCCGCAGCCGTAAGTAAAATTTACCCAGTATTCGTTGCCAGTTATGTTACAGCCTCTTGTAGATAAGCGTCAATATTGGCATTTACTAATAAGAAATTGAATTGAGGGTGTATTTTCTGATAAAACATCAGGTACCGTACTATTCTGTCAAATTGCATACTACAAGTTATGACGCTAAAACTTCGAAATACCACATAATAGCATTCATCGGTAGTTGCCTGTATCAGCACAGTACGCTGCCACAGCCGTAACGAAACTTTCTGTCCAGTACATTTGTATATTCCGTTTTAGTGTTTGTAATACTTTCTCGCAATAAAGTAACACAAGTATCTTCGACAATTTGTGCAATGTCAGTACAAAACTTTTTGATGAGGTGTATTTCTCAATATACTATATAAGACACACATATTGTGCTCTAAAAACAGTATGTTCTGGAATGCTTTGCTGTAATATATTTTGAGGCTGCTAATTCCCTACAGGCAGCTTCTGTGTTAAGAGGTAGTACTTTCAGAAGAGCTAACAAACCGTAAGTTCAAATATCACAAACAATTTTTACTATTAATATTGCTTCAAGTCATAATAATATTTACTTACAATACATAACTGTGGGCTCGGTCCGGGTTCCCAGTTTTTGCGCCGACATTTAATGATCCATTTTTTCTTCTCTTAAAATCTCTCGGGAAACTAATCGTTCTGTGGCCACCTTAGGAATGATTTGAACAGTTTATGGAAACACAACCACCCGTAATGTCGTGCTAAAGAGCCGTGACGCAAATCCTATAGCAGCGCGGTTTGTTTAACTTCGAGCCAGGAGAATGAAAATGGCGGATGCGTCAGCTCGTATTCGTAGGAGCCTTACGTACTCGTGTACTGACTGTCGTGGCTGAGGTGCATCGGCACACCTTGGCGAGCCCCTGTCTGCCTACAGTCCGGCGCGCAGAGCAGGCAGAGAGGTACCGAGACTGCGGCGCCTCCGGCGGCCGAAGTACTGTGGAACGACTTCTGGAAGTGGAGCGTCGACGTGTGTAAACCGCCGGCGTTGTGGCGAATAGCGATGCCACAACATTAACAGCCGTCAAATATAATATATAAAAATGAATGTTTGTGTGTTCATATTTTATGCGCGACCGTACCGTTCAAACGATTGTGATGAAACTTTGTCAACAACTTGCTTGCACTTTCGCGATGGTCATAGTCACCATTTAATGACTGTACGACAAATAGTTCAGGAGATAAGACGAAAGAAACAATGAAATGCGTGGAAAAGTGCTGCATCATGCGACGTCTGCTTCTTAACCACTGTACCGATTTCAACAAAATTTGGTACACATATTCCTTCCACGAGGTAGCATTTGACGTAAGGGTAAAAACTGTTTACGGCATATAGTTCAGGAGATATGACGTCATAAATAATTGTGGTTGAAAACCTCTTAGCATCATGCGACATGCGAATATGGATAGTTTGTTCTTATTTTATGCACGGCCGTACCGTACATCTGACAGAAATAAAAATTTTGTCATTTCATTGATTGCACACGCGTGAAGGTTATATAAGCATACTAAAAAAACTTCGTATGGTGCATGGCGGAGGGTGCTTTACAATTACTTAATTCGTTTCTTACGCATTCACGCTGAAATGGCTGGACGGATATGAATAAAAGTTGGAACAGAGGTAGCCACCGTACGGTGCGTGGCAGAGGGTACCTTATAGTGGGTTAATATGTTTGCTACTCCTTCCCGAGGGGGACTAAGGCGCTCCAGTCACGGTCTGCACGGCCACTACGGTCGGGGGTTCGAATCCCCCCTCGGGCATGGATATTTGTGCCGTCCTAGTTCGTAAGTAGTTCATAAGTAGTTTGTAAGTTTAGGGGCTGATGACCCCGTAGTTAAGTCCCATAGACTATACAAACATTTGAACATTTGAACCACTCCTTCATGCTGAAAGGGATGAGCAGATTTGAAATTTGTATTGGCGATAGCTGATTGATACATGGGCTACCTTTCGTAAGCTACCGTACGGTGGGTGGCAGAGGTTACCACCTTACAATTGGTCAATATGTTTGTTTCTCTTCACGCTGGAACAGCTGGACGGATGCAGATACCTTGTATCATGAATTAACGCATGAGCTACCTTTAAGAAAACACCGTACGGTGCATGGTGGAGACTACCTTAACCTTTCAAACGAGAGAACCATCACCGTATACCTAAAATTCCATACAGTGCGCAGACACCATTTCACTGATCACCATGAAAGTTAAAAGAGTTATATAATTTCTCTGAGATGTAGGACGCAATGGACTGAGGAATTGGAGGAGTAGGAGGAGTTCGATAGAGAGAGGCTGAGATGATTTTCAAAGAAAGGGGAAGGTTGAGATAGCCAGAGGGAGGGGTGGAAGGTGGTGAACAGAGAGAGGGGAGATAAGGAGATGAACAAAGAGAGAGAGAGAGAGAGGGGGGGGGGGAATGAAATGTGGAGATGAGGAGAGAGATAATGAAAGAGTAGGTGGAGAGAGAGAGAGAGAGAGAAATGGAAGGACATATGGACTAATTTAAATCTTGAATCAATAAATACCCAAGCGACACAGGGTTTTCATCTAGTATTTGATAAAATTCATCTTTAACCATCAGCTGTTTATTAAATCCTTATAAAGCGACTAGTTTAGGTCATGGACCATCAAGATAGGTAAGAAGATATTAATACAGATTAGTCAAATGAATAAAATAAAATAAATTTGACTGAAAACAACAGGAGTCAGCTTCATTGAAAATACAGTGGTCATACTGGATAATCCTACCAGTCAAACATATAGACGAGAATAGAATCTGTTTTAAATGCTTTTTATCTATAATGATGGCCCACGAACGACACTAAACAGTTTATGGTTAAAGATTCCTTTTTTCAGCGATCTAACATGTCTGGGCAACATTTAAATGGGCTGCTTTTGAGCCAGGCGACTAAACAACCAATCTGGAATCGCCATTGACGAGTGGAACAATCTGGACCAATAGTCCCTGAATGATCTAGTGCAGCGGTTCCTAAACTTCTTTGGTCATGGCACATTTCAGATGGCTTTTCCTCCCTGAGAAACTCTAACTCTATTTATGATTTTTACTAATCATTGTTCTTCAATCGTTGACCTACTTCTGTTGCCTGAATGTTCTCCACAATGTAGTAGATTTGTAAATAAAGGAATATCATTATTTAAATAAACAAAATATTGGATATAAGTAAAAACGACTGTTTTGAAACACAATTTTACCTTGGTGCAAGAATATATTAGGCATAATCGCAAACTATTGTTCAGGTACGACAAAATATCAACACATCATTTATTTTGAATCACGAAAATATTTTATATAACCGCAAACGTTTATGTTGGTACTTCCAATAGTTCTAAAACTGCGCTTCATGTCCAACAGCTGAATACGTAAATCTTGGGCGCCATCCAGTCTACGCCTAAATTTATTTTTCGTGCAAGCATAAGCGGAAGTACTCGGATAGGGATATTGCAAGGCTAATTAAATGTTCAGCTTTTGTGCACATCTGCTTCCAATCCAACTAATTTTCGCTCATAAACATGGGAGGGTGAGGAAAGTATTCAAACTTCTTCTCCTTTGCACATTCTTTCCAAAAGTTTAATCTGGCTTTCAGTTAGTTATTTTGCCTCTCACGGTGAATGTGGTTGCATCTTTCCACCACAAACATATAGCAACTCCATTAAGTTTACCGAATACGTCGGCGAGGTAAGCACATTGCATGAGCCACTTCTCAACAGCCGCGGTGGAGTAGCCAAGCGGTCTAAAGCGTCTCGCTGCGGAGCCCGCGGTTGCTCGCCGTGGAGGTTCGAGTCCTCCCTGGGACATGGGTGTTGTCCTTAGGTTAGTTTACCTAGGTTTAAGTAGTTTTTTAAGCTACGAACTAATGACCACGCAGTTTGGTCCGATAGATTTATAATCATTTGAACATTTGAACTTCTCGAAAAAATGTTCAAATGTTTGTATAGCTTATGGGACTTAACTACGGGGTCATCAGTCCCTAAACTTACAAACTACTTATGAACTAGCTAATACTAAGGACGGCGCAAATATCCATGCCCGAGGGGGGATTCGAACCCCCATCCGTAGTGGAGCCACTTCTCGTTGCGTAAAAAAATTAGCGTATTTACTATGTGTGAAATGGTTGTCACCTATGGAGAAAGGAGAAAGTCGTTACTCAGCTCAAAAAGCATGCTAAGACTTTACCTCTTGAAAGTTATCTTACACCTGTATCACAATGTAACATATACGGTCGCGAAACTCACTTCTGTGGAAGTTATTACCAACTGACAGTTGCAATGATACTAGCACTCCTAACGGCGGTCAAGCCGCCTTAAGCGCAATGTTTGTTTGTAATAACTTTTATGCGTAATTAACCAAATAGTTTCTGTATTTTTTGCATTCCAAATATTAGTAAAACATCTAGGGACGTAAATAATCGTGAAATAAATGTAAAGCAGCTGAATTTCAGTAATTCAGTGATAGAAACGATCACTTATTCATGAAGAATACTTACGAATACGGGTGAGTATATTTGCAGTTTATACCGCTGAAAGAGAAACATAAATTCTTTTACAGTCTGTTCTCAGATAATAGGCAGTTTCTTTGAAGTGTAAAAATTCGGTATGGAGTGTAATGAGTCGTACATTTTTACACTTCGCTCGTCTTTCGTTTAAACGCATATATTTTTGAGTGTAGTTGCTTTTGCTTACAAAACTAATGGCTTGAAGTTTCATGTTGTTTATGGTTCTGATGTAGCAGTAATTGTTGATTTGTTTCTGCTTTGCTAGGGAACGGTGTATCTGCTTTCGATGTTTTATAGTCACGTTTGTGAGTATTTTCCTTCAACTACAGCTGTGGTGGCTGACCTGGTACATTAAATATTGTAGGTATTGTATTTCGTATAAATTTCTTACTTTTAACGCTTACCGATTTAACTGGAATTGTAGTGAAGAAACCTTGACGTTTCTGAGTAGATGTCTTTCTGCAAATGGTCGGGTCATCTGTAGTTCATTAGCCATTTCTTGTTCTTAATAGAAAAGGAAAATCTTAATTAAAAACCCGTAGATTTCAAGAGAATCTTAAATAACCTGTCCTGCAATGTGCAGTTTCCCTTCCAAATGTTCTTAGGAAACATAATAAAGACAAATTGGAGTTATTTTGTAGTTGTAACCGACTTTATTGTTACTATGTTGTAAAAAGTATGATAAAATTAATTTTAACAACACTATTCACACTCATCAGATACAGTATTCTTAAATGTAGCTTGCCATCCGCTTGGAGCGCTGCTGTCGTGACGTATAACACAAAAACAGTCCGAATGTCGTGACTGCATACAGGGTGGTCAGAAATTCCCGTTACAAACTTCTAGGACTTGTAGAGGATAATGAGTACATAACATTTTGAATAGGAACCCATTTCCGGAAACGTAACGTTTCCGTTCTTCGACAGTTTCAATTCAGCTGTGTAATTCGTCAACGTCTAGTTATAGACGGAGAAACGTCTTAGAGTTCCTGTCCTGGTACCGTCTTGGACGTCCTGCATGAGCAACAATTACATACGTGCCACTTTCAAAGGGTACAAGCTATGGTTACAGCAGATTTTCCACAACGCGTCGCCTTCTGCCTGTGGTTCCTGCACCGTTGCATTGACGCACCCCTGTTTTCACGTCGAGTCCTGTTCACAGATGAATGTAGGTTCACTAGGTAGTGTGTTCTGAAAGCTCGAAATAGCCATGTCTGGGCGGACGAAAACCCTCATGTCACGCATGTTCAGGGATTTCAATACAGGTTTGGAATTAAGGTGTGGGCAGCTATTCTGGATGGTCACGTGGTTGGACCATACCTCCTTCCATCCAAACTCACGGGTCCAAAGAACTTAGTCTTCCTACGACACGTATTGGACCCGTTCTAGGAAGATCTGCCACTGAACGTCCGCCAGGAAATGTTGTTTCAGCATGACGGTGCACCACCTCACTTTTCACTGAATTGAAACTGTCGTAGAATGGAAAAATACGTTTCCGGACATGGGTTCCTATTCTAAATGTTATGTACTCACTAGCCTCTACAAGACCTTTAATTTTGTAACGGGAATTTACGACCACCCTGTATAGCATGGTGCTGCTATTATTCTGTCCATTCTCTGTATGTCAACGTCGTTAATAACGCATCAATGAAATTTGCGAGAGATTTTGTACAGATAGCATAGCGAAGCTGATATTATTTGGAATTTTCCAATCTTGCATTTTCTTGCAATCTGCAAGCCCAAATCATTATGGCCATCGTACCAAATAGAATCGTCGCTTCAGCAAACATTTTTGCTATATTGGAATGTGATATGTTAACAACTGCATCCTGAGATCGTAGTCAGTGAGGGGCGTGACACAGATTTCACGTGATACTTTCTGGTCACTATCCTGAGCGTCAGTTCCAAGCTAGACGCCCTCTCTGGGTCCAACTTCCAACTAGCAGTGACCTCTTCCTTATACCTTTTACAGGACTTTGCTCTAATACAAAAATCATCTAACTGACTATGAAGCCTGCACAAAGGCGTTAAAGACCAACCTATTCACGTTATTCTGCATGCCCTACATTAAATGTATGTACTACTCTTTTACCAAAGCTTTTGTTCATGAATCTCTTCGGATGCCCACATCCTTGACAACTAGATTACGTCACATCTGAACCTATCTTATTTTATTCCACGCAGCTATAAAACAAACCACCACGAATTAAAAAAAAATAGTGTGTATCAAAATGCAAGGGCACTTTGATGATGACGTTCTCTCACCCAGTTTAGTGCGACAGACAATCGTTTGATGAGAAGAACAAATTTTTCGAGTGACAGGTTTTCATTTTGTCGCATATTAACGTTGATTCCTTAATTTGTCAGCCAATTACTCTTCTCCAAGTAGGCCTATAATACAAGTCATTAATTCCACTAACTCACGTATACAGCCTGCGTCACACATTTACATATTTCCAGTGGTAATTATTCAGATGTTGGTATTTTCGCCAAATTATGCGAATGGGTGGCAGCTGTGCTATCTTTGTATCTAGTGACACACGCAATAAATATTACTAATTCCACGGAAATTGAGTCATATATCAATGTACTTGTAAAGTTTTTTTGTACTTTTCGCTCATCTTTTCCAAATTTATAATTATTCAAATTTCTTTTTTGTTTGTTCGCTTCCTGCTCCGCAGTTTCTGTTATACAGTTTTTGTAGGATAAATTATCGTCTGTTGCGACTGTAAAAATTAGTGTAATTCAGACCAGGCGAGTTTTTTTTTTTTTTTTTTTTTTTTTTTAAGCATCTTTAGTGGTAAACTGAAGCTATATACCTTTCGTCTTACATTTTCGTATGATTTTAAGAATTCGATCATGAACAGCTCTCATGCTATGGATTTTTATTATCGTGAATAGTTAATAGAAACAATGAATAATTTTATTCTTACTACTTAATTTTATTCAGAATAATACAAGGCGGTCGGATATTCACGTTACGTTCTAGGACTTGTAAAGGGTAGTGAGTGCATAACCTTTTGAATAGGAAACGTATCGTTTCTGTTCAGATGTGTAGCTCGTTAACGTCTGCTGCCACGACTTCTGGCCGCTGCACAAAGAGGGAGTGTACCAGAACATGCTTCGGAGGTACAATGTGTGTAACGACGTCGGTGGTCGCCACATCGAGTCGCTGTTGTAATGCATCAGTACGTTGCGGCTGGCGATGGAGATGCTGGTTTCTTGTTGTCGACTAATGTAAACCATAAGGCGTAAATTGTAATGAAAATACGTAAGTAATAACGGAACTACTGAGTATTCTTTTCAAATTGATTGCAACAATTGTACTGGGTCACGCCTTCCCGACTGACTGACTGATTGACTGTCTGACGGACTCATCATCGCCCATCCCAAACCACTGAAGATAGAAACTTGAAATTAGTAGAGGGTGTGGATCTTACTCTGTAGGCGTCATTTAAGAAGCGGTTTTTCGATATACCGTCCGTAAGGAGGTGAAACAGGGGATGAAACGTTTTTTGAAAATACGTTGCTGTTTAGGCAATTTTGAAGCTAGAACTACAAAATTTCGGATTTTCATTCGGGGTTCGAATTTAAAAGACAGGTGTTTCGGCATTTTTCGAAATTCAATCAAAAAGGGGGTAAAATAGGGAACGCAAAAAATTGAATTTCAAAAATATGTTGCTGTTAAGTCAAATTTTATGCTACAACTACGCAACTTCGGATATGGAATCTTTGTCAGGATTTAAAAAAAACAGGAGTTTTAGTTTTTTTTTGGAAATTAAACAAGTAAGAGAGTAGAAATGGAATGAAAAATTCCTTTTGAAAACACGTTGTTATTCAGTCAGTTATGAATCTACAGCTGCAAAAATTGATATTTGTATTGCCGGTTAGAATTTAAAAAATACGTGTTTCGGTATTTTGGAAATTCAACTATAAAGGGGATTAAATTGGAGAGAGGTTGTTTTTCGAAAATCTTTTGCTATAAACGCAATTTTGAAGCTACAACCACATAAATTGCTATATGTTTGCTTGGTCAGAATTAAAAAGATATGTGTTTCGGTATTTTCTGAAAATTAATCATTTAAGGGGTGAAATAGGGGATGAAACATTTTCTGAAAATAAGTTGCTACTAAGCCAATTTTGAACCCAGAATTACAAAAAAATGATATTTGCATACTTGGTTGGAATTTAAAAGACACATGTTGGGGTATTTTTCGAAATTCAACTATTAAGGGGTGCCATAGGGGGTTACAAGTAGTAAAATCAAATGTTCAAATGTTTGTAAATCTTAAGAAACTTAACTAAGGGGTCATCAGTCCCTAAGGCTTACGAACTAAATAAACTATCTTAAACTAACTTAGACTAACATGTGCTAAAGACAACACAAACACCCATGTCCGAGGTGCGAATCGAACTCCAGACGACGAACAGCAGCGCGCACCGCAGCATGGCGCCTCAATATGCACAGCCATTCTGCCGCGGCTACAAGTAGTATCATAACATTTCATTATGATAGTACTTAAGCTACATCTATGAAAAATTATATTAAGAGGGAGAAACAACTGGTGCAGACCAACCAGCGTGCGCATGCGAAGCAGCGGGCATTAAGCTAGTTACATTGCTAAAATAGGAGCGGATGATATAATCATCTGAATTGAAACCGTCATGGAACGGAAACGATACTTTTCCGGACATGAGTTCCTATTCAAAACGTCATGTATTCACTACCCTCTACAAGTCCTAGACGTTTGTAACGGTAATTTCCGTCCACCCTGTATACTACACATTGTAGCAAGCTGGCTCCATGCTGCACGTTTGACATATGGAGTCTTGAACTTTATCTCGCTGTGTAATGCAGTTTTGTTCTGCAATGGTAATGACTGGGTAATACCGGTCCGAGACCAGTACACTGTTACTAGATGTCCCCATCTTTGGCCACCTGAACACCGATGTGCAACGTCGCGTCGACGCTGTTGCTGTCTTGGAGCAGAGTGATGTAGTTTCCCATCAAGTTCACTTTCGGGTAGGGAAGTGAGGCGATGATATGGTATGGTTGTAGTGCTGACGTCTAATGGTGTAAATTATAAGTTTTTCTCACTAGAAAAATGAAGTGATGGTCAATTGCATTAGATGAAAACCTAAAATTCATAGTTTCTTGTAGACGCCATCTTTGATTTCATCTTAGGAGATGGAGGGGCACTGTGGTACTATGCTTACCCCGGCGGGCATTTCGTTTTGGAACCGGAAGCGACACTACCTTGATGACGTCATTGCGACGTTGCCACATCGGTGTCCATGTGACTAAAGAGGGAGGATGACATATTGGAACAATCTACTGTTCTCCCGTGTTTCACCCACTTATTTGTCAAATTTCCGGAAAAAATAGACACACGTCTTTTAAATTCAAACCCCGAATCCAAATCCGAAATTTTTTTAGTTCTAACTTCAAAATTGCCTAAATAGCAACAGATTTTCGAAAAACATCTCCTCTCCAATTTAACCCCCTTTATGATTAAATTACCAAAAATACGGAAACAGGTATTTTTTAATTCTAACCAACAATACAAATATTATTTTTTGCAGCTGCAGCTTCAAAATTGTCTGGATAACGACGTGTTTTCAATAAGAATTTTTCATCCCCTATTTTACCCTCTTACTTGTTTAATTTCCAAAAATACTGAAACTCGTGTTTTTTAAATCCTGACCAAGTTTCCATATCCGAAGTTGCGTAGTTGTAGCTTAAAATTTCAGTTAACAGCAACATATTTTTGAAATTCAGTTTTTTGCGTTCCCTATTTTACCCCCTTTTTGATTGAATTTCGAAAAATGCGGAAACATGTGTCTTTTTAATTCGAACCCTGAATTAAAATCCGAGATTTTGTAGTTCTAGCTTCAAAATTGCCTACATAGTAATGTATTTTCAAAAACCGTTTCATCCCCTGTTTTACCTCCTTACGGACGCAATATCGAAAAACCGCTTCTTAAATGACGCCTATTTACTGAGGGTCAACACAAATGACAGGCGAAATGTACGTACTATGTTCCAAAGAGGTCAACTCGGGAGAATCTGTTACCTGTTTAATGTTTCAATAGCGACAATACAGTCGGTAATTACAGCATACACAAAACAAGGTAAAACGGCGTCGGCGAAGTGGAAGTCTGGGCGAAAGTCGAAATTAACTGTAAACGACAGACGAGCATTAACAACGATGACGAGCAGACAGTGTAAAACTACGACATCAAAAGCGACTGCAAATCTCGACAATCAGTTGAGTAATACTGCTTCGATAAAACCAGTACGACTGTAGTTGAACATTCATGGAAGGACTGCAGTTCTCTTGCTAACCCCTCAATAACAGAAGCAAACGCAAAGCTGTGAAGGTAGTGGTACCACGATCATGAAACCTGGACACTTTATTACTGGAAATATTATTAATCGTCGTTTAAAGTGCTTCCAACAAACAAGTTCGCTTATGTATCTAAAACCCCAAAAGATGCCTGCTATATCTGTTGTGAAGGAGGTTCCGTCGTGACTTGGGGATGTATATAGTAGTATTCAACTGTGTCTGTCATTATCCTTACTTATCGAATAAACATGAATGAATATGTCGCCATCCACGACTGTAAACTTCTTACTAAGTCTAATATACTACCTGCCGCGGTGGCCGAGGGGACTAAGGCGCTCCAGTCACGGTCTTCACGGCCACTACGGTCGGGGGTTCGAATCCCCCCTCGGGCATGGATATTTGTGCCGTCCTAGTTCGTAAGTAGTTCATAAGTAGTTTGTAAGTTTAGGAACTGATGACCCCGTAGTTAAGTCCCATAGACTATACAAACAACATCTAATATACTGCTAACAAACAGTGCCATACTATAAAGTGATCATGAGCCTAGAGACTGACACACACCCATAAAGGTTTATGCGTGCTTTGTATAGCATCAGAAAATTATGAAACATTTCCGACGGAGAGTAAAGTCGCCACGTCTCAACATGTTTTAGAGCAGTGAGTGAGGACCATATTTATAGCTGGCGGGAGTTTTGGAAGAAGAATCGATAAAATTCCGTTGGATACCATGAAGGCACTTTACCAATATGTTCGTCGGGGTATTTCAGCTGTTCTAAAAGCCAATGGTGGGCCAAATCCTTAGTAATGAATGAATATTGGCTCCATGTTACGTTTTTATTGTCCACCCTTTCTATAAATGACTGCTGAATGAAAACGAGACTACTAGAAAACAATAGGCTAAGTAAATTGTTTATTACGCCAGAAAATAATCGCCATAACTGTTAATATATCTGTCTTTTTATAAGGCAAGACAGACAGTATCTTCGCGGGAAAAATGTTTGAGATTGCTAAGGGGATCCATGATTGTACATAAGGTGCACCTTTTGCTCCAAACCAAATCCACGACCACAGACATTTTTATACAGGTATCCAAAAGTATAGATTGTATACAATCAGATCACTATGTACAAAGGCTTCACAGCTTTTTTTAATTATTATTTTTTTTAATTCTTTTTTTTAATTGATGGGAAGAAGGTAGAGCTGGCGGAGGCTTCAAGTAAGATGGGGTTAGATGTTTTAGCTGTTAGTGACGTTAGAGTAAGGGGAGAGAAAGAGGACGAAGTCGGAGAATACAAGGTCTACCTGTCAGGAATCAAAGTAGGAAGAGCGCAATGGAGTGTAGGATTTTACATCAGGAAAGCAATCGAACCCAGCATAATTGCAACAAGGTATGTAAATGAACGACTGATGTGGATAGATTTGGCCATCTCCAGTAAGAAAATTGGGATTGTGGCAGTGTATTCACCCTGTGAAGGGACAGATCAAGATGAGATGTACAGATTTTACAGCGCACTTAGTGATGTAGTTGCTAGAGTGAAGGATAAGGATAGTGTTTTACTCATGGGTGATTTCAACGCCAGGATAGGAAATCGAACAGAAGGTTATGAAAAGGTTATGGGTAAGTTTGGAGAGGATATGGAGGCCAACAGGAACGGAAAACAGCTCTTGGATTTCTGTTCCAGTATGGGCTTAGTAAACACAAACTCCTTCTTTAAGCATAAGGACATTCACCGCTATACGTGGTGAGGAAGGGGAACCAGATCTATCATTACTATATAATAACAGACCAGGATTTCAGAAAGACAGTCAAGGACACACATGTTTTCAGGGGGTTCTCTGATGACACTGATCATTATTTAATCTGCAGTGAAATTGGTTTTGTGAGACCAAAAGAGCAGAAAGTCAGGTCCGTGTGTAGAAGGATAAGAGTGGAGAAGCTTCAAGACAAGGAAATTAGGCACAAATACATAACAATGATCTCGGAAAGGTACCAGTTAGTTAAATGTAATGATTTACAGTCACTGGAAGAGGAATGGTCAAGGTACAGGGACACACTACTGGAAACAGCTAGAGAATGTCTCGGAACAGTAGTGTTTAAAGGTAGGAAGAAGCAGACAGCCTGGTGGAATGACACAGTCAAGGCAGCCTGTAAAAAGAAAAAGAAGGCATATCAAAAATGGCTCCATAGATACTTATGTTGAAGAAAGAAACAATGCCAAACGGATAATTGCAGAATCCAAGCAGAAATCATGGGAAGACTTCGGAAACAACCTAGAATCTCTGGATCAAGCCGCGGGAAAACCATTTTGGAGCGTAATTAACAATCTTCGAAAGGGAGGGAAGAAGGAATTAACAAGTGTTTTGGACAGGCCAGGAAAGCTGCAAGTCAATCCTGTGGATGCCTTGGGCAGATGGAGGGAATATTTTGAAGAATTGCTCAATGTAGGTGAAACGTTCTATGATGTATCAGATTTTCAGGTAGAATGGGGTAGGAACGATGATGGAAACAGGATCTCATTTGAGGAAGTAGAGAAAATGGTCAGTAGATTACAGTGCAATAAAGCGGCTAGAGTGGATGAAATTAAGCCTGAACTCGTCAAATACAGTGGAATATCAGGTCTCAAATGGTTACACAGGATAACAGGATAATTGAGAAGGCGTGGGAATCGGGACAGGTTCCGTCTGACTGGACGAAAGCGGTAATCATGCCAATTTTCAAACATGGCAACAGAAAAGATTGCAACAACTTTCGAGTTATCTCTTTAATTAGCGTTGTAGGCAAAATATTCTCAGGTATTGTTGAGAGGAGAGTGTGAGTATTAATTGAGGGCAAGTTAGATGAAAATCAGTGTGGGTTTAGGCCTCTTAGAGGCTGTCAGGACCAGATCTTTAGCTTACGGCAGGTAATGGAAAAGTGCTGTGGGTGGAACAGGAAATTGTATCTATGTTTCATAGATCTGGAAAAGGCTTATGACCGTGTTCCTAGGAGGAAGCTACTGTCAGTTCTTCACGATTATGGTACAGGAGGCAAACTTCTGAAGGCAATTAAAGGGCTTTACGTAGACTGTCAGGCAGCAGTTAGACTAGATGGTAAATTAAGCTCATGGTTCAGGGTAATTTCAGGGGTAAGACAAGGCTGTAACCTGTCACCACTGTTGTTCATACTATTCATGGATCATATGTTGAAAACAGTAGACTGGCAGGGCGGGTTAAAGTAGGTGAAAACAAAATAAGTAGTCTCGCATATGCGGATGACTTAGTTGTAATGGCCGATTCGATTGAAAGGTCACAAAAAAATATTTCAGAGCTCGTTCAGAGGTACAAGGATTATGATATGAAGATCAGCATCTCCAAAACGAAAGTAACGTCTGTGGGAAAGAGATTCAAACAGATTGAGTGCCAAATAAGAGGAATAAAGTTAGAACAGGTAGACAGTTTCAAGTACCTGGGATGTATTTTCTCACAGCATGGCAACATAGCGAAAGAACTGGAATCGAGGTGCAGCAAAGCTAATGCAGTGAGTGCTCAGCTAAGATCTACTCTCTTCTGCAAGAAGGAAGTAAGTACCAAGACTAAGTTAGCAGTGCACCGCTCCATCTTTCGACCAACTTTGTTGTATGGGAGTGAAAGTGGGGTGGATACAGGTTACCTTATTCATAAGATAGAGATTGCAGATATGAAAGTAGCAAGAATGATTGCAGGTACCAATAGATGGGAACAATGGCAGGAGGGTGTTCATAATGAGGAAATCGAAGAAAAGCTGGGAATGAACACCATAGATGAAGCAGTTAGAGCGAACAGACTGAGATGGTGGGGTCATGTTACACTCATGGGAGAAGAAAGGTTACCTAAGAGACTCATGAGCTCGTCAGTGGAGGGTAAGAGGAGTCGAGGTAGACCAAGGAGAAAGTACTTAGATTCGGTGCAAAATGATTTTGAAGTGAAAGGCGTAACATCAGACGAGGCATAAATGTTAGCATTGAATAGGGGATCATGGAGGCATTTTATTAGAGGTACTATGCTCCAGACTGAACGCTGAAAGGCATAATCAGTCTCTAATGATGATGATGATGATGATGATGATTTTTTATATACGGTAATTTCCTGCTCGGTACAACTTATTGCGAGTACATAAAAGTGTGTGAGTGTTCAGTTTTCATAGCTTAAAATAGTTATAATAGTTATTTTATTTGTAAACTTCAGGATATGTTCGAACTATGTTTTAGAAGACTTCATACAGCTGAAGGTATGCCGATCAGCCACAGATACACGTTACTAGACTGGCCAACTCGCCTCTGTGACTGAAGCCTGAAGCCGCCATCTTGTCTTACCTCACGTCAAAATTTTCCGTACGGTACTACCATGATCTTCTGACACGATATGACGTTGTAAGCTTTTCGAGTTCTTTTGAACATGATTTGCTTTCAAGCCAATACTTCAGCAGTAGTTGAATTTGACATATAGGCCTACATTGTCGAATCGTGTTATGGGAAGAACGTATTACGTACGCTTAAATTTTACTTACCATCCTGGCGGCATCGTGTGATTATGTTGTCAATCGTGTGACATTGGCATTAGCCAATCGCGAGACTACACAAATGCTTTGTCAAGAAATCTTCGTTTTACGAGGGCAATTACTTTTGCTGAGTGAACGAGGGTACATTCAAGAACCTGTCAACCATGGAGAAAGAACATCATTGTTTATGTAGTTCATAATCTGTACGAGAGACTAATAAAGTCACTCTGTAGTGATTTCTAAGAATATCAACATCTTTGGTGAGGGCTTTCTACCGTTTTGTTGTTGTTGCCAATATAGTCATACAAGGCCGTCGGGAGGTAAGTAAAATTTTACCGTTACGTACCGGTACATTTGAAGTAGACTGTATTTATCGGAAAACACTAAGAAGAATAACGAATGTGTTATCAACGACAAATAACACATTTATAACGGTTATATTATTAAAAGAAAAGCCGAAGTTGATCGAATATGGTAACAGATTAGGCCTAACAGAAACAGAAAACGCGACGCGAATCATTAGTGTATGTGTCAAAGATTTCGTAAGAATTTTCAAAAGAATAAGGATACGTCACAGTCTAACATATACAGTCACGACACTCCCACAGATTTTTGTTATACGCTGCGATAACTGCGCTCCAAGCGGCCGGCAAGCTACGTTTCTGTATGCGATAGCTGATGAGAGCGAGTAGTATCGTATAGATTGACTTCAGTATACTTTTCACATTAGGGAACGTATGTAGTGCCTTATAAATAGATAATAATTTAAAAATAGCTCCTCATTTGTCTTTCTTAGGTTTCATAAGATCCATGATAAGGTACGAAACGGTACATTACAGGAAAGTTAATTTACAATCAGCCTGTAACATACAGGCTTTAAATGAGTAATTTCATTTTCTATCAAAAATGAGAATGTCTAGGAAACACCAAGAGACATGCCCTTTAGCAGAGAGACGTCAATTTCTACGCAGGAACGTTAAGTATTCTTCATTACAATTCCAGTAAAATAGGTGAGGGTGGAACATAGGAAACGTATATAGAACGCAATAAATACGGTATATAACTTACCAAATAAACCACCACAGCTGTAGCTGAAGGAAAAACGTCACAGGCATGGCAATATAACGATAAAAGCAACCAAACTGTTTTCCAACAAAGAAGAACCCAATTCCACAATTGTTGCTACAACTAAACCAGAAACGGTAAGAATCATCAAAACATTGGTTTTTTAAAGCTAAGGTGATTACACTTAAAAGAATGTGTACGTATAAGAAAGACGAGTGACATGTAAAAATGTGAGAATCATTAGACTCCATACCGAATTGATACACGTAAAAAACTGGCTGTCATAGTAAGAACAGACCATAATAGAAATTTATTATACCACTATGCTTATATGCAACTTACTTTCAGCGGAATAAGCTGCAAATATACACATATTCGTAACTATTTGTTCATGACAGAGTTGTTCTTTATACCATTGAATCATTTAAATTAGGCTGTTTTTATATTAATTTCCGTATTATGTTTGTCTCTCGATATTTTAATAATGTTTGTAACGCAAAAATTATAGTAAGTATTTCGTTAATTACGTACAAACGCGATTATAAACAAACATCACTACTTCGGCAGCTTGCCCACCGCTAGGAGCGCTAGTGTCGCAGCAACTGTCAGTTGGTAACAACTTTTACAGCAGTGAGTGTCGTGACTGTATATGTTACACTGTAGATACGTGCTGTCCGTGATAAACAACACTTTTAAAATGACCATACTACCGAAAGAAAATCCGAAGTTGAATGAAATTGGTAACAATAATAACAGCAAATCAATAAAATTCATTACTGTATGTGTCGAAGCTCAGGGGCCGACTCCAGCTAAAAAAATCGTCAACTTGAATTGTTAGGAGGAACAAGAAATTACACTCTTGTTCACGACGCTAGTCCGAATTGATTGTTTTATCAGTTGCATTTTAGCTACGCAGAAGTTAAGACGTAGTCGTGTTCCTGGTACGGAAACATTTATTGATACGGCGGGCAGAGGCTTAAATTACTATTCGGCTTGCTACAAGACGGAAGGTTTTGGTGCGCTCGAAAAAGAGGTATGCCTTGGTTTTCATTAAATATAGCATGGGAACTGAGCTTCTATAACTATATTCATTACAGCGAAGAATAGGAGTTAGAATCCCTTAGATTGAATACTACCAATAGTCTTTCCTTCAATAACGAATTTCGTGGCCATGTTTCAATGCTCTGCCTGATCTTTTATTTAATAATTTTCAACATAGTGAGATTGTTTTACTTAACGATTCTGTTAATGACTGAACATCAGTCTTACTGATAGCTAAGCTACGGTTAAAGCTAACGTGTAATTCTTCCATAATAAAATTGAAATTACTTATTTTTCTTCGATAAAATTAAAAATGGAAACGAGTAATGTTGGTGCATTCCTGCTGGGAACTGCTAGATGTGATACGATAACTGAACGAGTTTCGAATGGATCCTGCGGGAGTCTGATAAGCAGCTAGAATAGGGTGCAAAATAATATCGGAAGCACTACCTGCACGTCCCTAGAGCGTGAGTTTAGAAGATTACATCAGAAAAAGAGGTGCCAATTATTTATCAGTAATACAAACTAAATAACACTGATTACATCGAGAGGACATGTTTACCGTAATCAATTTAGACAAAGCGAGTTAACAAGGGATAATTCGAGTATCCAACGGGAAGTCCTCGAGTGACTGTTGGGGAAAGATTTTTCTAAGTATAGTTAGAAATCCTAGGATTTGTATCCGTCACTTTCCACTTCTTTCACCTTTCTTAGTACTGCTCATGTGAAAAGTACCGAGTAGCACCATGGTTCGGAACCAACGTTAAACTTTAGGTACCCCTATAACTGGCTGGGTAAGTCAGTTTGAAGGTAGGAGGAAGACAACGGCATACCACCTCCAAACAGTTCCATGCCTAGTAAAGCACTGTGGTGTTCAAACCAATCTTCGGATTGTTGACTGCTTTACCTTAGTTAGAAGTCACCAACGTCTGAAGAGGCTGAGTTTGATTTGATTTCTCTTCTTATGGTTATGGTTGAAAGTGTCGCTGTTGCCGTAGTGGTTTATTTTTATTTATTTTTTTTTTTTCGAGCTAAGAGGATAGTTATTAGATCATATAGGCATCTAGTGACTCGAAAACTTTATTATTGACGACCCCGGCTCGAAGACTATATTAAATTACTTGTCCTTTTTTATAGAATATATAATAAAAGGTCTCATATGATGAAAGAAAGAGATTTGTGTAGACTATGTCATTTAGTAGTTCGTGAAATAGTGACCATGAAACGAAAAAATTATTTTTATTAATGTTACATTGAATTCAAATACAAGATGGTGAAAAACTCACGTATTAAATTTTAAAAAATTAAAGAAAAGATATATTTGGAAACTAATGAAAATAAAACCATTTATTACTGTGAAGAGAAAATCTTACAGATTTTGACAGAATTATCTTAAGTATATCTTTGAATTTCAAACAAAAGAATTAATAGTTAATTTTCCGATGAGCTGCCTAAAGAAAGATAATTTCTTATTGAATGCTTACAACTCGAGAGTAATGCCCATGGTCGGCCAACTGTTAGTAAAAAATATATATAAATACTTCAAATAAAATTTAGCTGACTTATAGTAATTGTTCAGTTAAATCAATTTATACTGAGAAAGGAGTAGCATGAGACATACAAAGGTTAACTACGGTATTTTATCAGCAAAACCTGCGAATCTAATAAAGTAAACTGATTGCGAAGTAGCTACGAAAAAATTACATCGTTAATGATAGCTCAATTTTGGTTTCAAAACAAAAGGACGCGAGATCTGATACTATAGTGATCTCTTTTATTACTCTCAATTACCAGAATACTAAATTAGTGATAGTAATTTTGTGGTACACAAATAGGGAATCTTTTGAAATAAAAGTAAGAGCGTTATATTTTCAATGTTGTCTTCTTACTATCACAAGTAAAATTTAAAATTTTTGTGGCGTACGGTTTTCGGAGTGTGATATATATGGGCTTACGAAATTTTACTCACAGTGCCTTTTAACACCAAATTTTATAATCTGTCCAACGATCAGATATTTGTCAAGAGAGTAGTAGTAGTGTGTGAAAATAGTTACTTCGACGTTAGCTTAGGAGAGACATTGCCAACCTTTGAACAGCTACTTTTGTGGCCTGATATAAAATTTCAACTCTTGATGGACATTACCTATCGAATTCCAAAGACGTTAGCTTGAGAGAGGCATTGCCAACCTTTGAACAGCTACGTCCGCGACTTCATATAAACTATCAACGCCTGACGGACAATACTCCTTGAATTCCACAGACATTAGCTTGGGAGAGGCATTGCCAACTTCGAATGGCTCGTCCGAGACCTGATATAAAATTTTAACGCCTGGCATACATTACCTCTCAGGTGTGGTGTGAATATTACATAACCGTATCAGGAGGACTATTACCTACATTCGCATTTTTATATTTCTTAATTTTTTACAAAAACTATACGCCCCTTAAAAATAAACTATAGGCTGCACGCATATAAACGAACATTGCCGGAAAAGGTGTCCCTATTTAACATGCTCTAAATGTCATTTGGATACTTTTCATGCTCTAGATTAAACGACGGAAAATCTTTCTTGATTCCTGAAAAATCATTATTTTGGACTTGTCCGCTATTTGTAATAAACCCTCCAGTTACATCCGTAACACTTTCAATATTAGTCGTCTTGTTTCCATCAGTCCATAAAGCAATGGTGTCATATATAAAGTGAGCAAAAGCGAACAGTATGTTTCGTTACATGGAAAGCAAGGAAGCCTTCCTCAGCAGCAAGACGCTTTCTTCATTATTTATGATGACACTATTCTCACGTTTCGAAAAAAAAATAAAAAATAAAAAAGACACTTTATTACGAAGTGCTAAGCTGAGTGTGTTGCACAACGTCAAACCGACCTCCATTATCCACCAAAAAAGTGTTTCTATTCAACGTGAAAATAATTTCTAGCTTTACTGTTGTTAAAAATACACATTCGTTTTGATATTTATGTAAAAATGTAACACAACTGGTGACTCTTAATGGTTCAAAATGATAGATATAATTTAATGTCCTGAAGCAAACCCAATGTACAACTGCTCGCCATGTGAAAGCATTACATAGTACCTACAAAACAAAGATCAAATATCGAATTCTCCGTTTTATTGTGGTAGATGTTACCTAAAAACACGACGTTTCCAAAACTGGGATGCGTAACGGAAAATGGTACAAAATATGTACCTTGTGTGTTTTGTCCGGACAACGGGACAGTTAAGGATACAGGGTACTTTTCCAGCTCAATTTTACGTAAAAATGAACACCTACTTCTTTCAAGCACTGTTTATTATGTACTGGTATATGATTTACAGTTTTTTTGTTGATATCAGGTAATGCAGCACATTTTTTATACAAATTAGAAGTATTTTGAATATTTTTGAACCTGCTTAGGGTTATTAAAAACTGATGATTTTTTTTTTTTTTTCAAAATGCTACCTGAAATTGAGGTACATTTTATTCCTATGTTATACATTTAAAGGAAACCAAATTTTTACTAGATAAGTATGACAAGATGGCTCATCTACTATACCTATTTAATTCCAACTATTACGTACATTACAAGGGTAAAAAATTATCAAATCATGCATTTTAATTTTTATATTTTTCTCCTAATAAAAATTTATTTTTTCTTTAATCAAGTTGATTCTGCAATAAAGCTTAGCTATGCAACATAAGTAAGAACTATTGCAAGTAGAGAAAAACAGTTAGAGCAATGCTTGATGAAAGTTAGGAAATATTTATACCTGAATACTGAAAAATACAACTTGCGGGAAATTGCGAATGAATATATGAGTCCAATTAATCTATGCCTCAGAACATTCCTGAAACGTAGTCTTCATCCTGCCACATTTCATCATCTTCAAGCTTCTTCTTGGCATTCCTTTTAGCTTCTTTGGTAGATTGAAGAGCGAATCTTTCAGCTTCGTGCACCCATGTCTGTCACACGCAAGCAATTGATCTTCCACATCGGAGCCACATTTCATGCCAAAATTTCTCAGCACTTCCATCCATCCTATCACTCCATCATTGAAACATATCACTGCATCTAGTACACCAAATTTTAATGTATTTAGTCAAACAAAAATATTCTTGGGTAATCTTTCCCATATGCAATGGTTGAAACTTTCTTTTGTATTCTAAGTGCCTCCATGAAGACATTTACTAAGCAAAACAGGGTCACTCAGGTCTCTGAAAATTGGTTTTATTTCATTCATAACAGACTCAGGAAGAGAATGCTTACTACGGTATATGTGACCACTTCTTCGTGAAGAACTGATACATAGGATACTTTCAACAGTGTGGCTTGCTTTGTTTGGGAACTTGTTACCACTGAAATTATTTTTATTGACTTTCTTGATGCGCGGCATAGTTCATATTTATAGCACACTAAAGAATATATACTTCCACAAATATATGTGGCACTTGGACAACAAATATATGTAGCACTTGGACAACAAACATTCAGAAACACGTGAACAGGCTGCTTCAGCGAAACGAAAGTAAATCCTAGCAAAGATAATCATTTATAGACACTAGCAAGTAGGTTAGAATACAGGGAGACGCCCTTGTGCGGAAAAAGTGAAGTCTGCCTCCCCCATATTGCTATGTTTTGGAGACGTGTTCGTATTTTAGAGCTGATGTTTTAAAGCAGGAATAAAACGTCCGGCGGTTTTGCCGTGATGTAAAACTTGTTAAAAGAGTGCATGTTAGACGTTAACAATTACGTTTTCAAGTATATTATGATTATTTATTATTGTTATGATTATTTATTATTGTTTGTAAGTACATACATTGCACTGATTGTCCGTTCGCCGCGGTGGAGTAGCCGAGCGCTCTAAAGCATCTCGCTGCGGAGCGCGCGGTTGCTCGTCGTGGAGGTTCGAGTCCTCCCTGAGGCATGGGTGTGTGTGTTTGTCCGTAGGTTAGTTTACCTAGGTTTAAGTAGTTTGTAAGCTACGGACTGATGTCCACGCAGTTTGGTCCGATAGATTTACAGACATTTGAACATTTGATTTGATTGTCCGTTAATGCATTATAAAAGGGTCGACTTAAACCATAGATTTAACGGAGAAATAGCATTCCACAACAAAACAAGATGGCTGACAGGCTTCAACTGACGTATGTGCTTGGCATAGATAACGCCATATCCCTTTATTCTAACCTCCTTGGACACCAGAAACCTGCACTGTTCCCAACGTATGCAATGTAGCATACGTATAATTGCTGGAAACAGAAAGTTCACAGTTCTTTTCGAAATAAAACTGGTTTCTGAAACAGAAATAGAGGGGGCGTGGCGGTCCACATGACCGTAACTTTAAAATTTGGTATATATAGCTCATTTCTCATTTGAAAACCTATAATCTATATATCAATTAAATCAGGAAAGACTACAGAATTTAATAAAGTCATTAAAAAATTCGATTTTTTCACCATTTATAAGTACACTGTATCCTTAAGCGAAATAAAGTACGATCCCATAACATACGAGACGTCTGGTGACACTAATGTAGCCTACACTAATTACTCTTGACTGTGTGATAAATAAATAACACAAGATATCTGGAATTATTTCGTTATTTTTACCCATAGTAAGCAGAACTGTTCATCATTAGAAGACATACAATTTGCAGCAACATCAATAAAGCAAATAAAAAGAACATTACGATGTGTTCTTGTGCTTTGAGGTCCTCTACAGGTTGCAACATAGAACAAAATGTCGGGTTTTGTGTGTCGCACTGCCCCCGGATGACGGTATACATTTTCATATCATTTTGTAGTGGCCGGTGTTCCGCGCAGCGACATTTTGTTAAATATGAGAATTTCAATTCCGTCGTGAATGCGCCGCGGCGACGTTAATAACTGCGCTTTGTGGCATGTCGCGGTGCGCGCGCGTAATAACAGCAGCTTAATTATAGACTCGCATTCGGCGACGTCACTGCTCGGCCAGTAGCGGTAGGCTGCCGGTTGCGCGTGGCTCCACGTCGCCGTGTGGCTTTAATTCCCGCGCGCATCAGCGATGGCGGTGCTTGCCGCTAACTGGCAGAGAATGATACGAGCCCGCACAAGGCTCACGGAATACATTATCTCCGCGCTCTCTCCATCTGCTTCCCTATAATCATATGTGAGCTTTATGGTCAAAGAGAAAAGTCTAGAAGGCCGGCAGAAACAAAAATCCCCCGCCCACTGAAACTCAAAGGATGTATTGTCATTTTACATGACATCCTAATTAAAATATTCACATAAATGTACACTCTTTCCGAATTATATATAAAAAAAAAAAGAAAAATTGTGGAAATATTCTTCCTTCCTGGAATCGCTCTCAGTTATGCAGCGTAGAAAATGCTATGGAATATTTTGGTATCTGAGCTCATCAATCGAAATTAATCTGTTAATGAAAGAAACGGTATCACAGGCTGAAAATTGTCTTGATATACCAATTTATAATTTACAGTTCCTGAGTAACTGTAATGGAATAATAAAATTACTACGAGCACACTAAGCGTGTTTCTCGTCGTCCAAATCACACATCTTTAGGTTTAGCAGTGTTGAAGTATAAGTCTTACTAATTCTTCTTTACAGACTCTAGAATGAATCATTAACTGATTCTTCAGTCGCTTCTTCGTAGAACAAATTCATTTTGAAAATTAAAATAGGCCTACACAATCTTGTGTGTGTTCTACAGGTTTGTTTATTATGTGAATCGTGAAGTTTAATTCAAGAACTTGCGTTGTCAACAAACCAGAAAAGGTTTCTCTGTATGTAACTTCTCTTCTGATTTGTTGACAACGCAAGTTCTTTGACTAAATTTCAGTAAATGTCAGATGATGGACTAAGAAGCCTAAAATCGGTTCACATAATAAACAAAACTGTAGAACAAATAGAAAATTGTGTATTTTAATTTTCACTACAGTGAATTACGTATCGCATGACATAGGTGCTATCTACGATGTTATGCAGCGACTAATACCCTTACAGTAGTTGTAGAAGACTTCTACTTGCCCCCGAGCGTAAGAAGCTGTGACTTCAGCACTATTACCCGCCGCGGTCGAATGGCCGAGCGCTCTAAGGCGCCTTGCTGTGGAGCGCGCGATTACTCCTCGTCGGAGTTTCAAATCCTCCCTCGGGCAGTGTTGCTTGTGCATGTGTTGTTCTCAGGTTACTTTATGTAGTTCGTAAGCCAAGGAACTGATAACCACATCAGTTAAGTACCATAGGTTTACAAACATTAGAATTATTTTTACTGTACCCGTTGACTTTACAATAGACGACGGCAGAACGCGGAATTAAACTGTTTACGGCCAGGTGGGGCGGAAGGCGTCCGACGATACTCATATGTTCGTAAACTTATTAAATCAAAGTACTATGGTCAACAGTCCCTAAATCTACGTAGTATACTCTGCAAATCACATTTAAGTGCCTGGCAGAGGGTTAATCGAACCACCGTTACACTATTTATCTCCCATTCCATTCTCGAATAGCGCGCGGGAAGAAAGAACACCTGAATCTCTCCCTTCGAGCTCTGATTTCCCGTATTTTGTTCTGATGGTCATTTCTACCTATGTAAGTGGGAGTCAACAATATATTTTCGCATTAGGAGGAGAAAGTTGGCAATTGGAGTTTCGTAAGTAGACAATGTGAGAAACTATTTTCCTTTCATTATTTTGATGTAGTTATCAGCGACAAAAAGATAATGAAGGTTTGAAATTATGTTTAAAGTTCGCTAAGTACTCTCATTCTCATTAGTGTATTTATAAAGTCTTGTCCCATTATGCGTCAGTTTCTTGTAACTGCTGTTGTTTATGACGTTATATCTCTTGAACAATGTGTCGTATTTGGATCTTAGCCGTACAGCAATTGTCACTTCACAGTAAGTAATATGTGAACCAAATTTGGTTAAAATATGACCAGTGATTTAGGAGTAAATGTGCAACATTGTCTTTTGATTCAGCAGTTTTGCCCGCATATCTACATCCATTCTTCGCAAGCCACCCGACCTTGAGTACCACTATCGGTTCTCTCTCCTATTACAGTCACGTATTGTTCGCGGAAAGAAAGATTGTCGGTATGCCTCTGTGTGGGCTCTAAACTGTCTGATGTTATCCTCAAGATCTCTTCACGAGATATACGTAGGAGGAAGCAATATACTGCTAGACTCCTCGGTAAAGGTATGTTCTCGAAACTTCGACAAAAGCCCGTGCCAAGCGACAGAGCGTCTCTCCTGCAGAGTCTTCCACTGGAGTTTATCCATCATCTCCGTAACGCTTTCACAATTGCCAAACCTGTAGCGAAGCGCGCTGCTCTCCGTTGGATCTTTTCTACTTCCTCTATCAACCCCACCTGGTACGGATCCCACACCGGTGAGCAGTATTCAATCAGTGGGCGAACAAGTGTACTGTAACCTACTTCCTTTGTTTTCGGACTGCATTTCCGTAGCATTCTTCTAATGAATCTAAGTCTGGCATCTGCTTTACCGACGATTGATTTTATATGGTCGTTCCCTTTTAAATCACTCCTAATGATTACACTTGTCTACATTGAGATTCAATTGCCATTCCCTGCACCATGCGTCAATTCGATGCAGATCCTCCTGCATTTCAATACACTTTTCCATTGTTTCAACCTCTCTATATATTACAGCATCATCCGCAAAAAGCCTCAGTGAACTTCCGATGTTATCCGCAAGGTCATTTATGTATATTGTGAACAGCAACGGACCCATGACACTCCCCTGTTGCACACCTGACAATACTCTTACTTCGAAAGACTTCTCTCCATTGAGAATGACATGCTGCATTCTGTTATCTAGGAACTCCTGGCTCAATCCAATCACACAATTCGTCACTTTGTTCATTAAACGACTGTGGGGAACGGTATCAAACGCCTTGCGGAAGTCAAGAAATACGGCATCTACCTGAAATCCCGCATCTATGGCCCTCTGAGACTCGTGGAGTTTCACACGATCGTCTTTTTCGAAATCCATGCTGATTCCTGCAAAGCAGATTTCTAGTCTCCAGAAATGTCATTATACTCGAACATAATACATGTTCCAAAATTCTACAACTGACCGACGTTAGAGATGCAGGCCTATAGTTCTGCACATCTGTTCGTACTTCCCTTCTTGAAAACGGGGATGACCTGGTGCGGCGGAACGACCTCTTCGTGCGGCGGAAGGTGTGCTAAAACCTTATCTTCAAAAGCACTCGTCTTGTATGATTAGGGTTGAATGTGGCCGTGTCAGACTTCGTAATCCTTGAGGTGTCCCCTCGCCCATAAAAATTTATATAAAATAATAAAAAAATATGTTCATGTAAAATCTTTATACGTTGCAATATTTCAAAATCAGATTCTTGTGCCGAGGGAAGAAGTCTTTAACAGTCACTCTTGTTAAAAATATTTCTAAGTTCTCTCATTTATCGTAGTCTTCTTGACGTTACTTTCCCACCAATGAAAATTCATAAAAATCTTCCTTCAGATTGAAGAATATTTAAATTAAATCATCTGCTCATTTCATTAATATATTATTAATCGTAAAATAATTCTTCATAAATGATGTACTCTGACACTTTCGTCAAGTTTAAACACAATAACATTTATTGCTTTCTATGACATTACATATGTAGTCATTGACAGACAAAAGGGAACTGACTTTTAAAATTTATTGTTTTAACATGAAACTTCGATAATAATGTCAACTCTTGCGACGACAACCGCAGAGATCAACATCTTCTTGCCTCGTGGCCGTCGACCCGCGACTTGTGGCCGGATATTTACTCCTTGGAATCGGCGTCGAAGATGTTGCCCTCGTAGGTTGACTCGCCTCACAGAACATGAAACATAAAAAAAAAAAAAAAAAAACATACAAGAAACTTCTTTAAGAATCATAACATTAAACATTTACATAAAAATCATTTAAGAACACAAATATAATTAAGTTATCCTGCACAAACTGAGCTGACATGAGATATGTAGCGGAGACAATAATCCGTCCCACTACACTGCGCCATTTTCCAAACTTTTGGAACGCTACGCTCTTCTAGAGACCTACGGTTCACAACTGCAAGAAGGGGAGCAAGTTCCTTCGCGTACTGTGCATAAAAACGAATTGGTGTCCCATCAGGTCCTGTAGCCTTTCCTCTTTGGAGCGATTTTAATTGTTTTTCTATCCCTCTGTAAATTATTTCGATATCTGCCATTTTGTAATCTGTGCTGAATTCTAGAGAGGGAAGTACAGTGCAATCTTCCTCTGTGAAACAGGATTGGAAAATACATTTAGAAACTCAGCCTTTAGAGTGTCATCCTCTGTTTCAGTACCATATTCGAAACAGGGTGTCTGGACATTTTATTTCGATCCACCTACCGCTTTGACATAAGACCAAAATTTCTTAAGGCTTTTCAGCCAAGTCAGTACAAAGAACTTACTTTCGAATTCGTTGAACACCTCTCGCACGCTCCTCACGCTACACTTCGCTCCGTGTAATTTTTTGTTTTTGTTTACAAGGCTTTGGCTATGTTTATGTTTGCAGTGAAGTTCCCTTTGCTTCCGTAGCAGTTTTCTAATTCGGTTGTTGTACCACGGTGGCTCCTTTCCATCTCTTACGATCTAGCTTGGTACATACTCATATAGTGAATTTTGTTCGATGGCTTTGAACTTTGACCACTGTTCCTCAACACTATCTGTACTTGCGATAAAACTTCTATGTTGAGCCTTCAAGTACTCTGAAATCCGCTTTTTGTCACTTTTTTCCGAACAGGAAAATCTTCCTACATTTTTTAATATTTCTACTTTCGGCTGAAATTATCGATGCTGTAACCGCTTTATGATCGCTGATTCCCTGTTCTGCGTTAACTGTTTCGAACAGTTCGGGTCTGTTTGTCATCAGAAGGTCTAATATGTTGTCGCCACGAGTCGGTTCTCAGTTTAACTGCTGAAGGTAGTTTTCAGATAATGCACTAAAAACAATTTCACTGGATTCTTTGTCCCTGACACCCATTAGAAACATGTGAGTCTCCCAATCTATATCCGGTAAATTAAAATCTCCTCCCAAAACTATAACATGACCGGGAAATCTATTGGAAATATTTTCCAAATTTTCCTTCAGGTGTTCTGCCACAACATCTGCTGAGCCAGGAGGCCTATAGAAACATCCAATTACCATGTTGGAGCCTGCTTTAACCGTGACCTTCACCAAAATTATTTCACATTTCGGATCTCCGTCAATTTCCTTCAATGCCAGTGCACGTTTTATCGCTATAAACACGCCTCCCCCTTCACTGTGCAGCCTGTCTCTGCGGTATACATTCCAACCTGAATTTAGAATCTCATTACTGTTTACTTCTGGTTTTACCCGAATTTTCGCTCCTAGTACTATGTGGGAATTGTGACCGTTTATTAATGAGAGCAGTTCTGGGACCTTTCTATAGACGCTCCTGTACTTAACTACTACTACATTGATCTTTTCATTTCCTATTGTGTTCTGCCTACAGATTCCTTGTCGCGGCTCAGGAGGCGTCTTGTCGGGCCTAGGGAGGGAATTCTATAACCCCCCCAAAAAAAAAAAAAAAAAAAAAAAAATGCATTCTACACGTACTCTGCTACCCTTGTAACCGCTCCCTGCGTGAAGTGCACCCCTGACCAATTCAGGGGAACCCTACATTTCTCCACCCGATAGCGGAGGTCGAGAAATTTGCACCCCAGATGTCCGCAGAATCGTATGAGGCCCTGGTTTAAACCTTCCACTCGTCTCCAAATCAGAGGACCGCGATCGGTTCTGGGAACAACGCTACAAATAGTTAGCTCAGATTCCACCCCGCGAGAGAGGCTTTCAGCCTTCACCTACTCCGCCAACCGCCTGTATGAACTGAGGATCACCTCTGAACCCAGCCGGAAGGAGTCATTGGTGCCGACATGTGCAACAATTTGCAGTCGGGTGCACCCAGTGCTCTCTATCGCCGCCGGAAGGGCCTCCTCCACATCTCGGATGAGACTCCCAGGCAACCAAACAGAGTGCACACTGGATTTCTTCCCCGCCCTTTCCACTATTTCCCCAAGGGGTTCCATCACCAGCCTAACATTGGAGCTGCCAATCACTAATAAACCCCTTCCCCCCGTGTGGCTACACCACGAAGATGACGTGCTACAGACGTGAAATTTAATCGACAGGAAGGAGATGCTGTGATATGCAAATGATTAGCTTTCCAGAACATTGACACAAGGCTGACGCCGGTGGCAACACCTACAACGCGCAGACATGAGGAAAGTTTCCAACCGATTTCTCATACACAAACTGCAGTTGCCTGGTGAAACATTGTGTGATGCATCGTGTAAGGAGGAGAAATACGTACCATTACGTTTCCAACTTTGATAAAGGTCGGATTGTAGGCTTTCGCGATTGCGGTTTATCGTATCGCGACATTGCTGCTCGCTCGCGATCCAATGACTGTTAGCAGAAAATGGAATCGGTGGGTTCAGGAGGGCAATACGGACCCCAACGGCCTCGTATCACTAGCAGTCGAGATGACAGGCATTTTATCCGCATGGCTGTAACGGATCGTGCAGCCACGTCTCGATCCCTGAGTCAGCAGATGGTGACATTAGCAAGACAATAACCATCTGCACGACAGTTCGGCGACGTTTGCAGCAGCATGGATTATCAGCTCGGAGACCATCACTGCGGTTACCCTTGACTCTGCATCACAGACAGGAGCGCCTGTGATGGTGTATGCAACGACGAACCTGGGTGCACGAATGGCAAAAAGTCGGTTTTTTTTTTATGAATCCTGGTTCTGTTTACAGCATCATGATGGTCGCATCCGTGTTTGGCGACATCGCGGTGAACGCACATTGGAAGCGTGTATTTGCCATCGCCATACTGGCTTATCACCCGGCGTGATGGTATGGGATGTTCGACTGCTGCCCTGACCAGCACATTCTCCAGATCTCTCACCAATTGAAAACGTCTGGTTAATGGTGGCCGAGCAACTAGCTCGTTACAATACGCCAGTAACTACTCTTGATGAGCTGTGGTATCGTGATGAAGCTGCATGGGCATCTGTACCTGTACACGCCATCCAAGCTCTGTTTGACTCAATGCCCACGCGTATTAAGGCCGATATTACGGCCAGAGGTGGTTGTTCTGCGTACTGATTTCTCCGGATCTATGCACGCAGATTGCGTGAAAATGTAATCACATGTCTGTTCTGGTATCATATATTTGTCGAATAAATACTCGTTTATCACCTGCATTTCTTCTTGATGTAGCAATTTTAATGGCCAGTAGTGTATATTACTATAGGAGATAACAAATTTTAAATGTCAGAATGCATTTTAGCCTATGTCTGGCCTCAAACCAGTCTCCGCGCGGACTACAACAACAAGATGCAGTGCAAATCTTAGGGTGATGATTATTTCGTGTGGCATTTCTGGCCCTTAGATGCGAGTTGGGATCGTGTTCGGCTGCCTGGTGCAAGTCTTTTAAGTGAAACCATTGCGTTGACTTGCGTGTGGATGATGATGAAATGATGGTTAGAACAACACAACACCCAGTCCCGGAGTGGAGAGAATCTTCAACCCGACCGGGAATCGAACCCGGGCTCCCTGAGTGCCAATCTACCACGCTGTCCACTAGACTGTTCGGGTGGACAGTTTGAGGTGATTCGCCCTGTAGATTCCTTTAAGCCATCGGCACACGGAGCCTGTATCTGAACGAGTGCGGCCAACGGGGCGAGTTTCTGGCGTCACAACGTGCGAACCGCACAACGTGCCACCAACGTGTGGGGCAGTATCAAGCATGCCAGATATTCTCAACGAGTGTTTGAACGATCACCAATAAGGTGGCAGAACGCCCCCGACTTCACACCACGTGGCTATCCCGGGAGGGGGCAGCTCTTTTCGGTAGAGAGACGAAGACGCCATGTTGGCCGTCGTATTTCGTGGTTTTTATGTATATAACTTAGGTATTATGAATGTACTACATTTCAAAGAAAGTAAAAGTAACTGAGTAAATTGAGAATCTCTCGAAAACCAGTCGTTAAGGTACTATTTGTTGGAATACATGACTGGAAACGTGTTATACGTGGTTAAAAAATTTCCGTATTACAGGAATCTGCCGTTTCAAGGCAAGGTGGACTGAAGATCTATCAACATGAATAGTTCTTTGTATCATTTGTTGTCATTACACGTCAGCATCCGACATATCGCCCAGTAGCATATACGACATGTCTAATACCGTAGGTCAGGACACATTGGTAATGTAACTGGCTGTAGCGTAGGGGGCTAAGTCATGGATTACGAAGTCAAAAGAGGTTGCGGTGTTGGTTGAAGGCTTCACACAAGCAAATATTCTTTTATTCGGTTTTCTGATAATCTCAAAGACTTTCCTACACATTTCTTAGAAGTATACTGCATAATATTCGATGCTGTGTAAAAAAGAGTGCGCACTCTCTGAGGAGTGAGGTTGTTGGATTGATTTCGTGAACAAGACAGTTTGCACCTCAGAGTAAACTACGCACTTATTGTTTCACTTATTGCATTTTACACGTTCTCAACATTCTTCTACTGAATAGCAACATTGGCCGTGGAAGCATGATTTTTTAAGATTTACTAAAAAGCGAGACTCTTGCAATAATCTTTGTTTGTGAAGGCCTATTCTAATTTTATATCGCACAGTTTGTCATGAAACTTTCACTATTTGCTGCACTTATTGACATAAAATGCAACTTTTATAAGAGTGTTATGTTCATAGGTATTTTGTTGTTACTTGTTTAGGCCTAGCACAGAACATAACGAACATAAGCACAAGCGCGGAAATAAGCGGTTCAATAGAGGTAAAGCAGGAATTCCACTCTTGATTTGGTAAACAGTGTGATTCTAGCAACTGATACCGCCGACAACTGTCGCTGGAGCGCGCTGCGGTCGCGTGTAGCTTAAAGCTCTGTATAGGGAAAGTATGGCAATCCTTTTCCGCGCCGTTTGTCGCCGACTTCAGCTCGTGATTGGCTGAAATCGAGTCACGTGGTTCTTTCCGCCATCTTGGTCCTATACGTTGCTTGGCTGCTACGAGAAACCTTGCGAATATTCGTATGTTTGGGTTTGAATAATGCCACAGTGTTGCACTTTTCGGCGTTCTTAAGAAGCGAATAAGGGAACTAAACATTATAGTACTTCCATCTGAATTCACAAATCCACGAATCCTCTGATGAAAGTCGTCAGAGAAAACAAGGAGCCCAGAAGCGACTTTCGGTTTTCGTGCTGCGATGATTTTAATTTATAATGGAAATTAATAGATTGAATATTCACTGACGAATGGATCACACAGCACATCCCTATATATTTTTAACTTGAATAAATTTGTGAACAAAATTCCTGTATAATGTCGTGAGTTTAAATTATTGACGCGTCTGTTTTATCTGCAGGCAGTTGCCGAAAACACACAAACTTTGGACATATTATTGATTGAACTAGATTGTCGTTTAGATATGAAATTAATATACAGTTCCTGAAGCAAGCTTTTCTCTTCGTTTTCATGTGTTAAGTGTATCGTTACAGGAAACAAAGAATTGAAACAAGACAAACATTAACCATTCAGATGTAATTGATGTTGTAAGTGCACCTTTAATTTCTGTTTTTGGTAAAAGTCATGTAGTGGGTATCCCCTTGCACTTTTCGTAGTTCATATAAGATATAAGTACATAATGTGCAAGAAAATACTCATCAAAGACTTATGCATAATCTCAATTGTTTTCTTAATTTACACTATGTTCTTATGACGACATGTTCGCCGTCTATTCGAATATTTGGCTACGGTACAGGTCAATCTGAATTTATAGGTGAACTCTTTAGATCTGGAGCCACAACTCAAACAGTTTTCTTAAAATCGGACAATAAGTATTTTGTAGAGCAACCAGGTCCGCATGGACAGACCTACGCGAAATTCCCTCATCTGCCCGTCGGATATAACATCCTGTATCTCGAGAAAGAATAGAATTATCGTTCTGCCCTCAACCTTAAATAAAATTTCGATATCTTACCTACATTTCGTCCGCAGCATTGTATGTGCTAAAATCAACCATACGCAAAGTCTGCGCAATGCGATTTTTCTTCTGCAAACTCTTTAAAATTTTGCGCAGTAGTTTACTTAATTTGACGTAGCACGGAAACTATAAGTAATAATGTATACAAAATCGGATCATTATCGAGCGAATATATCACACTATAACACGTGAAAAAATTAAAATTATTCATTGAATAGTTTTTTCAATATAGGTTGATAAGTTTTGTTAAGCGCTGGGAACTTTGTAGCGGTCGGTATGTAAGCGGCAGCGGAATAGGCCCAGCATGGCTGCCGCTGGCAGGCTGGCCATACTTTCCCTATACAGAGCTTTAGTGTAGCTCGTTGAGGCACACGCCCCGTATGCTCAAGTAGCGCCATCTCCGAGCGTTCAGCCGCACGGCGGACTCGGCACGTTGACCACACACGTTCAAACACACGCTCCGTGTGCCGACGGCTTTACGAAGTGAGTCCCGCCGCGCCGGTACCTTCCTCGGCTGGGCTGTGCTGGTCTGTTGTACGCGGCCGTCGGCAGCTGCCGCCAACCTGTCGGCCGCGACGGCAGCGCCCCGCGCGGCGACTCCCCGCGGCGCCGCATTTGCATGACAATCGCCTGCTGGCAACAATAGCGCCCTACTTGTACCTCCTCTGGCTGCATCCCCTATTAGGCGCTTATCTGGATCTGGCCGGCCGGCACATAAATTCGGCAGGAAGGAAGCTGTGTGACACTGCCCGCTACACGCTAACTGCCGCTAAGTGCCTGTCCGTTTAGCACTGTCACGCCGCTGCTACAACTGTCGAAAGCTTGAGGCCCGGGAAACACCTGGTTCCTACCGCACGCTCTACGTTCGCAGGGCACTTTTGTATCTGATCCGTTCCTTCAGTGGCACTATTCGTTAACTATGACGCAGGGTGAACGTGTGTCTACATTAGAGCACCCAGAAACTTCCCTAACATAGGTTTCCCTAACGTAGGTTTGCTGAGGTTTTCTATTAGAGGACTGAGAAAGTGCTGTTTGGCGAGATAAGGCCAATTCACACTGGCCATCACGTCGCCGTCATGTCACGGCATCGTCACGTCAAGGTCTATTCACACTGTCAGTCACGTCAATTCGCTTAGCCCTACAACCCATTGCGACTGTGCGGTTATGAGTTACCTAACGTGATGTAAAAAGTCGTAGTTCGATATCAGAATTGAGGGAACAACAAAGCTAAATCTTATTAACGGTCAAAACAAACTTTATACTGTATTTTTGGCCAGTTTAGTGTGGTAAAATCGACATCCATCTGTAAGCAAACCACATAAAATAATAAGTAAAAGGTAAAGCAGTCAACAATGCGAAGATTGCTTTGAACACCACAGTGCTTTACTAGGGATTGTCCTGTTTGGAGGTGGTATGCCGTTGCCATCCTCCTCCTACCCAGCCAGTTATAGTGGGACCTACAGTTTAACGTGGGTTCCGAACCACGGTGCTACTCGGTATTTTTCACATGAGCAATCCTGCCAGAGGTGAAAGAAGTGGAAAGTGACAGATAAAAATCCTAGGACCTGGCGGGGATCGAACCCGCGACCATCGGATTTATAGTCGGGCACTACCACTGTGCAACCGAAGCGCATAAGAGAATAAATAGAGTCTGTTTGTTTTATCCACTACGATTTCCCTCTTGCATTGTTAATAGCGTAATAGCGGCTTCTAATGAAATTGCGTGCTTATGGAATATCTCCCCAATTGTGCGATTGGATTCACGATTTCCTATCAGAAATTTGACGGTAAGTCATCGAGTAAAACAGAAGTGATATCTGGCGTTTCACAGGGAAGCCTTATATGTCCCCTACTCTTCCTCGTGTTTATAAACGATTTCGGAGACAATCTGAATAGCACCCTTAGACTGTTCGCGGATGATGCTGTCATTTATCGGTTAGTGAAGTCAACAGAAGATCAAAAGCAACTGCAAAGCGATTTAGACAAAATTTCTACATCGTGCGAAAACTGGCAATTAACACTAAATAATGAAAAGTGTGAAGTAATACACATAACCACTAAAAGAAATCCGCTGAACTTCAATTACGCGATAAATTAGTCAAACCTTAAGGTCGTAAATTCTACCAAATACCTAGGAGTTACAATTACGAATAACTTTGACTGCAGAGAACACACAGAAAATATTGTGGGGAAGGCGAACCAAAGATTACGTTTCATTGGCAGAACGCTTCGAAGAGGCACCAGCTCCACCAAAGAGACTGCCTATATCACACTTGTGCGTCCTCTCCTGGAGTAATGTTGCCCATTGCGGGATCCTCACCAGGTGGGACTGACGGAAGATATTAAGAAGGTTCAGAGAAGGGCAGCTCGTTTTGTTTTATCACGTTACGGGGGGGGGGGGGGGGGGAAGCGTCACGGAAATGTTGCACGAACTGGGATGGAAATCATTAAAAGATTGTTTGCGAAGTTTCAGTCACTGACTTTTATTTCTGAATGTGAAAATATTTTGCTAACACCCACCTACTTAGGGAGACATGACCATCCCAATAAAATAAGAGAAATCAGATCGAAAACGGAACGATTTAGGTGTTCTTTCTTCCCGCGCGCTATTAGAGAATGGAACAGTAGAGAAAAGTTATGAAAGTGGTTAAAGAACCCTCTGCCAGGCACTTGAATGTGATTTGCAGAGTATCTATGTAGATGTAGATATCAGAATTGAGGGTACAACAACACTAAATTTTATTGACGGACAAAACAAACTTTGTACTGTATTTTTGGCCAATTTAGTGTGGTAAAATCGACATCCATTTGCAATCAAAACACATCTAATAATAAGTATTATAGAATAAATAGTCTGTTTGTTTTATCCATTACGATTTCCCCCTTACATTTTTAATAACGTAGTAAACAACTCCATTTTACTCCTTCATTACTGCTGACTCTTTAATTTAAAATGTTTGTTAATAACATGGTTTCATCAATTTAGAAATTTATTCATAAACACTATTTGCGCCAGACTTTTCTGTTGCTCTAGTGTAAATCTAAACCATTTTTCGGTTTCAGATATTCAATCTCGATTTTGGAAGAACACTCAATGAAAAAAAAAATGGAACATTGGCAATTTACGGCTTAAACAAAGTAAAATATTTAAATAAAGAATACTAAGAACCATTGCATGTAGTCCGTGTAATCGTCTGCTACAACATGAAACTCGCGTGACGAAAATCGGTTAACTTCCGATGTTAGCAGACGACCATTCCGTCAAAACTTTCTTATCAAGAAAGGTTGATGTGACGTTCTGCTGACGAACAGTGTGATTGCCGTCATTAGAAATACAGTGTGGAATTTTCTGACGGAACGTGACGTGACGGACAGTGTGAATTCGTCTCTAGGCTTCCATTTAGGTTAAAGGCACATGGTATCCGGTTAGGGGGAGGGGGAGAGAGAAGTACTAAAACTGACCGAATGAAATTAGAAACAAAGTTTCAGATGTTCGTCTGTTCTCAAAAACGCTTATGTACCTATGAAGAAAAGCCAAAGCTACCTGTATCTGTTAAAAGCACGCCTTTGTCAGCCTCGTCGTCCAAGCAAAAGTTATATTAGCAACAGGCTAATTTGGTATACAATGTTGACTAGAATAAACCTTTTCTAATTCTGAAGGTAGCAGTGGTATAATATAACGAACGTAAAGTTATATTCAACTTGTACAAAAACCAGACAGCTGTTATTAGAGTAGAAGGGACGGAGGCGTTGGGAAGCGAGTAAGACAGGGTTGTAGCTTTTCCGCAATGTTGTTCAATCTGTACACTGAACAAGTTGTGAAGGAAAGCACGGATATATTTGGAGCAGGAATTAAAGTTCAGAATGAATTAATAAAAACTTTGCAGTTTGCAGACGACGTACTAGTTCTGTCAGAGACAGCAAAGGACCTGGAAGAGCAATTAAACGCATTGGACGGTGTCTTGAAAGCAGGGTATAAGGTGAACATTAACAAGGATAATGGAATGTAGTGTTAGAAAACAGGTGCTGCTGAAGGAATTAGATTAGGTAATGACACAATAAAGGTAGTAAATCAGTTTTGTTATTTGGGTAGTAAAATAGCTTCCGGTGGCAGAAGTAAAGAAGATATAAAATAAAGAATGGCTCTAAGAAGGAAAGCCTTTCTTAAGAGGTGAAATTTTTTGGCATACAATGTTAATTTATATATTATGAAATGTTTATTGAAAGAATTGTCAGGAGTGTAACACTCTACTGGAATGAAACGTGGAGGATAAGGAGTTCCGACAGAAAGACGATAGAAGATTTTGAAACTTGGTGCTACAGCCGAATACTAAGATAAGATGGGTAAATCACATAACTAATCATGCGATACTGAATAGAATTACAGAGAAAAGAAATTTCTGGCATATCTTGGCTAGGAGAACGGATGGATTGGTGGGACACATTCTGAGACATCAAGGAGTCGTCAATTTAGTATAACAGGGAAGCGTGTTGGGTAAAAGTCGTAGGGGAAGACCGAAAGATATACAGAATAAGCAGGTTAAAGTGGATGTCGGTTGCCGTTCTTATTCGGTGATAAAGAGGCTTGTGCAGGACAGGGTAGCATGGGGAGCTGCATCAAATCAGTCTGCGCACTGAAGACCACAACAACAACAATATGGTTTTATGGTTCATGGTGAGCAGTTCCAGTTACAGGTTGTGTAATTGCTTCCACAGACGACAGAAAATTTAATTTCAGTGTAACTCGACTCCTGGAGTAGTTCCGTCTGACATGCCATACAATGAATTCATATAATACAAGGAAAGATTTTGGTGTAAAATGACTGCTTCTCGGCCATTATTACAGAAAAGTATAGATTCAAGGTCAGACCTTTGTTCGTAAACCTGTAAAAAGTAAATAGAAGCCTTACAGGTTGAAAAAATAGCGTTTGATTTCTGCGGTAAGGTTTACTTGCTATGGAATACAGATATCAAAGCGAGATTGATTATCAAGCGCCCGTCCAATCAAGTCCAAATAAGTACCTCGAACCAGGGTTTAAGTTACAGTTGCTTTTTGTCGCATTATGCTACTCGAGCCACTCCCATGAACCACAGACATTGCCGAGGTGGGGTGGCTTGCGTGCCTCAACGATACAGATAGCCGTACCGTAGGTGCAACCACAGCGGAGGGGTATCTGTGGAGAGGCCAGACAAACGCGTGGTTCCTGAAGAGGGGCAGCAGCCTTTTCAGTAGTTACAGGGGCAACAGTCTGGATGATTGACTGAGCTGGCCTTGTAACATCAGCTAATGTGGCTTTGCCACACAGCTACTGCGAACGGCTGAAAGCAAGGGGAAACTACAGCCGTTACCTTTCCCGAGGACATGCAGCTCTACTGTATGAACATATGATGATGGCATCCTCTCGGGTAAAATATTCCGGAGGTAAAATAGTCCCCCATTCGGATCTCCGGGCGGGGACTACTCAGGAGGATGTGATCATCAGAAAAGACAAAACTGGCATTCTACGGGTCGGAGCGTGGAATGTTAGATCGCTTAATCGAGTAGGAAAATTAGAAAATTTAAAAAGGGAAATGGATAGGTTGAAGTTAGATATAGTGGGGATTAGTGAAGTTCGGTGACAGGATGAACAGGATTTCTGGTCAGGTGAGTACAAGATTATAAATACAAAATCAATTGGAGGTATCACAGGAGTAGGATTGATAATAAATAAGAAAATAGGAATGCGGGTAAACTACTATGAGCAGCACAGTGATCGCATTATCATTGTCAGGATAGATACGAAGCCAACACCGACAACAGTAGTACAGGTTTATATGCCAACTAGCTCTGCTGATGATGAGGAAATCGAAGAAATATATGAGGAGCTAAAGGAAATTATTCAGACAATTAAGGGAGAGGAAAACTTAATTGTTGTGGGAGACTGGAATTCGGTAGTAGGACAAGGAAGGGAAGGGAAGATAGTAGGTGAATATGGTCTGGGCAAAAGGAATGAAAGAGGAAGCCGCCTGGTAGAATTTTGCACAGAATATAATATAGTTATAACAAACACCTGGTTCAAGAATCACAAAAGAAGGTTGTATACGTGGAAGAGACCAGGAGACACTGGGAGATACCAGATTGATTTTATAATGGTAAGACATAGATTTCGGAACCAGGTTTTACAGTGTAAGACATACCCAGGGGCAGATATAGACTCTGACCATAACTTGTTGGTTATGAACTGTAGGCTGAAACTAAAGAACTACAAAAAGGTAGGAAAATAAGGAGATGGGACCTGGATAAATTGAAGGAACCTGAAGTTCTTGAGAATTTCAGAGGGAGCTTCAGGCAACAATTGACAGAAACAGGGGAAAATAAAACAGTAGAGGAGGAATGGGTAAAATTGAGAGATGAAATAGTGAAGGTAGCAGAGGACAAAATAGGTAGGAAGGAAAGACCTACAAAAAATCCTTGGATATCACAGGAGATACTAAATTTAATCGATGAAAGGAGAAAATATAAAAAATGCAGTAAATGAAACAGGCAAAATGGAGTACAGACGACTAAGAAATGAGATTGACAGGAAGTGCAAAATGGCTAAGCAGGAGTGGCTAGAAGGCAAATGCAAGGATGTAGAAGAATGTATAAATAGGGGAAAAATAGATACAGCCTACAGGAAAATAAAAGAAACATTTGGAGATAAGAAAAACAGCTCTATGAATATCAAGGACACTGATGGAAAACCAGTTCTCTGCAAAGAAGGGAAAGCTGAAAGGTGGAAAGAGTATATAGAGGGACTCTACAAAGGAAATGAACTTCGAGACAATATTGTAGGAAGGGAGGAGGATGTAGATGAAGATGAAATAGGAGATACTGTACTGAGAGAAGAATTTGACAGAGCCCTGAAAGACCTAAGTCGAAACAAGGCCCCTGGTGTAGATGATATTCCCTCAGAGCTACTGAAGTCTCTGGGAGAACCAGCCATGACAAACCTGTTTCACCTGGTGTGTAAGATGTATGAGAGAGGCGAAGTACCCTCAGACTTTAAGAAAAAATGTTATAATCCCCATTCCAAAGAAAGCAGGTGCAGACAGGTGTGAAAACTACAGAACCGTCAGTTTAATAAGTCATGGTTGCAAAATATTAACACGAATTATATACAGAAGGATGGAAAAGCTGGTAGAAGCCGACCTCGTGGAAAATCAGTTTGGTTTCAGGAGAAATGTAGGAACACGGGAGGCAATACTCACTTTACGGCTTATCCTAGAAGATAGATTAAGAAAAGGCAAACCTACATTTCTAGCTTTTGTAGATTTGGAGAAGACTTTTGACAATGTTGATTGGAATAAACTCTTTCAAGCTCTGAAGCAAGCAGGAGTAAAATATAGGGAGCGTAAGGTTATTTACAACTTGTACAAAAACCAGACAGCTATTGTCAGGGTTGAAGGGCATGAAAGGGATGCAGTGGTTGGAAAGGGAGTAAGACAGGGTTGTAGTCTTTCTCCATTGTTATTCAATTTGTACATTGAGCAAGCTATAAGGAAAAACAAGGAGAAATTTGGAGAAGGAATTAAAGTTCAGGGTGAAGAATTAAAAACATTGCGTTTTTCCGACGACATAGTAATTCTGTCATATACAGCAAAGGACCTGGAAGAGCAATTGAACGGAATGGACAGTGTGCTGAAAGGTGCATATAAGATGAACATTAACAAGAGCAAAACTAGGGTAATGGAGTGCAGTGTAAGAAAATCAGGTGATGCTGAAGGAATTAGATTGGGAAACGAAGCAATAAAGGAGGTAGGTGAGTTTTGTTACTTGGGCAGTAAAATAACAAATGATGGTCGCAGTACAGAGGATATAAAATGCAGAATGGCAATGGGTAGAAAAGCGTTCTTGAAAAAGAGAAATTTGTTAACATCGAATATTGATTTAAGCCTAAGGAAATCCTTTCTGAAGGCATTTGTATGGAGTGTTGCCTTGTATGGGAGTGAGACATGGACGATAAACAGTGCGGACAGGAAGAGGATTGAGGCTTTTGAAATATGGTGCTACAGAAGAATGCTGAAGATAAAGTGGGTGGATCGCGTAACTAATGAGGAGGTACTGAACAGAATTGGTGAGGAAAGGAATTTTTGGCATACCTTGACTAAAAGAAGGGATAGATTGTTAGGACACATTCTTAGACATCAAGGAATTGCGAATTTAGCGTTGGAGGGAAGTGTGTGGGAAAAAAATCGCAGGGGAAGACCAAGAGATGGATACAGTAAGCAGATTCAGACAGATGTAGGTTGCCGTTCTTATGTGGAGATGAAGAGGCTTGCTCAAGATAGGATATTGTGGAGAGCTGCATCAAACCAGTCTCTGGACTGAAGACCAGAACAACAACAACAACATGCTACTCGAGATCGAAGTATGTGAAGAGCTTTAAAATAGTATTCGCAAAAATGCTGCAACATTCTGCCACACAAAGTAGAGGTTAAAAACACATCCGTTCAAGTTTGATTCGGCCGCAACAATATACCGCTTTTCTGACAGCTTCTGAATATCATTCCTTATCTCTTCTCCTTCGAACGCAAAAGCAGGCTGTGTATGTTTGTACATTTGAAGAAGCGATGAATAAATTTGTTTTGAGAAAGAAAAGAGAACTAACTCCTTGTTACAGTGGAACTGAAAATGGACACAGGAAAGAAATAAGCAAAAACAACAGCAATACGGAACTCACATAATTATATGTTCTAATTTATTCTGTTATATCTATGAATTTAAATAATCTGTTACTCTTATGGGCATTGTTTAAGAAGGTGTTGAACAGTAGATGCAATGGAATGAGTTTCAGAGGGCTGGTAGAGGTTATTTATGTTAATAAGATGAGTGAACAATTCCCTATTACGAATTTAATTGTAGGACAAGCCTCCAGTATTCGCCCGCAAACAGTTGAATGCGTGCGATTTTTAGTTGCATGAACAAACTCAAAACAGAAGTCAGAAATCGTATGTGGGAAGAGTTAAAAAACTTATAATGATTAATAATGAAGGCCCACCTCGCAATGACTTTCATTTAGAAAATGCATTCATTGTGTGGATTATGCATAAAACCGACGTATTCTAATCTGATATCATGTGATGCAACGTAAAATAAGCAAATCGATACTCACAGTTTAGTGTAGAGTATATAAGATATGAAAGATGTGAATCTGTAGAGGCCTACGTGTATTAGTTAATATTAAAAGGTAATAATAATAAAATTTAATTACTATTAACGGTTATTGAACATAAACGTATTCACTTAGAAAACCCTCATTAACAGCATACTTAATAAAAAATTCTACTAGCAGTATTTTGCACAAACTTTTCATATTTTGCGCAAACATAAATTTCCATTTGTGCATTTTTGAAACATTGTTTTATTTTCGAGCTTAAACACTGCTTCGAACCACTTAATAACTAACTCTGAGACACTTGACTAACAATTTTTCATCAAATAACTTAGCCTGCAAGATAGCTTCGATACAGATAGTTGCCGCGGCGGATTAGCCGCGCGTACTGGAGCGCCGTGTTGCGGTGCACACGGCCGTCCGGCGTCGGGAGTTCGAATCCCCCCTCGGGCATGGATGTTTGTGTCGTCTTTAGTATAAGCTAGTTCATAAGTAGTCTGTAAGTTTAGGGACTGATGACCCCGCAGATAAGTCCCTTAAGCTTTACAAACATTTTTACAGTTAGTTACTGGAAGTAAACTTCCAGTTTGTTCGGAATAATGCGTGTTTTGTTTATGAAAAATACCATTTTGTAAGCCAGTACATTCACTATTGTGCATCAGTACTTCAACAGTGGTAGGAAACTGTCCCAAAGAGGCAGAACCTTTTCTCCGCAATTGTGTTCAGGACCTCCTATTAGTTACGTTGTCTAATTACATGATCTTCAGCGTTCTTTTGTAGCACCACATTTCAAAAGTTTCTATCGTCTTTTATTGTCCACATTTCACTGCTGTAAATGCTAAACTCCAGACAATGACCTACAGAAGAGACTTCCTGACACATACAGATTTCTCTTTTTGATATACAATTTGCTTCCAGTAGCCATTCTGTATTGTATTTTCTCTATTCTGGCTATCTGTAGTTATTATACTGCTCAAATACCACAACTGCATTAAAGACACATACTGTGTATTCAATGGAACTATGGTCTGTAATTTGAAAAAAAGACGTTTTATGATGATCTCTCCATTGCAAATGATTCAGGAATAGTTAACTATTCTGATCTTAGTGAGGGGACTGCAAAGAGAAAGGTGAGCACGAGAAAAAGACTAAGTAACCAACGAAGTGACAATGTTATACTAGTCGAAGCATAGAATGTCAGAATTTTGAACGTAGAGGGAAGCTAGAGAATCTGTAAAGGGACATGTATACGCTCAATCTGGATATAGTGGGACTCAGTGAATATAAGACTTTCTGGTCAACTGACTGTTCAACTGTCTGTAAATCTATCGGACCAAACTGCGTGGTAATCAGTCCGTAGCTTACAAACTACTTAAACCTAGGTAAACTAACCTACGGACAAACACACAGGCCGGCCGCGGTGGCCGAGGGGACTGAGGCGCTCCAGTCATGGTTTGCACGGCCACTACGGTCGGGGGTTCGAATCCCCCCTCGGGCATGGATATTTGTGCCGTCCTAGTTCGTAAGTAGTTTGTAGGTTTAGGGACTGATGACCCCGTAGTTAAGTTCCATAAACTATACAAACAAACACACACACCCATGCCCCAGGGAGGACTCGAACCTCCACGGCGAGCAACCGCGCGCTCCGCAGCGACTTTCTGGTCAGGCGATATCAAACGCGGTAGAAGATGGTAACGGGAGTAGGATTCATTATGATTAGGAAAGTAGGAAATGGAGTGAACTATAGTGATCAGCATTGTGACAGGGTTGCTCTCATGAGATCCGACAGCAAACCTACACCGACAATGATTGTTCAGGTATACACGCCGATATCATAAGCAGAAGACGAAGACGAAAACATGTGAGGATATAAAACAGGCAATTCGGTACGTAAAGAAAGATGAAAATCTAATAATCGTGGGGGATTGTAACGTGGTTGAAGGAGAGAAGAAAAAGAAAGTTTGTGGGAAAATGTAAACTATGCAGTCTGAATGAGAAAAGAGGAAGTCTAATTGAGTCGTCTAAAATTTCGGATATTAATAGCGAATACTCTGTTGAAGTATCACAAGAGGAGAAGAAACACTTAGAAAAGACGTGGCGACGCAAGAAAGTTCCAGCTGGGTTACATCAAGGTCAGACAGATATTTCCAAATCAAATATTAAAGCCTAGTCAGGATCAGAAATAGATTCAGTTCAAAATTTTCGTAATAATGAAGACTAGACTGAAGATTAAGGGAATCGTCACAAAGGAACAGTGTGGATGCAAATAGAATACCAGATCACAAAGGAATGATGAGAGGTGTTTAAATTTCCGTAAAGATGTGGACACTGTGACAAGGAACACCAGAATAGGTAATACAACTGAAGGGGAATTGACATATCTGAAGCAGTCGCAATCCTTTGAAAGACAAACAGGCACAAGAAAGGTAACTGTAGAAAAATCATCGTCAGAGAAGAAATACTTCAACTGATCGACGAAAGGAGTACAAAAATGTTCAGGGAAATTTGGGAATACAAAAATACATGTCAGTTACGAATGAAACAGAGAAGAATTGCAAGAAAACTAGGGTGAAATGGATGCCAGAGAAAGGGAAAAGTCGAAACGAAAATGATCGTCGAACGAACAGATTCAGTAGAGAGAGAAGTTCAAAAATGTTCAAATATTTCTTAAGCTTATGGGTCTTAACTGCGGGGCCATCAGTCCCTAAATTTACAAACTACTTATGAACTAACTTATACTAAAGACAACACAAACATCCACGCCCGAGGGACGATTCTAACCGCCGACGGGGAACAGCCTCGCCCATCGTAGCCTAGCACCTCAATGCGCTCGGCCACTCCGCCGCGGCGACAGAGAAGTCAAAACAATCTTCGGTGAAATTAATAGCAAGCGTAGCAACATTAAGAATTCAAAGGCATTTCACTGTTAAATGCAGAGGGGAGAGCGAATAGGTGAAAAGAGTACATTGTTACATTGAAGGCCCTTACGAGGGGGAAGACTTGTTTGATGACGTGCCAATAAAAATAAATAAATAAATAAAAAAATAAAATAAAATGGGGTTGATATGGAAGACAGAAGGAAAGCTGTATTAGCGTCGGAACTTAACAGCTGTGGAAGACTTGAAATCAAATAAGGCAGAAGGCATACCTTAACATTTAATCGGAATTTCCGCAATTATTAGTGGAACTGACAACCAAACGATTATTCAAGTGCGTGAGTAGAAACTATGACACTGGCAACTACCATCAGACTTTCTGAAAAACATCATCAACAGAGATCCAAAGTAAGATGAATGGGAACTAGCTTTACTGCTAATACAAACAAGCTTTTGACAAGGATAATACGCATAAGAATGGAAAAGAAATTTTGAGATCTTTTGGTGTCGACCGTTTCATTTTAAGAAAGTTAAATGGACTAGAGAGGCAATACTGACATTCCGTCTGATAATGGAATGAAGACTGAAGAAGAATCCTTACACGTTCATAGGATTTGACGGTCTGCAAAACGTTTACGAGAATGTAAAATAGTGTCAGATGTTCGAAAGTCTGAGAAAAATAGGAGTAAGTTACAGGAAAGGAAGGGTAGTACAACTTTCGACAGTAAAATTCGGTGAATAGTCCTGCAGCATTAACGAAGATGAACTATGAACTACAAGTTCCCAGCACATGATTTGTAGAGCTCGGCGCTGCATAATTATGGGAGGTGACTATTTCGAATGACAGTAAGGTAACTGTAGTTCATAGTTCATCTACGTTAATGTTATAGGACCATTCACAGAACTTTATTATCACACGTTGTATATGTCCAAGAACGAAGAAGGAATAATACGACCGTAAGACCAAAGATTAAGTAGGGGATGAAAAAGGATATAAAACAGTGATACGGTCTGTTTTCTGTGAAGTTCAATATAATCGACGAAGCAATGACTGAAGTAAAAGAAAGGTTGGAGAGTGGCATCAAAATTCAGAGTGAAGGGACATGAATTATTAAGATTCGCTGACGACCGGATCTGTAAAATGTCTAAAAAGTACAGTCTAATGTGAACAGAATATAGTTTGTGCATAAGTTATAAAAAGACAAAAGCAAGGAGAAGTAGGAGAACTGGAAGTTGAGAGGAAAAAATTGTATTGGTGATCATATCGTACATTAAGTTAAGGAATTCTCTTACCCTATAAGCAAAGTATCCCACGACGGACGAAACAAAGAGAACAGAAGTAAACTGGCATATGCATAGGAGTTTTTAATGTCGAGAGGAGTCTTAGTTTCTGAAATAAATTTATGATCATGCAGGCTTGGAGCTACTTTGTACAGAAATGAAACATGGCCAGAGCGGAAAATCTTGAACTAGAAACGGAAGCAATATCATCTTGGGTGACATCATTGCGACGGCTAGTTTGGTAACAGTACCGAAGTGATATCATCGAAGCCATCTTGATGACGTCATATGAAGCGGGGTGGAGCCGAGCAGCGGATTTAATGTTTCCTCTATTGCGTCCTACACCCGCCGCTGCTTCTCCGCACTCACGACTGACAAATCCAATCCGAAAACTCGAATCTATCCAGAACAGAGAAGAAATCAGCAATGGTGTTGACAAACAAGAAAAACCTGAACATCATGGAATTCACATAACAGAAAAGCAATAATACTGGAAAAACTCCATCAGTTAGCAAACTACGCAGGGTAGGAAAATCGACACCTAAAGAGAATGACTGTGACGCAGCAGATTAGCCGTGCGCATTGGTGCGCCGTGCTGCGGAGCTCGTAGCCGTTCGTCGTCGGGGGTTCGAGTCTCCCCTTGGGTACGGGTGTTTGTGTTGTCATTAGGTTAGTTTACCTTAGTTTAAGCAGTCTGTAAGCTATGGACTAATAACCCAGCGGTTGAGTCCGGTAGATTTACAAAGGTGTGTCAGAGCAAAATAAGCTACTTTGATCCAAATGGACCACACGTGGAGTGGTTCCAGTGAATTAGTCATAAAAATGACTTCATGAAACATGCACCGATAAGTGTAATGATTGTGCTAAAAAACAATACATATCTTCAATGGTAGAAGTGACAATTCCATTACAATAAAAAAACGGTTTCCATTATTTTATAATGGATCACATATTGTTACTGGAAAATGCACAAATGTCTATTAATTTTATTTTGACATCTTACTCTAATCTTTGGGGTGAGATGCTTAGTTCACGAACATTTACAAAAAAATGCAATGGATCAGAAATATTGTTTCTTTTTTTTATTTTCGAAAAAATATTGTCAAATTTGTGTGTTTCATTTCGTTTCAAATTTTTCAAATGTACCTTTTTCATTTTCAGTGATATACTATACTAGCAGGTATAAGGAGTCAAGGACCACTGACTTCCTTACGTGTCATTTTCGAGTACTTGAACGGCATATCCATATTTTCCTGAGCAATTAGACCCCATGCGTCTCGGTTGCACAGTGGTAGAGTGCCAGACTATGGATCCGAAGGGCGCTGGTTCGATCCTCGCCACGTTCTAGGAGTATTATCTGTCACTTTCCACTTCTTTCACCTCTGGCAGTATTGCTCATGTGAAAAATACCGAGTATCACCGTGGTTCAGAACCCACGTTAAACTGTAGGTCCCCCTATAACTGAGCGGGTAAGTCAGTTCGAAGGTCGGAGGAGGGCAACGGCATACCACCTCCAAACAGGACCATGCCTAGTAAAGCACTGTGGTATTCAAACCAATCTTCGGATTATTGACTGCTTTACCTTACATGATATTTGTGATGGTAATTAGAGACAATAGTTACTGTACTTGCAGAAGGGTTAAATGCAGTTTATGTGTCTGCAACTGGTGCTTGACGTGTAGATGTTGGCAACGGCGCGATGGATGATGGCAGGTGAGATCGACCATAGAGGAGTCACATTCAGGCGGCCAAAACAAAATAGCTTCAATTTAATATTCATAGAATATATGACTTCAACTGCTATTGGGCAAAGCTGAAAATGTGTACCCAGCCGGGATTCGAACCCGGGTCTCTTGCTTTCTAGGCAGTTGCGCTGACCCCTACACCACTGGGGACACAGTGATCACCGCACCTGCAAGGACTACCCATGCACGCCTCCCGTCAGATACAAATTCCCAGCTTCGCCCTGCCCATAGTACTCAAACTCGTAGTTTAACTAATTCCCGTAAGAGTAAGGGCTTCCAACTTGCCCACCCCTCCCCACTAACGATAGGATCATTGCCCGTCACCGGCATTTTATATATATACATGTGGCGTCTGTTCGGAAAGAACAGACGTCACATTCTGATCCTGCAGCTGTTATTATTTAATATTCATACGGGAATTAGTTAAACTACGAGTTTGAGTACTATGGGCAGGGCGAAGCTGGGAATTTGTATCTGACGGGAGGCGTGCATGGGTAGTCCTTGCAGGTGCGGTGATCACTGTGTCCCCAGTGGTGTAGGGGTCAGCGCAACTGCCTAGAAAGCAGGAGACCCGGGTTCGAATCCCGGCTGGGTACACATTTTCAGCTTTGCCCAATAGCAGTTGAAGTCATATATTCTATGAATATTAAGTAATAACAACTGCAGGATCAGAATGTGACGTCTGTTCTTTCCGAACAGACGCCACATGTATATATAAAATAGCTTCAGCCTTATCGTTTGTAAACATGTAGTACTTAAAGTATATACTCATCGGACAAGGGTATATTAAGAACCTGTCAACCATAGAGCAGGAGCAGCATTATTTAATTATTCCATGGTGGACATAAAAGATTATTTGCCTCATAGTCTGTCACTGGGTTCTCAAAGAGCATGAACCTTTTCTATTCACCATGAAATAAATAAATAATTATATTCCTGCTCTATGGCTGACAGGTTGTTGATGTACCCTTGTCTTATGAGTAAATTAATAATCATCATAAATATAACATGAAAATGGTCAGTTGATTGGTATATAACTCCGGCACAATCGCACCTTCCATATATATCGTAAAAACCGTTAAAAACACAATTAGTTCTAATTATACATGACATATCAATCACATAAATTCTACAGACAAACACCAGAACAAATTTTAAAACGGACACCAAATTTACTAGACATCAAACACGCAATGTGTTTGTTTTGAAGGAAGAGGTGTGCCAGGAAGAAGCTTTTAGTGGACAAAAGGGGTTTTACAATGCTCGTGGCCTTTGTGTGGTACGTTATTTCTCCCTCCACCAGTCGTGGCAGTAAACACCTTCATGAGCGACACCCTGGCGCCATATAGCTACATCAGATTTTTAAATTGCACCATAAGGGTTTGAAACCTGACGTCTCAATGGAAGGAGCAACGTAGTGAGGCCACTGAGATGTTGGTACCTTGCTTCTCATTGGCTGACCGTAGCAGGTGGATCTCATCCTCAAATTTGTGAAATATATCGAAAGATATATACACCTGACCGATCTACAAAAATTCTCGCTGTGTCAGTCTGCGTCCTTGACAATGACTAGACGATACACTCCTGTGAATAATTAGCGACCTGCTGGAGTTTTGCCTAGTGGCACAAACAGCAGTACACCGTACCCAGCGTTGAGTGCGGGCTTCATCTGTAATTCAGGCACTTTGAAAGAACGAGCGCCGCGGTGGCCGCGGGGACTGAGGCGCTCCAGTCACGGTCCGCACGGCCACTACGGTCGGGGGTTCGAATCCCCCCTCGGGCATGGATATTTGTGCCGTCCTGGTTCGTAAGTAGTTCATAAGTAGTTTGTAAGTTTAGGGACTGATGAACCCGCAGTTAAGTCTCATAGACTATACAAACAAAGAACGAGCACTGGACAGTTTTGCCCATCCACAATAATTAGTTCATGTCTGCGGACGATAGCAAGAAGGCACAACGGTGACCTGGTTTTCTGAATCAGGGTACCCTGCCTACTGATATTTTAGTTTTGACTAGGGAAGTTAGCGATTCTTGACGTCGTCAAGATTCATAAAATGTTTTGAGTGATTTAGTCCAGCTACAGATTAAACGATTTCGTTTTTGATAGGATTGCAGAGTCACAGACGTAGCCACTGCTGACACAATGAACAGTAATTGTGTGCAGATTTGTGCATGGTGACTTCTGTGGACTGGCATCGACACCAATACAACATTATTAACTGCAATTACCGTGACAGCCTCTTTTATCTGAATTAAATTGTTAAATCAAGTGTAGGCGCAATTCTCAGTCACGATCTGATAGATATTTTCTTTTGTTAAGTGTTTTGTTATATTTGCAGTTTGGGTTGTCGAAACGATACCATTAATGCTTAATTCTGTCTTTTATGTCCGCCTCCGTAGCTCAGCCGTAGCGTCGCTGACTACTACGCAGGAGGCCCTGGTTCGATTCCCGGCAGGGGACTGCGTGTTGTGTGTTGTCCTAATCATCATCATCTTATCTTCATTCGCCCCACGCGACGTCAAATAAAAAGACTTACACTAAGGCGGCCGAACAATCCCGCAAGGGATCTCCCGGCCAAGATAAGCCATACGCTCATTTCCATTTCTGTCTTTTATTATCATGTTTCATGTTTAATTTAGTATAACTTTATTTGTCTGTGTTTTTTCGTTATTTAAAGCTAATAAATTAAGTGTTTATCTCTCAGAAGAACATAACGTTTCATTTTACTGAGACACTGTTTAATATCATATTGCTGTACTCAGTAAGGTCATTTAGCAGTAACTATTTTACTTTCTACTTACAGGAGTGGTCGTTCGGTTCATTCTGAGCACAGTTAAGAACCTCTTGCCTGCTTTGGATTGAAACGTGCACTGCTTTCTGATGTCTGAGCCTGCATGTCATAGTAGATTTGTTCCATGTACAGAGCGGACCATTTGAGGTACAAAATATTGCAGGACAATTCTTGGAAGATGAAAAAAAAAATCGTCTGTTAAAGTTTTGAGACACGATCGCGTCACATCAAGTTCAACGCGCTAGTCAGGGTCAGTCAAAGAGTACACCATTTATATGTAACAACGGCAATTTTGGACCTAATATTAAGCCATGTGGTATACCTGTAGTGGTATAAAGCCACCCAAAAAATAAATAGCGAAACGAATATAAAGGAAATCGGAAATAATTTCAGTTTCTTTTTTATTTCGTGAAGAGTGCTTCTACTCTTCCAGCCTCCAGAAGATTTTCCAGCAGCATTTCCAACGCGCGCAGCGCTCCGGCAGACGGCATTTCCAGGCGGGCGCGTTCCAGCGGACCGGAAGGCGAGGTCCGCGGCCGCAGCCGGCGGATTTCGGCGCGCCGAAGCGAATAAAAATCGTATTGGACTCCTTCGATTGGACGTGGCGAAAGCACTTCAGCGGCGGCGCAGCTTTTCGGCGCGCTCGGCTGCCGCCGCGGCCGCGGCCGGATTTAATGTTTTGCGCTATCGCCGGCCACGCCCGCCGCTGCTCCGCCGCTCTCGCGGCTGACAAATTCAATCCGAAAACCCGAATCTCCGCACGCAAAGTTTTCATCTGCGCTCCCCCTCCGTTGCCCTCGCTCTTGACGTTCAGACTACAACTGTCGCGCCGCGCCGCGCCGCACCCTGCTGTTAAATTCCGTCAATCTGTAGTGCGGGCGACTGCGCTCCAGGGGCTTCCTCACGGCATACAGAGCGTCCATTCCATTTATAACACTAACGTAGAAACAACATCGTTGGAATAGCGAAAGGACGATTTTCAAAATAATTGACACATTACCATAAGACATTAAAAATACAGGGTGTTCCTGTAAGAGCGCGACAAATTTAATAGGGAATAGAGAATGATCCCCTGAACATTTCGAACAGGGAACCTTGAGTCGGAGAAGCCGGCTTAAGGAGAAATGGAAGTAAACTAAGAAGTCTAATCATGACTTTCAGCGTTCAGTCCGGAGCATAGTACCTCTTAAAAACTTCTCCGTCGTCCCCTATTCAATGCGAATATTGATGCCTTCTCTGATGTCAAGCGTATTACTTCAAAATCATTCTTGACTGAATCCAACTAATTTCTCCTTGGTCTGCCTCGACTGCCGAGTGCCATCTTTACCCTGCTTCATCGCCTTCTGGGAATGTGATGGTCAGCTGACGACGTCTGCGGACTGTTGTATACTGAACTCGACTGGCTAGCATTGGCGTGCTAGCCAGCTCTTTCATCTTCTGGGGATATGATGGTCAGCTGAGACCCACATTCCGCAGCCTGCAGTCCACAACCAACTAGTACGGTTCCAGTAGTCTGTTCTTTTTTTTGGTGTTCTGACTGCCGTCTGCACCCTGCTATGACAGCATCTGTTGACGTTGTTGTCAGGTCAGCTGAGGTCAGCAGAACGCAGTCTGTAGTCTGTGCCAGGCTACCATGGTTCCAATGGTCCTCTCTGGTCGTAGGTATTTTCACTCCCGCCTATACTTAACTCCATCATTCTCAAGGGACGTGATGGTCAGATGAGACCTGCAGTCCACACTCTGCAGTTCGCGCTTGGCTAGCGTGGTTCCAGTGGCCCTGTCTGGTCGTTGGTGTTCCGACTGCTGTCTGCAGCCAGCTCTTTCATTCTCTGGAGATGTGGTCCTCAGCTGAGGTCTGCAGCCCACGGTCCATGGTCTGCAGTCTGCCCTCAACAAGCGTGCAGCAATGATCCTCTCTAGTAATCAACGTTCCATCTTCACCTAGCCCTATCGTCTTCCAGCGACGTACTGGTAAGCTCAGGTCCATAGTCGACAGTCTGCAATCTGCGACTGGCTAGTGTCGTTCCAGTGGTCGTCTCTGAGCGGCGGTGTTCAGAGTGTCGTCTGTATCCAGCTTTATCGTCGTCTATGTATGTGATTGTTTAATGAGATCCATCATCTGTGGTCCATGCCCAGCTAGAAACGTTCCGTTGGTTCTCTCTGGTCGTTAGTGTTGTGACCGACATCTGCACCGAGTTCTATCATCCTCTGTGGATGTGGAAATCAGTTAAGGTTCCCAGTCTGTGGTCTATGGTCGCCTCTGCTCGTCACTGTTCCAATTGCCGTAGGCATTCAGCTCGATATCCTCTGCGGACGTGGTCGTAAGCTGAGATCCAAAATCCACGAATCGGGCTGGGTTGGGATGTTTTCAGAAATTCTCTCTGAACATCAGTATGACAACTGCCATGTGCAGTCAACTATATCAGCCTGTCGGAACATGGTGGTCAATAGAGGTCCGCAGTCTGCAATCCGCTCCTGATTAGCATGATTCCATACTTCTCTGGTAGGTGGTGTTCCGACTGTGGTCTGCGTCATCGTCCTCTGAGGACGTCCACGTCCACGTGACTTCTTTGAAAAAACATAATTGTGGACAGTGTAACAGGAAAACTTGAAATGTTGATTTTCTTTTATTGGAATAAATCTCATGGCTGACACTGCTGTACAGTTCCTGGAGAAATACAACTGCAATTCCAGGACAAGAGGCATCGGCTAATACTATAAAGAGACATTAAATTTTCGATTAGACAAAATGGGGCACTACTTAATATCAGGACAACTTGAGTGCATTTAGGATAAATTAAAAGGAAATATTAAAATTTTCCAGTAGTCTATTTACTAACTTCAAATGAATAAGATGAAGTACAACAAAATTACTTTAGATGTTATTAGCGTATGTGTGCTGTTGTGATTATATAACCTCTAAATCTTGTCAGGCTCAGATTTAGAATGAACTACTCGTCAGTTTAAATCAAGAACAAATGTGTGACTATTCGGGTTATCACGGAAATATGGTGAATAATCGGGACTTCTACCAACTTTTTGCGTCGTTATGACGCGATATTTCGCTCACATAAGCCGCAGTCTTATTAAGGTGCCACCCGAAAATGGTTTTTGGGTGGATGGATTCCAGTTTTTATGCTTGGATGGTGCTGGATGCTCCAAAACCAGTACGCGCCACGTCTGTGGACCGTGCCTACCAGACATGATTTCATTGGTCCTCTCTGAGCTACAGTGTTCCAACTGGCATCTGCACCCAGATCGTCCGATCTCTGCAATCATGGTCCTCATCTGAGGTTCGCGACGGGGCGAGGGTTCCGTACACCGTTCACGTCCACCAATCACTATTCCCAGAATCATCTTAAATCGTTGGTACCCCAATAGCCATCTGCACCCAGCTCTATCTTTCTCTCGGGGAATGGTCATCAGCTAATGTCTGGGGTCCTTCATCAGTGGTCTGCAGTCCGCGCGCAGCTATCATGGTTCTAGTGGTCCTGTCTCGTCGTCAGTGTTACGACTGCCGTACTCACCCAGTTCTAAGGTTCTCAGGCAAAGTGCTAGATAGCTGAGGTCCGAGATTTCTGTTCTGCTGTCTGCGCCCAGCTAACGTGGTTCCAGAGGTACTCGTTGGTTCTCAGTGTTCTGTCTGATGTCTGAACCCAACTTCATCGTCCTCTGGAGATGTGGTGGTCAGATTAAGTCAGATGTTCGTGGTATGGGGTCCACGCCCTGATAGTGTGCTTCCAGTGGTCCTCTCTGGTCGTCTGGCTTCTAACTGTCGTCCGCACCTAGCTCTATAGTCCTCTGGGGATGTGGTGGTCAGCTGAGAACCACACTGTTGTCCGCGTCCGGTCAGCATGTTTCTAGCGGTCCTCTCCGGTCTTCAGTGTAGTGACTGCCATCTGCACCCAGCTATATCATTCTCTGCAGATGTGGTGGTTTCTGAAGTCTGCAGTCCATGGTCTGCAATCCACCCCAGCTAGTGTGGTTGTAATCATCCTCTCTGGTCGTCAGTGTTTCGACTCCCATCTGCACCCAATTCTATTGTCCTCCAAGGACATGATGGTCAGTTGATGTCTGTAATGTACTTCGCATCTTGCTAATACTGTGTTCCAGTGGTCCTCTCTAGTCATCAGTATTCTGATTGCAAACCACAACTAGCTCTTTCATCCTCAAGGGAAGTGGTGGTCGAATGAGGTCCACAGTCTGTTGTTGTCCACTGTCGGTGGTCTGGACCAGGCTAGCACTATTCCATGGGTCCTCTCTGGTCATTAGTATTCCAATGGTTGACTAAACCCAGCTATGTCATCATCTGGGGGTGTGGTGGCGAGCTTAAGTCTGCGGTCTGTGTTCTGCTGCCTGCAGTCCGTGCCTGGCTTCCATGGTTCCAGTGGCCCTCTCTCGTCGTCGGTTTTCCGACTGCTGGCTGCACCCAGCTATATCGATCTCAGGCGATGTGATAGTTGGCTGAGGTTCCCAGTCTGCAGTCTAAGCCTTACTTCAGTGATTCCAGTAATCCACTCTGGTCGTTTTCGTTGCAGCTGTCATCTGCACTCGGCTCATCCTCTGGGGATACAGTGGTCAGCTGAGATCAATAGTCTACAGTCCAGTCTCTACAGTCTGCGCTGGGATAGTATTTCCCGTAGACCTCTTCATAATGTTCAAAAGTTAGTTCAAATGTTCAAATGTTTGTTAAGCTTATGGGACTTAACTACGGGGTCATCAGTCCCTAAACGTACAAACTACTTATGAACTACTTACGAACTAGGACGGCACAAATATCCATGCCCGAGGGGGGATTCGAACCCCCGACCGTAGTGGCCGTGCTGACCGTGACTGGAGCGCCTCAGTCACCTCGGCCACCGCGGCCGGCCAAAAGTTAGTAAAGCTTATGGGACTTAACTGCGGGGTTATCAGTCCGTAAACTTACAAACTACTTATAGACTAGTTTACACTAAAGATGGCACAAACAACCATGCCCGAGGGGGGATTCGAACCCCCGACGGAGAACGGCCTCGCGCATCGTAGCATAGGACCTCAATGAGCTCGGCCGCTATGCCGCGGCCAGTGGAACTCTTTAGTCGTCTATGTTCTGTCTTCCACAGCCCACAGTCTGGGACCAGCACCCAGCTAGTACGGTTCCAGATCTCCTCTCTGGTCATCGGTGTTCTGACTGCCATCTGCACCCAGCACTATAATCCTCTGAGGATGTGGTGGTCAGTTGCATTGGCGGATACAGAATTTTTTTCTTGGGTTTGTGGGGGTGGTGGGGCACAAGCCTGAGGAGGGTGAACATGTCCGTAAGGGCTATGTGAGATTAATTTTAAAACACACAAAATATGTTTGAAAGTCACAGTCGCTTCTCAGAAAAGAAAGCTTTTTCTAATTTACTTCCATCTAACTACCAATGCACCATTTTTATTCGTACAATGGCATCATTTTCAAATGCCTATGATCACAAAATTATTACAATGACTCAATCACATTAAACAGTGTACATTTTCTAAATTTACCACAAAATTAAAAAAAAAAAAAAAAACAGAGAATCTAGAGCGTGAATGCCTTGTGTCCAGTTGTGAGAACACTTGTTTCATCCTTCATCATCTTAAAGGATGCCAACAACTGAACACTGGTCATTAAGGCTCTGAATTTAATTCAATATATCCCTATACAGAGGAATTGGCATAGGTTTCTCTACATATTTACAACTTTGGAATAATTGGACTTTAAGACTGAATAAGACTAACCACTTGAAAATTCAAACAATTGTAGAATATGGTCGAAAAATATTTTGTACATCTTAAATGAGCCAAATGATTTAATAGTGACTGTACAAAAACGTAGGACATATTGTTTCGACAAACGTTCAAATGTTTGTAATCCGAAGGCATCAAAGTGCTAAGGTCATCGGTCCCTGGTCTTACAGTCTACTTTAACTTATTCTAAGGACACCACACACACCCATGCCCGACGGAGGACTCGAACCTCTGGTGAAAGTGTCCACGTACTCCACGACGTTGCTCCCCAGAGAACACGGCCATTCCCTTGTGGCGCACATGGTTTGATAAATTATTAAACTTTTCACTGTTTAATGTGGTTGAATCATTGTAATATTTTTCTTATCATAGGAACTTGAGAATGACGCCATAGTGCGTCGAAACGAGCAGTGCATTGGTAATTAGATGGAAGTATATTAATTTTTCAAGTGAAGACGATTTCACCTGCTGATGCCAAGAGCAGAAAAAATCTGCACTACTTGAAGGACATCCATTCATTTCGGATTGCTGCCAACGTTACGCTGCCCCAAGTTGCAAAATATTACTGCACACATTGTTACGGGTAACGTTTCCAACACTGCGACGCTGTCTTTTGCTCGCTGATGCCCCTCCCCGCTCCCCATCAGCCATGGTACACGCCTCCTGCCGCTGCCAACAGCCAGCGCACGAATCCTCAACTTACCGTGGATGAACTGTACAGTAACCGGAGTAGCTGTGTCATCACCAAACAATGCACAAATTGGAAAAATAGCGTATCCTAAAAAGTCACCCAATTACGGGTCAGAAAAAAACAGCCAGTAAATACGAGTATGTCGCGCTAAGTTTCATATTCCCTCAAAACCTAAAATCAGATTTCCTTTGTTTTTGCGTTGTACTGAATCATTTTCTTCTTCATTTTTTGTAAAGTTGCTATGCAAAACGAGATAAGTTTTCAAGAAAGTTTTCGCGATCAACAAAATCACACTTGTGACTTTGTGGCGGATTAAAATTGTGGACCAGAAACGGGGTTCGAACCTGGGACCTTTGCCTTTCGCTGGCAAGCGCTCTACCATTGAGCTATCCTGGCAGGCTTCACGGTCCGTCCACAAAACTTTTACTTCTGCCAGAACCTCGCCTCCTACTTTCCAAAATTCACAGAAGTTATCCTGTGAACCTTTCAGGACTAGCACTCCTCATTCTGCAAACACCCCTTAGGCTGTGGCTAAGCCCTGACTCCACCACATCATTTCTTCCAGGAGTGCTAGTCCTGCAAGTTTCGCAAGAGAGCTTCTGCGAAGTTTGGAAAGTAGGAGGCGAGGTACTGCCGGAAGTAAAGTTGTGAAAATGGACTGTGAGTCGTGTCGGGATAGTTCAGTCGGTAGAGCGCTAACCTGCGAAAGTCAAAGGTTGCAGATTCGAATCCCGTGTACAGTACACAATTTTAATCTGCCAGGAAGTTACATATCAGCGTACACTCCGCTGCAGGGTGAAAATATGATTCTGAAAATTACACTTGAATGTCTTTCAAGAAGAATTTCTACTACCATGAAAATCCATTGCATCTGATATGTGGAAAAATGCCGTTGAAACTTCTAATTTGCTCCAATAATTGGAAAATCGAAATATGTAGCTTGTACCATTTCTTAGTGCCTAGGAAAATAATCAGATAAACCGCTTACCGAAAACATCTGAATGTGCCAGCCTGAGCGCAGCCTTTGAAATTCAGTTTTTTCATATAGTTAAATCCTTTAACTTTATTTACATATGAATAAAACATACACAATAGCTCATTTATCTTCCAAGCAATCACGAAACAATAAACAACTTTTATTTACTTTTATCGTAAATTACTGACAAAAAAGAGTAAGAAGCAAAGAAATGGAAGCATAACACAAAGAGTCAAATTACGTTATGTTAATTACAGGGATTTTGCATTTTTACACTCACAGTTACATGCTCCCCGTAGATAAAAGTTAATTATTCTAATGCTAAGATATTTTCCCTCCCTCCCTTCCTCACCGCCTCTCTCTCTCTCTCTCTCTCTCTCTCTCTCTCTCTCTCTCTCTCTCTCTCTCTCTCTTCTGTCTCTCATTTGTCGTCGTGCCGTCTGGGGGGACACACGTACCCATGTGCCCACCCCGCCCTGAATCCGCCTTTGGTCAGCTGTGTTCCACAATCTGTGGCCCATGGACCATCAGCGTGATTCCAGTTCTCTTCTCTGTTTGTTGGTGTTCTGACTGCTGTCTGCAGCAAATTCCATCGTACTCTGGAGACATGATGGTCAGCTGATGTCTGCAGTCTACAGTAACCTGTCCACACCTGGATACCCTGTTTCCAGTTTTCCTCTCTCGTCATTGGTTTTCCAACTGCTGTCTGCACCCAGCTCTATCATCCTCTAAAAAGTGGTCAGCTGTGGTTCACGGTCCTCAGTCTCCTGCCCGCGCCCAAGTAGCGTTGTTCCAGTGGCCCTCTCTGGTCGTCGCTGTTTCGACTGTTGTTTGCACCCAGCTCTGCCATACTCTGGGAACGCCAGCTGAGTTCCGCAATCCGTGATTCGCGCCTGGCTAGTGTGGTTCCATTGGTTCTCTCTGCTCGTCGGTATTCTAATTGCCGTTGGAACACAGCTCCATTGCCTTCTTGACGTGGTGGTCAGCTGAGGTCCATATCTGCGGTCCTTGCCCCGATTGCAGGGTTGCAGTGGTCCTCTCTTGTCGTCGGCACTTCGACTCTGTCCGCGCTCGGCTCTGCCGTCCCTCGCTGCGGAGCGCGCGGTTGCTCGCCGTCGGTGGTTCGAGTCCTCCTTCGGGTATGGGTGTTTTTGTTGTCCTTAGCATAAGTTACTTTAAGTTAGTTTAAGTAGTTTGTAAGCCTAGGGACTGAAGAGCAACGTAATTAAATCCCTTAGATTTACAAACATTTGCTAAAAATGCATTGTTTTTGCTCTGAAGTCATGGTCGTCACCTCAGGTGTGCCAAATCCGACCTGCATTAACTCATGTCTATTTTCTTAGTTTCACCTTCTGTTTCTTGCGAAAACCTTAAGTGTCCTGCTTTGAGTTTTTAGAACCTCAAAAGCCATAATCCAAGCAATAAAGAGCTGTTGATTACCGTCACGACTGATTAGATTCTGAATCACTTTGGTCTCGATGAATTCTTTTATGACACTGTCCCAATATCTCGGCGTGTGTGTAACGATCTTGGTGTCATTTTACTATGTTGAATGATTGACTTGTAGACAGTGCATTGGTTTTTTAGATTCTGTGTCCTGTTCTGTTGTGCCTCAGATGTTCTTTACACCTGAGGTTCACAGTTTTAGTGATCTAGCTGAGGAATTACATCACATATTGTCATGTAATGTAAATATCTGGCTTGAGTAACCCCATGTGATCCTTTACATTCTCCACCATTGTCCCAATTTCAATAGGTGTACAAAACACATTCCTGATGTCATTTTTCATGGGAATTCTGCTGATCGTGGCCAGTATCAGTCCAGCATATGTCGTCTCCTGGATACCGTCGCTGACTGGCAGGTCAAAGTACCTTTTGGATGTCTAAAGACGAAAACCGAGTTTTGCTGAACACCGATTGTAAGGGTTCAAGCTATTGGGATCTTACAGGGTCTGTATCCAGTGGATTAGTTTTCAGCACTCTGCTTTTCTGTTCTAGGTGTTGCCAATATGGGCACGTCTGTGGTATGCGCTGTGCCAAAATCTGCCATATGCCTTCCTCTTGAGCTGTACATCCAGGAACGGTAGCAACCACCTTTCTCCACTTCCATCGTGAATTTTATGTTAGGGTGGAGTGAATTCAGATGTTTCAGAAAATCTTCTACTTTCTCTTACAGTGGGACGAAATAACAAACGTATTATCTACATACAAAAAAGAAAAAGAAAAAAAAAAAAAGGCTTGCGATTATATATAGCTGATGTGACTCCTCTTCAAAAATTTCCAGGAGTAGTTGGCCTCGACTGGTTGATACAGTGCTACCCAATGACACCCCTTCCGTTTGCTTTTAAAACTGACCACCATGTACGAAGTACAATAAATTCAGGTGCCTTGGTTGGGAGGAGCTAGAAGATTTTCCGGAACATCTGAATTCACGCCACCCTAACACAAAGTCTGCATACTGCTCACTCTGATGCTTGAGGCAAGGAATATCACCATAAACATTTCATGCCTCCACAGTCATGGAAACAATAAAGCCAACATATAGGGCTCTTGCAGATAAAAAATTACTTATCACATGTCTACATGTCCACACACAAAATTCTAATGAGTATTTCAACAGCTGCGTCTGATGTAATTAGCAGGACAAAAGTAATGGAAAAATTAGGCATTCAATCATGTGATAGCTGCTCTGACTTCCACAGATCGTCAGCGACTAACTGAAGCTGAAAAGACTGCGGAAGCCGCCACTAAAGAGTCCAGAGTGAGGAAAAGACTCCTGAAAACGTCTGCAGAGGATAGAGAAGCAGCTGGCCAGTAAGATTATGCCACGGGAATGTTCTGGAAGAGGCATATGGTGAGTCAAAACACTGTGAACATTCTTGTCTCATTTTCTCTCTCGAAACTTCTTTTCAGAACAATATGTCTGAAGAATGGGATAGTGTATTTGTATTATGCCTAATATATTCCCCCAGGGGGCTCACGGTTCTTTCGTGAGTACGTGCGTGACGAACACGGGGCCACGAGCTAATCCAGTCTTCCTTCCTTCTTCACTTCCCAGACTGCATTTCCTTTCCCCCTCTCCTCCTTTCTTATCCTCAGTCCTTCCCACCGGGGGACTGATAACCTCAGTAGTTCAGTCTCCCTATCCCAACCAAACAACCCAACCCAAGCCTAATATATTGTAGAAATGATTTATGTTTGTCATTCTGTATATAATTTTGACGGAAATTTTTAAACAAAATAGTAATGAGGGGTAATAAGGGTTTTTCTGTTTCTTCAGATATACTCCAAACTACAAAACAAGAGACATAATGTGTTCCTAGGAATGTTGACAGTAGCCTGCCACAGTGCAAATGCTATTAGACTGACGATGCACAAGAAATTGGTTCCAGATTGCGAACGTGTATTATAAAGACATATATTAGGCAACATATTGTAATTCTTAAACTACCCGCTTGGTTAGCCGTGCGGTCTAATGCGCCGCTTTCCGAGACAGGAAGCGTACCGACCCTGGTTTATCTGCCAGAGCGCTATCCTTTAATAGCTGATGTTTTCAGACACAAAGCTCAGTGTGACTGAGATCTCAAATTTAGGAATAAGTGGAGAAATTTGGAAGGACTGGGGGGGGGATCAATAAAATCAGTTGCTACTTAACAAACAATTTATTAAAAATGAATAGATTCTTAAAAGGCCCCGAAATTCAAATTTCAAGTAATCATTTAACCACTAATATTACAGTTACAACTTTGAAATCAGCAAGACCCTGAAAATTGAAAATTTAAGGAACACTCAAAATAGTTTAAAAGTATCTCACATTCCAATAGCATTAAATAGCAATGCCCTGGTAAGTTAGCAACCGTTAGGCCACCAAAATTCGAATCTCAAGTAAGGACTAAACCATAGCTTTATGGTTTATACCTGCAAGACACTTCTAATTTTCGTAAAGGGCCAGAACTTGAAAACGTAAAGATAACTCAATACAGTTTTTAAAGAAAATCACATATGATGAATAGATTCTTAAAAGGCCTGAAATTCCAATTCCACGTAAACTTATTTTACAATTCCAATTTTTAAAGCAGCAAGGTTCTGAAAATTCAAACATTAAAGAACACTCAAAATAGTTTAAAAACATCACACATTCCAATAGCTTAAACTAGCAGTGCCCTGGTAAGTTAGTAACCGTTCGAATCCGAAGTAAAGAACATATGATACAATTTTTTAACTTGCACCGTAAGACAAATCACACAAGTCACACAAATACTTTTGAATATGATAAGCGTTGAAATTTGGTTTTATCCTTGTTTATTAACTTATTGGAGCACATTACAATTAAAAAAATAATTTCAATTTTTATAAAAAATATACGGAGGTTGTAACGCACTGAATTCCAGTAATGCTAAAAGACACGTGGCAAAGCCACAGAATCTGTCAGGCCAGTCCTCAGACAGAGAAAGAATCATTTTAAAATATAACACGTCAAATTTAATTACAAAATTCGAATCCTGATGAAATCCCGGGTTTACTGATTACACACTCAGACCGATTAATTTGTTAACTAATAATCATTAAAATTTAATTATCAGAGAAAATGGTCAAGATGGCGAAATCTTGTTTAGTTTCCCTTCGGCTTTTATTTCAAACCGTCGCTGTAGCACGCGGTGGCGGAGGTAGACGAGTTTTCGCGTTCAGCGAATCAGCGCCAGTTCAGGTCACCCAACATGACGGTTGGAACTCCGCCACTGCCGGTGGCCACAAGATAGCTAACGGTGAGTCCTCCCCCCTCTGTTAGGTTGGCTACAGGGACCTCTTCGCCAACAACGGAGGTGCACATGAATGCGTTGGTTACATACATCTTTAAATAGACTGTAGAGCAGCTCCCGAGCCCCATTCCGTTGCAGTTCCTGGGGATATCGTCATCGGGAGATCAGCGTGTGGCCGGCCGCGGTGGCCGAGGGGACTGAGGCGCTTCAGTCACGGTCTGCACGGCCAGTACGGTCGGGGGTTCGAATCCCCCCTCGGGCATGGATATTTGTGCCGTCCTAGTTCGTAAGTAGTTCATAAGTAGTTTGTAAGTTTAGGGACTGATGACCCCGTAGTTAAGTCCCATAAGCTTTACAAACATTTGAACATTTTGAGATCAGCGTGCTGCAGTTACCGTCGTTTAGCGACGTGTGCTTCCCATTGCCTTGGGAGCAACCAGCCTGTCCTAGACTTTCGTGCCGGACTCGACATGATCACCGACCCGCGGACGCGATCGCCTTACTTCTGCAATACCGCCCGTCTTTTCGGAAACTGCTATTCCAGTATGTAGCATGATCGATGCCTAGGTCCGATCCCAGTTCTTGTAATCGTGCGCGAACTCATGGCTAGTTTCTTACCTTTCGTCTTAAACTCTCTCTAAGGACTGGTTCTTATTTATAGTCTTACTCTTGTATGTATTTTGCGACTTGGCCTACAGCAAGTCTATTACACGCCCAATGGCTACGTTCAGTGTATGAGGGTTTATGGAACTTTGTGACAGGGCTACCTCGCCTCTATGTGCTTCGTTGTTAATATATGTTTCGACTGGATATCCCGACTTTCATTTTTTTCTGTAGCTTCCCTTACTGTCCCTTTTTGTAAACCTTTCACCAGGTGCTGAAACCCCTGCTGTAAGATACGAAGTTCGACCGCCTGGGACAGAAGATCTGCAGGTGAGTTGCCTACCAGGGAACAATGATATTCGGAGACTCTTTGAAAGGTGATTTTCCCATCTTTTCTTTATTTAGCCCAACTACAGCTTCACCCAACATTCCCTACGCTACAAGGTGGTTTCACTGTGTAACAAATGTCACACAAGGAATCTTTCAATTTCTTTGAAAGAGGCCACTAATTTTGAATTTTTAACATTTATTATTACACTAATATTATATTTTCTTTCAAGTTTATAGTTTTTTTAACTAATTACTTTTTCATTTTATGCAAAAATTTTATGAACTTCTTTCTATTTCTCGTGATATTCCAAAAACAGTGTTTTTATTAGGCACAATCCGACATAACACATTTTTCATGACCATCTCGTCCTAATGTGGCTCCTTTTTTTTAACTACAATTTGCATATCGTTTCGATCTGCTAGGAACAGGCAAATGCGGTTCATTGGATTGTATTTTGTCCACAGAGACTTTCATTCTAAAAGTCTTTTTAGGGTCTTACTGTGAAATGATAGTTTCACACTGAGCCACTTATGCCACAAGGGGGTACGGCACAGCAAGAAGTTGTTTCGCAGCGAAACCACTGTGACGCAAAGAGTTAAGCACAAACTTCGACAATTTCCTGAGAATACCTGCCATATAGGTATAATATATAAAGCAAGAAAGGTAGTAAAACTCGCACAGGTGATAAGCAGCGACGACCATTAAATAGAAACACGTAACAGGCCATTAGGACAAAACATACATGGGATAGTAGGCATATCCTATAATATCAAGTCATGGGACGGAAGTCTGACTGCAGTCAGCTAGGTCACACACGAAATAAATTCAAATGCTTAAATGTTTGTAAATCTTGTGGGACTTAACTGCGGGGTCATCAGTCCCTAAACTTACAAACTACGTTATACTAAAGACAGCACAAACATCCATGCCCGAGGGAGTATTCGAACCTACGACGCGGGAGGCCGCGCGATCCGCAACGTGGCGCTCCAGACCGCTCGGCTACTCCCGCGCGGCATACACACGAAGTAGTCAAGAGAAATGACAATGGCCCCATTGCGAAGTTTACGCCAGCCTCGGCATGGTAGAAATAAGTCAAAACACACAATTATATACCAAAACAATGGAGACAGTTAAGAGTGGACTACCAAATACTCTCTCTTGCTGGGCAGTTTTCGGACAAGGGGAGGAAAATTACACTGTCAAATTTTATGCCGGCGCCCAGGATAGATGATTGGCACTCAAGCGGCTACAAAGCATAAAATACACTTGTTCCACTTAAATAAAAAACCAGACGAAAGATAAATGATAGATATCAAACACACTGGGCTGTAAATATCACGGAACACGACAATACATGAAACAACACCCTGAACAACGCCGGCATGGAACCCGCGATCAACGGGAGAAGCTCTGGAGAGAAAGGTGCCTCAAAAGGCGTGAAATCAAGGCAACTTATTTTATGATATGTTCCACTGCAGTTGAACTGCTGCTGCTGAACTGGACATGCTAGACAGTCGACTCGACAACGATTCACTCACGGTGTGCCAGCGTGACGCTCCGAAGAGTACGACCCGCCAGCTATCAAACTGTCACTGCACGTGGGCGTCTAGCGCTGCCAGAAACAGCGTCGGTTCACCGGGCCCGCAGCGAGAGGCGGCGCGCAGGCATTTGCTAACACGCTGCTTTACTCGCGCCGGCCGCGGTGGCCGAGCGGTGCCGGGCGCCGTGGCTCAGCGCGCCCGGTCAGGGGGCTCAACGCACTCTGTAACAAAAAAGCTGAGCCAACCATTCGACCAACAACCACGAACGAACTGAATAAACGTCCACGAACCTTAGGTCTACCAGGTGGGAAAAAAAAGAGAGAGAGAGAGAGAGAGAGAGAGAGAAAGAGAGAGAGAAGAAAAAGAAAAAAGCTGTCTGCTCTGCGACGCGCCAGTCACGTTCTACACAGCCACTACGGTTGGGGGTTCGAATCCCCCCTCGGGCATTGATATTTGTGCCGTCCTTAGTGTTAGCTAAGACTGACTGATGGCCCCGTAGTTAAGTCCCATAACAAAAAGAAAAAAATATGTTAGAATATGTTGGAATTTCTTGACCGATTCTGTACCGTACTCCGAAGAAGATCAAAATCAATTGAAGATGTCACCTCATTATTCGAGGTTTTGCAGTCAAATACCTTGCTTTTGGCAAACAACGAGGAGCTGAAATTAGCCGTGACAAAATTTGCTGGTTCTTATGGTGAAGTTTCAGAAGCAGAACACCTCTTCGAAATTCCAAGGTCGATAAGATATTTGAAAGCTGTAAATATTACAGTTTCCAATTGGGTGTGACTCGACTTCTTAAAATTAATTGTGAAATAGGATTAAAGACTCTATTCCAAAGCTTCTCCTATGTCTAAAGTTATTTGTGACGATTTGCGTATCAATTGCTTTGTGAGAGTGGAGTTTTAGTAAGTTGAAATTAATTAGACAGTACTTGCGATCCACAATGAGCAACACGAGGCTGAATAATTTTGGCACTTTAACGATCGAACTTGAGGAGGCAAAAAACATTAATTTTGAAGATGTGATTTCTGAGTTCGCAACTGTTGAAGCTAGAAAGAAATTTTAAGTGTATCTTCTTCACTAGTAAGTACTCTGAAGAGTCAATATTAATCTATTGTGTTTAATAACGTTTCATAACGTATGATGCATAAAAAAAGAATATAAAACCTCGGTTTTAAAGATCGTTGCGCATTGCTTCAAATGTTTGTATAGTTTAAGGGACTTAACTACGGGGTCATCAGTCCCTAAACTTACAAACTACTTACGAACTACTTACAACTAAGGACGGCACAAATATCCATGCCCGAGGGGGGATTCGAAGCCCCGACCGTAGTGGCCGTGCAGACCGTGACTAGAACGCCTCAGTCCCCTCGGCCACCGCGGCCGGCTGCACATTGCTGCCTCGCTGTAGTTTCGCCTTGAAAACGGCAGGGTGGTCTCCTGCCGAAATATCGGCCGTCGTCGATTTTGATACCTGGCAGCATACCCGTAAGTTTTTCGAAGGACTCGCTGCATCAAAACCAGGAGTCATCATGGTTCAGTGACATCAACAGAGAAGCAAACAGACCCCTGCCACGGTGACACATTCGTGCTTCTTACAGCCACCCTGCTCGCAGGAACGAAATTGTCACCTTCCGAGGTAGGAGGATGCGAAATTGCCACAAGATTGGACGTGCTGTATCAGTTGCGCAGCAATGCTGGCCGCAATGGTCACATGATCACTCTCACAGCTGTAGGTTATGGACGTCCACACAGCGCAGGGGTCTGCCAAGATCGTCGTACTGTAAGGGTGTAAGTGGCAGATCGTACAGCTACGGTGCCACCTGAGAAGGTTTGTGATCTGAGAAGTGTCAACACGAACTGTTTCCAACCGGTCTCTAGCGGTGGGACTATGGACATACATACTTCTAGCCCATCTCACAATACACCACAGCATTGATGTTACATTGCTCGATTGGTAGCGTCAGAGGGTCATTTGAGAAACGGAATGGCGGGACATGGACTTCAGGGTAGAAAGCAGATTCTGCCTCTGCGCAAGTGATGGTCGTTTGCGCATTCGACGTATACCTGAAAAGCGTTATCTCGTAGAGTGCTATAAAGTCAGGGGCGCGATTAGCTACAGCTCTCTTTCACCTTTGTTGTTTGTGGTGGTACGATTGACCAGCGCTCGATACCTGCAGATTGTTGTAACACCCGATGTTTCGCAATTCTTTCATCAGTTATATGATGAGTGTTTGTAGCAGGATAATGCTCGCCCACACACTGCGCGTGGAACTCAACGTGCTCTGCATGACGTTTAACTGCTTCCCTGGCCAACAAGATCTCCGATTTCTCCGCAATCGAGCACGTGTGGGATTTGATGGGAAACATCCTACACGTACGACTCGGCAACTCACAACTCTTGCAGAACTACGTGAACAGGTCGAGCAGGCTTGGAATACTGTATTCCAAGGCAGTATTCGTAGTTGTATGAATGAATGTATACCAGCCCGAGAGCCGCTCTGGAATGGCCGAGTGTTCCAAGGCGCCTTGCTAAGGAGCGCACCGCTGCTCGTCGTCAGAGGTTCGAGTCCTCCCACCGGCTTGGGCGTGTTTATGTCCTTAGCATAAGTTAGTTTAGGTAGTTTGTAACCCTAGGGACTGATGACCAGGAAACTTAAGTCCCATAGATTTACAAACCTTTGAATACCATACTGAGAGCCTGCATTGCCGCCCGTAGAGGTTACTCCGCGTTGTAATAAGGGTGTTTCAGTATGGATGAACATCTCGTACCTTAGTACCGCTTCAGCTATCAATTTGTAAATGTAATCATTTCAATTACTCTTTACGTACTTTTTCAACAATTTATATTGAGTGAATTGTAAAACTCTAATAGAGCGCACTAATAATAATATTCATCTCGGGTGTGCAGCCGGATACCATCGTCAACTGAATACGATATTTCGGCAGACCAACTGGCTGCCATCTTCAGGTGAGTGAGCTGATTACACTTACTCGCCCTAAACTGAGGCACAACAGAAAAAGCGGCCCCCTTATACACCGCTGACGACCCACCGCGCGTGCGCGAAACCGAAGTAGAGGCCCTCTAGGCGCAACAGAACTAGTACCGCGCAGGTGGAGAAAATCGGTAAAACGATGGGTCGAAAACAAGACTAGTTAAAAGAAACAGCAGGTCGAAATGAAGACCGTAGTTGCTTAATATCAGATAAGATTGGGTTCAAAGTTTTACTTAGAGGGAAGCCCTTGTCCCTATTAATAATGTTATCGGCCATACGAATTTCTATGGATTCTCTAAGAACATATTTCCAGTAGCGGGAAGCAGGAGCAATCAGTTTTGTTTCATCATATAACAGCTTGTGTCCCTCATTCAGACAATGTTCAGCAACATTCAGTTGAACATTGTCTGAATAGGGACACAAGATGTTATATGATAAAACAAAACTGATTGCTCCTGCTTTCCGCTAATGGAAATGTGTTCTTAAAGAATCCATAGAAATTCGTATGGCAGATAATATTATTCAAATGTTCAAATGCTTGTTGAAGTTATGGGACTTAACTACGGGGTCACCAGTCCCTAAACTTACAAACTACTTATGAACTAGCTAAGACTACAGATGGCACAAATATCCATGCCCGAGGGGGGATTCGAACCCCCAACCGTAGTGGCCATGCAGACCGTGACTGAAGCGCCTCAGTCCCCGCGGCCACCGCGGCTGGCGATAATATTATTAATAGGGACAATGGCTTCCCTCTAAGTAAAACTTGGAACCCAATCTTATCTAATATTAAGCAACTACGGTCTTCATTTCGACCTGCAGTTTCTTTTAACTAGTCTCGTTTCGACCCATCGTTTTGCCGATTTTCTCCACCTGCGCGGTACTAGTTCTATTGCGCCTAGAGGGCTTCTACTTCGGTTTCGCGCACGCGCGGTGGGTCGTCAGCGGTGTATAAGGGGGCCGCTTTTTCTGTTCTGCCTCAGTTTACGGCGAGTAAGTGTAATCAGCTCACTCACCTGAAGATGGCAGGCAGTTGGTCTGCCGAAATATCGTATTCCGTTGACGATGGTATCCGGCTGCAAACCCGAGATGAATGTTATCAGCTATTACGCCGGGAAAGCCTACGCAACCACAGGGCGCACTAATGTTTATTTTCGGGAGTGTATCTCGCAGGAACATCAGGTAAAATGGACCAATAAAAAGGGGAGACACCCCTGTAATGGTTTGGCCTTCACAGATTCCTGAGTTGAATCCTATAGAACACCAGGCCTACATCGATACCTCTCCTCAGTACAGCACTCCGTGAAGAATGGGCTGCCATTACCCAAGAAACCTTCCAGTACCTGATGCACGTATGACTGCGAGAGTAAAAGCTGTCTTCAAGGCTAAGGGAGAGCCAACACCATATTGAATTCCAGTATTGCTGATGGAGGGCGCCACGAACTTTGAAGTCGTTTTTCGAGCAGGTTTCCCGATATTTTTGATCACAATCTGCAGATACATAGAGAGGAGGGAAAGGATGCACATAAATAGGAAGGAGGAGTGTAAGGACCAATTGAATTTTGGGGTAAATAAAAACCCGAGCAACACTGGGTTTTCGGGTAGCTAATACGTTGAGAGGCTAATACATTAAGAGGAGAAAGAGGTGCCGCGGCGGTATAGCCGTGTGTTCTAAGGCATCTTGTTGCGATGCGCGTGGCCGTTCCCCGTCGGAGTTTCGAATTCTCCATAGAGCATGTTGTATGTGCTGTTCTTAGCCTAAGTTAGTTAAAATAGTTTGTTAATTTAGGGACCGATAACTTTACAAACATTCGAAAATGTGATTTGACAAAGAGGTAAGAAACAGACGTAGAGATGAGCGAACTGATAGACAGAGATTAAAGAAAGGAGTGGAGGACGTGTATACAATTCCGATGGATATTTAGCAATTGCGAAACATTGCCGGGTCCGAAACTCTTAAATAAATGACCAGTATCGTGATTGTGGCAAGGAAGTAAGGACTGGCCGAGTATTCGGTTTCGGTTACGGACAGTTTCGGCCAAAATATTAATTTCGGTTGCAGTTTCGGTTTAGGCCAGAAATCAGCCGAATCTTCGGCTTGGCCGAAACTAGCTTTCGTGTACTTCCGGATAAACTCGGGTCGCGTTCAGGACAGATTATCAACAATTATGCTTTACCACAATTGACGCGCGCGCCGTTTAACTACCAGGGGTCTTTCCTGGCGTGCAAAAATTGTGTTGTGTTGTTAATCACAATATAACTCAATCGTATCTTTTAGTGACAGCCTTATACTGTGTTAGTAGTAATTTAAATTATTCAGTATTGTACTTAACGGAACGGGTTATTACATTGTTATTTTGAAAAGTTTTATTACTGTAATATGTTTTCTTGAAAGCAAGGAAACATTGATCATGTGGTACATAGCTTTTCGGTTGATATTGCGTATATTTACATTGAACACAATGATACTGTTAGTTGGAACTGTAACGTCATTTGCCGAAATACATTTCTGCAGCACTGATTGAAGTTTATTTTCTGACGGTAACCTATATGCATTATGTAATTAGGAATGCCAGTAAGGAGATGTGCAAAATTGTTTGTCGATTGCAAAAATGCAAGTGAAGGGAGCAATATAAAGCTAGAGCTCCAAAAAAAATTAAATAAATAAATAAATAAAAATTTAAAAAAATGTTAAGGCTGCTTCTGGAAGCAAACAAATTATTACTTTCTGTGTATTTTGTATTCTGGCAGTCACGTCCAGGGTCTAGAATTTCATAGTATCTACTTGGCATCTTTGTTGAGTACCCGAAGAGTATCTTCCTACAAAAAGATATGCAGGACTGTGGAATTTCATTAATTCGAGGTGACCGGACCGGGAGCAAAAAAAGCAGTAAATAGATTCGAAAAGAATACATGTGTCAAAAATATGAACTTTTTTAAAACTAAGTATTTAATTGGGCATTTATATTGGCAGCCTAAAGGTTTTTAAGACTTTTAGCTATTTAGAAATCCGTTAAACTTATTTTACAAGATAAATCAATTAAATGTGAAGGCCGTAAACTCCACAAAATACCTAGGAATTACTATTACTTCACAATTAAACTGGAAAAAACACGTAGATAATGTCGTGGGAAAGGCGAACCAGAGACTACATTTTATTGGCAGAACTCTTAAAAGATGCAACACAGCTACTAAAGAAACTGCATACACTACGCTTGTCCGTCCTTTTTTGGAGTATTGCTGCCCAGTGTGGGATCCTTATCAGGTGGGTTTGACGGAGGGCATCGAAAGAGTCCAGAGAAGGGCAGCTCGTTTCGTATTGTCATGATACAGGGGAGACAGCGTTACGGAAATAATACAGGATCTGTGATGGGAATCATTACAACAACGGCGCTTATCGCTGCGGCGTTGGCTACTTTACGAAACTCCAATCGCCAACATTCTCCTCCGAATGCAAGAATATATTGTTGACTCAACTTACATAAGTTGAAAGCTCTTCAGAATAAAATACGAGAAATCAGAGCTCGAACGAAGAGATTCAGGTGTTCTTTCTTCTCGTGCGCTATTCGAGAATGGAATGGGAGATAAATAGTTTCACGGTGGTTCGACGAACTCTCTGCCAGGCACTTAAATGTTATTTGCAGATTATCCCATGTAGGCCTACAAGTAGGTGTATATACTTCGCGATGTAATGGTGGAGATTGTATGTACCAGTGGTTTTTGTTTCGTTTTATGACGCTCGGATTTATGGGAAAATCGTAATTTCGAGAATCGAAATATCGATAATCCACTGTTTCGAGTTCAATCTAGTTATTCTGTTACTTAAATTTTTTGGGTATAAAATGTTACAACGAAAGAAAAGAAACCAATGTGGAAGTTGTTTTATAAAAGTACCGTTGGTTTGTCTAAACATGTACGCCACCTATGTCATGTTCTACGGACTCCTGGTTAGGCTTACACAGACTCAAGAAGGAGGAGGGAGGAGATCTTGTTAAATGTAAGAAATTATTGATTTGTGCTATAACAGATATACTGAGATTGTAATTGAATTACGCAAGTTTCTGTTTCGGTTTTGGAGCCGAATATTAGGTTACTTTTTGGTTTCGGCCGCAAATCATGTTTAGTTCGGAATCTACTAGGTAGGATTTTTTTTATGTTGTACTGGCCGTGCAGATTATCATCAATTTCAAACGTATACGATTTGTGGAAAAACTGTGGATGATGTGATTCTCTGATAATTTCTTCGAGTTCAAGAGGTGGACATACATAAGGCTATCCGAAATACATCAATTTCCAAAATATCATCGACCCAGAACAAAGAATAACATGGCATAGAAATCCGAGATATGTCTGCATCTCATTACAAAAATGCGTTATTAGAAAAATTGACCAAGTCAAACAGAAGCAAAAGGAGACAAACTACAACTAAAGGAAAAAACAGAATCTCTAAGCCTAATCTGGATTTATCCATCCCATAAACTTCACGAACAAACAGCTCCAAATCCAAGAATGAGTCTCATGTGTTGAGCTGCCCAGAGTGTGGTGAAGTCTACGAGGAGTCTACCGTAGGAGACTGGATAAGTGTGACAACTGCTCGAAATGGTGGCATGGAGAATGTACGGGTTGCGAAGGACATGACAAGTTTTCTTGTGATTTAGTGAGTACTCTTTGGCCACATCTTTCCTACCCTTTCCGCCGTTGTGGCTAAGAGTACGAATGAGCAAACTTTTGTATTTGTTAACACTGAAGTTTTGTGATATATAGTCGAGAGATGTAGCCAGTGACGTAGCTAAGGGATGAGCTGTGGGGTGACGGGTGACACCCGACATCAAGTGAAATACAGATTCCGTAATTTTTTATTTTTTATATGAATTAATTAATTTATTTATTTATTTTCTGCTTTATCATCTATGGAGTACCAAATAGTTGTGGTGAAGAAAGGAAAATGGATCCAAATAATGTTAGAATATGTTGGAATTTCTTGACCTATTCTTTACCGAACTTCGAACAAAATCGCCGGCCGCGGTGGCCGAGGCCTCTGAGGCGCTCCAGTCACGGTCTGCACGGCCACTACGGTCGGGGGCTCGAATCCCCCCTCGGGCATGGATATTTGTGCCGTCCTTAGTATTAGCTAGTGCATAAGTAGTTTGTAAGTTTAGGGACTGATGACCCCGTAGTTAAGTCCCATAAGCTAATCAAACATCTGATCCGAACAAAATCAAAGTCAATTCAAGATGTCACGTCATTATTCAAGGTTTTGCAGCCAAATACCTATTGGAAAAAAAGATGAAGTGAAATTGGCTGTGTCAAATTTTTTAGTTTTTATGGTGAAATATCAGTAGCAGAACTCCTTCGAAATTCCAAGGTTGAGAAGATATTTGAAAGTTGCAGATGTTACAGTTTCCAATTGGGCGTGTCTCGAATTCTTAAAATTCACTGTGAAATGGGATTTTAAGAAACTGTTCCGAAGCTTATGCTTTCTGTAAACTTATTTACGTATCAGTTACTATGTGTTAGGGCAGTTTTAGTAATCTGAAATTAATTAGACATACTTGCGATCCACAATGAGCAACAGGAGGCTAAATAATTTTGGCATTTGAACTATCGAACATAAGGCAACGGGAAACATTAATTTTGAAGTTGTGATTTCTGAGTTCGCAGCTCTTAAAGCTAGAAAGTAATTTTAAGTGTATCTTCCTTCAGTACTTAGTATTCTGAAGAATTTATACTAATTTATTGTGTATATACCGTTTCATAATGTATAACGCATAACAAAAGAATATTAATGTATTATAAATGGCAGTTTGATGATTAATTACTTTCTTTTGTATTACTTAAAATTATACTTGAAACGCATCTAGTTGTATTCATTTCAAAAGTTTATATTTGTGAGGTGACAGCTCCGAGAACCATACCGGGTGCCACCCACGCTAGCTATGCCACTTGATGTAGCTCATATATATCTATTATATAAAAATGAATGTTTGTGTGTTCGTGTTTTATGCACGGCCGTACCGTTCAAACGATTGTGATGAAACTTTGTCAACATACTGCTTGCACTTTCGCGATGGTCAAAGGCACCATTAAATGACTGTACGACAAATAGTTCAGGAGATACGACGAAATAAACAATGAAATGGGCGGAAAAGTGCTGCATCATGCGACGTCTGCTTCTAAACCACAGTACCGATTTCAACCAAATGTGGTAAACATATTCCTTCCACGAGGTAACAATTGACGTAGGGGTAAAAACTGCTTACGACATATAGTTCAGGAGATTTGACGTCATAAACAATTATATGGTTGAAAACCTGTGGCATCATGCGACCTGCAAATAAGGACAGTTTGTTCTTCTCTTATGTACTGCCATACCGTACATCTGACTAAAATAAAACTTTGTCAACTCATTGATTGCACACGCGTGAAGGTTATAGGCGTATTAAAATGAACTTCGTATGATGCATGGCGGAGGGTGCTTTACAATTGGTTAATTCTTACGCATTCATGCTGCAATGGTGAATGAAATGAATGAAATATGGATGAAATTTGGAACAGAGGTAGCCACCGTATGGTGCGTGGCAGAGGGTACCTTATAATGGGTTATTTTGTTTGCCACTCCTTCATGCTGAAAAGGATGGACAGATTTGAATGATATTTGTAATAGCGACAGCTGATTAATACATGGGCTACCTTTCGTAAGACGCCGTACGGTGGGTGACAGAGTTTACACCTTACAATGGTCAATACCTTTGCTTCTCTTCACACTGCAACAGCTGGACTGATGCAGATATCTTATTTAATGAATTAACGCATGAGCTTCCTTTAAAGACACCGTACGGTGCATGGCGGAGAGTACCTTAACCTTTAAAAACGAGAGAACCATCACCGTCTACCTACAGTTCCATACAGTGCAGAGCGAAGGTTACCTTGCAATAAAATTAGGCACAACTTCACTCATCACCATGAAAGTTAAAAGAGTTATATAATTTCTCAGAGATGTAGGACGCAATGGACTGAGGAGTTGGAGGAGTAGGAGGAGTTCGAGAGAGAGGTAGGTACGATTGTCAAAGAAAGGGGAAGGTGGAGATAGGCAGAGGTAGGGGAAGAAGGAGAGGAACAGAGGGAGGGGAGATGAGGAGATGAACAAAGAGGGAGAGAAGGGGGAATGAAATGTGAAGATGTTTTTTATTCGTTTATTTATTGAAACCCTCATTTAGACCAGCTGCCTGTGGGTATAAAGCTACTCGTGAATTGTAGCCAATATTTACATTCGATTTAGTATATTACAATTTGTTCTCTTCTTATCTAAGTACAACGATAATTCTTACATAAACAATATTAGGCTGATTAGCATATTCATTGATAGTTTGGTATATTTATATTGAATTTAATTATCGGTTAGGGAAAATGGTTCTAATTAAAATAAAACTAATTTGGAAATAGGAAAAGTGGGGTGGTGTTAGTAACTTAAATCTATGCTATAATTTTAAGAAGATGTGAAAAGATGACAGGATAGTGGTAAGTGGGGGAGAGAAACCTATTCTCGATGACAGATCAGGGGCGAAGGTCTCGGAATTAACATCGAGCCCTGCTGCCCTGGCCAGTCTAATGTACAATTTATTTGTTCCTAATCTATTCTCGTTTAGTTATTTAGTCTTTGATGAATTTCTATGCATTCTGCCTTAATTATTTGGACTAATCCACGTGTAAGTTATTGTAGAGATGATTCAGAGGTGTCCGAGTCTGTGCTGGAGCCGTCATCAGTGTCTGCGCCTTCATTGCTGCTGCTGTGCCATGAGTCATGTCGTGTTCTGTGTACGTACCAAGGTAGGTGCTGAGTGCGTGTATTATTGTATTCCTGTTGTTTGAGGGTGGATACCTCATCGAGTATCCGATTAAGTATCTCCCATGTGTCTTTGTCCCGGATGATCGTCTGTATGTCTTGGTTGTCTGGTAGTGTTGCGTGAGTTGGTGTTCTGTATATTGCAGAGTGTAAGACTGTGTGTTCGGGGGAGCCAAACTCCCCGGATGTACATGCTACGGTGTCGTTGAGCCCCATGTAGTTCAAGTACGTGTGGAGATGAAGAGAGAGAGAATGAAAGAGTAGGTGGAGGGAGAGAGAGAGAGAGAAATGGAAGGACTGATGGAGTAACTTAAATCTTGAATAAATAAATACGCGAGTTTAATAATGATTTTGCAGCCAAGATCGCATTTTTCATTTATTATGTTACCGGTTTTGGCATGTTCGACGCCATCTTCAGACCTGTCGTATTTTACATAATTTCACAACATTTTTTACATACTAAAACAGTACATCCAGGTTGAGGCGTCACCAAACTTAAAATTTCTAGTCACAAATAAAATATATACACCCATCTTCCAATGGTTCTGAAGCGAGGTACTTCAAAGTCTAAGAAGCATTGGAACCATTCGAAGATGGAGGTATATATTTTATTTGTGACTAGAAATTTTATGTTTGGTGACGTCTCAACCTGGATGTACTCTTTTAGTATGTAAAAAAATGTTGTGAAGTTATGTAAAATACGGCAGGTCTGAAGATGGCATCGAGCACGCCGAAACCGGTAACATAATAAATGAAAAATGCGAACTTGGCTGCAAAATCATTATTAAACAATTATAGACCGCCCCATTGAACAATAAGTTCCTTGCGTGATGCCGGGTTTTCATCTAGTTGTTAATAAATAAACGAGCAATAATTTGGTACAATAGAAGTTTGATTTAACCTTCTCATCTACTAGAAATAAGAGCTTAAATACTAAGTGCCTACTCTTTCCCCTAATTGATGGTGTGGTATGGCGTGCATTCCGTATCTCGAGACGCGAGCTTAAGTGGGCCGCACATCTGAGACGGGGCAAGTAACGGACGCTGGCAGTATTTTTCTCGGCGGCCGCAATCAGCAATAGTGGTGTGGTTAGCCGAGAACGCCCCCCCCCTCCCTCACCGCAGCGACCATCAATCAAAGCGGCCTCGCCGCCTCAAATATTTAGGAGATAGCGCGCCGGGCTCCCCTCCAGCCGCCCGACGGGCTAATTAAGACGGGGTGTGGCCGGCTGCAAGTGTTGCGGTGCCCCCTCCCTAATCACCCGTAATTGCCTCGTCGGCGTTCGCTTCCTCACGTAATAACCTCTCCCTCCCTGTCTCTCGTCTCGCCTTTGCACTCGGAGAAACGCGCCGGTAGAAGGGAGGTCGATTTTAAGCCCCTTTCCGCGAGAAGGGCGGGGGGGGGGGGGAAGATCCAGAATCGCACCTTTATAACTCGTCAAAAAACATCCCTCCCCCTCCCCGCCGCGGTGGCGATGAGGTGGTGGGGAGCGGGGAAAGGGAGAGGTGGGGAGGGGCAGTATCGACCGGCGACGCCACCCCACCATTGGCCGGCGGCGGGCCAACCAATGGGCGCGCCCGAGGAGGGTGGCGGGCGCGGGCGAGCGAAAATGGCCCGTAAGGGCGCGGGGTTGGCGCGCCGCGGCGGGCTAATCTTGTCCGTTACCGCCCGACCAATCCCCGGATGGGCGACCGTCTCGCCGCTGCACAGATCCCTGTCGATACGGACGCTTTTAAGCATGGTTGACACTTCTATCTGTCGTGTAATTATCTTATTTTGCGAAGCGCGGGTCCGGCCGCAGTAGCGAGAGAGGAGGAGGAGGAGGAGGAGGAGGAGGAGGAGGCCGCGACAGCGCATCGGGGCAGGCCCTGCCCACCTCCCCGCGAGACGGCCACGTGCTCGCACACACACGCACGCACACAGACACAGGGCAGCAGCGCCACGCCACGCTAGCCACGCCGCGTACGCACACACAATCGGTGGTCTGCGGCCACGCGCGGCGGTGATGCAGTAGCGGCGATGGCGGACGCGCGGTCGGCAGAGCTCGAGGTGTCGGTGGTGAGCAGCCCCGCGTCGAGTCGCTGCTCGTCGCCCGGCGCCGGCAACATGACCCCGCCGCCGGGCGCCGGCGGAGGCGGCGGCGACAGCCAGAAGGCGGGCGCGCCGCTCTACACCTCGTTCAGCATCTCCAGCATCCTCAGCAGGGACAGCCCCCGGAGGCCGCAGCCGCTGCCCGCCACCGCGCCGCCACTGCACGACTCCGCCATGCTCTCCAGGTAAGGTCACCGGCGACACCGTAGAAGTGTAAACTGCAACGGTCCTAAGTGTTAAAAATGCTCCTCGTCTCTGAGTTTTTTTTTTTTTCTTAGTTAGACGTAATACACATTTTAGACGACGATCACAGATTTGTCACTGGCTCGAAGACTTCCTAAGTAAAAGGACGCAGTACGCTCTTCTCGACGGCGAGTGTTCATGAGAGACGAGTCTACCGTCAGGCGTGCCCCAGGGATGTGTGCTAGGACCACTGTTATTTTCTAATCTATAAAGCGTGCCCCAGAGATGTGTGATAGGACCGCTATTATTTTCTAATCTATAAGGCGTGTCCCAGGGATGTGTGATAGCACCGTTATTATTTTCTAATCTATATAAATCATCTGATGGACAGTAATTTACGACTGTTTGCTTGTGATGCCGTGTTGTATGGGAGGGTGTCGTCGTTAATTGGTTATGATACGGAAGTGTTAAAAATATTCCAAGTCTCTCTCTCTCTCCCTCTCCTTTTTTTTTTCTTTTGTCGTAGTCAGACGTAATACACTAACCTAATCACGTAAAGTGGTGCCTGCCGCACTGCGAACGAAGATACGAGCTTACGGAAGAGGATCGCAGATTTGTCGCTGGCTGGAACACTTCCTAAGTATTAGGACGCAGGACGTTGTTCGCCACTGCGACTGTTCATCAGAGACGAGTGTATCGCCAGGCGTGCCACAGGGATGTGTGATAGGACCGCTATTATTTTCTAATCTATAAGGCGTGCCCCAAGGATGTGTGGTAGGAGCACTGTTATTTCCTAATCTATATAAATTATCTGATGGACAGAGTAACTTGTAATTTGCGACTGTTTACTAGTGATGCTGTGTTGTATGGGTGGGTGTCGTCGTTAATTGATTATAATAGCATATGGGAAACACCACAAAACTTTCGCGGGCGGAAATGTTAAAAATATTTCACGTCTCTCTCTCCCTCTTTTTTTTCTTTGTTTTCTTGAATCAGACGTAATATACTAACCTAACCACTTAACGCGGTGCCTGCCGCACTGCGAACGAAGATACGAGCTTACGAAAGAGGATCACAGGTTTGTCACTGGCTGGAAGACTCCCTAAGTAATAGGAGGCAGTACGTTGTTCGCGACTGTTACTATTCATCGGAGACAAGTGAGTGTATCGTCAGGCGTGCACCAGGGATGTGTGATAGGACCGCTATTATTTTCTAATCTATAACGCGTGCCCCAGGGATGTGTGATAGGAGAACTATTATTTTCTAATCTATAAGGCGTGCCCCAGAGATGTGTGATAGGACCACTACTAATTTCTAATCTATATATATTATCTGATAGACAGAGTAACTTGTAATTTGCGACTGTTTGCTTGTGATGCTGTGTTGTATAGGAGGGTGTCGTTGTTAATTGATTATATTAGTAACGGGATACACCACAAAACTTTCGCGGCCAGAAAAAATATTCCGCGTGTCTCTTTTTTTAATATTTTTGCCATACTCGAGCGGATTTCTCGTTCGTAACACACTAACCTAACCTAACGTGATGCTGCACTGCAGACTGCTAACGAACACACGACCACACCGATTACGTTCACAGACTTGTGACTGGCTGGAAGTCTGACTACGTAATAGGACGCATTACGTTCTTCGCGACTGCGACTGTTCATCAGAGACGAGTGTATCGTCAGGCGTGCCGCAGGGATGAGTATAAGGACCACTATTATTTTCTAATCTATATAAATTATCTGATGGACAGAGTAACTTGTAATTTGCGACTGTTTGCCTGTGATGCTGTGTTGTAAGGGAGGGTGTCGTTGTTAATTGATTATATTAGTAACGGGATACACCAGAAAACTTTCGCGGCTGGAAAATAATATTCCGCGTGTCTCTTTTTTTTATTATTATTTTTGCCATACTCGGACGGATTTCTCGTTCTTAGCACACTAACCTAATCTAACGCGATGCTGCACTGCAACGAAGATACGACTCTATGGATTACGTTCGCAGACTTATGACTGGCTAGAAGTCTTCCCACAACGCAGTACGTTGTTCTCGACGGCAAGTGTTAATCGGAGACGTGTGTATCGTCAGGCGTGCCCCAGGGGAATGTGAAAGGACCGCTATTATTTTCTATATCTATAAATTTGTAATTTGCGCCTGTTTGCTGATGATGCGGTGGTGTATGGGAGGGTAGGAGGGTATCGTCATTCATTGACTGTAATAGCGTACAGGATGATGCTCTCCAGATAAGCTGTCCCTTCTCCTAGCCTACGCGACACCGCAAAACTTTCGCTGCCGGAAGTGTTGTAGTAGTCGGACGCATTTGTCGTTCGTAATACACTAACCTAACCTAACGCGGTGTTAACAAAAATACGAGCATATAGATTAGTTTGTGACTGACTGGAAGACTTCCTAAGTAATAGAACGCAGTACGTTGTTCTCGACGGCGAGTGTTCATCAGAGACGAGTGGATCGTCAGGCGTGCCCCAGGGGAGTGTGATAGGACCACAATTATTTTCTATCTGTATAAATGATCTGGGGGACAGAGTAACTTGTAATTTAATTTCTTTATTTACGTCAATGATCAGAAACTTCTCGTCATATTAACACATTTAGCTCTGTGGCCCATTTCAATGTTTATTTTAAACTCATATCACGCCTCATTCCTGAAGATACACTTATCCTGTGCTGATGCCATTATGGCTATATTACATTACAGGTATGGTGTATAATATTTTGAAAACGTTTTACATATTGATGACTGTAATACATTATTTATGTTTTATAAGGTAGTCTATTACTAAACGTGACTTCTGTTTCTGACTTGCTGTAGACTTGAAAATGGTCATCCCTCGTTCTAGTTGAGAGTGGAATAGGAAAGGAAATGCCTAGGACTGGTACAGTGTACCCACCTTGCGGTGGGTGGATTGCGGAGTATATGTGTAGATGTAGACTCTTGCTATTCCGGCCGTTCCTGGCGCTTACGGATGCCCCGGATTAGAAAAAGTGGCGGGTTATTGAGAGCAGGGTAGGATTATGATTCTTATTCACGGTACGTACGACATTAAGTTCGAATGGGTAAAGTTGAAAATGTGTACTTCGCCGGATTTCGAAGCCGAGCCTCTTGCTTTCTAGGCAGCTGCAGTGACCCCCTACGTCACCGGGAACATAGCGATCACCACACCTTCTTTCGGACATGTCTCAAAGAACAGACATCATATAAGTGTGTAAAATAGGATTCTGTGTGAAGTACTAGCTGAATCCGTGGTGTTTACCGGCTATTTATTTCTCTCTTAATCCATTACTTCCTACGAGACAAAAAAGAAAAAAAACGTAAATGCAAAAATGTTCAAATACCGCAAACCAACGTACGTTGTCACACCACGATACTTAGCACAAAATAAGCCTACGTCCACTATCCCCGACCTCGTCGTTTTGTAATTCTCGTGTGAAATCTGTCACGCTGATAATTTGAGGATGATCTGCCAAAGGGCGAAACGCGTCATCGAAGAATAATAAAACACTGTGCAACCAAGACGGCTATAATTAAAAAAATATATGATTTCACTGGTTACTCTACGTCAAATGTTTGTATAGCTTATGGGACTTAATTACGGGGTCATCAGTCCCTAAACTTACAAACTACTTATGTACTAGGTAACACTAAAGACGACACAAATATCCATGACCGAGGGGGGATTCGAACCCCCGACCGTAGTGGCCGTGCAGACCGTGACTGTAGCGCCGCAGTTTACTCTACAACACCATAAATCGGAAATCATTATTATCTCCTTTGTCTATCAATCACCTCCTCTCCACTGTCCTTGTCAATTCCTCCTCCAACTCTCTCCGTTCGTATCTCCTCCCCTATTTATGAAAAATTGCGATCAGAAAAAATTATCAGGAGATATTTTCCGACAAACACCTTAAGAAATTCTGTTTAGACAGCGATGTTCCCTCTTTTGTAATAAATAGCGTTCATAATTACATCAATATTGCAGTAACACTAGATTGGTGTCGACGTCTGTTGAAGGTACCCTCCACCGTGCACTTGACGAAATCTGACAGTAATATTGCTCTTGTTTTCAGGGCCAACTGTGTAAAATTTCATCAAGATAGGAATAAAAAAGTAGATTCGTATCGAAATGCATTGTAAAGCAGTCTCCGCCATTTACCGTACTATGTGTCGTAGGTGGTTGTTAACAACTAATTCAATTTTTACCTCGCGGTAAGGAATATGTACACCAAATTTGTTGAGTAGGAGATGTGCAACATTGTCGCGTGATGCTACAGTTTTTCGCGCATTTCATTGTTTATGACGTTATACCTCCTGAACTGTGATATAATTAAGCCTATAACTTTCGGGAAAGTGCAATTAATATGTTGACAAAGTTTCATCGCAACAGGATGAGCGGTACGGCAGCGCATAAAATACACGACCAAACATATTTCATACAATATATTTGGTGTGGCTAATTTGGTGTAAGTCTTTCAACTCGACTCCTCTTCCATGACTTGCATGTCCCAAACTTGCATCAGTTATCCACCCAGCGAAGGAACTACAGCTTAGCGTTAAGTCCGAACCACGTGTCGTTTCTTGCGACTTCTCACACAGTTGAGAGGTGGAGGCCGGGTTAAAACTCAAATTGAAAAATCAGCGTTCTGAACCCGCGATCTCTCAGTTTCCAATCCAGCTCTTTATTCAGAGACTAGAAGACAGGACGATTCGTCATTGAAACCCAGCGTGTAATTTTCTAATTATGTTTTTTCTTTTGTTATTTTTCTGTTTCATAATATTGCTTATTAGTCTATCTAAATAGTAACGTGAAAGAATGTATGCCATTGTATGCTATAGTATGAGATGCACGACATGCCTTTATATATTGGGCAGCAGGTTATAAAAATGTGCAATAAATAAATAACGTTCCGTCTCCATTTGTGAAGCACAGTAGAGAGCCGAAGTGTGTGACTAGGACATCCAAAGACGCAACGATCCCCTCTGAAAACGTTCTCGGCAGATGAGGACGAAACGCTGGGTTTTCAATAACGAATCCATTCAACCACGGCACAAACATTTCAGTAATTTTTTCAGAGCATTACCTACTTTTGCGGTAACCACGGAGCTAAACGTTGTGTCTTCTCGCGTTCCGGCAACTGATATCCGGTATTGCCGACACTGCAGAATCCGGCTCCACCTACCATAATAAGAACCTACAAAACGCGAACAGGTTATCCCGAATTATACCAACTCTTATTCTAATCCTCCCAGCTTCCTTAACGACAACCTGTTTCTTCCGTATATTTCATCAGTGATTTCGCCAAGTATTATTAATAGTTCCAATTTCATGACGGATAGATCTCGTGCGCTACGGAAACTTACATAAGGAATGTCGTCACTGGAGAATCTGCGACTACTGTAAAGCGACCAAGTTCTCCTGTATTGTAGCAACTCTTTTCTAACTCTCCCGACTTCCTTATTGACCGCCTGTTTCTTCCTACATCCTTCGTTAGTGATTTCCCGAAATATAATTAATATAGCTATTTTTCGAAAACTGACATTTTTATCGACCGTGCCGGTGTACAAAATACAGGCTCATTCTTGCAAAGAAGGAAACAGCAGCCAATCACTATTAATAAGGCTATTTTTTATCGCCATTACTTGTTTTGAACCTAAAGGTCGGTCATTAGACGGCTGTTCACGTTCAAATACATTAATTGTTGTTATTTACTTATTGATTTTCGCCCCTAGTGGCGAAGTATTAATGGGATGGCGATGCCCTACAGAATACATATCTGAAATGACAATTTGAGCGCAAGTAGCACTATTAACTATGTGTTATGAATATCTGTTTACAGTGTGTTACAGTGTCATCAGTGCAGATTTCGCTCAAATATGCGATTTCAATTATCTTAAGTATACTGTAGGGTACCGCTATCCCACTAATATTTTGTCACAAGAGGCTAGACTTCGAAAGTAAATAACAACAAATTATTTATTTATTTATTTTAATTTTTATGTGAACAGCCGGTAAATGTGCTATTTTTTGTTTGTTTCTTAATATACAGCATTATTGTTAGAATCAACCTGTATAATTCATAGTTCCAGTTTCCTGACATACTGATCTCGAAAAGTTTTCGTTTGATCATCGCCGTTATTGTCCTCAACTAGTCTTTTTGTGTGTTTTTGCTTCTACGGAAAGAAGATAAAAGGAAAAGAAAGAAGATTAGGATTTAACGTTAAGCCGACGTCGCGGTTACTGGTGACGGAGCACTCGTGCGGCTAGCTTTGCCAGGGTTGATGTAGGAAATAGGCCGTACTCTTTGAAAGAAACCATCGCCGCGTTTTCCCGACATGATTTGCGGAAATCGCGGAAAACCTAAATCAGGATGGCAGGACACGGGTTTGAACCGCCGTCCTCCCGACTACGAGTCGAGTGTGCTGCCACCTCGCAGCTTCTGATTAAACGGCTGATAATCGCGCGCTATTGCAACTGACATGCGCCTTGTCGCCACTGTAGAATCCACGTTTATTTAAAGTCACTAGGTTCTTCCGTACTTCGCGGCTTATTCCGTATTATAGCAACCCTGTTTCAAATTTGACCTCCAGTTTCTTCCGTATATTTCATTATCGATTTCCGGAAATATTATTGATAGTTACAATTTTCTGACCGACATATCTCGTTGCGTGTGGTTGTCTATACTAGGCCTACTGTCGTCATTTTGTGTTCATGCTTCTACGGAAAGAAAACAGTTTGGCTCAAGGAAATCTCACAGGTCCTACAGAAGGGGCTTTACAGAGGTCGTGAGGAGGAAAAAATAGTAGCTCTCTTCTCGGTCAATATTGGAAAACGACAGATGCGTCACCTTGTACCTGTCAGCTGCTGTGTTATAAATAACACACGGAAGTGATAAACTCTCGAAAGCGTTCTAAAGCCACGTTCATATGTTAGCACGCTGCTTACAGTGTTTCTCAATCGCCCCACACAACGCAACAGCATTCCACAACGCATACAAAGATGCAGGTTTGATGGATCGCGTAAGTTGCCATTTATCGAAAACAGAGAACGTAGGTATATTATTTCAAGTTTTAGTATAAACTTTTTAATCATAGTACCGTACTGACACTATGCACTCAGCTGTCGGTACCTTAACGAGAAAAATGTTTCGCGGAAAACTTCAGCAAGGAAAAACTATTCTGAGTAGCATTGGTTAATAATTCATTCACATTTCACGGAACAGTTTTCGGTACGCTGTTCTTAAATTTACTTTTGCGCTTCAACCTTATTCTCATGTCCTGGAGTTACCCTAATATATGGTACCGTATAACATAATAGAGCAGAAGTAAACAAAGTATGTATCTTTATATTTATATCTCTATAGTCACCGATTCCTAGAAATTACGATCTAGTTGTGCAACTGACTGTGATCAAATGTTGATCACCCTAACCTATTGTGCCCTATAAGAGACCATAGTCACAGCGGCGAAAACCCGCATTCTTGCAATGGTTGTTATGTATACGGCGGTTCTGCGAAGAAGTGAACGTCCACTGAATTACAAAGCCAGGTCTCTTCCATCGACCTGCAGTGGGATTTTGAAACGTATTCTGTGTTCGAATGTTACGAATTACAGCGAAGAAGACGATCTGCTGACACAGTCAGCATAGTCGGCACTGATGTAGAAAATATTGTTATTTTCAAAATCAACAACATCTTTACTCTCATGACGTTATCAATGCTATCGCCAGGGGATTCATATTTCTGGAATTTCTGAAGACTTTCGATCACGTTCTTCGCTAGCGACGTTTAATTAAATCGCGTGCCTACGTGATATCGGTAGAGTTGTACCATTAAATTCGTCATTTCCTGTCAGAGAGCTCAAAATTTGTAATAACTGACTAAATGTCATCGAATAAAACAGAAGTGATATCTGGCGACCTCTAAGGAAGTGTTATAGTCCTGCTGCTGTTCCTAAACTCTAAATTATATAAGACACAATGCGATCTGATACAGAAGAATTGACTACTTCGCGCGACAGTTACAGACCACGGATGTGTTCACAGGTCGTATTTCCATAGCGAATACCTTGGACACAAGTACGTTTGCAGATCTCTTAACGAAAACCAAATGAACCTGAAGCCTGTTTCACTGCTTACAGTTTCCGATGTACGGCAAAAAGTCAGCTTTTCCCATAGTCTACTGCAAATGGCCGCATGATAACCGTGCATTGCTGCTGCTTCTTAATGTCAGAAAACACCGATAGGCAAATGATACCCCTACTCGTATTTCGCAACTTGCCCTGCAGACGGAAGAGCTGTTGATTTCCCGTCACAGTCCCAAATTAAGATATATTATAGGTTATTAGTTTAGGATTCTAAATCCGTTATCAGACCAATGCCAGTTTCTCTGTTGCACCGCAGCCGTAGTTACGAACACTAATTTACCGTATTTTCATGTAGCCTAATACGTTTTATTTTGACTGACTGGTTCCTCGTGTAATCGACACCTGCTTCTAAGGTGTCGGTGTCTGATGGTGGATGCAGAATCCAAAACAATTATAGAAAGATCTTAATTTGCAACCGTGACGGATATTCATCCGAATGAAGAAGTGTAGTAGTTACTGATCCTGCTCCACACAATGGAAATTTCCGTAGAAGAACTGATAAATCCGAAATGCATGGCAGAGGGTCTTTAGCACGGTATCACTCATTAGTCTATCGTCTCGTCCCAATCACGCTCTGTTCTGTCGTGAACTGCCTTTGTGCGGGTTGTAATGCATCTGATCTCTTTGATTCCATTGGGAGCGGCACGTAAAGTATCCATAATTGTTATCTTCAAGAGACAAGTATTTTCATTTACCTGACGATCTGTCGTGTGTCAAATAAATCTCTGATACTACTTGCCACCCTTTTACACGTGTAATAGCTCTTGTTACGCCTATTGGGTGCGAGCAACATTCTAAGATGCTACTTACAACTAATTTTATAAGCAGTTTTCTTCGTAGACAGACTGCTTTTTCTCGAGTGTTTTATCTTGCAGGGACAATCTAAGTTACTGAAAAGCGCTGTTAGACGTATAGGATAGTGGTACTGATAAATGACGTCAGTGTAAAAGTAAAGTGTAATTGATGGGTTCACCCGCTTCTGTTTGATACATGTATTAAAAAAAAAAAAAAAAAAAAAAAAAAAAAAAAAAAAAAAAGAGGTCACTCATGACCTATCTTCAGTGCAATACAGAGAAACGGTAACTAATCCATCAAGAAAGGAAAGAAAACTGTAGGCCTACTTAAAAAGGGAAACGGCTTCAATACTGCTGCTTATTTACTTGAAACATGAACAAGTAGAAGGTGCGTTTTGTGATGTAAAGTGTAGACTACCTATCTTGCTTGAAAATCCATTGCTCGCAATGTTCACTGATTACCCTATAGAGAATTACATTGAAAAGGAAATTGCGACTATGTCTATTTGTATTTGCGTGCCAGCTTTCGTTGATGATTTAACTGTGTTTGGCTCGTCTCACACTAAAAATTTACGGTAGTTTGAGACGAGAACCAATAGAATTACAGTCGCGGCGGAGCGGCCGAGCGCATTGAGGCGCTATGCTCCGATGTGCGAGGCCGTACCCCGTCGGGGGTTCGAATCCCCCCTCGGGCATGGATATTTGTGTCGTCTTTAGTATAAGGTAGTCCACAAGTAGTTTGTAAGCTTAGGGACTGATGACCTTGCAGTTAAGTTCATTAAGCTTTACAAACATTTGAACAGTATTACAGTTAACTAAATTATGTATGCTCATGTTCCCTGCGGAAGAAATATGTGTGTTCTGGAAAAACGGTGGAAAAATTGAGATTTTTGAAGAGTGATTCGTACGATGGCTAAACTTTATCGCTAGCTTCATATCGTCTGAATAAAAATGCTTTCAACTTAATGTCGTTATCATACAGTTTCTTTCCTTTAAACACTTTTTTCTCATTAGTCAATCAGGTTTCCGCTATTTAAATGATATTTTACCTTGAAATTCTATATTAAAATGCAGTGGTACACTTTAGTTTATCATTGTTCCTCCCCTCCAGTATGACTTACTGATCTGATGGGGAAAGTCTCCAAGCGAAAATTTCAGACCTTCTGCGAGCTGCGGAGTTTGCAGTACTGGCGGTAATGGTAGTTTTAGGCAAGTTGGGGAGCTCGTGCGCTAATCAGATAAAAGTTGCTCTGTTAGAGTGAGCAGCTATTTTCCGCCGATAGTGGTCCCTCGTAGTGCGGCGTTTTTCTGTTGTGTGCACTCTGAATATGAGAGAAAATGGCTATTGAAATATACTCTATGGAATTAATTACTTTCGCACAGGAGAGGCGTGTACGATAGTAGATAGTGCCGTAACCAGTACCTGAAGAGAAGTGTGGCAATCTCATTGCGAAGAAGTTGAAATTCAACATATAGCCATAAAATACAGTTACATATTTATTAACATCATTGGCTTATTAGCGTCAGTGTGTCACTGAAAGCTCTGCCGTGCTTTTGTCATTTACATTTAATGTATGAATTGAAATCTGAGATTTTACTTGTGTGTCCGTGAAACTGTGATGCATATTGGTTATCATCATTACGATCGTCATTGTTTCGGTAACCTACAATGCATTTCGAAAAACGTATACCAAACTTTCAAAACAGTTATTTGAAAAATAATTTTCCTTTCTTGTTTTCTAGTTCTTTAAGCAAGATCGGATGTCTTTTGGGTTATTTGGGTTAATCTAACGGGTTTCTTACGCTGTTGTCGGCGATAACGTTCTGCCTAGCATGACACTGTGCCCAAACCTAATGCCCGATTGAATTTTTCACGTCTCACAGGAATCATCGCGCTATTCTCCTATGTCAGCTTTCTCATGTGTGAATACTAGATGAAGCGCCGGGTTCACTAACATAAACTGTTAATAATAGGGTTAAATTACTTTATAACAAAGGGATCACTGTGGATTCTTGTAAATAAAGCCGTTTAGATAGCTTCATTAAGTTAAATGATAGTTGCAACATGAGTCAACGGCCCGCTAAAGCATAGATTGTATTGTACCTGACATTCAACATTCTTTCGCAAGTACTGAATTTGAATCTTAAGATGACATTAGCAAAAAACGTCTTTTTAAGTGAAGAAACATATTAAGCGATTCCAAATCTCTGTTTTCACACTAATAATCGGTTACGATTAGTGTCGTTCCTATCAGTCTTCCATTCATCTTCTTCCTAAAAGCCGCAGTAGTACAAATTACTGGCCTGATAATTTTAGTCATTAGTAAACGTTTATTAGTGTCGCACCACGAGTAAAGTTTCCATACGATAACAATTCGAGAAAATAATTACGGATATTTGAAATACATTGCTATCATCGCAATTTCTGAACGAAATGCAGTTTTCTAGAGACTGGGTGTACCATGACACTGTATCTGTCGCCTTGAGCGTATTTTAAGCAGTGATAATCATAGCTGTTCTCATCAATTCAGTACTTTCTCTTCTTTGCCTTCTTCGCTAAGGGCCCCGGTAGATAACTGCGAATGATTTCTACTGTTTGAACACTTCCTGTCAACTATAACGCAATCCCGTTGTGGCACATGTGGTCCACCAAATGGAATACTTGGGAGGGGGATTTCCAAATCCAGATTTTTGCCTGAAAACTAAGGGAAACCTCTCGAAGGCCCTGAGACAATTTGAAACTCTAGTCTATAGGCCATATCAACTACAAAGTAAAGTGCATATCCTGTTAGAAACATGCAGGGACTTTGGCGTTTGTGAACAGTGCGACTGAACGTTTTATTGCGGTAGAGGTAGTTATTCAAGTTAGCTACTACAAAAAAATACGTAGCATATCACACTTTATTTGAAAAATGTTCAAATGTTTGTAATTCTATGGGGCCAAACGTCTTTGGTCATTAGTCCTTAGATTTTCAAACTACTTAAACTAAGTTAAACTAACCTAAGGACAACACACACATCTATGCCCGAGGGAGGAATCGAACCTCCGACGCGGGAGGCCTCGCGATCCGTAACGTGGCGCTCCAGACCGCTCGGCTACTCCCGCGCGGCACATGTTTATTGAAATGCGCCTATACGCTGCTTACGTCTCTTGTTAGAATTAATGCATCTAGATACACAGAGGGTACATTATATCCGAAATGGGTATTATGGTTACTATAAAAATAAAACTTGCGAAATTTTCCTCACGAAACACGCTGCGTCACTGGTTTGGTATCAGATGATGATACTTCTGGTGATAAACTAACATAATAAACAATGTTCGAAAGATCTTAAGAAACTGTAATGTTGGTGAAATAGATTTCGGAATAGCATGCTATTATATAAGTACGTAAAGCTTGGAGCAAAAGCATTGTTGTTACTTGTGCGTCGCAGCCATAAGAGGGATCACGTACACATGGTATCTTAATTTGACTCCAAATATTAAACAATGAACTATTCAAAATACGCATGGTCTACTATAATATAGGTAGGTCATGTGGCCAACTGAAATACGATAAGAGCACTTCACCACTTCCGTAACAATCTCCGAAAGGAAACTTATTTTGTAACTACGCTGTGTTACAACGAATTTGTCTTTTAACAAAATTACGTCGAAGTATTATGCTGTGTGTGTTTCATACTTGCAACGTGTCTGGGCATTGGAACTGTCACTTGATACTGAAAGAGGTCGCGCTTTACTTAAAAAGTTCATTTATGTGTTACCTAGATCTCAAATATCATAACAAGATAAGCCCTATTTATTTTTGCGTCAGTTGCAATGTAGAAGTTGTGGCAACCGCCAGCCAAGTCGTAATAATTTTCATGCATTGTGCTTTTTAGGTGGAATTTACACATGGGTAATCTTACCTAATCTTGAGTGAAATATTCGGAGCTGCCCCCATTTCATTATTTGGGTAATATGGGAACATAAATCCACAACACCTTGTGACAGTTGCAAATAAGCCTTTATTCGAAAAGATGACGAGAACAAACTTCGGAGTAACAACGAGTATAAATACCACCACAAATATACCAGGTTTTCTTAAAAAGTACCACGATGTATGTATGAATGAACTCGCGAAGAAAAAAAATAAATAAAAAAATTAAAAGAACATGACCGTTTGTAATTTCCTTTTAAATATCACCTTTCTATATTGTCAGTGGCATTCGGATATGGCTGCAGCTAAGGAAAGCATCTATTTCGACCGCTTCAAAATTTCTTATTTCATTCACACACAGAGTTGGAAGTATCTTATTCTGTATCTTAACCTTCCCGTGTAACACTTAAATTCCTTAATAACAATAGGTGCACAGTGCAATTAGTTGATGGAAAGTGAACTTCTTATAATGAAAGACACCGCCGTAACGATCTCTGCGCCCAGTTAGCTACCTCAGTTTCTTTTATGTGGCTCATGTGACTGAAAGCGGAATAACTCTCGCAAAGGTGCATGCAGTGGTATATGACGGAGTACGTACTGTAAAAATAGATTATTCAGGGGTATGAGTGAACATTGCTCTGTTAGATCATCCGCGTAACCTTCTCTTTTTAGTACTATTATTTTGATCGAGGCTAAAAGCAAGTAGAAGTAATCTTAGACTTTCACCGCTACACTTCCTGTTCTGTTATAATTTTACATGTTTCTTCAGTTATCACAAGCCGAGATTAGCACCGACAATGAGACATGGAAGAGGCAATGGTGTCACTATTATCAGAGATTCTCATCACACGTCTTTTATGTGTTATAATGAGTTTTCCATCTTCTACCAGTCCAGCTGTAACCCGCATAAAATTGTTCGCGACATTAAATTCCTCCGAACGCATTTACATTTCTCTGATACAACCCGCTAAGTGAAGAATACTGGTGGTATATCACTTTATGTAGTAAAAATTGGATGTCTTTTCAAGGTATTGTGAAATCGGACAAGAAATCTGCTGCATTACGAGCACTGCTTCGTTCCATTCGTAGAAATATCTAACGGAAAAAGCTGTCAAGGTAATGAATTCAGTATTTCAAACGATATACCACTGTTTTCCATTTTAGTGATGTCGTAAGTGAAATTTTGAAGCTAACAGAATTTATCATAGAAACAACCGAACATGACTTATGGAGGAGAGATATTGATGGCAACGAAACAGTTGGTTTATGTTTACTGGCATAAAACTGTTATATCCGTAAGCTTCGGACTGATGACCACGCAGTTTGGTCCGATAGATTTACAAACATTATAACATTTTTCTGTTGTAATCCTTTGAAAGTATTGTCGCAAGAGTGCAGTCGAATATTGAACGTTCCTTTTTTTCTTTATTTTTATCCCACCTCGCCCGAAATGGGAGGGTAAAGATTTTCAGAATTGATGGATGATAGATGTAAAGCATTTCGGACGGACCACATTGAGAATCGGTACAGTACTCTCTGCAAAAATAATTTATAAGACTTTTCTAAAATAATTTTCATTGTTTTCACTTTGTTATGTCTGGCAGTATTATAGTTTGGGACCACAGTGGTTTGACTATGGATACTTGTAGCCCAGAAATATATGATAAGAATAGACAATAGTGTTAGTTCACGAACACTGACTCCTTAATTCTAATATAAGATCTATGTACATACCAATAATAGAACAATTTATAGCGAGGCTGCTGATTGATACTCTTACACATTTGTTATAAATAACCCTGTAAAAAGTGTAGAATATTTCCCTAACAATTGTACACAAAAATATGTACTAAACTGTAAATTTGTTTACAAATTGTTTGAGTGATTACATTTCATCATGCTGACTTTCCTTGTGTAAGTACTGTTGTTTGCATTATCTTGCATTTCCGTTGTAAAAATATGTCAATAAGTTGTTTACAAAATTGAATACCGTACCATGAATGATAGACATAAGATTTTTTAACGTAAACTGAATGGTTCCATTGTCGTATGTTTCTTTTATTTTGTACAGTATTCTGGTACATTATGTTACCAATTTGCGTACGAGTGCAGTGTCTCAAATGCCTTTCATATATAATTCTATGTAATTTTTATATAATCAATCTGAATTGTGTGTGTAGTGTTTACAGCATCTCGAAAGCTAATTATTAGACAAATTAGAAATATCTAAAAACGTTGGCTGTTTCACGGCGTTGAATAATAATTTTTTTTCTTTGCTTTTCAGCTGTTCTTAACGGACGTGGTATAGTGGTTGTTCTCTTTCGGTTAGCCCACTCTGATCGAAGGCGCTGTCCGAAAGAGCAGGCATTATAATATTCAGGGTGATTCAGCTAAGCTGTTCACCTCAAATATTTTCGAAACGGATTAAGATATCGTAATTCTGTTTTCACCCACATGAATTGTAAGAAAGTCCTCACTAAACGAATTACAGTCTCTTGTCATAGTTATATTAATTCCACAGATGCAGATATCAACTTCGTTTTATCAAATGTATCTGTAGTAATTTCTGCTGCTAGTATCGTAGATCTGAAAGCGACGAATTCAACGGCTTTCACTCATCGAAATGCCATAAGTGGTTTCGGGGAAATTACAATATTTAGAGCCGAGGATTTATCTGCCTTGAACATCAAACCATTTGCTGTCTTATGCGAAGTCTGTGATTTCATACCCAAATAAGTAAATGAGTTACGGCGGATATGGAGGAAATAGTGTTGCACCGCCTCGGTGGCGGTGTAAAGGGGCCAGAGAGGTTAAGAAGGTTGTGTTCCTTTTAGTTCCCGTGTGAGGAGCGTTAGGCAGTTAAAAAAAAGGGGCCTGTTATAAAACTAACACTGTTTCCTCCTTATCCGACGCGACTCATTTCCTCATTTTGGTATGAAATCTCGGACTTCCAAATAGGACAGGAATTGGTTTGATGTTAAAAACAGAAAAATCCTGGGCTCTGAATATTGTAATTCCTCCGAAACTAGTCATCGGATTTCGATATGTGAGACGCCGTTGAATTCGTCTCTTTGAGATCTACCATACTGGCTACAGAAATTACTATAGTTCCATTTGCAAAAAAAAAAAAAAAAAAAAAAAAAAAAAAAAAAAAAACGAAGTTGATATTTACATCTATGTAATTAATATAGCAATCAAAGAAACTGTAATTCGCTTAGTGATGACTTCGCCGCGGTGGAGTAGCCGAGTAGTCTAAGGCGCCTCGCTACAGAGCGCGCGGTTGCTCGCCGTTGGAGATTCGAGTCCTTCCTGGGGCATGGGTGTGTGTGTTATTCTCAGGTTAGTTTGCCTTAGATTGCGTAGTTTGTAAGTTACGGACTGATGACCACGCAATTTGGACCGATACATTTACAAATATTTGAACTTTTTTTGATGACTTCCTTACAAATCATTTGGGTGACAACAGAATTACGATATTCTAAACCGTTCCAGAAATATTTGAGGTGAACAGCTAAGTTGAATCAGCCTGTATATTACATCTACATCTACACAGATGCTCTGCAAGTTACAATAAAGTGCATGGCAGAGGGTTCATCGAACTGCTTTTAGGATATTTCTCTATAGTTCCTTTCACTAATACCTCGCGGGAAAAAGGAACTTCCAAGCGTTCCTGTTTTCATCTGATTACTCATATTTTATTATGATGATCTTGTCTTCCTATGTAGGTGGCTGCTGACAAGGTATGCTCACATTCGGATGAGAAAGATTATGAAAGAAATTTCGCAAATAGATCTCGCCTCAACGAATAATGCTTCTCCTTTAATGATTTCAACCCGAACTCTTGCATCATTACCGTGACACTTTCTGCCGTGTATCGCGAAAATAGAAAACGAGCTGCCTTTCTTTGAAATTTCTCTAAATCGTCTGTCAGTTCTACCTGGTGTGGATCCCACAATGCACGCAGACTCCAAAATAGGAAATGTTCAAATGTTTGTAGAGCTTATGGGACTTAACTACGGGATCATCTGTCTCTAAACTTACAAACTACTTATGATCTAGCTTATACTAAAGACGACACAAACATACGTGCCCAAGGGGGGATTCGAACCCCCGACCACAGCGGCCGTGCAGACCGTGACTGGCACGCCGCAGACCGCTCTACCACAGCGGCCGGCTGTGTAGTCATAATCTCACTTATGTGTAATAAATGTTATAAATCTATGGGACTTACCTACTCGGGTCACCAGTCCTAGGGTTACAAACTACTTAAACTAACTTATGGTAAGGACGACAAATGCACCCATCCTCGAGGGAGGACTCTAATCTAGACTTGCGCATAATAGTTCGCGATCGGGAGCGCTGAGTTTAGTTCGCGGCTCTGCCGCGAACTAGTTCATTCTTTTAGTTCGTGCGGTTGCTCGCCGTGGAGGTTCGAGTCCTCCCTGGGGCATGGGTGTGTGTGTGTTTGTCCTTAGGTTAGTTTACCTAGGTTTAAGTAGTTTGTAAGCTACGGAATGATGACCACACAGTTTGGTCCGATAGATTTACACACATTTGAACATAATTTTTAGTTCGTCCGCTCCCAGTGTCGGCTGAGCGGCGTGGTCTGCGCATGCAGGTGGAGGGAGACGTTCCCCACCTAGCTGCTTCATGCGCTTGCTGCTTGAGCCGCTAACAATATCACGCAAACCAAAAGAAACAGTTTGTGGATAATTTCTCGCGTTTAATTTTAGAGTTATATCTATATTTTGGTATTATGCCTAGCAGGCAGACGCTGAGCTCGAAATGGATCTCTTCAGCAGATGGCAAACACGTGATTTTCAATTCTGTTCGCGACCTATCGAGCATATTTTAGTTCACGACCTATCAAGCATTTTTTTAGCTCGCGACCTATCACGCATATTTTAGTTCGCGACCTATCACGCATATTTTAGTTCGCGAGCTATCGTGCATATTTTAGTTCGCGACCTATCGCGCATATTTTAGTTCGCGACCGGTAGCTCTCGTTTTAGTTCGCAGTCGGCCGCGAAGTAGGTAGCTCTTTTTAGTTCGTCCGCTCGTTTTGGCTTTTGCTACCGCTACTAAGACTACAGCTGAGCTGCATCTCAGCTCGAAATGACGGGAACTGGCAGAAGGGAATCACGCGATTCTGCGCGCTCTTGCGTACCCTCGCTGTTACCCGTCAGTCATCGAAAAAGGAGCGGACGGACTGAGAGTTGAGGGATCTGCGAACTAGTTCGCGTAGTTCGCCTGTGGTAGCGCTCTTCCGAACTAGTTCGTTCGCGAACTACTCAATACTACTCTAATCCCCAGCTAGGCGTCTTGGAAGGCTCGACCACTTCACCGCGGTGTGTAAATGATCATATGGATGACTTCACAATTACCATTAGAAGTGGTCAATTGCCAATTTTTGCACCATTCAGATATCTTACGTAAATCATTTCGCAGTTACTTTTGATCTTCTGGTGACTTTACCAACCGATAAATGACAGCAGTATCCACGAACAGTCTAAGAGAGTTACTCAGATTGTGTCCTAAATCGTCTATAAAATAAGGAACAGTAGGGGCCCTATAACACTTCCCTGGGGAACCTCAGGTATCGTTGTTGTTGTTGTCTTCAGTCCGGAAACTAGTTTGATGCAGCTCTCCACAATACCCTATCCTGAGCAAGCCTCTTCAACTCCACATAAGAACGGCAACCTACATCGGTTTGAATCTGCTTACTGTATCCATCCCTTGCTCTTCCTCTGCGGTTTTTACCCCATACACTTCCTCCCAACGCTAAATTCACAATTTCTTGATGTCTAAGAATGTGTCCTACCAATCGATCCCTTCTTCTAGTCAAGGTATGAAAATATATATATATATCGGCCGCGGTGGCCGAGGAGACTAAGGCGCTCCAGTCACGGTCTGCACGGCCACTACGATCGGGGATTCGAATCCCCTCTCGGGCATGGATATTTATGCCGTCCTAGTTCGTAAGTAGTTCATAAGTAGTTTGTAAGTTTAGGGACTGATGACCCCGTAGTTAAGTCCCATAGAGTATACAAACAAACAAACAAACAAAAAATCCGATGTAATTCTTCATGCTTTCCCGGCGAGATCTTGACATTTTGGATAAACGGGATTACTGCCGGATGTATGCGTCGTTCTGGCACAATATTTCGGCCGCGTAACTCGCTGCCTTCTTCAGGTGCTACCTGAGACTGCCGTTTTTGGAGGACCTGGTCCAGTATTTATGCCCAGCAGACGCTAGGCGCTCTGTCTGCGGTCCGCGCCCAGCTGGCGCTGCTTGTAGGGTGTTGTCTCTTCCCTGGCGTTCCGTCGGACGTCCGCGCCCCAATCGGCCGCCATCTGTGGCAGCGGCAACTCTCTGAGGCCCCTCCCACATTGGCTGCTCCCTCTGCGGTCCGCGCCCGTCTGGCGCTGCTCCTGAGGTGTTGTGGCTTCCCTTGTGCTCCGACGGACGTCCGCGCCCATCTTGTCCACCATCTGTGGTCGGTGCAGCTGTCTGAGGCCCTTCTGGCGTCAGGCGCTCTGATCTTGGTCCGTGCCCACCTCGCGCCTCTCCTGAGATGTTGTGGCTGCGCAGATGCTCCAACGGATGTCCACGCCCGCCTTGGCCGACATCTGCTGCTATAACAGCTGTTTGAGGCCCCTCCTGCATTGGGCGCTCCATTCGCGGTCCGCGCCCACATGGCGCTTCCTCTGAGGTGTTGAAACCTCCCTGCTGTTCCAACGGACGTCCGCGCCCAGCTCGTCCACCATCTGTGGTCAGGGCAGCTGTCTGAGGCCCTTCTGGCGTCAGACGCTCTGATCTTGGTCCGTACCCGCCTCGCGCCTCTCCTGAGGTGTTGTGGCTGCACAGACGCTCCAACCCACGTCCGCGCCCGTCTTGGCCGACATCTGCTGCTATGGCAGCTGTTTGAGGCCCGTCCGGTGTCAGGCGCTCCATTCTCGGTCCGCGCCCGCCTAGCGCCACTTCTGAGTTGTTTCTACTTCTTGTGGAGTTATTTGGTCCCTTCCGCTGGGCCTTGACAAGTTCCAGAGCCGGACTCCACGCTGTACTTAGCTGGTAACCGCTATCTCGGTTTATTAGGTTGTCAGTGACCTTTATTTCGATGGCCTCCTTTATGATGCTGTCATACAACCAGCCTACCACAGCATACAGAGGAGGAGCCGGAGGAGGCAAAGAAGGTGGCATACCTACCATATGCTGGTCCTATTTCTGCGAAGATCAGCAGAATTCTTATGAAGTATGATATTAAGAGCATATTCTGCCCACCTGCCAAAATTGGGACAATGCTGGGAAGTGTGAAAGATGACCTGGGGCTACGTAAACCAGGCATTTACAGCATCCCGTGCCAGTGCGGGATGTCATACATCGGCCAGACAATCAGGACGGTGAATATAAGGTGCAAAGAACACCAGAGGTGCACCAGACTCGGACAGGCAACCAAGTCAGCCATAGCAGAGCACTGTCTAGAGTATGGCCACACAATGGACTATGACAAAACCAAAATTGTGACACAGACCCCAAGATTCTGGGACAGCATCATAAAGGAGGCCATCGAAATAAAGGTCACTGACAACCTAATAAACCGAGATAGCGGTTACCAGCTAAGTACAGCGTGGAGTCCGGCTCTGGAACTTGTCAAGGCCCAGCGGAAGGGACCAAATAACTCCACAAGAAGTAGAAACAACTCAGAAGTGGCGCTAGGCGGGCGCGGACCGAGAATGGAGCGCCTGACACCGGACGGGCCTCAAACAGCTGCCATAGCAGCAGATGTCGGCCAAGACGGGCGCGGACGTGGGTTGGAGCGTCTGTGCAGCCACAACACCTCAGGAGAGGCGCGAGGCGGGTACGGACCAAGATCAGAGCGTCTGACGCCAGAAGGGCCTCAGACAGCTGCCCTGACCACAGATGGTGGACGAGCTGGGCGCGGACGTCCGTTGGAACAGCAGGGAGGTTTCAACACCTCAGAGGAAGCGCCATGTGGGCGCGGACCGCGAATGGAGCGCCCAATGCAGGAGGGGCCTCAAACAGCTGTTATAGCAGCAGATGTCGGCCAAGGCGGGCGTGGACATCCGTTGGAGCATCTGCGCAGCCACAACATCTCAGGAGAGGCGCGAGGTGGGCACGGACCAAGATCAGAGCGCCTGACGCCAGAAGGGCCTCAGACAGCTGCACCGACCACAGATGGTGGACAAGATGGGCGCGGACGTCCGTCGGAGCACAAGGGAAGCCACAACACCTCAGGAGCAGCGCCAGACGGGCGCGGACCGCAGAGGGAGCAGCCAATGTGGGAGGGGCCTCAGAGAGTTGCCGCTGCCACAGATGGCGGCCGATTGGGGCGCGGACGTCCGACGGAACGCCAGGGAAGAGACAACACCCTACAAGCAGCGCCAGCTGGGCGCGGACCGCAGACAGAGCGCCTAGCGTCTGCTGGGCATAAATACTGGACCAGGTCCTCCAAAAACGGCAGTCTCAGGTAGCACCTGAAGAAGGCAGCGAGTTACGCGGCCGAAATATTGTGCCAGAACGACGCATACATCCGGCAGTAATCCCGTTTATCCAAAATGTCAAACAAAAAATCCTTTTCTCCCCAATTCTGTCCAGTACCTTCTCATTAGTTACGCGATCCACACCCACCTAATCTTCAGCATTCTTGTGTAACACCACATTTCAAACGCCTCTATCCTCTTCCAGAAATGTTTGTTAAGCTTAAGGGACTTAACTACGGGGTCATCAGTCCCTAAACTTACAAACTACTTATGAACTACCTACAACTAAGGACGGCACAAATATCCATGCCCGAGGGGGGATTCGAACCCCCGACCGTAGTGGCCGTGCAGACCGTGACTGAAGCGCCTCAGTCCCCTCGGCCACCGCGGCCGGCTATCCCATCCTCTTCCAGTCCGCCCTGTTTATCGTCCATATTGCACTCCCATACAAGGCAACACTTCACACAAATGCCTTCAGAAAGGACTTCCTACTTCTTATCTACTGATATTTACAGTGTGTTGTGGTCTCAGGGGTGAGCAGGCAGTGTGCTCTCCCTTTTCGTTCGGCAGTTCTCCGTGACGGACGCGCAGGAGCGATGCTCCACACCCTGCCCGGCCCAGGTGCATTCCGGTGTGGATTTCCTCCGGTCGGGTTTTTCCAGCCACTCTTCGGGAAGCGCACAGTTGCGAAACGAGCTGCGCCGGCTAATTTGCGACAGGCGGAGAATAGGCTGGCAGTCGCGTAAAGTCCGGCGCGGGGAGGCGGGGGTGGAAAAGAGCGGGGGCGGGCGTGTTTTTGTCGCCGTCGGAGTGGTGAGGAGGCGAGCAGGCACAAAAGGTGTCGCCGAGACGTGGCCGCGGCCGCAGACAGGCGCGCCGCAGATGGGCCGATAGGCGCCGTGTTTGGGGAAGCCGCCGCCTGTTGACAAACACCTCGCTACCTGCCGCTCCTGCCTGCCGCTCTGGCGCCTCCGCTGGCTGCGGCGCGGTCTGCCCTGGGGCCTCTTGTACCAGCAACGCCACCTAGAGAGAAGGCCGCGGCGCTCTCGTGTGACGTCACGCAGAGTAGCCATCGTTCGCGTAGCTGACTGGGTGGCCCAAAGAGGTATATATAGAACATAGAGAAGGCTGTAGGCAAGCTACAGCGCTCTGGGTAGCAGCACTAAGCAACGTTGGGCGACATATTTGAGATCGTCAGTTTGAAGCAGCAGCGTGAGTAGACGCTTCTGTCTGTAGTCTAAACTAACGCGTAGGCTTTATTCTTAGGGATAAATCGTCCCCAGTATATGTTCGGCGTACAATTGCAGCAACCGCAGTGATAAAACTGTGGGAATATCATACATAAAGAAAGATATGTGTAATTATAAAGGTCATTGTGTATCAGCGTGTATTTGTCTAAAAACATTCATTATACTTAACTTTCGCATTTACCAAGTTTCAAAATTATGTTTACTTCACGGCCATCAAAAAGCCAGGCAGATGACGGTTTATTTGTATGTTTGTAGAGCTTATGGGACTTATCTACGGGGTCATCAGTCCCTAAACTTACAAACTACTTATGATCTACCTAATACTAAGGACGGCACAAATATCCATGCCCGAGGGGGGATCCGAACCCTCGACCGTAGAGGCCGTGCTGACCGTGACTGGAGCGCCTCAGTCACCTCGGCCACCGCGGCCGGCACAGTTTATTTGAAGTGTTTTAATGTAGGCCTAATCACAGTTGTTTATATAGTGTACAAAAGCGTATTAACCACTGGGTAAGTACCCTAGGTATATGAACTGTAATTGAACTATTCTTTATACAGATTTACTTTGAAAAACAAGGAGTCGCTAACCCAATGGGTAACCAGTATGAGGCGTGATAAGTGGCAGCCTACAAAGTATAGTTACGTATTATGCTCTTTTCATTTTGAAGAAAACTTCATGTATGCTACCACCGATCGAAAGCGGCTACTGGCAAATGCCATTCCAACAATATTTTCGTTTCCTGAGCACTACAGAAACCAAAAGCTCTAAGGAGAGTACCAAGGAAACGTCAAATTGTGGCGAGCTTGATAAGTACGTAATGTACTTCAAAGCATGAAATATCATTTGAACCACAGACAGAAAGAAGGTAATTAAAGATTTTAAAGAAATTTGCCTGTATTTATAGAGAAGATATGTCGGCAAATACAAACGATTATTGACATTGTAGTAACACCAAATAATGCAGCAGTTTGACGATTGTAAACATTACACTTATGATGCAGTAGTAAACGAGAAATGCTATTCGTAGTGGGAATTACTTCCCGAAATGCGTCGCCCAGAAATTAAGGAAAAATCTAGACTGGCCATGTTTAATATGAAACCTACGATCCAGTTGTTAGCAGACGCCCAGTATCACCTGGCGAGACACTGACATTCTCAAAGATGGCGGCAACTTTTTCAATTGGCTTCAACTATGGCGGCGCTGTGGCCAGTCTATGTTGTTTATACAGGTCTTTGGGGTGGCCGCTGGGGCACGGTACACTATGCCGTAGCGTGCAGCCAATTAGCTACGCGAACGATGCCTACTCTGCGTGACGTCACACGAGAGCGCCGCGGCCTTCTCTCTAGGTGGTGTTGGTAGCAGTCACCACACTCGTGCCCAATTTTTAGCTCCGTTCGAATGGCTCTCAGGACGGCTAGCGCATGTCCTGAGCAGCATGGGGTTCTAGCCTGAGTCTCTGGGCGTGCGCTACCCGCGCGTTTCGCGTATTTCAAGCGTCAACTTCGTTTCGCAATACCCTGAGATGTAATTGGCGTATTGCGATGCAATGAACGCCATTGTGTACTTGATTTGCCATACTATAGAATGCTGATGAAATAATGTAGGGTGTCCATTTGAAAGCACATAAGTTTCTGTTAAAAAAACACATATTTTGTTCGTTGTAGAATGTTGCAAAATGTTTACCTTCATGAGCCCCTGCCTTACGTTGATACCGGTGAAAGTCCTTTTACAATAGCCATTGCCGCTTGCAAGAATAGAAGCTAAATTTGTCTGGGGAAAGAAATACTGGTCACGGCAGCTAATGTTGCTGCTAAATTGGATACCTTTTGCAATTTATGACTTTACTGCAAGAAGTAGATGAGCTGCTCCATTTACTTTATTGCATCAACTAAATCAGGCTACCCCATTTACGAATTATTCAGTCACTGTCATGCCAATTAAGTATATTACTTCGCACTTAATTGTAAATGACAACAGATGTCTGTGACGTTAATTTTGACTTTGTTACGCCCATGGCTTAAAGCAATTTTTTGTTTTAACAGATGAGAAAATATTGCACCGGTTGATAACAGCAAGTGGGTAAAACGTCAATGCCGATACATATAGTCCAATAATGTGATTGAAACAAGAACATGTATATGCTTGTATGTATATGATTGCTCACCTTTTTGCTCAATTTCGCTCACTCATACGGTCGAAGTGGCTGAGGAACAGCTGCGTGTTGGGTTCAGAGCGTTTCAATACACACTTTTACTGCTCACATCTGCAATGCAAAGACGTTCAAATGTTCAAATGTTTGTAAATCTATCGGACCAAACTGCGTGGTCATCAGTCCGTAGCTTACAAACTACTTAAACCTAGGTAAACTAACCTAAGGACAACACACACACCCATGCCCCAGGGAGGAATCGAACCTCCGACGCCGAGCAACCATGCGCTCCGCAGCGAGGCGCCTTAGACCGCTCGGCTACTCCGCCGCGGCTGCAAAGACGTTCCGTATGTGGAGGCTCTCCAGCCATCAGTTTGTGGTATCAGTGAAGAGCACTTTGTTGGCCTTTTTTCCCCTTCTGAAAACAGCATAACGAGCTGTAACTGTTATCCACAAAGAGTGTACACAAAATAACTAGTTGGAATAAAAGAAGAACTATACGTATTTGAATTGTGCCAAGAATAAGAAACTGTTCACCGCATAATGTACTGGTTAATTTCCCTAACTGCAGTTTACGGGGAGTGGTATGACTCAGTCGGCTACAAGTACTTTTTTTTATCAACTTTGTATCTCCTGTCCGTTCCAGTAACATGTCCAATGTTTGCTTCGCTTCATCTAGTGTCCTGCACGTTAACTGCTTGTGCTAAATAACAACAGCAGCATCGCTTCGCAGGAGCACAACAGGCGGCCTCCTCGAAATCCTCCCACTTCAACCTTCCTTACTGCACTTACCCGATGTAAATTATTTCCGCACCGGTCGCTGAAAGTGGCAGTGAATAATGAAAAGGAGGATTATTTAGTAAGTGCCCTTGCAGTTAAGTAGCAAAGGGGAATAATACAATAACGAAATGTAGCGTCTGGCGTTTTGCTCCGTTACTGGCGCGGGCACGGGATTAGGGACGTGAATAATTGCTCTTGCGAGACAGTAAACCTGACTCACTGAATCATTACAGTTCCTTCACTGATGCCTTCCAAAACGGCACGAAAGGAAATAAGTGTGCGCTTTATCGTCGTATAAATCCGCTCTAAGTCTTGTTGATGTTTTGAAGTCATCTCGTATTTACAGTTTCTTCAATTCCAGGCACGTAACAAGAAATGCACTCTGCAAACAGACGCGGTTAAGCGCTGCTCTCTACGCGTACATTTAGTAGAGAGATATAGAATCTGAAACAAGAAACTCTAGTTGAATTATTGCTGTACAGGGTCGTCAGAAACAGACTGTAAGGCTTGTAAGGATTTTGCCGGGTGGGTCGCACTGAGAAACAATCGTCAAGATACGTCGCGCCGTTTCCGATTTAGCCTAATTAGCACTGAAGTTATCCAATTGGGCTACAGGGAGGATCGAACGTGAGCCAACGACTCAGTAAATCTCTTGCACTGCCATTATTTATTAGCAATACCGCCTCTGGCACTCTGCCTGAATTTACGCACGTAACGACATAATTGGCTAACTTCAACGCTAATTAAATCGGAAACGGCGCAGTGTTTCGAATTTTTTTGTTAACAATTGTTTGTCATCACAAGCTACCCTCGCACACCGTTACAAGCTGGCCACCCTGTATAATAATTATTTCTCGTTTCACAACATAAAGAGTAGAACTTTTGAAGGTACAGCTGAGGAGAGGTTGTGCTGTGAGTTAGTTTTTCTACGGGATTAATAAGATCTCAAAAGAAATATTTAATTTTTTGTACGTGATTATCAGTTATCATAAATTTATGATTATTAACTTGTAGGTCTATTAATTTGCTGTAAATCAATCGGAAATCTGTTGTATTTAAATAAATTAATTGGCAAATACTTAATTTTTTATTTCTTCAGAAATTTTCATATATCAGTTATCTTAAAAAAAAACAGCATCTGACAATAAATTTCGGTGAATAGACCTGTAACATTAACGTAGATGAACTATGAACTGCAGTTACCTTACTGACCTTCGAAATAGTCACCTCCCGTAACTATGCACCGCCGAGCTCCATGTCTTGGGAACTTTATAAGTAGTCTTCCTTAGGGATGGTGTTCAAAAGTCTCGTCACGTTCCGTTGCATGTCAGGAATCTCTTTCCTGTCAAAGCGACTAGGGAATAGGAAGAAATCTGGAGGACTGAGATACGGCAAGTATGGTGGATGTCTAAGATTAACGACAACAATCACCCGGACAGTCTATATCGTCAAACAGTTCCTGGAAAAAGTGGATGGTGCCACTTGAATATCCACTATACTCGCAGAATCTCAATCTTCCTCAGTTCTTTATATTCCCGCGACGCAAACTAGCTTTGAAGGGAAAGAGGTTCGACGGCCGCGTGATATTCGCCGTGAGCTCTAAGGCGTCTTGCTGCGGAGCGCGCGCTGCTCCACGTCGGAGGTTCGAGTCTTCTCTCGGACATGCATGTGTGTATTGTTCTTAGCATAAATTAAAATACTTTGTAAGTCTAAGGACCGATGACCACTGCAATTAGGTTCCATAGCTTTAGAAACATTTATTATTATTTTTTTTCTAACGATATTCTTGACATCCAATAAAACGTAACGTGCCTTTTAAACAATTTCCCAAAGCACGACTTTGTGCAAAGTTTCCAGGTTTTGCAGTTCGTGTATCATAGAGCTCAGCGGACCATAGTTATGGGAGGAGACTGTTTCGAAGGACAGTAAGATAGCAGTAGTTCATGTACGTTAATGTTACAGGACTATTCACTGAATTTTATTGTCAGAGGTTGTACACTAACTTTTTTTGTGATATAAATGAAGATTCATCCACGCTGCGTCATCTGTATGCAGATCCTTTATTCCGTCCACAGTCGGTTTCGCACCGTTAGGACTGCAACTTCTTCAGGTGGGTAATTATTATTTCATAGGGCCATAAGAAATTTACGCGCCTCAGCACTCTAGCTGCAATACCAATCTACGTAAATACAGCTAGAGCGTTGGGGCAGGGGAAAATTTACGGTCCTATGAAATAAAGACCACTCATTTGAATATGCAGTTACAACGGCGCGAAACAGGTTGTGGACCTAATAAAGGATATGAATACGGCTGATGCTGCACGGATTATTCTTCATTTATTTATTTATTTTTAATTTAAGTATTTGTATGATAATTTTTGCAAGATTTTTGAAAATTTATGAATAAATATATTATGAAAATGTGCAAATGTTTGTAAGCCTAAGGGACCAAACTGCTGAGGTTATTCGTCCCAAGACTTATGATTTAAACTAACTCAAAGTAATTCACGCTAAGGACAACTCACACGCCCGTTCACAACAGAGGACTCGAACCTCCAGCGGGAGCGGCCGCGCAATACGTGACGGGGCACCTTAAACCAGGCGGCCATTACCACGTGGCAACGTATGATTTAAACTGTGACTGTACTAATTACGAAATAATGCGTACTTAAGTCTTCCTCTGAAACAAGACGCAGGGCAACTGTGCTTGCAACGGAGGCAAGGTCGGTGACGATTGCAGTGTAACGTGTTTACACCGTGAAAGCAACGGCGCAAGTGGTACCGACGAGAAGATCCTGTTCCAACCGCGTTAGGTCGAAGGGGAGCCAATCTCTGTGCCGCGAGTTATTTCGGTAAGTCCAGGTGCCTGGCTGGACGCGCGAGTGGAAAGCTGGCGTTGCGCTACCTGTTGGGAGAGGCACAACGGCGGATGTCCAAATAGTGGACAGCTCCCGACGTCAAACACAATTATTATATTGAAATACTTTCTATTTTCAGTTCTTTGAGTTGCAGGTAAGAGAAGAAGGTTTTTGTCTTTTTTAAAATATTTTTTTTAAAGAATTCTCCTGAAAGAGTCTTTGTAGCATAGTGTTCAGCCACAAATGTTCTAAGAGCTACGTTGCTAAAGTTGTGGTGTACTTGGAAATGGAGTATTGTATAACAATTATAGGGAAAGTAGCCGTAAATTATATCTATCAAACGAAGAGTCGCATATTTTACTGTTGCTGTTGTGGTCTTCAGTCCGCAGACTGGTTTGATGCAGCTCTCCGCGCTATCCTGTCCTGTGCAAGCCTCTTCAGTTGAGAACAAGAACGGAGTCGTACATCCTTTTAAATCTGCTTACTGTGTTCGTCTCTCGGTCTCCCTCTACGATTTTTACCCCATACACTTCCCTCTAATGCTAAGTTGAGGATTCCATGATGCCCCAATTCTGTTGAGCACCTTCTCATTAGTTACTTGATCTTCCCATGTAATTTTCATCATTCGTCTGTAGCATCACATTTCAAAAGCTTCTATCATCTTTTTGTCTGAACTTCTTATCGTACACATTTCACTCCCATCCAATGCTACACTCCAGACAAATGCTTTCAGAAAGGACTTCTGACATTTAAACTAATATTAGATGTCAACAAATTTCGCTTCCTCAGAAAGGCTTGTCTTCCCATAACCATTCTGCATTTTATATCTTCTTCAGCCATTAGAAGTTATTTTAATATCCAAATAACGAAACTCATCTACCCCTTAATTGTCTCATTACCTGATCTAATTCATTTAGCATCGCCCAATTTTCTGACAGTACATTCCATGACCCTTGTTTTGCTGTTGTTAATGTTCAACTAGTAGCCTCCTTTCAAGACACTGTGCATTTCCTTCATTTGGTCTTCCAGGTCCCTTGCTGGCTCTAAGAGAATACTATGTCATCAGCAAACCGCAAACTTTTTATTTCTTTTCCCTAAACTTTTATTGCTTCCGCAAATTTCTCTTCGCATTCCTGCACATCTTGCTCAGCGCACAGATTATTTAGTAGAGGAAGAATAAACCTGAATTGTAGCCACTTTTCTCATAAAGTCAATCAAGATCGATTGTTTTAACCTTTCCAAAGGTGCATAGACGAGGGGAACTAACTGGACAGGTTCAGCAAGAGGAAATTCTCGAGCTCTAGGGGACTCACACATAATGGCATTCTCGTATAACTGGAAACAGAGCCTGTAACACCGCAAGGTGTGTGTATGTGTGTGTGTGTGTGTGTGTGTGTGTGTGTGTGTGTGTGTGTCGGTGTGTGAGTGAGTGAGTAACAGAGATAGGGAGAAAGAAACAAAGAGTTTGGTAATGAAGTAAAGTACTAATGAAATCATTGCACATGTTATTTGTCTTCGAATAATACTTAATATTAATGACTTCATAAAATCGCAATAAAAGTAGAGTGGCAGGCTTATTTATCAGGATAGTTTTTGCAGAATCTTTGATCTAAATATTACGTAGGGTACGATATATATTCACGATTGCGTTTCCTATTTACGTCGCCTCCTTACGACGATATATTGCTGACAACGACTTGCAAATGACGCAATTGAAATGAAAGCAAACTAATTGCAGCTGTCTACCGCCGCTGTTCCATTTGATCTGCAGTACTTCGCTCGGAAAAAAAAAGAAGAGGCACACGGTCGCTTCTCATTTTCGCGTCCGCAACTAGAGCAGGAAATTTACGTCGAGCGTCATCTCATTTAGCTAAAACAGCATGCAAACGGTTTGAACACAAAAGTAACACGCTAATTATCCGCTCTACGGTTAGCGGCGGAAATGATATACTGGCGACCTCTCGGCAGTAAAGTCGGCTAATGGTTATCCCGGCGACTGTCACATACATCGTCGCAGGCGGAGAGATGCGTGGCCCGCGATAAGGCAACAGCTGAGCCGCCCCGGCAAATTAAAGCCTCTTCGCGGACGAAAACTGATATGCGGAGATAGCGCCGTAATAGAGAGATATGCATAAGTGCGCCACGCGGCCGAATACATTGTGCCGGTCGCTGCGGGACACGGACTGTAGTCGGCCGCTCCGCGCTGCTCCCGGATCGCGTACAATTTGTTGTACTCGTTTGTAGTACTCGCCGTTAATTCGGCCGCTAATTGCAGGAAGTGTTTACAGCGGGTACGGCCACACGCGCCGGCCCGACCTGTGTGGGGACGTGTTCGGCGCGTCGAGTACGGCGTGTCGGCCGAAGGAATTAACATGAAAAGTACCGAAAAAAAATGAAGAGGAGTGTGGGCTGCCGTGTATTGCGGACGCTATAAATCGCCATACAGTCGCGATGCGATCGGCGCGTCACGCCGCCGAAACTGTGCTTCACGAGCGTGAATTTTTTAATGCGGCGAGGGGGAAAGGAAACGGGGAAGGATGGCGCGCAGACGGATCCGGCAACGGGAGCGCACCAGGGAGTTCTGACAAATGGTCGCATATTTCGACCCCAACATGTCTCGAACAGCATGTTTAACCTCGGGGAATCTGGGATGCCTATGTATTAGGGATGTTACGGAGGTTCAATTACGATTCCGAAAGTTCGGAACTTCCGATTCAGTTTGCTCCTTCGATCTCAATTTCGGTTCCGATAAATTTTAAACGGAAGTTATATCGGAGGCTGATGTACAGTGACAGCGGCGGCCACAGTCAGCGTATACAGCCATTTTATTGTCCAAGACAGTCTAAATTAAATTTTAGGGACTGAAGACCCCGCAGTTAAGTCTCTTAAGCTTAACAAACATTTGAACAAACATTGCCGGTCGCGGTGGCCGAGGAGACTTAGGCGCTCCAGTCACGGTCTGCACGGCCACTACGGTCGGGGGCTCGAATCCCCCCTCGGGCATGGATATTTGTGCCGTCCTTAGTGTTAGCTAGTTCATAAGTACTTTGTAAGTTTAGGGACTGATGACCCTGTAGTTAAGTCCCATAAGCTTTACAAACATTCGAACAAACATTTTGTTGGGCGTCTGGATGTGAATGGTTCTGATAACACAGAGGAAATGGTGTTCTTGCTCCCGAAAAATTCCTTCCAATTATTTCTCTTCTTTCAGGAGTTTCTCTCTTTTGCTTGCACTTTATTGCATTAAAAAAATTCTACTGTCACTTGATGTTTGTATAATTTCAGTGCAGTCGTACGTTCATCAGTAATGACACCTAGGACTAACGCTGGAATTTTGTTATTTGTCAGAGTGCACTGGTTTATACCAGGGCCGGCCAGAAATTCTGTACATATGTAACTTCCGTGTCCAAGTGTGAACCCGAAACCGTCGCCGCTGCCGGCCGCAGTGGCCGAGCGGTCTGCGGCGTGCCCGTCACGGTATGCACGGCCGCTGCGGTCGTGGGTTCGAATCCCTCCTCGGGCATGAATGTTTCTGCCGTCTTTAGTATAAGCTACTTCCCAAGTGGTTTGTAAGTTTACGGACTGATGACCCCGTAGTTAAGCCCCCATAAGCTCTACAAACATTTAAATATTTGAATCGTCGCCGCTCCCGTAGTGTGTCTATGCACAGATGTCACTGCTCTCGCATTACCCAATATACTGACTGCAGCGTTCTAGTCTGCATTTGGTACACGCGTCTAATCACATCCGACAAACATGCTGTTTTCGACATTTTTTTCCTATCGAAGAATTTACTTAATGAGCACAGTAGAGAAAATTTTATTCCAATCAGTGACGATCTTTTGTAATGGTGGAAAGTGAATACAAGATTTCAACCTCTGTATACGATTGTCCGCCAATATTTGCCGTCTCCACAAAGCTCAGTAGAAAAAAAAAAGTTCAAATGTTTGTTTGTAAATCTATCGGTGCAAACTGCGTGGTCATCAGTCCGTTGCTTATTACAAACTACTTAAACTAAGGTAAACTAACCGAAGGACAACACACACACACACACACACACACACATGCCCCAGGGAGGACTCGAACCTCCGACGGCGAGCAACCGAGTGCTCCGCAGCGAGGCGCCTTAGACCGCTCGGCTACTCCATCGCGGCAAGCCGCTGTCATAAGAGTTTTTTCACCTACTCTAATTACGATCCCCTCTTTTATTACGCTATTCCAGAAAGTATTTTTCTTGTAACGACTGATATCTCCTCCAACGCAATGCCATGTTTGTTTTCTAGAGCGTGCTCCGCAGTTGCTCTCAGGATAACGTAATCGGAAACATCTTTTGGTTGTTTGTAAACAAACGATCTCAGTGTCGGCCTTGCAATAAGGGTGCAACATACTTCATCATAGACACAAAAAAATTATTTTTGACATACGCATATCCACATGATGTTTAAATATTAATAGAATTTGGTAAACGATACTGTCAGGAACAAGTGGCGTACTTGTGTGAACTGACAACGCTCGCTTTAGTTCGCTGTCATCGCTTCGTCGAAGAAATAGTATACGCCTTCAGCAGTTTACGGAAACGTTAAAAAAAAGTCGGCTGTAAAACTTCGGTGAAACCGTTCAAACTAAATAAGAGACATGAAGTTGGGCTCTGGATGTGAATGGTTCTGACAACCGTATATACACAGAGGAAATGATGTCCTTGCTCCCGAAAAATTCCTTCCAATTATTTCTTTTCTTTCAGAAGATTTTTCACTTTTGCTTGCACTTTATTGAATTAAAAAAAGGAACAAAAAACAAAACAAAAAAATCCCTGTCACTTGATGTTTGTATAATGTCAGTGCAGTCATACGTTCTTTCGCCTCGTTTCTGCATTCTTCATCCCACCAGTCTGGCGCTTTCCTGTCTTGGTTTGTTCTGCTGAACAGATATCTTCGCTGCTTCCTCAACGTTTTTTTCTGCATTTTATGTAATCCGACAACGGGTTTCCAAGCTGTTCATTATGTGTGCTATACCGTTTTATATTTACGCCAGTCTTTTTCATCTGTACCTGAAGTGAATTTCGAGGTGTAGTTTCCTTTACGCACAGTTTAATCCTTACGATATCATATCTCCTGAACAATTTGCCCTAATTTTTTGGCTATGTGCAGTGGAATACAAGGGAAACTGTATGCAAACTGTTGCGACTAGAGCTAACAGTAAATAGGTAATGAATTAAACCTTAGCGCAATGCGGCGCTTTATCGACCATTTCGTCGGTTATGACATCACATCTCCGGAACTAAGTCGCGTTCTACAATAAAAATCCTGAAGGTGTATTCAGGAGTGTATACAAACACATAAATGCACTTAGTGGCGTAGACGTAATAAGGTGAATGTCAAACGGACTGTTCTCTGGGTCGTAAGTACAGAATTGCAGCTTGTCTGTACATTCATATCTTTTTCGGCATTGTTGTGCATTGTCAGTCATGTTGTAATTTTGCAAACAAATTTCCATCACTTTGTACATGACAAAACATGGCTTGCTCACTTTTCGTTTTGAATTTTAGGTCAATGTGCTACGTAACAGGTTGTTATGAGAGCGGAATCGAAGCGTATATTCTTTTCCTCTTCTAGTAACGTTCTCGTAAGACCGATATTGTAATTTGTCGATAAACGAATTGTGAACACCTATGGTTGGCACGTTATACAGCTGAAGTTCAACTTCCAGGTAGTACCCAGGTCATCGCTGTGGAAATCTAGCGTAATTTTAAACTTTGCTCGTCTTGCCGACCTTACACTTCTCGACCAGATTTGAGATACTGGAAGCACATAATGAATCCACTCTTAAACCAGGAAAACTTCTTCAAAAATTGTTTCAGAAATGTGACTGATCTTATGAGCCAAGAGAAGGCCTAATCCAGGATCTCCACAGTGCAGAATTACGTCGCTGACTTCGGGGTCACTTACGTGCAATGGAAGGAGACAAGACATTTGTAAGCTTTTTAAGTGTGCATAGCAGTCAACATCAGTACTTGTTCGGAAGTGAATTTCAAGACTTAACGTTTGTTTCTGAAATTGTAAACCTGTTAATCAATAAATATGCTAAGTTCTCAATGCCAGACTGTAAATTTGATGCTTTAATGAAGTATAGAATATGACAAATGTTTTCAAATACATGTTTCTGTGATTTCAGTAAAACAACAGAAAGATGATGGTCTTTGGAAGTAATGAAAAAGTCAACTTATCAGTCACATTCATATGTGATAGTCACAAATAACTCGCGATACGATACTGACTTATTCGTTAATAAAACACAGATGTATATCAAATATAATTATTTACTAATTTAAAATGAAGAGGTTGACGGAGAAGAGGATTTCTTTGAGAGCCATGTCGATCTGCCTGAGGGGCGCGCTCTCAAGGAAGGCTTCGGTAGCCTATCAAAGCTCGTGTTCACTGCTCTCTATCTGCATTTTTCATAATAGAGCCTATGTATCTTTGAAATCATGAAAAACCATTGGAATCACTGCTACCAGTATGGTGTGTTACTCTGAGACAAAGGCACAGACCAGCATAGCTTGCCTACATTCCTAGTGTAGTGTCGAGCCGCTTCAAACGAGACATAAGACCGTTGTCGAGGAATATATTTAGAATGAAGGTAAGCGGTTTGGCTTTTATCCCACAGGAAAATACATCACTGCTAGTAATGATTCAAAAGTTCTTTCGTACTTTCAAGTGCACGACAAAAATTATTATGTTAGGAATGAAGGCAGGCTATGTTGATCCGACTTTATTCGTAGCAGTGATTCGATCGCTTTTCATACTTTCAAGCTACGAAGAATAATAACTATATTAAGAATGAAGGCAAGCTATGCTGGTCGGTGTCTTTATCCCTGAGGAACACACACTACTAGTAGCAGTGATTAGAACGTTTTTCGTACTTTCAAGCTACGTAGAATAATGACTAAATATAGAATGGAGGAGAGCAATGTTGGTCTTTATACCTCAGGAACAGGCACCGCTGCTATCACTGATTCGAAAAAGTTTTTCGCACTTTCAAGGTATAACAAAAAATTACTACCTAGTTAGGAATGAAGGCAAGCTACCGGGTGATCAAAAATTCACTATAAATTTCAAAACTTAATAAATCACGGAATAAGAGGTAAAAATTGACACACATGGTTGGAATTGCATGGGGTTTTATTGGAACAAAAAAAAAAAAAGTTCAAAAAATGTCCGACAGATGGTGATTTATCTGATCAGAAAAGCAATAATTAGTATAATAAATTAAGACAAAGCAAAGATGATGTTCTTTACAGGAAATGCTCGATAGGTTCACCATCATTTCTCAACAATAGCTGTAGTCGAGGAATAATGTTGTAAACAGCACAGTAAAGCATGTCCGGAGTTATGGTGAGGCATTGGCGTCGGATATTGTCTTTCAGCATCCCTAAGGATGTCGGTCGATCACGATACACTCACGACTTCAGGTAACCCCAGAGCCAATAATCGCACGGACTGAGGTCTGGGGACCTGGGGACCTGGGAGGCCATGCATGACGAAAGTAGCGGCTGAGCACACGATCATGACCAAACGACGCGCGCAAGAGATCTATCACGCGTCTAGCAATACTTTGGTTATTTTTTATTTCTTTTTTTTTTCTAATACAACCCTATGTCATTCCAAGTATGTGTGTCAATTTTTACCTCTCTATCTACATTATTCCGTGATTTATTAAGTTTTCAAATTTATACTGACTTTTTGATCAGCCGGTATACTGATCTGTCTTTATCCTCGAGGAAGCCACATTACTGGTAGCAATGATACGAACAGTTTCTCATGCTTTTAGGATACGAGAAAAATGGCTATTTTAGGAATGAAGCAAGAAGCTATGTCGGACTTTGTTTTAATCCCTGCGAAAGACATACTACACGTAGCAGTGATTCAAATGGCTTTCCGTACTTGCAAGGTACGACAAAAAAATCACTACATTAGGAATGAAGGCAAGCTACGCTGGTCTCTGTCTTTATCCCAGAGGAACACACCCTACTGGTAGCAGTGATTCCAATGGTTTTTCATGCTTTCAAAGCCACAGAGGCTCCATTATGAAAAATGCAGACAGAGAGCAGTGAACACGAGCTTTGATAGGCCACTGAAGCCTTCCTTGCGAGCGCTCCCGCCAGTCAGAGCGACATGGCTCTCAAAGAAAGCTGCACTCAATTATCGGCTCCTGTGACGGGCCTTTGTAGTTATAGCTAATCGTTCAAAGGCGTTCACTGCGCCTAATCGATAAATCCGTATTATTGTGATCCGCTTACCAAGAGAGAGAGAGAGAGAGAGAGAGAGAGGGAGGGAAGTGCTATTAATTATTCAGCCGTTTAACCGTCGCGAGTTAGGCAGCGGTGCATGCATTTGGAAGCCCTCCGTGGCGCGCAGATGGAAGAAGTGTTGTCGACTGGCTCTACAGTGGTGGAGGGGGTGTTGGGGGGGGGGTTGGGAGTAGTGGTGGGGAGACGTAGGGAGGGGTGGGGGGTGGTAGGTAGCTGCTTAGCCGGCGCAGGGAGGGACGGCGAGCGACAGGGAAGCGGCGTGTCGGCGGCGGCTGGCGGGAGATTTGTCGGCGGTGGCGTGGCAGCACTGGCGCGCTCTCACGCGCGCCGTTTACCGTAAAGCACGGACAAGCCGGCCGCGTCACGTAAATTATGACGCATTACCGTCGCCCCAAAGCGACGGCATACGCGCGGGCGCACACACATCCACGCGCGCGCACGCGCGGGGGCCTATCCGTTGCGCAATCTACGCCGCTGGCAGCGAGGGAGGGTCCATCAATTAGGGGCGCTATGCGACCGGCATCCGGTGTCGCGGCTCGCCAGTTTTCTCCGGCATAACGCCCGTTCCTTCCGCTCCCGCCCCCTCGCGTCGCTGCATTCTTCCTCTTTTCTCCCCCGTCTCGCGCCCCTTACGCGCCATACAACCCGTGCCGAACCCATCTTCCTGTCCTTTTTCCTTCGTTCGCAGCCAGCGTTCATACTGCTTAGAGACCTGACGCGATATCTCACGGCGGGCGCTCAGTTAGGCCCTTTCTACACGGGGAGTGAGACCTTACGAGATTACCCGTGATGCACCGGTCACGCCGGCCGCGTACAGTGTAGACGCGCCCACTTGCACAAGATGGGCGCATACGATCGCTAGTAGACGGAATAGGATGGATCCTATTTCCACGCGTATGGAAGTGCTTCGCGAATCCGCACGCCCTTTGCTTGGTTGCGTCTAATACAAAATGGTCCATAAATTGATGAAAGAATTTTTGCAAACGCACCGAGAAACGAATTTGTCCATCTATGAAATGAATGTGCCTACCCCTCTTTTGGTTGCTGTGGCAATTGTAGAATGAACGTTGGAAACAAAATGTCAGAAAATCATTTATGGTATAACCAGTGAAGTTATTACACTTTTGGTCCTTTTTCTGCACAAACATAAACATCAGATGGTTTACCGACTATGCAGCATGTGATGTTTATTATTCTTTATTATTCACGTATGGGCCCAATAGGACCATGCGAAGTGCAATTAGTCAATGTCACTTTTGATGGTTGGCCTTCCTTTAAGCACAAATTTATTTCATTCTTTAAGACTGAAATCTCATTTTCTAGTCCGACCACGGTGTTCCAGTCCGTTTACTAATTTCGCTCTGACCAATTTTCCATTCAAATATATTTTGCATGAATGTTTTTCTATCTGTAATGCCTGCCTTAGCTATACCGACTAGTTTAAGATTCTTCTTAATCCCAGCGATACTTTTAATTGGTTAAATTTGGGCCAATCTTTTGTATTCATAGAATCCTACTAGACGTCGTATCAATCTAGTATGTACCATTCTTTTAATGTGCCTATTATATTTAAGTCTTCGTTTTCTCGTGTCACCATGTTTATCTGTGCAATCGTCTATTTCCTTTATTAGGATACTTCGCAACCTATAAGCTTCTCCATCAGTGATTTTGGGGCCAAATATTTTCCTAATAATCTTTGTTTCGAATTTCTGCAATGTCCCTCTTTCTGTTTAAAATTAAAGTTTCTGTACTACCAAGAATCGACAGATAAATCAGTGAAAATGTCTTGATGTAGATTTGCTCTACGTTTGTTTGGATCTCATATTAACACTAAAATGGTCGCGTAGAATCTCACAGATACATATTATCGGAATAGACAACCCGCGAGTCAGCGGATATAAATATTCTGTTGTTAATTTTCATAAAAATAAATGTTCAGTTGCTATTATTGCAATACTTAACATGATTTTCCCCTCGTTTTGTTTACTTTTTCACTGGAGCATCTGATCTGACGTTAATTAAGGGTTACGGTGGAATGTTGACCCTGTATCTCGCAGATACAATGCGACGACTGATGTTCCTCCTAGTGACGCGACCATTGCAGTGTTAACAGCTATATCTCTGTATTCAATAAAAATTGTACACGTGTTATATGAAATTTTTAACGCAATTTCTCTGTAGTATCACTTGTAAAATACTTACGACTGTATTGAAAGTAAGTACATCAACTTCCGTATTGACGTAGTGACATAATGATAAAAAAAAAATAGCGTCTAGAACTCTAATATTGTCTTTATGTATAATGTCGTTGCGGCATATGCCATCATCAGATCTGTAATTAAAATGAAAGGAAGGTAGAAGATACAACTGTTAGTTGTTCAATATCAAGCTCAAAAGTAAGCTTCATTACACAAATTAAAAAGTAAAATCTTTGCTACAGCGTATTTAAAAATGTTCACTCACCGAACCTGTACAAATTTACCTGTTACAGAGCGATTTCCCATCTTTAGAAGAGCAGCAGATGTCGGAAAAATTCACAATTTGCGAAATACTTATATCTAAATATCACTTAAAAACCTCTGAACTTGCGTAGAAAAGTTCAATGTCAGTGATAAAATTTGTACCTAGTACAGGCGACGACGTAATTCTTGTTTATATATAGTAGTTGACAGGTGGCACTAGTGTAGGGTGGTGACTACCAGATTTTATATAATGTTCAAATGTTTGTAAAGCTTATGGGAGTTAACTGCGGGGTTATCAGTCCCTAAACTTACAAACTACTTATGAACTAACGTATACTAAAGACGACACAAACATCCATACCCGAGGTAGGATTCGAACCTCCGACGCGGGAGGTCGCGCGATCCGCAACGTGGCGCTCCAGACCGCTCGGTTACTGCCGCGCGCCCCAGATTTTGTAATTACAGTGAAACGCAAATTTTGAAGTTCGTAGTATCGTGCTTACCACATGAGAAGCTAATGAAAGTAGCATGTAATTTTAATCACTGTAAATGTAGTTTTAAAAAATGTTTGATTAATGTCTTCTTTTATCAAACTTAATTATAGGAAAAGTAGTATAATAAACATAGAAATTTTTACGTGAATCTAACAGTTTATGTATTAGAGACAGACAAACGGAGGATATGAAAGAATTTAGATTTAGGAGATATGAGATATCACTATCAGGAACAATATATACATTCTTTTTTACTCCACGCTTTTCAATTTACCCTTTCAATTCGATAACTTATAGCAGCTACCGTACCGAATTATCATTGTAAAGATTTATTTTATTTTCATTATTTACCAAATATTTCGATATTTTTTTCCGTTTCAACACTTAAACAATTGAATGCTGGAGGACCAGTACGCAAGAAACGGAACGGGCGTTGCGCTTATGAGCGTTGGAGCATGTCTACTGAAACATTCGGGATGCTACTACAATATTGGCAACGTTTCTTTCGTAGTTCGTTCACTTTAAATGCTCTTGTCTTCGCAATTCAGTTCACTTCTTTTTTAATGTACGTGCAATAATTACTGAATCAGCAGACAGAATAGCACCTATCAATTTATAACCCTGATAAACTTGGAAAAAATGTAGTTTGATGCACCATCTATTTAGAATGGTTGGAAATCCTTGAGAAATTCTTCAGACATAAAACAGGATAATAAATCAGCCCGTTAGAACAGGGAGATAAAATTATTTACTTAACAAGGACAAAAAGCGAGTGAAACGAACGTTAGTTTTTAGTTGATGTAGAATTTTTTATAATATAATGGAAATAAAACATACAGTGACTTACTCCTTGCATTATTCTGCTTGAACAAAAATTGAGTTATGGGTTATCTCGTTCCAAATAGGCAGATATTTAAAGACCGAAATGGAGAGACTCAAGCCGATCGAGATTAACCCAGAAAGTAGTTTTGATACCGCAAAGTACCTATACTTCGGCTTCGATGCCACTGTTTCTTACGACACTACTATTCTTTCGATATCGTGTTTATATTTATTTCTGTACTACGGAACATGTTTTATGCATGTTTCCGGAGACGAAAATCTTGTTACTAGTAACCGATGTGTATTTCGGAAACAGAGATTCTTTGCAAAACAAACGACGCGCTGTTCCTCAACAAAATGCTGAGTTAACTGTTCATGTTGACGGCGTATTCCTTGACAGTTTAATTCCTTCTTTTTTTTTCTCTCTCTTTTTTTTTAATAAATGTTTGTATAGTCTATGGGACTTAACTACGGGGTCATCAGTCCCTAAACTTACAAACTACTTATGAACTACTTACGAACTACGACGGCACAAATATCTATGCCCGAGGGGGGATTCGAAGCCCCGACCGTAGTGGCCGTGCAGACCGTGACTGGAGCGCCTTAGTCCCCTCGGCCACCGCGTTGCTTTACTGTCGGAAGGCATTCGATACCGTCCCACGCTCTCATTTTGCCAACAAAATACTAGCTTACCGCGTGTCGAAAGACATTGGTTATTGGGTTAAGGTTACTTGTTCTCTTGGAATATTGCATATAGCTTCTCACACCCGCTTCCGTATAAACACAAAACTGCACACAACTTTCCGATGAAATGCACTGTAGCCAATTTAAGAGACAATTTCGCAGACAATTTGACATGAAGTGTACCGGTTTTATACAATCTAATGTAAACATCGAACGCTGTACGAGACTTTTTGCAAAGGGCGTTTTTTTTTTGTTTTTTTTTTAGGAAAGTTCTAATGCCAGAATGCTGCCAAAGGTCTACAAGGTATTAACGACTGATACGGAAACTGGCAGGTGATGTCTTATGTAAAAATATCCAACATATTGCGTATAAACGACCGAAGAGAGTTTTACTGCTCTATTAATCTACTGGAATAAGTCACTCAAAAAGTAACAATCGTAAAATACATAGGACTACTTGAATGACTTCGAAGGAACTGACGTCGTTAAACAAATGATAAGATAAACAAATGTCCTACCAAGATTCATTGAAAGACTCGAAATTCTCTCTCGGTAGAAGTGACATACAAAAAGCTTTTTATCGATTATTGATTTTCGTATTCACGCACTATAAAATCCTAAAATATGCACCATATTACTAAACATGCTCTATGCGGCGGCAAAATGATGTAAATATGAGGTATCAGAAATCAGTTCTGTATGTTTATTTTCGTCTAAACTAGTACACACCGACAAATTTCTCTGACTTGTCTTCGATTTAGCTCATGCTTTTATAATGAAACATTTTTATAAACAGAAAATTACCTTTCTACTTCAGAAATAAAGTGACAAATGAAAAAGTTCAGTGAAGATATTTCGGAGATTGCCAGAAACCGTAAGTAAACTTTGTTCAAATGTTTGTTAACCTATTGGACCAAACTGCAATGGTCATCAGTCCCTAGACCGAGAAACTATATAAACTAACTTTCACTAAGGACCACAGATACACCCAGGACCGACGGAGGACTCGAGCCTCCGTCGGTAGTAAACTTTCTAATTCGACTAAATTTTGCTGCAGCTGACTTCATTAAATCTCTCGCAGAACGTTAATCAGCCTCTTGCCTTTATTAGTGACAATTATCGAACAATTATATGTGCCGAATGGAAACGGCTTACTGGATTCGGAATGGAAACGGTTTACTGGATTCTTGTTGCCGAGCTTTACACAATTTTACAGGTAGCATCTTGCTAAAGATTTCTCAAAGTTTTCACTAGTTCAGTCTATAATTTTTTCATTTGGAGGCAAGGAACGGGACATAGCGGCGATGCGTAGTGCGTTTAGAAATGTACGGTTCGTGCTACGATTTCAAAGCTCACGTACAATAATGTCAGAGCTCATGTACATCAATTCGTCGCTTTCTCCGTAGACAGCAAGGAATACAGTAGTAAGAGAAGGCACGGAGTATATTGATTTCTAGCGACGTCCACCGAGCCGACCTAGGCAACACCGCCTAGAGAGAAGGTTCTAGTTGTGATTCCAGAAAATTTATGTAATATGTATTATAAATGTCTAAATTCATGGGAGGGGGAATTCCTGGGGAGGTTATATTCAAGCGGGGGAGGGAGTGGAGGGGAAAGGAGGGAGCACGTAATGTATGCGGAGGGGAGGGATTAGGGCCGATAGGATGGGTAAATATCAGCACGGAGGGCCTCATCTGGAAGAGGGAGGTGTCGAAAGTTTCTCTGGGAGAGGATGTGGAGAGTTTGAAGGTGTAGGGAAGGAGGGTACCCTGCTATCGGTGCGACAGTAGTCTCAGGGTTCAAGAGGAGGGGTGAAACCAGAAGGTTACAGGATTCTATTTTGTGGATGGTGTATATGATGCGATTATGGTCAAGGAACTTTAGAAGGTGAGGAAAAGGAATGAGATCATAGAGAATCCGCTTGGGGGGAAGGGAAGTGGATGCGTGGCGCTCTAGGATTTGGAGGAATTTATAGTAGGTGGGGAAGGCTGAAACCTAAGTGGGATGGAAACTGCAAAGGACGGGACGCATCAAGGAACGGCAGGTGTGTAGAATTGTGGAGGGGTCGAGTCCCCATGTCCGGCCGGAGAGGAGCTTGAGGAGGTTAAGACGGGAGACGGATTTTTGATGGTGAAATTCCATTTTTTTCTTTATTGTAATTTTACAGTGAATATGATACATGAGGCTGGCAGCAGCATTAAGTGCCGCTCTTCAGCTGAGAGAACGTAAAATACATGAACATGAGGAATTAAAACATGAAGCGGAGTTAAAACAATAGAGATTTAAAACATAGACAAGACGATAAAAATCGGAGCAATGACAGTTGTAACAGATGAATAAGACAGATGTAGTCAGTTAAAATAGTGAGCCACAGTGACACTGAAAAACACGTAGTATGACATCAAAACACAGACAAGACGAAGAGCACTTGGAGACAATGTTAAAAACGTATCGATTGTGACACTTGTTGGGATGCGGCGGACGCAGATAAAAGACACACACTGATGCACTGTTATACACAAGCACTGTTAAAACGATGGTGCAGGACCCCAACGGATAGGGAGGGAGAGTAGGAAGGGCGAGGGAGGGGATAGGGAGAGGGTAGAGAGGAGGCTAGGGACCACAGCGCTGGAAGAGGAACAACCAAGCGGGGAGACAGAATAAAAAGGGAAGAGGATTGTAGGACGGGTATATTTCAGGACAGAGGGTGTCATCTGGGAGGGGGAGGTGGTGGAAGTTACCTTGGGAAAGGATGCAGAGTGTTTGGAGGTGAAGGGAGGGAGGGACACAACGTTAAAGGCGTGGTAGAGGCGCGGGGTTGGTGAGGGTGGGATATACCAGGGGTTTCAGGAGTCTATCTTGCGGTTGGTGTATAGCATCCGGATGTGTCCAAGTTATTGCAGGAGATGGGGCAACGGGATAAGGTCATATAGGATCCGCGTGGGGGAGGGAAGGCGGATGCGGTAGGCGAGCCGGAGGGCGTGGCGTTCGAGGATTTCGAGGGTTTTGTAATAGGAAGGGGGAGCGGAAATCCAAGCGGGATGGAAACTGCAGAGGACAGGACGCATGAGGGCGCGGTAAGTGTAGAGTAAGGAGTTTGAGGAGGGGCTTTCTGGGGGACAGTGCAGAGGTGTGGGATCCAGGGGAGGGAGCGATCGAGGGTTAGACCGAGCTATTTGAGAGTGGTGGTGTGGCGGATGCGACGGGTGTGGGGGGGTAAGGTAGAACGTGAAATTCCAAACATAGTACACTCTTAGAAGGGGGAAGCAATACGAAAAGACCATGGACGTACAAATGGAGAGATCTCCGTGCACGCGAAAAATGGTTAACCGTCGTGCTTCCCGTGCAGAATTTGGGAGTGTAATAAAAAAGGGCGGAAGTGAAGCGGCATACGAAGTGCCCTAGGCAGCAGAAGGCGGGCCGCGGAGTAGAGATGCGTGTGCAGATATAGTTCCGCGGACGGGCGGCAGAGGCGCTGGCGACTAACTGCGCCTGAGTTATACGGGGCCGCGCCTGCAATTACACGTGTACGCGCCGGCTATTACAGTCCGTTATTATAAGCGGCGGGCGTTCTTTCTGCGCCCGCTATCTGCTATCGCATCAGCCGCGGGGAGGATGTAATTGGGGGCAGCCTTTTAACATAATAGACGTCACGCGACGCCAGAGTGTATTGCGCTGCCGGACGTACACTCTGTCGCGACAAATCCAGGGCGGCTGCGGTTTTGCCGCCGCTGCGGAATACAAGGGCAGGCATGCGAGCGTCGAGCACGCACCGCGCTTCAGCCGAACTGCGCAGCGTCAACAATTCCTTCAAAATGTTCAAATGTTTGTAAATCTATCGGACCAAACTGCGTGGTCATCAGTCCGTAGCTTACGAACTACTTAAACCTAGGTAAACTAACCTAAGGACAAACACACACACCCATGCCCCAGGGAGGACGCGAACCCCCAGCGCGAGCAACCGCGCGCTCCGCAGCGAGGTGCTTTAGACCGCGCAGCTACTCCACCGCGGCCGTTCAAATGTTTGCTAAGCTTATGGGACTTAACTACGGGGTCATCAGTCCCTAAACTTACAAACTACTTACGAACTACCTTATACTAAAGACGGCACAAATATCCATGCCCGAGGGGGGATTCGAACCCCCGACCGAAGTGGCCGTGCAGACCGTGACTGGAGCGCCTCAGTCTCCTCGGCCACCGCGGCCGTCAAAAATTCCTTAATGACGGCTTCAGCTGAAGAGGTCCCTCGAAACTGCTGTATACAGTCAAACCTCGATATATCGAACTCTAGGGAAGGCAAAACTAATTCTATATCTCGAGGGTTCGATATAACGAGGTATTCCAGAAAAAAAAGCCAAGACTTTTTATTACTGTACTTAATGTGCAGGGTAATCTGATATTTTTAAATTTTGTTATTTACAGTGGCACTTTCCCCTCCCATTTTTAGTAAAATAATACCGTGTCTTTTCCTGAAATTTTCGAGCCATCCATTACTTGCACGAAACGTATCGTATTTGTATCCAAATGCCGCTGCCAAATAATCTGCCTTTTGTGTTTTGACGCCATCGCACAACTGTACTATGTATCTAGGCAATTCTCGCACCAGTTGTCAGTTATCCCATTCTCGAGTCCCACAAAAAAAAAAAAAAAAAAAAAAAAAAAAGGAAAGAACGTAAAATACGACTTAAGAATTAAGATGCGAACTCACAAAACAATTATCCCATCTAGGATAACTTACCTAAAAATTAAAATGAATCAGTCATTAGGCAACGTCAATCTTAAAATATATACAGCTTCGATGCTTTGTCATGCAGCAATCTGACTTGTTGTCGGTTTGAAGAATCACTATGAACTGCCGTGTAGCTGCACTGTTGTTTCAGCGATAATCTATGAGCAGCTACAAGTCAAAGATGATTGACGGCCTGACTCCCTCGGAGGGGCCAAGGGCGTTTCAAAAAAATTATTTAAGGAGGCGCTAAAATGGGTCTGAAGCATGACTGCATAGCTGGAGTTCTATAACTACCATACAAATTTTGCTATTTCTCTAGGAGGATATTATTAAAATGGGCACACAATTGCCCTTTGGACAGTTTCGTCTTTTCATTTAATACGTTGTTCGACTCTTTCTTTATTGCGCAGAATATCTTTACCTCTTCTAAATTAGAGGCCAACCATCCTTTGTCTTCGTAGTGTAATGCCCTCATACTATCATTGGTGCTCCCCAAGGAGTGTTTTTCTTCCTTCAGGTGCCCAGTAACCGCCGATGGCCATTTTCACTGTTGTACTCACTGAATTTGAGGCACTTGAAGGAAGAAAAACACTCCTGGGCAACATCAATGATAGTATGAGCGTCTTACAGTAGAAAACAAAGAATGATTGCTCTCTAATTGATACTGGTTTCATTGACCAACTCATCCTCTTTTCAATATTCACATAGGAGCTAGATTTGTAGGAAATCGGTTAAATAAAGGACTTTTAAATAGTCACTAGATGACATTTTCAGATATGGGTTTTTCGTCAATATATTATGTCCACACTCCCCTCTAAAAATCTTTTATTACGGGCATTTCCTATCAACCCGCATGCGATGTTCCTGAACCGTCCTGCTGTGTTTGGAAACAAAGTGCAGGTACATTTTATGTGAAAGGATACACAAGTATTCTACTGCAGGAGTTCCTAAAATGTAAACACTAAGCTTTGCCACATCATTTCGTGTTTATGTTCAGAGAGAATAACTGTACAAAAATTCCGAATCACAGTCACCTACCTTTTGAAATCCACAGCCGCTGATGGAGAATACAACTCGGCCAAACGCATAAAAATTAACCGAACAACAGGGATCACAAAACGCGCAAATATTATTCAGATTTTGACGACACAAATCCAGGAATGAAATATTTCATTTACAAATTACAGCGGTATTGCTGGTGCTACCGAGTGAAGATTTTATCCCGCGAAACTCATTAATTTTATATTTATGTACTTTGCGTAGCAAAAAAGGAAACAGATGAATTTGGTGGTGATGATTTAATCCTGGCAAACAAACTCGGCTGATACCCGCGGCTACGCGGGCATTATATTTATCTGCAGATGCGACCCGCGTTGTAGCGATGCGCGCTTAATGCCGTCACAAAGTAATCCCAACAAAGCAATCAATCGAATTAAAGTTTCATGTATCATCATCGGCTCACTGCGACTCCCTAATTTGTCATGCTTCCGACTGGTATCCGTGGCGCGCTTCATCCACTACGGATTTCGCAACAGCTGCAGTTATATCGGGAAAAACAGACGGTAATACACTTTCCATAATTAGTGTATAATCGGGCGGATATAGAGTAATAGTTACTGCGGACGGGAATTTAGACGGAAAATGATGATTGACATCACACGACTTTCATTCGGTCTGAAATGGCGCTTCATTATTTTAATTTATGCCCTTGTCGACTAGTGTGAAATGTTGATGAGGCTGTGGGACGAATTATTTAGGATCAATAACAGGCAAGTGTGTAGCTCGTTATCCTGCGACTAGTTGTACCATCTCGCCGTGCGCCACATGAAGAAATCGAGTTTATTCTGAATACTAGACAGTATATTAGCAATACCTTTCCCTTATATATTTAACAATTATCGTAATATTTTTCGTCTTCGTTGTCTTTAGTTACTTGGAAAATTTGTGTTCAAAAATGTTCAAATGTCTGGAAATCTATCGGACCAAACTGCATGGTCATCAGTCCGTAGCTTACAAACTACTTAATCCTAGGTAAACTAACTTAAGGACAACACACACACCAATGCTCCAGGGAGGACTCGAACCTCCACGGCGAGCAACCGCGCGCTCCGCAGCGAGACGCTTTAGACCGCTCGGCTACTCCACCGCGGCGGAAAATTTGTGAAGGTTTATTTGTGTCTATTGCAAGTAAATGAAAGGCGTTTTTCGTGCCAATCGCGTTTCGATTCTTTATTTGTGAAGTATCATCAGTGGCGGTTTTGTGGTGTTACTTCATATGGCTCTTTACGGAGCTCTGTGTATATGCCCCAGATGGATGGATTTATTTATTTATTTTTAGGAAAACATTAATTTCATCACTTCACTCTGTATTCGTTGTGCTAAGAGTACATGCTTCATGTGAATGTATTTTATTTTTTTTATTTTATTTTACTTATTTATTTATTTATTGTTCTTGATGAACACATTCACACAGTGAAGTTACGAAATAAAAGAGTTAATCAAGAGCAAAGTAAATAAATAAAATAAAATAAAATAAATCCATCCATATGGGGCATATACACACTACTCCACGAAGACCCAGTGAAGTGACGAAATAAAAGTGTAACACTACAAAAGCGACACTGATGAAGCTTCACAAATAAAGAAGCGAAATGGGCATGGCACAAAAAACGCCTTTCATTTAGTTGAAATACACAGAAATACATCTCCACAAAAAATTAAAATTCATTGTTTATTATGCCGTCTTATTTGTGATTTAGTTTCTTTTTTTTTTTTTTTTTTTTTTACGGTCAGTTTCGATGAAAGTTAATCATGCTCAGATATGAAAACTAAGTAAAAAAAATATAATATTTTGAAACAAATAGCAAAAGATTGGAGATAAATGTTTGGTTTATTTACGTAGTTGTGTGACTAAATTAACTATGCAGCAGTAGACTACGATTAAAATAGGCAACTTTTTAAGGGAAGGAAAGCGGGGAGTTGGTCGGAGGGATTGAGATGGGGAGACAATGCCCGGAAAAAAGAAATGAGAAGGATGATTTGAGGATAGTCCATGTACATACAGCAAAGCTCTATAGAAATTTCAGTAGAAACGATCGTCTTATGGCAAAATTATGCTACAAATATAAAACAAAGAAAACATAGAACTGTGAACGCTATAAAATGAAGTAACAAATAGAAAAGAATAGAATGCGACAATCATAATTTATTTGCCTCGAGGTAGAGGAGTTGTATGACGCACACGTTTTGGGAGACATGATCTATGGAATGAATGTAAGAAAGAAGCTTATAATTGCAACCATTATCTACTATAACTGGCATATTTAAATTTACGATTCTTTGCAGTCTTTTTATAGCAGATTTTTACACGAGAACAACAAACAGTTGACAAAAGCACCACTCTTACATAGGTTGCTTAAAATCCGCTAACCAGTAGGCTATCTGTGAAAACCTACCACTGAAAAAATTGCTGTAAATAAAAATGTATAGCAATGACCTGTTGTTTTGCTGCCATTAGTACAGATCAAATTTTGTTACGCTTGATACTGGCTATGGGACAGAAGCTTATCGTAAACGTAAAACGAGTGCAAATATCTGAAGGAAATATTCAAAGAGGTACTTACCGGCTGCTGAAAATGTGCAAGTAAACCTAGAAGACGCCAGTAACGTACGTCTTTCCCAACTCAGAATGTAACGAGGATATTTCCATCGTGCGGTATCAAATATACAACGTGCAAATGAACTACTGCTGAATGTCCGTTAAGCAGCTTCGCGCTGCTGGTTGGACAGTTACCGCGGTCTGAATGGACAATGTCAGACCTCTCCTGCATTAGGACCACGCTCCCGTGTTCCGTTCCGTCGATTACCCGCTGCTCTGAATGGCGTAACACTTCAATTGCCAGTTGTCCGTAACTCAGCAACACTCACTACACGCCAAATCAGGCCCATTGTCGAGACCAGGAACGAGCAGCAATGCATTCTCCCCTTCGTACACAAACAGGGTAAAATTAAAAAAAAAAAAAAAAGCTCGGGCGCTCCTCACACACACCCAGATATAACATCCAGTTAATTGACAGGAAACTGTAACACTTGAAACACACAAATATTTCACATTCTCCTCGCAAACCAACATCTAAGTCTCTACATCTACATGGTTACACTCTAGGTAAAACGTCCGGCAGAGGGTTAATCGAACCATTTTAATGCTATTTCCCTACCGTGCGGAAAAGTCATCTCTTTTCTTATGTTACCGGTTTTCCCACAGTCACTTTCGTACTGTTGTGTGCGTGAAACATATATATTTTAAGAAACTTGGGACTGATATTAAGGCATGTGTTTGCTACTAGTACATATCTTTTGCTAAGACATTGCTTCTGCTTCAGTCCTGGGGTGTTTTATACCATCTTTGCTACATCAGTCATACTTACGATAATTACAAGGGTACTAGAATTTGAGCCGCGGTGGAGTAGCCGAGCGGTCTAAGGCGTCTCGTTGCGGAGCGCGCGGTTGCTCGCCGTGGAGGTTCGAGTCCTCCCTGGGGCATGGGTTTGTGTGTTGTCCGTAGGTTAGTTTACCTAGGTTTAAGTAGTTTGTAAGCTACGGACTGGTGACCACGCAGTTTGGTCCGATAGATTTACAACTAGAATTTGATTTTCGACAAGTTTAGTGCCACCTTCTTAAAAGACGGCTTTAACCAAGTTTTGAAGTTCGTGATAACATAATTCTATTGCAATACTCGATACACCCACCTAAATTATTAATAATTGATCTATAAACAGTTAATACTTTTTTCATGAATTGTCATCAAGCAAACATTTGATAAAATAGCCTCTCTTGTATTATTTTCCTTCAAAACCCGAAAATTGGGAGTAGTGTACTTGTTGCTATTAATATGCATGCACTCATGGCTGAGTTACGTCCATCCTCATAACACAACTTCTTTTTTCTTTCTGACTAAATAGAAATATTGAAACATTTCGACCGTTTCGTGGGTATCAATAATTGTATATATGTCCACAAAAGGAAATGACGATTTAAATGCGGACGCATTCAAATGCTCGGTTCCTTGCGGAAATCCAGTATAGTCTGCGAGCATGAGAATCATTGCTCAGGGGGCTAGAAGTTGAGAATTTGGGTTAGAAGGTAAGAGTGCCTGGATAGTTTAATTGGTTAAGGCGACCGCTGGCCCAAAGTGGGAAATCCGCTTTCGAATCCTGGTCCATCACACATTTTCAATTTCGCCGTTGAATTTATTTTAATAACCCCCAGAAACTGTCGAAATGTTTCAATATTTCGATTTTGCGAAATTACGACCCTTACTGTCATCTAATGGACATGTCCGTAAAGAACAGACACCAAATCAGTAATAAGTTTTTTTCGTCTACCTAGGTCCCCTCTCCACCTTCCACCAGCCTCAGACATTCCTCCGTCCTGCTTTTGACCATCTCTTCCCCTCTATCACTCATTCTGCCTCCCTGCATCTCTTTTTCACGAACCTATCTCTGCCAATTTCCTCCACGTCGCTCAGTCCATTTACGTGCCTTCTAATATGCAGAAAAACATTTTTTTACTTAAATATGCACCAAAGCTGCTTTTATTTGAAATGCTGACGCCTAGTTTCGGGCTTTGCCCATTTTCTAAGTCACCTATTGCAGAGAACAAAGTGTTTTTTACATGAAAATACATCAATATGGCAATGTTATATTGACTGTACAAGTTGTAATTACTTACATTCATATATATATTTATATTTGGTTACTGTTTAGGTCACGCTGTTTGTTGTAATTACTTTGGTGTAATTTACAGAGCTGTTGATCCAAAGATGTTTTTATTAAATATTCTTTGTTTAATTTTGTTTGTAACAATATCGTTGGTTATATGCGGTGTGACAGAAACAGTACCATGACAAATATCGTATAATAAATTTTAGATTTCATTCCGAACTATTATAAGTGTAATAAATTGATTTGTGTACTATATTGTAATACAGGGATAATATTGTGGTCCTACTATAATTTATCGCGTTTTGTTGCACGTTTCTGTCCATTCCTCTATAACAGTTACGTCCATCCCCTGCATGACAAGCTGATTCTTCCTCCACAACACCTTTGACTTGCCGGCTGCCTTCATGTCAGGAGTAGACTCCGTAACCGGATTCGCTGAAATTTCTCGTATTTTATTCTGATGATCATTTCTACCTATGTAAGTGGGAGTCAACAATATATTTTCTCATTCGGAGGAGAATGTTGGCGATTGGAGTTTCGTAAGTAGCCCACGCCGCAGCGGTAAGCGCCGCTGTGCTAATGATTCGCATCTCAGATCCTGTATCATTTCCGTAACGCTGCATCCCCTGTATCGTGATAATACAAAACGAGCTGCCCTTCTTTGGACTCTTTCGATGTCCTCCATCAAACCCCCCTGATAAGGATCCAATCCTGGGCAACAATACTCCAAAAAAGGACAGACAAGCGTAGTCTATGCAGTCTCTTTAGTAGTTCTTTAGAATTTCTTTTCGTACTCATGTGGACGACTTTACACTTCTCATTATTTAGAGTCAATTGCCAATTTTTACACCATAGTGACATCTTATTCAGATCGTTCTGCAGTTGGTTTTGACGTTCAGATGACTTTGCTAGACGGTAAATGACGGCATCATCTGCAAACAACCTAAGAGAACTACTTAGATTTTCCCTTAAATCGTTTATGTAAATAAGGAACAGCAGAGGACCAATAACACTAACCTGTGGAACGCCCGATATCACCTCTGTTTTAATCGATGCTTTACCGTCGATTAATAGAAACTGTGTGCTATCTGACAAATCCCCTATCCAGTCGCAAATTTGGGGCGATATACCATAACCACGCAATTTGATTGAAAGCTGTTTGTGAGGTACGGTGTCAACAGATCAAAAAAAAAAAAAAAAAAAAAAAAAAAAAAATAAATAAATAAATAAATAATAATAATAATAATAGTAATAATAACAATTCAAATGTTTGTAAATCTATCGGACCAAACTGCGTGGTCATCAGTCCGTAGCTTACAAACTACTTAAACCTAGGTAACCTAACCTACGGACAAACACACACACCCATGCCCCAGGGAGGACTCGAACCTTCACGGCGAGCAACCGCGCGCTCCGCAGCGAGGTGCTTTAGACCGCTCGGCTACTCCACCGCGGCATGTGTCAAAAGCCTTCTGGAAATCAAGAAATACGGAATCGATTTGCGAACCCTTGTGGATAGCACTCATCACTTCGTGTGGGTAAAGAGCTGGTTGTGTTTCGCATGAACGATATTTTCTAAATCCGTGTTGACCTTGGGTCAATAGATCATTCTGTTCGAGATAATGCATAATATTTGAATACAGGATAAGTTCCAAAACCAAAAATAAAAAAAAAATGTTCAAATGTTTGTATAGCTTATGGGACTCGACTACGGGGCCATCAGTTCCTAAACTTACAAACTACTTACGAACTACTTAATACTACGGAGGACACAAATGTCCATGCCCGAGGGGGAATTCGAACCCCCGACCGTAGTGGCCGTGCAGACCGTGACTGGAACGCCTCAGTCCCCTCGGCCACCGCGGCCGGCGTTTCAAAACCCTGCTGCAAATTGACGTCAATGAAATAGGCCTCTAGTTTAGGGTTGCTTGGAAGCGGTGGCTATTCGAAGAGGTTAATAAACGCTGTCGTGAGATGTAGATACTAGGTAGCTTGCCCCTACTGTGCAGATGGAGCTGCGGCGCGGGGGAGGTGGGAGAGGGAATGCGAGTGGCCTCTCCCCTACACAAAGGGGTGGCGGCTGTCCGGCAGAGCCCGGAATCCGGCGGCCGCCAAAGCCAGATGGGGTGGTCGGCGTCGCACGTAATTAGCGGGGTGGCAAGGCAGCCGCAGCCGCAGCCGCCCCCACTGCCGCCGACGACAGCCCGCTGTGTGGAGGCCCGGCAGTCGCGTGCTAGCAACCGAAAACCCTTGTACACGTTCCATACGCTGCGCACTGCGCCCTGTGGCCGCCCTCTTATGACACTGCTGTCCTTACTGTGCACCGACATTGTAGCACGCCCTTGTAGCGGCACAGTGTTTTACGGCCCACTTTAACTTTTCTTCTTGTCGTTTTATGATTTTTTTGTACACGTTTCGAACTTTGAAACTTAAATAAAATGACTACTGTTTGTAAACAGTACAATGTAAGCAATCAACGACGCGTCCAAACATCTCTGGAGCCCGCACCAGCGTTCCTGGTTCAAATTTCGCTCGCTAGAGGCCGCCCCTCAACTATCGGCTTGGACGCCTCGTTTGTTGCAATCATTTTACATTTTACAACCTAAGAATCTTTGTACCTTGTTTAAACAATACATTCAACTTTAATGTAAACTAAATTGAATACAATTGGCCTTAAGTTAAATTATTATACTTCCTGTATTAAAAATTTTTAAACTGACGACACGCCCACCTATCACATACCCTCATTGGCCGCTACATGTTCCGTTTTTTATCCTAACTGAGAATTGTAATATTTTACTATTGACCTTTACATTTTATCAACCAATGTTTATAATTTTAAGCATACAATGATGTAATGTTTATATCAGAACACATCAGAACATGCCGATTATAATGTTTTGGAATGTTAAAAAAAATGACACGCCCATTTTTCTCATGTCGCCATAGGGCGCCAAATGTTTTAAATTCTATGAGTTCTATTGTTTTAATTACTTGACGTTGCTTTCTCTACGGCATAACGCAAGTTTCCTTCTGCTTCTGTACAGTACCTTTTTACATATGTAACATTCTATCTTGTACCATGTAATTTTTGTAAACTTATTGCTAAACATTATATGCAGGTCTGTCACACTTGAAAATGGCCTAACATAGAGGCCGAAACCGGTAGTGTGGGCTTAAATAAAGCACCTATAATTGCAACTGGAGCTGGACTTTCATTAAATTAAATAAAAAGCTATTTTATTGCCGATTTGGAATCTCCGTGAAAGAATATGTAACTTTTGATTATAAGAGGTAATCCGTTTTATGTTGACTACAATAAAGAGATTTATTTTACACAAGATACGTTTCTTTTTTTATTTTAAAAGCATCTCCTGTCGTTTGTAAATGATACAAAATGTTTGTACAGTTGGTTTTCGATACATAGATTAAAAACAATTATTAAAATAAATTATGCACGTTAGGCCGATGGGTTTTTAACTTGATATTCGGTCTAATCACGGTGTTGTCTCCCTCTTTAGACTGACTGCTGTTTCTCCGTCTTGTTGGCTGGAGTTGGTTCGTTTATGGCGTGTGTTTTTCGGCTGTGTACGGCACTTTTCGTCTGTTTTTGTGACGTTTCTTCCGTTTCATCACAGGACATCACACACTTCACTTATTTCGACTGAATCCATATTGCATGTCACTTTGTTTTAAATGGAATGCCTTTCGATTTGTTTATACTTCACTGGAGTGTGGCTATGTTGTTTTTTCCGTTCATTTGTTTTTCGTGTGCTCCATGAGTCTTGCCAACATTACATATTTGTATTGATACACATTACTACAATTTAATTCCACGTGTGTGTGAGAGAGAGTGAGTAAACAAATAAAATAAAAAGCGAAACGCAACGGGTGTAAAATAAATCTCTTTATTGGAGTCAGCATAAGACGGATTACCTCTTATAATCAATTTTAACAGCTGCTGCGGAAGATGGCCACACAAACAAACATAGTATGTAACTTTTGCATGAAGCACCTTTTTCGTCTTATGATAGCTGGCACTGTAATCGGAAAATAAACATCTGTTGAAAATTGTTGATAACGATAATAACTCAAACAAATACACACCAGATGAAGAAAATAGAATGCTAAAAATGTATGGACGATACGATTACGACTCTACTATTGTTAGAGTTCTGCGCGATTGCGGATATCCGCAGTATTTCTTACTTTGCGGATAAAATTCTGAGCGACGCGGATATCCGCGTGTTATAAGCGGATAAAGAGCGAGGCATCTACCCATTACGTCAGTCGAAATGTTAGCTGAAAACTTCAACCCTGTGTGCATTCTTGAAATCCTTGCAGGGTCCAGGTAGAACATACAAACATTCATGTTTATGTGTTAGATAATTGATATCGGAACTAATAAACACTGACAATACCATTTTATAGCAACTTTCATAATCAAATACGGTGTACAGTGAAAGTAACATATTTAGGAAGATACACAATGTTAGAATGTATAGGCTGGCCTATACATAGGCCTGCAGCTGACATTGCCTCTTTTTGCTGACAGTTACCAATTAGAAGTAGACGGCAGTTTTAACAGTTGAAATGCCATACTTTGCTTTGTGTCACATAACCTCGTGTGCGTTAATATGGGGAAAATAAAGTGTGCCTTTTGTAAAACTCCGAAAAAACCGTTTCGTTTTTTGAATGTAAACACAGTAAAATCTCCACTATGTCGATCAGTTGTAACCACTTAAATTTAAGAAGATGCCTGTATTAAACAGATGATGTAGTTCTCCGACCACGCGGGCTCCGAAGCGCTACCGTGTGTGCCCTGAACGCCAATGTTTTCCTGTTTGGAATAGTCTGTATTGGAGTAGGTATAGAACAGTTACTGTGATTCAAGAAGTCTGAAGTAGTTAAGATGTCACAGAAATGACACTCTACCAATAATTATATCATTACATACCATGGTTTTAAAAACTATTACGATTACCAATTGAAAACTTTAATATCTGCAGATGCGGATAACAGACTTAGGGATGCGGATAAAGCGCTGCGGATGCCGATGCGGTTGTGGATATGGGCCTTACGGATAATATTGTTCATAGCTCTAATATTGTTTTAGCTCTTTAATGTTTTAATATACGTCCCGTATTTAAATGATATTTTTACGTTAAAATATTATCGTCATGGTAGTTTGTTCTTTTTTTTTCGAGTTTTTCTTTGCCTTTTTTGGTTTAAGTAAAATCAAGTGACAGTGTCAAATCGCAGTTATTTTTATAAATATCTCTGAAACGTTGGGAGATATGAAAAATATACTTTAAGAGTGCAAAGTTGTAAAGAATTTTCTCACCAAAAAATTCGCTTATTCAGTTTTCGTGTCAGATGAACGGTTAAGCTGTTATTTTTATTCAAATTTCGAGCTGTCAAAGGTGCGATCTCAAAGGCCCACATTTAATGTTACTACCATAACATAAAGTGAACCAAAAATAGTAATTGATATTAGCTTTTAGTTTTCTCTGAGGAAATAATAGTTTATACGTCAAGGTGAGACGACGGAATGGACAGTCTGTTGAAGGGAGCGTATAAGACGAACATTAACAATAGCAGAACGGGGGTAATGCAATGCAGTCTAAGAAAATCAGGCGTAGCTGAAGGAATTAGATTAGGTAAAGAAATGATAAAGGTGGTAGATGACTGTTGTTTCCTGGGCGGTAAAGCAACATCCGACGGTCGCAGTAAAGAGGATATAAAATGCAGGATGGCAATGTGAAGAAAAGCATGTTTAAAAAAGAGAAATTTGTTAATATCCAATATTAAGTGTAAGAAAATCTTTTCGGGAGTGAAACTTGGACGATAAATATTTCAGACAGGAAGAGGATAGAGGCTTTTGAAATGTGGTGCTTCAGAAGAATGCTGATGATTAGTTGGGTGGATCGTGCAACTAGTGAGGAGGTACTGAACAGAATTGGGAAGAAAAGTAATTTCTGTCATACCTTGACTTAAAACATAAAGGAGTCGTGAATTTAGCATTTGCGGGAGGTGTGTGGGTAAAAATCGCACTGGGAGACCTATAGTCGAACACAATAAGCACATTCAATTAAAAATATGGTGGAGAGACTTCAGTGACACCGATAATACTGTATACGGCATTGCCAATCTAGTAATGTATGTTTGTACTTTAACGTGATGCCAAGGCCGGTCCACAGACATAGAACTCATAGACCATCATGGACTTTCAGTTAATGTATGTCTGTGGTATATCGATGGTATGGAAGCATCGGACTATCGTTATTTCCATGCTGAAGATTCAACTCGATGATCTAAGAAAAAGATTGTATAGCATAAGATGCCAAGCCACAAACAAGATAGGCTACAGAAGAATGCTCAAGATTAGATGGGTGGATCGTGTAACTAATGAGGAGGTACTGAACAGAATTAGGAAGAAAAGTATTTTTTTGCATACCTTGACTAAAAGAAGGGAACGATTGGTAAGACACATTCTTAAACATAAATGAATCGTAAATTTAGCATTGGAGGGAAGTGTGTGGGGCAAAAATCGCAGAAGGAGACATGGAGTCGAAAACAGTAAGCAGATTCAAATGAGTGTTTGGTTGCCATTGTTATTCAGAGATGTTCAAATGTTTGTTAAGCTTAAGGGCCTTAACTAAGGGGCCATCAGTCCCTAAACTTACAAACTACTTATGAACTAACTAAGACTAAGGACGGCACAAATATCCATGCCCGAGGGGGGATACGAACCCCCGACCGTAGTGGCCGTGCAGGCCGTGACTGAAGCGCTTCAGTCCCCTCGGCCACCGCGGCCGGCATTCAGAGATGATGAGGCTTGCTCAGGATAGAGTAGGGTGCAGAGCTGCATCAAAATAATTTCCGGACTGAAGACCACAACACCTACAGTGGTGGTCATTTACACAACTTTCAAAAGTGTAGAAGATTAAGGGGTCTCAACATTTATTATTATTTAATTTTTAAGTATCTGTCTCAGTATTGCTTCAGGAAATTTATGGAAATCGTCAACATCTTGAACGTGATTGTGAGTGCTCATGTGGGGCTTTGAAACGCAATTCTCCCGAATGCGCGTCCACTGACTGCCTCGTCCGCTCATCCGGGGAGCTGAGATATTCCCTGCTCCCGTATCACTTTCCACAGCTTTAGACGCGGTAATTCTAGATATTCATAAATAAACAACGATACATTTTAGCGTAGCGGACGGCGCGCCTAATTTAAGCAATTCGGGAAAGCGCAGAGCAGAACACGGCGGTAACACTGTTTTCGGTTATTCGGGCTCACAATTTAGCCACCTTAATTCAGCGCGAGGCCCCGAACTGCGGGGACGTAACAACAGATGTTCTCCGTAGCCGACTGTATCGCTACTCGCCGAAAACACGCCGCCCTTGTACCACTGGCGTATCCGACCGCGGCACGCAGCTCGGAGAACACGGATTGCGCGGCGGTGCTCAGAATTTGTCGGTTGCTCGGCGGACAGAGAACAGTCACGGCGGGGGTGCTGCGGGGAGGGGAGAGCGGTGGTGGCTCTGGAGGGGGGGGGATGGAGGTGGAGGGGGTGGAATGAGGCGACGTGAATGGCGGGCACTGTTTATGCCCGATGGCTAGAGTTTCAAACAGCTCTCGCGCCGCCCGTGAATCCTATTGATTCTGGCAGCAACAGGGGTATTGCTGGTATCAAGTTCTCCCGTAGCTAATGACTAATGACCAATGAAATTCGCTGCGCGGGGTTAAAATGCCGAGTTAACTGTCGGCGCGTCCGTTTTTTGCTTTTATTAGCTTCTCTCGGCAGTCGGCTCGCTCGCCCGGTTCGCTCCCAAAGTGCACGCTCGCTCCATCGCGGCACACAATCTGACAGTGGAATGGAACGTAGAAGTTGTCACGTCGCCGGTGAATCCTGTCGATTCTGGCAGCAACAGCGGTAATGCTGAAATCAAGTTCTTCCGTAGCTAATGACTCATGACCAATGGAATTTGCTGCGAAGATTTTATATGCCGAGTTAACCGTTGGAGCTCGATTTTTTATTTTTATTTTTTTGTGCTATTTTGTAGTGAAAAGGGGGTTAAAATCTGGGGAGGTGGCGTTATCTATGCTGAGAACAGGCATTGGTTGAAGCCACGGGGGCCATGCTTTTGTGCCCGAAACAAGAATTTCTCGCTGAAAATCCTGTGTGAATACTGTCGTCTTTACGTAAATCAAATGTTCAAATGTCTGTAAATGTATCGGACCAAACTGCGTGGTCATCAGTCCGTAGCTTACAAACTACTTAAACCTAGGTAAACTAACCTACGGACAAACACACACACCCATGCCCCAGGGGGGACTCGAACCTCCACGGCGAGCAACCGCACGCTCCGCAGCGAGGTGCTTTACGTAAATCCACTAAATTGGTAGTCGTATAGGAGTATTTACTTACACATAACATACATTTCAAAGACTAGAACTACTTTACCACACAGTACGACCAATGTTTTGGGCACAAACAAGTGCCGGAGTGCACATTTTGCTGGCTTCATTTTTTCAGTGTTAGGGCATCTCCAGAGATTCTAACTTCCTTGGGTAGTGATTACTGTCTGCGATAGCGAGTGGCGTATTTAACGTGTGACACTAGTTACAAATTTGCTATTCAAAATATCATTCTAGTCTACTGCAGGAATTCACATATTTAATTTTAATTTCTGTTCACTTTGTCAAAGTGCGAGGCGTGTTTTTTAAGTAAGTACCGTTTTGAAATTAAAAAAAGACGTGCTGAGATGTTGTTGTGGCCTTCAGTCCGCAGACTGGTTTGATGCAAGCTCTTCACGCTAGCCTGCCCTGTGCAAGTCTCTTAATCTGAGATTACATTTGCAACCTACATCCTTTTGAATCTGCTCACTGTATTCGTCCCTTGGTCTCCCTCTACGATTTGTACCCCACACACTTCCTTCTAATGCAAAGTTGACGAATCCTTGATGTCTCAGAATGTGTCCTACCAACCTATCCCTTCCCTTAGTAAGGATATGCCAGAAACTCCTTTTCTCCCCAATTCGGTTAAGCACCTCGTCATTAGTTACGTGATCTATCTATATAATTTTCATCATTCTTCTGTAGCACCACATTTCAAAAGCTTCTGTTATCTTTTTGTCTGAACTCCTTATCATCCACGTTTCATTGCCATACAATACTACACTGCAGACAAACGCTTTCAGAAAGGACTTCCTAACAGTTAAATTAATATTGGATGTTAACAAATTTCGCTTGTTTAGAAATTCTTTTCTTTCAATAGCAATTCTGCGTTTTATATCTTCTCTACTTCGCCCATCAGAAGTTATTTTGCTAACCAAATTACAAAACTCATCTACTACTTTTATTGTCTCATTACCTAACCTAATTCCGTCAGCCGCACCTGATTTCCTGACATTCCATTCCATTACCCTCGTCTACATCTACATCAATACTCTGAAAACCACTGTGAAGTGCATGGCAGAGGGTACGTTCCACTGTACCAGTTATTAGATTTTTCTTCAATTCCATTCACCTATTGAGCGTGGGAAGAATGATTGTTTAAAAGCCTCCGTGCGTGCTGTAATTAAAATAATCTTGTCTTCACGATCCCTACGGGGACAATATGTAGCTGTACGCATTGTCAAGGACCAGAAATTTTTTTTGCCGCCGGCTGGAGTTGACCCGCGACCTTCTCGATACGAATACGATCATTTGCCGATCATTTTTTTATTATTATTTATTTATTTATCGGGTCTTCTTCCTCCCCTACAACCCGTCCTTCCGCTCACCAAATTCGCCTTCATCAGCGTCGGCTTCATCGGCCTTTGGTAAAGCAAATTTCTCCTCTTCTGCAGGTAAAATTAATGGAGCTCTTCCATGAAGAAAAATCGTAATCTTCTTCCATAAAAGAAAGTAAAATAAAACTGACGTTCTTCCGTCGTGAAAACAAATGCTGACTTATAGAACGAGAATTATCATATAAAATCACACTGCTGTTTGCACACACTTCAATTTCGGCACAGTTACTTCCATCGGAGTCCGTCTTCTCGAATTTGTTTTGTTGGTTTTCGTGTCTTATCAAACATCATTCGTTCCTTCCTTTCATCTCAGGCAACTGAGAATCGTTTCCAGGTAGCAACTGCTCGCGTCGTTGCGTCAGTTGAAGCCTGTCCACCATCTTGGTCAGTTTTGGAATGCTATTTCTCCGTTAGAACTGTGCCTTAAGTCGACCCTCTTACTGTTAGTACATTTAACTAACAGTCAGTGCAACGTATGTACTTTCAAACAATACACTTTCTTCAGTAAACATTAATAAATACTCATCATAATATATTTTAAAGGCTAATTTGCACTATTTTAACACATTGTACAATACGACAAAACCGTCGGACGTTTGATTCCTTTATTAAGTGACGTAAAACATCAGCTCTACAATACGAACACTTCTCAAAAACTTAGCAATATGGCGGAGACAGGTTTCACATTTTCGGCTAAACGGCATCTTCCTGTATTCTAGCCTGCTTGCGTACGAATAAAGAAAAATAAGTACATATTGCAGTTTTGCGTTGTCGATCCGTTTCTAAAAGACAGAATACGGCGCGGAAAAGTGAATCTATAGACGCTACAACCTTCAAAATTTGTAGCCGTTGTTTATGTTACACTGCAGGCATCAGCAACTTTTCGATATTCCCATCCGTAAAGGGGTGAAATAGAGGATGAACGGTTTTTTTGAAAATACGTTGCTATTCAGGCAATTTTGAAGCAAGAAACACAAAACTTCTGATTTAAATTTTTGATTAGAATTTTAAAAAATACGTGTTTCTAAATTTTTGGAAATTCAACCATTAAGCGGGTGAAATAAGGGAAAATCTTTTAAGGCTGCTACTAAGAGTATTTTGATGCAAGAAATGTGAAAATTTGGATTCGGAAACATAGTTAGAATAAAAAAAAAAAGTGTTTCGAAATGTTTTGAATTCCGCCATCAATGGTGCAGTAGGGGGTGGCAAGAAGTATGAAATGTTTGTATAGCTTATGGGACTTAAGTACGGGGTCATCAGTCCCTAAACTTACAAACTACTTATGAACTAGCTAATACTAAGGACGGCACAAATTGTCATGCCCGAGGGGGGATTGGAACCCCCGACCGTAGTGACCGTGCAGTCCGTGACTGGAGCGCCTAAGTACTTCATACAAGAAGTATGAAAATACAGTTTTGTACACGGCTGTGATCGCTCCGCCTGGCCACAATTATTTACTTTTTTAGGTACGACTATCTGATTATGTCATATATTTTTTGTATAATTTTAGATCTTGACATGTAGTTTTAACCAATAAGCAGTGAAATAAGGGAAAATCTTTTAAAGGTGCTACTAAGACTATTTTGATGCTAGAAATGTGAAAATTTAGATTTGGAACCATAGTTAGAATTTAAAAAAAGTGTTTCGAAATGTTTTTAATTTCGCCGTCAATGGTGCAATAGGGAGTGGCAAGAAGTATGAAACGTTTGTATAGCTTACGGGACTTAACTACGGGGTCATCAGTCCCTAGACTTACAAACTACTTATGACCTAGCTAATCCTAAGAACGGCATAAATATCCATGCCCGAGTGGGGATTCGAACCCCCGACCGTAGTGGCCGTGCAGACCGTGACTGGAACGCCTAAGTACTTCATAGAAGAAGTATGAAAATACAGTATTGTGCATGTCTGTGATCGCTCCGCCTGGCCACAATTATTTACTTTTTAGGTATGACTATCTGATTATGTCATATTTTTTGTATTATTTTAGATCTTGACATATTCATCTTCGTGTGAAGAAGGTACCCATATCGGCATTGAAACCTGGAATACGATTATATTCGTACTTTGCGACTGAGGGCTGCCCCTTTAAAGTTTAATTTCATATTATGAAAATACTTGATTAGGAAAGCATTTTTAAAGCTAAATCTATGAAAATTTATATTTAGAAGTAGAAACAGCCAATGCAACACCATCGAGTCTATGCGCGCGAAGCAGCGGGAACGAAGCTAGTTTTGGAATAATATTTCTGGCTGGCCGCGGTGGCCGAGGGGACTAAGGCGCTCCAGTCACGGTCTGCACGGCCACTACGGTCGAGGGTTCGAATCCCCCCTCGGGCATGGATATTTGTGCCGTCCTTAGTATCAGTTAGTTGATAAGTAGTTTGTAAGTTTAGGGACTGATGACCCCGTAGTTAAGTCCCATAGACTATACAAACATTTGAACATGCCTGAGGGAGGACTCGAACCTCCGACAGGGATCAACCTCGTGCTCCGCAGGAAGAATCCTTAGAGCGCTCAGCTATTCCACTGCGGTATTTCCTGATGTTCTTTTTAATCTTGCTGCTAGACAAAACATTATTTCGGGCTGTATGTAATTGTGGCAGAAATCGGTATTATTTCCCTTGGAATGGTGATATAATGTTAGGAGAACGGTTCCAGTTCTTATGGCTATACAAACATTTGAACATTTGAATAATATTTCTGGTTAGATTTTCTTTATATTAAACGCTTCCCAGGCCATCGGTCCGTAGAGCACAATTTGTCAACTAATGAGCGCAATGAGTCAGTATCGGGCAGCATCATTGCACACTGCGCTCGGTATCGCAAACGTAAAATTTTCCTCCGGCAGCTCAGCGTGATTTGTACGGGACGGCGGTAGCGGGCTGGGTATTAGCATTGTTTGTAATGCGCCGATACGGAGCAGTATCTGCTTACAGCGCTGTTACCCGCGAATGAGCTGGAATTCGCTCGCGATATCGCCCGGTCTGCAGCCTGTAATAGCGGCGCGCCGCCGAGTCCTAATCATTACCACTGTCGTACCGTGGCCAACAAATTAGTGGTCCGGCGAGTATCAACTAGTCGAGTTTGGCGGCGCCGCGGTTCTCGAAATGAGGACGATATCCCGCCACAACGGCCCGTAATCAGCGCGCTCTTTCTTTTCATTTGTATTGTATCAGCTTGCAGTAAAATAGAGCTATCACCGAGCTAAACTACAGTAATAACGCCGCTGCTACGTACGGCATGCGGTAAAATTCCCTTTCCCGTCCGAATATATGTAGAGCGGAATGCGAACGTCGTTTGTCTGTGAGGATTCCAGCAATTGCAGGAATGAAATGGACTTTGAATGTACTGCTGCGTATATGCGGCCCAACATTGCGGCGAACTCGAGAGTTTAGTCGCGAATGGAAGTGCAGTCGTTCCGCAGTCGAGTGTTGCTAATGCGAAAAAGTGGCATTAAATAGCGCGCGTGTTGGCTCGGATTCAGTACACAATACTCCTTCAGTTTCATGAAACCCATCGCGCTGCGCCCTTTGAGCTCCACATTAAAACTCACGCTGGTATCAGAAAATACAGCTAATTGGAAGTAGAATCTGTTCAATTTAGAAACAATTACATACATGAAATAAATCGCAATTTGCGATATTATGGCTTCACTGTATTCGGTTTAGATGGAATACCAAACTGTGGCGAATGAAAATTTGTGCCCGGCCTGGATTCGAACGCGGGATCTCCTGCTTACTAGGCAGACGCGTTGACTACTCCGCCACCGACGACACAGTGACCAGCCCGACTGCAGAGGACTCTTCCCTGCACGTCTCCCGCCACACACAAATCTCCATTCGCCACGCTGTCTCTTTCCTATACCACAGCCTATTTATTCTATAATGCTCGCAGCCACAATACTGTATTCCCACATAGAGTGGCGGGAGACGTGCAGGGAAGAGTCCTCTGCAGTCGGGCTGGTCACTGTGTCCTCGGTGGCGGAGTGGTCAACGCGTCTGCCTAGTAAGCAGGGTTCGAATCCCGGCCGGGCACAAATTTTCATTCGCTACAGTTTGGTAGTCCATCTAAACCGAATACAGTGAAGCCATAACATCGCAAATTGCGATTTATTTCATTCATTTGAACGCTGTAATTCATCAGTGGAGGCTTCAGATGACTGGGGTTCACTTCTTTGAGTGCCATATCTTTGTAGATTGTCCCGTGCCTCTCGTCCTAGGGGTCCTCCAAATCTCAAAAGCCGGCCGCGGTGGCCGAGGGGACTGAGGCGCTTTAGTCACGGTCTGTACGACCACTACGGTCGGGGGTTCGAATCCCCCCTCGGGCATGGATATTTGTGCCGTCCTAGTTCGTAAGTTGTTCATAAGTAGTTTGTAAGTTTAGGGACTGATAGCCCCGCAGTTAAGTCCCTTAAGCTATACAAACATTTGTAATTTGTAACAAATCTCAAAAGGTGGACGGGGGCCTTCATTTTGTTTTGCCACCGTCCCTGGACTCCGCAACCTTAGTCCACCACTGGTGTTGGCTCGTGATTTACACGAAGGCGCACGCACTTCCAGTAATCAATTTTCACCACAAAGTCGATAGTGTAAAACAGGCTTCAGACTGGTCCTTTGCGTATTATCCAGTTTTACGGTACCGCTACCCTTCCAAATGCACTGTCTCTTGACCAGCCTTTCTGAAAAAAATGACGTGTACCCGACTCATCAGGTGCAAATTGCTTCGTCAGCGCAGCGTCAGAGGGACCGTGCGCATTGAGGCGCTATGCTCCGATGCGCGAGGCCGTTCCCAGTCGGGGGTTCGAATCCCTCCCTCGGGCATGGATGTTTTGTGCTCTCTTCAGTATAAGGTAGGTCATAAATAGTTCGGAGGTTTAGGGACTGATTACCCCGCAGTTACGTCCCATAAGTAGAGGTCTGCGCGGACAAGAAAAGTGTTATCCGTATCACATGCGCTTTATCCGCATCCACAAGTTCGTTATTCGCATCCGCTGACATTAAAGTTTTGAACGGGTAATAATAATAAATAGCAGTATATAAAACCATGGCATGTAATGATATAATTATTGCTAGTGGGTCATTTCTGCGACAACTTAACTACTCCAGACTTCTCGAATCACTGTAACTGTTCTATAACTACTCCAAAACAGGCTATTCCAAACAGGAAAACATTGGCGCTCCAGACACACACAGTAGCGCTTCAGAACCCGTGCGGTCGGAGCACTACGTCACCTGTTTAATACAGGTATCTTCTTAAATTTCAGTGCTTAAACGTGATCGGCATAGAGGAGATTTTACTGTGTTTACATTAAAAAAATAAATAAATAAATAAAATAAAATAAAATAAAATAAAATAAAAATAAAAGAAAGAAAGATTCTTTCGGAGTTTTACAAAAGAGACACTTTATTTTCCGCATTTTAACGCACAAGAGGTGATGTGACACAAAGAAAAGCATGTCAATTCAAGTGTTCTAATTGGCAACTGTCAGCAAAAAGAGACAATGTCGGCTGCAGCTACGGCCAGCCTATACAATCTAACATTGTGTACCTTCCTAAATACGTTACTTCAACCGTACACCGTATCAGAGTATGAAAGTTGCTATAAAATTCTATTGTCAAGCTTTATTACTTCCGTCACCATTTATCTAATAAATAAGAATGTTTGTATGTTTGTTCGTATTTTATGCACCGTTGTACCGTTCATTCGGTTGCTATGAAACAGTGTAAGATTATACTTTTTTACACGCCAAACAGGCCACTGTTTTCCTTTCCATAAAATATGTATCCAAATTATTTCCAAATTGACGATTTCAATTTGTTTCCCTTCACTAATGTCAAATCACCTCTTATCACTTTACAAGAAGTATTATATATTGATTTCGTGTTCATTTTTAGAAAGAACTATAACTGTATTCACTAAGATATATGTTGTCACTCGGTCACTACAAAGTGCTAACTTAAGGCAGCGGAAATTTGGCATGGCACCTCTGGTGGGCAGTGGGCCGGTTTGTCACTCAGAAAGCACTTGACAGACCGCAAATATGACACGGTCGTGTAAACGGATTAGGCGCAGATCCCTCAGGTACAGCTACGTCCGATGAGGCCAGGAGATGAGGACAACAGACTTCCCTTCTAGCTGGGTCCTGCAAGGATTCCAAGAATGTACACAGACTTGAAGTTTTCAGCTAACGTTTCGACAGACGTACTGGACAGATATCTCGCTCTTTATACGCATATAACACGCGGATATCCGAATACTCACAATTTGATCCGCAAAGTAAGAAATATTTTGGATATCCGCATCCGCGCAGATCTCTATGCGTAATATATATATATGAGATAAGGCAGTAAACAATCCGAAGATTGGTTTGAACACCACAGTGCTTTGCTAGGCATGGTCCTGGTAGGAGGTGGTTGCCTTCCTCCGACTGAGCAATACTTCCAGAGGTAAAAGAAGAACCGAGGCGCAAGCTTAACAAACATTACATTACCATTGCTCCGTCAGTAGTGCGCCTTGTGAGCGGTGTCGCAGAATTCACCATTAAGGGCATTTCACACGATGCGATTTATTAGACCAATTCGCTGGTCACCCGATGAATTGGGCGGTTTTAGGCGCTACCCGAACAACTTCCCCTTGTCGGCCGGTTGGTTGTACCTGACTGCCTGATCTCCGATTCCCCCACCACTTCACCCGACAAATTGTACGTGTGTAGCACTACCGGGCCAACTTCCATGCCTGAGGTTGTCTGCACAGCGAACACGAGAAAACAGAAACAGTTCGACAAACAGACAACAGAACATGGAAGCGCTGCGTGCAGTTGGTCGGAACGTGTGTACTATTTGGCCACGATAACTTGACGATTTTCTTGGTGCTACCACAAGTGGAGAAAATCGACACCAGTTGAAAGTTATTCTTTTATTTACATGCGCTGACAACCTTACAATGGTCCTGGACGCGAAGAATTAAGGTACACATTGTTAGGGTAACGGTTACAGCACTGCAGCAAGCAGCCGATGCTGCCTTCGGTTCGTGCAAGACAAGCTCCCAGCAGTCACCCCGCGAATCGTTGTTGTTATGGTCTTCAGTCCGGAGACTGGTTTGATGCAGCTCTCCACCCTACTCTATCCTGAGCAAGCCTCTTCATCTCCTCATAAGAACGGCAACCCACATCCACTTGAATCTGCTTACTATACATGTCTCTTGGTCTCCCTCTGCGATTTTTACCCCACACACTTCCCTCCAATGCTAAATTTACGATTCCCCGATGTCTAAGAATGTGTCGTACCAAGCGATCTCTTCTTTTAGCCATCTCACCAATTCTGCGTCAAGTTATCGTGGCCAGATAGTACGCTGCTACCAAGTGGTTGGTTGGTTGGACAGCTTGTTGGTTGGACAGCTTGTCGGTTGGACGATAAATCGGAGCGTGTGTAGCGGTCTTTAGCGGCGGCAGAGCCCAACGTCCGCGTCCCGTACAGTGTAGGGTGGCGCGCCGCGTAGTTGGTCCGGCGGCCGGCGCGCGGCGCCACTTCCGCGGGCAGCTGGCCACGCGCCTCGCGTCGCCTCTTTATCGCTTCCTGCCCTCGTAAAAACACGGCCGCCTCCTGCCGACGCGGCGCGACGCCCGCCAAATGCTCGTTACAACCTGGTACACGGTAATTAGATCTGTAATTGAAATCGCCGGGGTGCATATTAATTACTCCTACGCGCGGCTAAGTGCACTCTGATAATTAACGGCGGCGGTGTTATGACGGCGGCGGGTGTACGCTATAATGCGATTAGCATCGGCGCGCGGGACATCTCCGGCACGTGTGTTGTGAGGATCAGGCCCCTGCCGTGCCTCTGCCGCACGCAATCCGCTCAGCCAAGGCGCCGCGTTTCGCCCTGCTAACAACTCTTCAGGCCGCACCCAAATACCTACGCCGGTTTCTGGTAGCGGCTAGCGCTGCGCATGAGATTTCTGTGCAAAGACCGATTACCTGGAAGCTCGCTAACACCTTCATCAGCAGCGACGGATCGCCCTGTGTGGCGTGCGATCACAGTACGAAGTTATTCGTCGGTAGCGTGGGTCAGTCAGGCAAAGGTAATCCGGACATCGACATCCGTACTCCAAAAGCCACCTCACGTCGTGCGGCGGAGGGTACTTTGTGCGTCATTAGTCTCGGATAATCCAACCACTTGCACCCGGACATGAACTGTGGCTGTGCATCCTGTGTGTTCACTAAGTTCAGTGACCCTCGGAAAAAAGCTCGCCCGGAAAAATAAATAAATAAGATAAAAACTGGTGAGGCACTACGATCGGGGGTTCGAATCCCCTCTCGGGCATGGATATTTGTGCCGTCCTTAGGATTAGCTCGTTCCTAAGTAGTTTGTAAGTTTAGGGACTGATGACCCCGTACTTACGTCCCATAAGCTATACAAACATTTGAACTCTTTTTTTTTTTTTGTGAGTCGAGTGTCAACAGCCGTAATATATTTCATACAATTCAATTTTAAAACCATCGGCTGTTTACTAAAAACCTAATATATCAACCAGTTTCGGTCTATAGACCATCTTCATAGAAAAAAGTGTTAAAACTGAATGGTAAAATGCATCAAATGGGACCCGCAGCAGATCAGTTTAAAGGAAGACATAGAGGCGGTTCAGAGGCGAGCAGCTAGATTTGTTACCGGTAGATTCGACCAATGCGCGAGTGTCACGGAAATGCTCCGGCAACTCAATTGGGGATCGCTGGAAGAAAGACGACGTTCTTTTCGTGAATTTTTGTTACGTAAATTTAGAGGGCCGGAATTTGAAGCTGAGTGTAGTACGATCTTGCTGACGCCTACTTACATTTCGCGTAAAGATCACAAAGACAACATAAGAGAAATTAGGGCTCGTACGGAGGCATATAGGCTTTCTTTTTTTCCTCGTTCAATTTGGGAGTGGAATAGGAAAGAAAATACCTAGTAGTGGTACAGTGTACCCTCCGCCACGCACCTTACAGTGAATTGCGGAGTATGTATGTAGATATAGATGTAGAAATAAAATACATCTAGTTGAGACCGTTTATGTTGTGTTGACTGATAGGTTTTATCTAAGACGACCACTGTATTTTTAATATTTTTTGTTATAATGACTCCTGTTTGTCTGAACTAGATGTACTTTATTTGATGCATTTTACCATTCAGTTTTAACACCTTTTTTTCTGCTCTGGTGACATTCTGAGTTGATTAAAATAACTTGTAGGTTCTTCGATCACAATTTCTTTTAGCAAGGTCGCTAAGCAACCGAGCTGACGTCTTTTTTTTTTTTTTTTTTTTTTTTTTTTTTTTTTTTTTTTTTTTTTTTTTTTTTTTTTTTTAAATCCAGTCATGGACCTTGACACGTTTCTTATTCTTTTTTATGTTTAGTCTTACGCAGCGACTTCACACAGAGAAGCAATAGCTCCTCCACAACTCCTACATCTACCAAAACAGTCCTTCTACGGCGACTACGTCACTCACAAAACAACGAAACTGAAGTGTATAGTATTGGCGCCGTGCTACAGACATCCACGAAACCAGTTGCGCTCAATTCATTTAATGCAACGGGCGTCGCAACCTATTGTCGTCGTGTAGACTAGCCTTAAACCAGAGAATACGCAACAACCTGCAGGGGTTCGTAGTTCCCCCCTCACCTCCCCCGCAGACCGAAGCGGTCTACCGCCGCCAGAATGCCCGCATCGAGCCAAACGGTTTTGTAACCGATACCGAAACCTGGGCGACACTACGTCAGTGGGCGTGTGTTCTCAGTAAACGAGTCACATAAAGCTAAACAGGGTCGAGTTGTACGCTAGCCGTTTCGGAGCAGTTACCTCGCGTAATTATCAGTTGTACGCCGGCACAATTAACGATAAGATTATTAACTAACGGTAATTAAGGAAATGTGTGCGCGATATTAAGCTCCTAATCACGCGCCTGGGTCGAAGCAGAGTCCGTTAATGGCTAGAGGTCAGCGGCTGCAATTCCAGGGGGAGAAATGATAGCTGTGCACTGTCCGGCTGCCGTACACTGCTAGTTAGGAGTAATCGCTAGCGGGATGGTACTGGAGAGGGGAGATATTGGGAGGGGGGGGCGAATGGAATACTCGCTCAATGTACAGGAGCACACCACAGTCTAACATACACAGTCACGACACTCCCGCAGATTTTTGTTATACACTGCGACAGCAGCGCTCCAAGCGGCCGGCAAGCTACGTTTCTGAATACAACTTTGCACGAGTGCGAATAGTATCGTTTATATTTATTTTAACACGCTTTTTACATCTGGAAACGTATGTAGTGTCATAAAAATAGGCAATAATTTAAAAATAGCTCCACCTTTGTCTTTCTTAGGTTCCCTAAGATCCCTGACACGGTACGAAACAGTACATTACCGCACAGTTTATTTACTATTATCTTGTAACCTACAAGCTTTTACTGAATAATCTCATTTAGTATTAAAATTAGAAAAATGGCTAGGAAACACCAGAAACCTGCACTTTGGCAGAAAGACGTCGCTTTTCTACTCAAGAACGTCAACACTTCTTCACTACAATTTCAGTCAAATCAATGAGGATGGAACGTAGGAAACGAATACAGAATGTAATAACTACAGTATTTAACATAATAAATCAGTCGCCACAACTGTAGCTGAAAGATAAAGTCACAGACCTGACAAGAAAACGAAAAAAAGCAATCAAACTGTTGTCAACAAAGAAGAACCTAATTCTACAATTGTTGCTACAGTTTAACCACAAACGGCAAGAATCTTCAAGACATTGTCTTCTTAAGTAATCACACTCAAAAGAATATGAGCGTATAAGAAAGACGAGTAAAGCCTACAAATGTGCGATTCATTAGACGTCATACCGAAATGACATGTCAAAAAGCACTTTGTCATAGGAAGAACACACCGTAATAGACATTTATGTTTGTTTTATGATTGTATTCTACTTACTTTCAGCGGAAAAAGCTGCAAATATATACGTATTCGTAAGTAATGGTTCATGACGAAGTTCTTCGTTATACCACTCAATCAGTAAAATTCGGCTGTTTTTACATTAGTTTCCGTATTATGAATGTCTGTTGATATTTTATTGATGTTTGTAACTAAAAAATTATACTATCTATTTTGTTAATTACGCACACGAATAATGATAAACAAACAATGCTTCTTCGGCAGCTTGCCCACCGTTAGGAGCGCTAGTGTCGCTGCAACTGTCAGTTGGTAACAACTTTCACAGCAGTGAGTGTCGCGACTGTATATGTTAGACTGTGAGCATGCAGTTCTGCATCCGTGTCAGTAGCATGAAGAAACTCGATGTAACTTGTGTGTTTTCAAAGAGTGATTTTATATTTCAGTTTCTGGAATCAGCAGTTTCTCGTAAGTGCTGATGATGATAGTGTGACGTCGCTCGACCAGGAGGGTACGTCCAGAAAGTAAGTTTGTTATATAAAACAAACGTGTACAGATATAGAAAAAATATTTATTGTGCAAATATCTACAACTGTTAAACTACTTTTCTACATAGCTGCCGAAATTTTGTAGGCACTTGTCAAAGCGTGGGACAAATTTCTGTATGCCTTCTTCATAAAAGGTTGCCGCCTGTGTATTCAGCCATGTGGTAGCATGTTTCTTCAGCTCGTCATCGTTGAAGTGTTGACAGGACAAATTTTAGGTGTAAGAAGAGGATTTACAACAAAAGGTGGTGTTTGTTTCCACGATAGTGCCCGACTTCATGTGGCGAATGCAACCAAACAACTCTTACGGGAATTGCACTGGGACGTCTTTGATCATCATCCGTACAGCCCGGGCCTCGCTCCTAGCCACTTTCACCTCTTCTTACACCTAAAAATTTATCCTTGGTGGTCAATATATAATTGCTGTTCGTTAGTCTCGCTAAAACTCGAAAACGGCGGAACCTATATGGGAAGGGAAGGTTTAAACGGTGATAAAATATGGAAAAGTTGTCCGGAAAAGAGGAAAATCTGGAAAACCTGAAACAGCCTTTTCCAGTGAGCTATCCAATTGCGATAAAAGTTTGTACATTTCATGTTGAAAGCAAGAGGAAGGTTCGCATCAAATAAAAATTTGGAAAAATCGCCCGGTAAAAAAGAAAAGGTAGGAAACTAGGAAAATTTAGAAAAAGCTGAAAGCGATTTTTTTCTATGAATAAAAATCAATTGCCAACGTGATTGTAAGAGCATCACTTGAGTACCGCCTGACAGGACAAAATTGTATGAGATATCTTTTCGGAAAATTGGAAAATTTGAGAAAAACTGAAAGTGCGTTCTCCAATGTGTTTTTGTTTGAGTTCAGCACTATAACTGACTATTCGCACGACGGAGAGGGGTAATTCTTTTTTTGTTATGTTCATTATGGTCTTGGAAAAGGTTTTACTAAAAGAAAAAAAAAAAAAAATAGGCACAGTTGAAATGAAAAGCAGAAAAATTCGAACCAAGTTCCTTTTTCATTGTCTTTCTAAATGTACTCAACACTATAAGTTGTGAACCGTTCATTCGATTGCGATAAATTTTTGATCATTTGACGTTCAACGAAAGATGAACGATCTTATGAACTAACAATTTGGGAAAATTACCCGGAAGATTTGCGTGAAACGAAAGAGCCTTTTGTAATGGGATGTCAATATCATTCGTCTGATTGCGATAAAATTTTGCGTATTTGACATTCAAAGCGAGAGTAGCGTTCTTAGGAAATAAAAATTTGGAAAAGTTTCCCGGAAAATGGGAAAATTCAGAAAATGTAGAAAGAGATTTTTCTATGAAATATCAATGCCATTCATCTGATTGCGATAAAATTTTGCACATTCGACGTTCAAAGCGAGAGGTAGGTTTGAGTGAAGTAAAAGTTTGGAATAGTTAGCCAGAAAATAGGAAAATTTGTGAAAAACTAAAACAGCTCTTTTCCTTGGGACATCAACACCATTTGTACGATTGCCATAAAATTTTGTACATTTGACGTTCAAAGCAAGAGTACATACACATCAGCAATTGCGGAGCATTGCCGGGTCGAATAGTCATTATATAAATACGCTTACATGAAACTGAGGGTATAGATTTTTAATATTATTCATACAAGATGGCCAATGAAACGTACAGAATTCGAAAGGTGGTTCGTCATAGATGTTGCGAATATTAAAATTACGTGTGCACGTGCCGTTAAGAGTAGTAAAAAGAAAAAGAAATTTTAGGATGATATTCCAAATTATCCGTAAGTTTTCCCACTATATTACAACCCGTTGTAGGTGGCATATTGGTGCAGGTAAAATTAACTCAGTCAGTTAGCGCTTGGAGTTCCAATCTTAATCTCCTAGCTTTGATTCCCACTGTCATCCATTTTTTTTAATTCTTCGTAATAAAACCTATATATTTGCAGTACTCAATAAATTCCAATTACATTAAGTGGCCGTATTGAATAGTGAGAAATGCCACAATATCTCAAAATTTCCTGAAATTCCGATAGCACCACGCTGTCGAAGACCAATCTATTAAATATATGTACGTTGGAGGATTTAATTATCTCTACGATTTTTTTCTCTTCTTCTTCTTCTTTCTTCCAAGTGGACGGGGGCCTCACTTTGTTTTGCCGTCCCAGGCGTCCGACTGCCTTATCCCGCCACTGCGATGAACAGGTATTCATCCACTAATTCTGTGCTTGTGACCTATGTTAAAACCTGTATCCCACAATTCCGGTTAGTGTTTTGGTAACCAGTGACGCTGTTCGTTGTCGTTGGTGCTTTGTTCGTCGAATGAGGGCGCTACGCTCGTTGGATACCTCGCCGCTAATCCGTGGGGTAACATCTGCAGCAATATCACCCTCTACCTGCATTCGTACCACATTCACCCATGACAAAGCATTGAAAGCTATACTTCACATATACACTTCAGAATCACACACTTAACTGGACACAGGGCACAGAAAAATAACGGCCCCTTCCACTACCCTTGCCTTGGTCATGCAGGGGTCCATACACGTTTTGGTTCTAAGGGGAGAGGGTGAAGGTTTGCACTTTGTTATTAAACATCCCCATTCCTGTTAACAGAGTGCCGCCACAAATATATGCGATTTAAATAATAATGAGACTAAATAATTAAAGTATTATACTGTAATAATAAACCGCTTGATCCTTGTAACGTACATGAAAGTTTTACTGTAATAATCAGAAATTGTCTTTGCGTAACCTCGAAGGAGATGAAATTCATAAAAAAAATATTTAAGAAGAACATAATTATTTTACACATGCACGTGACTGCTCTGTAATCAAGTGCTAGGCAGCGGGTTCATCAACCCAGGTTTAAATTATTTCGACCTATCTTCCTATCGTTAACTTATGAGTAACACGCGAGAAAAATTAAAAGCTGAGTGTTTCCGTCCGATACCAGATTTCTTGTATTTTATTACAATGCTAGTTTCTCCCTACGCAGGCGTGTGCCAACAAAACATTTTCGCATTCACAAGAGAAAGCAGGTGATTGACAGTTCATGAAACGATCTCGTTTCAACGAGAAATGCCTTTTCATTATCATATATATTATTTTCCAGCCCCCCCCCCCCTTTTTTTTTTTTTTTTTTTTTTTTTTGTACATTCTTTTTCATTATGCAAGTCAAAGACTTTCTTTGATGCAAGCATATTTTATCACACGATTTCTGTTAGGCACGTCGATGTAAAGCATAGTTTATCTCACGATTTCGGATATAAACGTTGATGTCACGACGAAAAATACACAAATAATTTAATTTAACTAACAAGTAAGATAGCTCTTGCAGTTGTTTAGATTCTTTATGCAAGGGTAGTTTATCTCGAGTTTTCTGTTTCATTCGTCGATGCACAACAGCTGTTGACTTTGTTCGAGCAAGCATTGTGTACCGCGCGAATTAGCTGAATTTCATAAAATAAACAAGTTTTCAAAAAATAAAACAATTACGAAACAGTCATTATCTCATTTTCTATATGTTTCACAATTAATCATATTGTATTTAATATAAATTTTCTTACAATGAGACTAATATTTGTTACTACTACTGGAAGTTTATTATCTTCTATAGATATGTACTTGCGCTAGCCTTTTCTCCATTACTATCTCAGGTATCTGTGACTGATCAGTACAGAGTGCGAATTATTAGCTCGGGTCAACTAGTAATAATAAAATGACAAAATTTCAAGATCGCAAAATTTTTTAGGCAAGACGACCGGTTTCGACACTCAAGGGTGTCATTTTCTGGTCTCTTTTGCAATGTTGAAGTAGCTCTGTCTTCCTTTAATGGCGAGAAAAGGGCAGTTTGTTATGCGATAATAGGCCAAAAGCTCCCAGTCCAGGTTTTAAGGACAATAAAACATCGTCGTTGTGCCGAAACCGTCCGTTACTATTATATGTGACCCTTCTGTAGGATACACGGACACGGCAGCGCAACTAGGAAGAGGCTTCATAGGCACGCACGTTGATTAAAAGTCGATTTTTCGTCGCAGATGAAAAGAGTTTCGTTTTGTGTCCTACAAACGCACTGAACTATTGTATACGTAATTTTTGCACCCAGTATAGTACAACAAAGAGTAGTCTCTGAGACGCAATTCCCAGTGACGCGTTACTGACGCAGACTTACGCAACGCCTAGCCTAAAATTTTACCGTATTATTAAACAGGAACTGAGGTAGACTCCTTATTAATACTCTAACACTTCATGTCTGTCACCAATATACATCCTCTACGTTGCTAGCACACTTTCCAGGAGGAAAATGATTAATCACTAAGACTATCACGTAAAGCTGAAAGTAAATGTTAATATTTCCGTGCGCGTGACACTAATTATCTTCTTACATACTGAGAACATCATAAGCAGAAACGTATATCGACTGCCTTTCGTGTAAACGTATGTATAAAGCCGTCTGCGGCCTACCATTCTACGTCGGTGGACACAGCGGTTAATGTATACATTATATCTAGATGCACGACAAATTACAGTGAACAGAAGAGCAAACCGTACGACTGTCAGATGTTGCGCCTGTCACAATGACTGATGTAGAGTGTATCCAGAGAGGAGTGCTTTCTTAAGTGCTTGTAATTAATTTAATCTTGTTACGATCCATTTTCGGGTGTTACGGAGGCATCAGAATAATGTTTTTAGATTGGTCGTTAAAAACCGGTCCCCGAGGCTGTGCAATTAGCTTGTCCGAGTCTAATAGCTGTCTGTCTTCCAGTACCTGTCAATTTAGATTAGTTGCTGTTTTTATAACCCTGTCATTTCGTTTCCAGCTCTTCCAAATTACTTATATCAGTAACTATTAATTCAATCAGTGCACCTCGTCTACATTCTAAGAACATATCAACGCCATCCTCCAAGGTTGTTTTAGGAGACCCCTTTCGGTTGACAAAATTTATCCAAAGTGAAACTTTAATGGACTACCTTTATATACTTATCTCCTACGTAATACAGTCTCGTAACTTAATAAACTCTGTAGAAAGACGACTAAATGCCATTGTTTAATATGTTTAAGTTACTTGCATCTACGTCTACTTTCAATGTATGAATCTCAGAAGATATTCTTCAATAACTCATCTTTTGCTTATGGAATCATTATTCCTTTCTCCTTAAATAAAACTTTGCTACTTGTATGTAAAATATGTCAATGAAACATTGTTTTCATGTTGATCCAGAACTATCTGTATATTATACTCTTTAAACCATTTGATTTTTAACCTTTTACATCTGAAACAGTGGAACAGTAGTTTACACAGTGTATAGTTAGTATCGAAAGGCAATTACTCTAATGTTGCGAGAATCAGGCAAGGACAACGTGTAATGTACTTGTAATTCAGCCTCATCTCAACTATACACTAATCGAAAGGTTTTGAATATCAGTTGTTTTAAAATATTTATACAATTACTGATATTTTTTACTTATTAGAACGAAAGACGTATTTGATGACTATGATAAGTATTTTAAATTTAAAAAATACTAAGGGTACCTTGGTTGACAAATAGAGACTATGATCATTCTGTGTCAATATATTTTCCGAAGACTGCTAACTTAGGCGAGTAGTGATTTTTGTTTTAATTTTTAATCTTCTGCTTCTTTTAGCCCCACTTACCAACTGCAGTACTGCCCTTATGGATTGCCACACTTCAGGCGTTTGTTTGACCTCACATTAAAAAAAAAAAAAAATGTTTCTTCTTCCATAGACGTCTTTTAAACACCTGACAGTATCTTTTCAATTCTTCTTTCCTGTTTTTCACGTATACGTCAATTACGTGCTAAACGCTCTTCCATACGAGCACAAGTTTGGAGCATTGTTGCTTAACGTCAGTTTGAAATTTGATAAAAACCGAACTCTTTGACTTAAGCAGCATTTCTAAATCTCTACTTTTTTCTATACTCCTTGCCGTCTTTCCTTTTGCATATTGGGTGGGAAAATTGATGCGCCTCTACTGCTACGAGGTTTTCCGCAGTTTTGTGATAGTTGTTTGCCTTTGTCTCAGCACAGAACATACTGCCGGATGCATTCCACAACTTTCACTTTTCCTTCTTTAAAAAACCAGAAAGACTGTGTGGTATGCGAATTATACCTTGAATTATAACTTGAACTGTTAGGTGATGCATCGGGCAGGTTACAGTTATACCGCCAGTGAGCGTATTTCTTTCCGTCGCAAAAGACACATCGCTGTTAGACTTTCTTTTATACCCTCTCTGCGAAAGAAAGACGTTCAGACTTCGCCCGCTTCTGTAATGTTCACATTTTTAATGTGAGTGTGCCTGTTTACGAGATTAATTTGAATAAATGAAATTAATAAATTAATTTGAAATGATTTTTTTTCATTCACATCCTTTCCTAGTGTTGGCGTTAATATTTGAGTGCTTAGTCTTCTGGCGATTCGGACGACATTATAGCGAGCTGTATCATTCACAATCCGTTGTAATACTTCGCGAATAATTGCGGTAATTTCCTACTTCTCATTTAAAATACCGGTAGAACCTGCAGTGATTCCTTTTCTGCTGCAATTTAATTTCTCTCTGAAGTCCGATAGGTATTCATGAAAAATATTTTTCTGTTTTCCATTGTTACAATTTGATCTCGAACATTCTACGCGGTATTGTGCATGATACAATACTAATAACAGATACGGGTCACTTTGAGAAGAAATTACCAATAGAAAGATATTAAATTTACAGCATAATCGACGGCAGTGTTGCAGAAGCAGTATCGTCTAGAACAATGAAGTAACTTTACTACTAATTTTTATAGTGCTACTAGCTAACTTATTTACGACCTTCATGTTTAAATTATGTACCAAATTGTAATCAGCTATCATTTTTAGGCCTTTATTTACAGTTCAACAATATTTTTCCAAAAATGTTTTCGCTATCTTTTGCAAAGTCTTGGACTTAAAAAAAATTCCGTGTACCAAACCGACTCAAACAGGCAGTAGCTTTATAAACTCACAGCCTAGTGACTACGCTACCGCATTATTTTCGGTCACGGCAATGTCCAGCCTTCTTACTATAAAAGACAGTGAGTTCAGTTTCCAACGATGATATTTGAGGGAGGTCATTCGATATCGACGGATCTTATCACATCCGAACCGGATCAAACCCCGTCGGCATGTGATTGGATGTGGTGTCAGACTTAATTGCCTCTCCCCAACCTCGGAAGTTACGAGAATTACGTGACTTGTGTAGGCAGACTTGGTGTTGCCAACTTTCTCCGGTGGACTAGCAAAGCTTCAGTGCTTCAATGCCAATAGGCCCTATGCGCCGCCGCTGTTATACGTGGCAAAAGTACACATGCCGGATATTAGGCAGATGTTTACAATGTTGTGGCTTCTCGATGTAATTAGTGCAAGCAGAGGGTTTTTGGTACTGACTGTTTAAAATCTAATGATATATTGACATCATCGAATTGCGTATAATTTCTCTGCTATGATATTTTATATCTTATTACTTTGTTTCCCTATATTGAAAGTCACTTGTGGTAGAATGTAACGTTTTGCATCTAAATGACAAAGAGCCCATTTTTCATGATCGATTGTTATTGTAAGCATCATTTCGTGGGGTTTCGAGCGTTAGAGATCGAAGGTGTAAGGTGTCAGATCGTGAGGACAAAATTATAAAACTTCTGAAGCGGCGTCAGATCGAAAAAAAAAAAAATAGGTAACTGTTGGTATCAGGAAATGAAAATGCCAATATTTTTTATTTTTATTTTTTTTTTTATTTATTTTTTTTTTTTTTTTATCTTGCGCTAATTCAGACTGCAGCATGTCTGATGTGGTCAACGCGAACTCAATCTTGTTCCTCTTACTATCTAGTGAGCTTGTTCACTCCACGTCTACCTGATAACTTTGAAAAATCCCCTGGCAAAGGGTTTATCGAACTTTTTTCTTTTCCCTAATAAAACAGTATGCCATTCCAAGCATGTGTGTCAATTTTTACGTCTCTATCTACATTATTCCGTGATTTATTAAATTTTCAAATTTATACTGACTTTTGATCACCCGGTATTTTGTCTATCATTCAAGTCACAAATCACCAATAGTGACAAGTTAGTCAAATTTCTAATTGCAGTGCCATCGTGACGTTTGACTGTGGGATTGTAAGCTCAGCACAAGTTTTATTTTTACCCTCTTCCTCTGGCTGCGGAAAGTGCGGTGCGCGGTTTGAAGAGCGTGCGCGCTGAACGGATTACGGGGAGGCGGCTAAGCGGCGGCTGAGTGCGGCGCCGCTTTTTGGCTGATTGCCGTTTTGAGGCGGGATCGATGCGCCGGGGACGACAGCGCCGAGACACTTTGCGGCCGGGAAACCGGTTAAGAAACTTAAAAAGGGGGGAGGGAGGGGGCGCTTAGGGAGAGCGCCGGTGGCACTTTGATGGCGCCTCCCGGCGAGCTGAAGCGATTAGGCGCGGCCAGGTCGATGGCGGGTGCGGGGGCGGTGGCGGCATCGTCTCCCTGACGCCTGCCGCTGCTACGCTACGCCGTCACCGCTGTCGGCCGCGATCACCGCAAGAGCGGCTTACCAGGCGCAGGCCAAACTGCTGCCGCCTGCCGGCCGCGGCGCGCACTACGCTCCAAACGCCCTCTACCTGCTTCACTCTCGTGTCGCGAAAGCGGACCACTGCCATTGCCACAGCTAAGGAGACCTCACAGGCGGACTTCCTCCCATTTTCTTCACGATAAAAAATAAAAAAAAAAATGTTTTACGGCTCACTTTAGATTTATAGTTTTATAAGTTCTTTAAAAACATTTTGGACCCAAATTAAAATATAAACAATAAAAAATAAATAAGTGTCTGAAACCCTTTTAGGAAAAAAAAAAAAAATTAAGTAGTGCCGGGTTCCGAACCACCTACTTTCAGCGTCAGAATCCAACGCCTTCCCCACTACGCTACAGCTATCAATCGAAACATGAGTCCTTTAATCTCATACTATTGATGGCCGTTGTTAACTGATTCTAATACGGCATTTGTAGACACTAGATTATCATTTATCGTACGAAGAACGACGTGTTTTTGTTAATTCTTCATTGCACTATTGCTTTTAAATGACAGCGTGTATGTTACAATAAGAAAATCATCAAATACGCAACTCAAGATGGCGTATGCCAGAGACAGTTGTGGGCGAGGAATGTCACGTGACATCTCCGAACGGCTGGTTTTCGTTAATTCAATGGAGGGTGTCAAATCGCCGTTATTTTCGCAAATATGTCTCAAACGATACGAAATATGAAAAAAACATAAGGGAGCTAAATTGTAGAGAATTTTCTCCTCTACCAATTAGGTTATTCAATTTTCGTGTCAGATGAACGGTTCGTTTGCAATTACAATTATATTATAAACGGCTTTTTTTTGTATTACTACCGTATTTTTTGTCCAAAAAATTTTAAAAAGGGAGGTTCTGATCTTTACGATCATGTCTGTAAAATTTGGTGCTGATCGGTTGAACAGTTCGTCTTAAAAACAGGCAACACGTTACGGACAGACAGACAGACGGACAAACAGACATACATCCCAAAATCGCCGTTATTTTTGTAAATATCTTTGAAACGCTACGAGATATGAAAAAAACATAAGAGATCAAAGTTGTAGAGAATTTTCTCCTCTACAAAGCAGGTTATCAATTTTCGTGTCAGATGAATAGTTAATCCGTTATTTTCATTTATATTTCGAACTACCGTAACCTAAAGTGGGCCAACATAAGAAGAATGAATGAGCTTCTGAGACGCACGTTTCAAATGTAAAAGAGAACCGAGCGCTGGTTTTTCATTGTGAACCCTTTACTTCGAACCTCGTTTTCACGATCTTTACACAAAATTTCGTATTTCTGCAGACTCCCCTCGCGCTTCCCGCCCCTCTCCTTCCCTATCCCCTTGAAGTAGTACATTTAGTAAATCATGTGACAGTGATTTCGAATATATAGTGGCAGAGATATTCCTTAACATATTTTTGTAGTGCTGTGAACTGTGGAGCTTAAGACTCTTTGCAAGAGATTGTTTTATGTTTGTGAACTGTGGAGCTTAAGACTCTTTGTCACAGATTGTTTTATGTTTGTTCTCTTGTTGTCGTTTACGAAGATATGTTGTGGCATGTTCTAAAACTGAATATACGTTTGGTTAATCAAAAATTATTATTATTATTTACGAAGGAACAATAAAATAATATTAACCTGAAATAAATGAGAGTCTGCGAAGTCATTTTTTATATAAAGTATACTAACAACTTCAAACGACCACTTCAAGAATTTGATGAAGGTGAGATCCAGTGTTCTGGATACTCTTATTTACTAACCAGATTGAAGCAAGTTACAGAAGACCTCGTCAACCGTGTGTCTGTGTGGCGCTGAACGAGGAGATCCACGAACCTGCATTATACACGGCGACGAATATCCTTCAAAAATTGTTTACAAGTCATCCTATAAATTTTCTTTCTTCTTTCAGCCTATAACAGAAGTGCAGACTGCTGGCAAAAAAACAAACTGGTTCTACTAATGTGTCTGTGTACATTACGACAACACAATATACAAAATCACAATTAGAACAGTGCTATTGTACCCTGTGCGGTCCGACAACCAAATTTTTAATATCAGTCTTGTGTCAGTGTCTAGTGCTCAGTGCTTGTGCGTGTGATTTTAAGACTTACGAACAGCCGCGGTGGAGTAGCCGAGCGGTCTAAAGCGTCTCGCTGCGGAGCGCGCGGTTGCTCGCCGTGGAGGTTCGAGTGTGTGTGTGTGTGTGTGTGTGTGTGTGTGTGTGTGTGTGTGTTGTCCTTAGTTTAGCTAGGTGTAAGTAGTTTGTAAGCTACGGACTGATGACCACGCACTTTGATCCGATAGAATTACAAGCATTTGAACATTTTTATATCTCCACGATGCAATATGGACCTAAGTATGGAGTAATACGTGACGAAAAAATGTGCCAAAATTGTAAGTAGCTCTATTTTACTGAATTTAACCTTAAAAATCTTTTATCCGGAGATAGCCTGATGATGGTCACAGAGCAGAAATAGGCCTATTGCTGTATTTATAAGCACTAAATAACAATTACCACGTAAAGCAGCAATACGGTATTACTTGTATTATGAATATGTCCTTAAGAGACATACACAATGCTGCAGACGCAAATGAAATGAAAATAAAATCATCAACCAATTTGTAACCGAGTGAGTTAAAATAAATTGAATGTTAAAGGCTAGTTTACACGATAGATTTACAAACATTTGAACTTATGAGCAACCGCCAAACAGGCAAAACAATAGTGTTGTCATATATTTTAAATGTCCTTCCTTCTTCAACATGTTTAAGTTCAGTGTTTTCTGCAACAGTTTTGTTCTTTTGACCACCGTGGCTCTTTTAATCTCAACGAACGTGCGTATGTCTACTTTTAACCTTTGTTCTTGTCTTCCATTATCTTTCATCCTGTTTTAAATGTGAAAATTCGGCAATTTTAGCACCTTTTAATTGTATAAATTCAGCGTTTTAGCACCTCTTTTTTGTTACAATATGTTTATTTATTTTTGTAAATCTCTCGGCTGAAGAATAGCCCTGTATGCTGCTGACAGCCTGCCCCCCCGGGGCTTTAAAATACAACACAAAAAATCTGCTACCAGCAGGGGCGGCGCGTTCTATGTGTTCACTGGTTCAGTGAACCCGGAACAAAGGTCGCGGTGAAAAAAAAGTAAATAAATAAATAAAATAAAAAGTATTTTTAAAGTATCATTAATCGTTTCGTTCTTCTATCCGATCATTTTATACGTACATTAAAAGTATTTTTATCGTATAGAAACGTTTTACGTTGCGGAGACAGCACCAATACGAGTCGTAGCGCGGCTGACAGGAGGGAGTGACCGCTGCACTGCAATGCGCATGCGCGCCTGAGGTTCAAATTCTCTTCTGAACCCCCTAGAGGCAGCATATGGGCGCTCCCGCGAGGGGCGATGGGAAACGCCGCTTTTAACACTGGCGTTGGAGCTGGCAGAGACAACAGCTCCTGGCCACTTCGAGGTCTGGCGGTTACGCAAGTATGATCCCAAAGCAAGACAATGAAGCTACTGCTCACCTCGCCTTGCGCATGCGTAAATCCTCCATGAAGGCAACATCCGCCATTCATATTTGCTTTTGACGCATTGAAGATTCATCAGAAACGCGTCATATTTGGTAAAATGTCTTATAACTATAAATTAAAAGACGCATCAACTGTAAAAGCTTCAGAAGATCCGATCATGAATAATAATGTAGTCACTACTCTCCTGTTAGCAAGAATAGCCGTGTGGTTAGCGGCATCGCGCTGCGCCTTTAATGGTTGTGGGTTCGAGATTGACTGTATGCAATTTTTAATAAATGTTCAAATGTTTGTTAAGCTTATGGGACTTAACTACGGGGTCATCAGTCCCTAAACTTACAAACTACTTATCATCTACTTACGAACTAGGACGGCACAAATATCCATTCCCGAGGGGGGATTCGAACCCCCGACCGTAGTGGCCGTGTAGACCGTGACTGAAGCGCCTCAGTCCCCTCGGCCACCGCGGCCGGCTTTGTAAATCTCTCGGCTGAAGAGCAGCCCTGTATGCTGCAGACAGCCTGCTCCCCGCGGCTTTAAGATACAATAATATATAAAAATTCTGCTACCAGCAGGGACGGCACGTCCTACGTGTTAACTGGTTCAGTGAATCCCGAAAGAAAGGTCGTCGTCAAAAAAGTAAACAAATAAATAAAATAAAAAGTATCATTAATCGTTTCGTTCTTCTATCAGATCATTTTATATGTACATTCAGATTATTTATAACATATTAGAAACGGAGACAGCACGAATACGAGTCGTAGCGCGGCCGCCAAATACAGGAGGCGGTGGCCGCCGCGCTGCAATGCGCATGCGCTTCTGAAATTCTCTTCCGAACCCCCTGTAGGCAGCATATGGGCGTTCCTGCGGCAGGGAGGGGCGAAGGGAAACACCGCTTTTAACACTGGCGTTGGAGCTGGCAGAGACATCGGCTCCTGGATACTCGAGGTCTGGCGGTTACGCACGTATGGTCCCAAAGCAGCACAATGGAGCTACTGCGCTCCTCGCCTTGCGCATGCATAAATCCTCCATTTAGGCAACATCCGCCATTCGTATTTGTTTTTGACGCATTGAAGATTCATAAAATACGCGACATATATGTGGTAAAATATCTTATAACTATAAATTAAAAGACTTATCAACTGTAAAACCTTCAGAATATCCTATCATGAATAAAAATGAAGTCACTACTCTCCACCTAGCATGAATAGCCGTGTGGTTAGCGGCATCGCGCTGCCCCTTTGAAGGTAGTGAAGATAGACTGTATGCAATTTCTTAAAACCCAAACTTCTTTTTAACAGATACGGGAACAACAATTGATTTTGTATTGTTACAATATGGTAATTTTGCAGATTTAGCTAACAAGTTATACAGGGTGGTTCTAAAATATGTGACAATAAGGAAACGGCAGATAGAGGGGACCGAAGTAAGCAGATTTGATACAGGAATGTGTGATCGGTAATGCCATTTTACAGCGCTACCGTCTCCACTGATTTAGCCGTCGGCTCTTGGCAGTAAAACATCACACTGACTTCAAAGTACGCCGCGTGGGAGTAGCCGAGCGGTCTGGAGCGCCACGTTATGGATCACGCGGCCTCACGCGTCGGAGGTTCGAATCTTTCCTCGGGCATTAATGTGTGTGTTGTCCTTAAGTTAGTTTGACTTAGTTTAAGTAGTTTGTAAGACTATGGACTGATGACCCCGTAGTTAAGTCCCATAAGTTCTACAAACATTTGAAGATTTTGAACTAGGGACTGATGACCAACGTAGTTTGGCCCCATAGAATTACAAACATTAGAACATTTTGACTTCAAAGTACAATTTTGTGCATGTTCTACAGGTTCATTTCCACTTGGTTTCTCGGTTTACGGCTTACTATGTCATATTCAGACTTTAAGGTACGCCGAAAACCGGTTACTTAAATAAGTCAAAATGATGATCTACCAAGAACTGACGAAAGAATCAGTCAAAATATCCAAATTTTCATGTGCTTTAAGTTTAATAAAAATTGGTCACGCGTTGTATGGCATTTTAATTGCAAATCGTATTTATTACCATCTCCTACAATATTTGCTATTTTTACTGAAACATGCTGTAGTTAACAGATGAAATATTTGTTTTTGGTGAGCATTATTTGAAGCTTTATCACAGTGAAAGGTCTATGTATAGACACCTGACCTTGTTCATCATATACATAGGCGCCTCAAACCGCGCGGCCTGAAAGTATGTAATCAAATTTTATAACTAGGACGTTTACACATGTGAGCGACGTAGTTATGCATGGCCGGCCGCGGTGGCCGAGCGCACTGCGGCGCTTCAGTCACGGTCTGCACGGTCACTACGGTCGGGGGTTCGAATCCCCCTTCGGGCATGGATATTTGTGCCGTCCTTAGTATTAGCTAGTTCATAAGCAGTTTGTAAGTTTAGGGACTGATGACCCAGTAATTAAGTCCCATAAGCTCTACAAACATTTGAACATTTTTGAGTTACGCATGCACTGCACTAAAACAATTAAATACAGTTTCACAGTGGCAGCCTAACACACAAATGTTGTAATAATTACAATAATCGCAATATATCTGATAGTTTCGAAAGTGATCCTAACTCGGGGATTCATTTCCTCTAAGTTGACAACAGACAAAGAAGACACGTGACGCAGACGACTCGACAAACGCGTACCGTTTGAACGCTTCTTTATAGTTCCACGATCTATCGCAAGGAGCGCTGCAGCTGACAACGACTTTCTTGTGCGCGTTGCACGTCTCGTATAGAAAGGGCTTAACAAATAAGTTACATTTGCTCGCAAGGAAATTCGTGCTGGTAATTACTCAGACGAGAGGAGCAGAAGTTTTCGACAAAGATAATTAAGAGGCGAGGCGCGAGCGTTGCGGTTTGCTTGGCACGGCGCGTGCCAGGGTCTCGGTACTTCCCGGCTAAAGCTGCTTGTGCCCGAGCCGTGCCAGCCGAGAGTTTACAGCAACGCACTAAAAGGATTCCGGCGTTCGGGAAACCATAACAGTGCCGCTAATGGGCGAAAGCGCTGAAAATAAGTGGAGCTGCACAACTCCTCCTAAAAGATTTCGCAAACAAGATATTTGCTAAAGGTATTTTGTCGGGGGATAATGTTTAAAAGAAGACTTAGCAGTGACCCCTTTTTTCTGCTTCTTATGTAATTACGGCCCTCGTTTCTCCTCTTGACTGTCAGTTTCCTTTACAGTTTACGCGGAAGCCCGACAGCGGCGTTGACGGCTTTGACAACGGTGTGTGTGGGGCCCGCTGAAAGTGAGAAACGGGGCGGACTGGTGAAGCGCGAAAATGTTCAAATGTTTGTAAATCTATCGGACCAAACTGCGTGGTCATCGGTCCGTAGCTTACAAACTACTTAAACCTAGGTAAACTAACCTAAGGACAAACACACACACACACACACACACACACACACACACACACACACACACACATCCATGCCCCAGGGAGGACTCGAACCTCCGACGGCGAGCAACTGCGCGCTCCGCAGCGAGGCGTTTTAGACCGCTCGGCTACTCCACCGCGGCTGCAAATACATACATATTCCTAAGTATTTGTTCATGACGAAGTTATTCTTAATCCACTGAATCAGTTCAATTCGGCTGTTTTTACTTTAATTTCCATATTATGTATGCCTCTTGATTTTTTACTACTCCACCGCGGCTACCGAAGCGCACCTGATGCAGGCGGTCCGGTAGGCATGTTATCGCACGACCTCAGATACTGCGATGACTGTAGTCTGAAGAGACCCATTATGTATGACATAGAACGTCGACCAAATTATGTGGCGTGACACTGAGTGATATAGCGAGTAGTTTTTCAAGTGCAAATAAACTGTACTAAAATACATTCTAATTGTCCAATTAAAACAACTGGAAATGCACTAAACATTTGTTTGTCTTTTTTGCACCTGTACATAACAATTTAAACTTAGCATCATGATTATTGAAGGACAGGGTAAGGTGGTACAACTGCGTTCATTTCGGACAAATGTTATTGTAACTTGAAATATATTCAGGAAAGAAATAATTGTAACTGTGGCACTTGTTCTCTGATGTTTAATGAATATGTAACATAAATATTAGACAGTTGCAAATTTGGTATAAAAAAATAAAGGTTACAGAATAGAGAAAAATCGATCGAAAATGTACCACACTAGGTACACAAGTGATTACTTCCTGGCAAAATTTAGATTAGTGGAATCTTCCACATAAAAAGCACTTTTTCCCTCGGGCACCGACGCATACTTCGTGGTACCAACACTAAATTTTTTGGCTGCGAATGTAGTCACCCTTAACTAGAGCGCGTTAGACTAAGTAGCTTCACGTACCCCTTGTTATGTTCTTATGGTCTTCAGTCGGGAGACTGGTTTGATGCAGCTCTCCAACATACTCTATCCTGAGCAAACCTTTTCATCTCCTCATAAGAACGGCAACCCACATCCATTTCCATCTGCTTACTATATGCGCCTCTTGGTCTCCCTCTGAGATTTTTACCGCAAAAAAGTCCCTCCAATGCTAAATTTACGATTCCTCGATGTATAAGAATGTGTCCTAGCAATCGATCCCTTCTTTTAGCCAAGGTATGCCAAAAATTCCTTTTCTCACCAATTCTGTTCAGTACCTCTTCATTAGTTACGCGATCTACCCACCTAATCTTCAGCACTCTTCTTTAGCATCACATTTCAAAAGCCTCTAGTCTCTTTCTGTCCGCACTTTTTATCGTCCATGTTTCACTCCCGTACAAGGCAACACTGTAATCAGAAAGTTCATAGCTAGAATCGTGTTTGCTAGCATACTTTCATTTACCGTTATTCGCGTTTCAGGTTGATAAACGAATAGAAATGTTACTCAACGCACACTGTTTGTGTTGTTTGCAAAGTCTATGGGACTTAACTACGGGGTCATCAGTCCCTAAACTTACAAACTACTTATGAACTACTTACGAACTAGGACGACACAAATATCCACGCCCGAGGGGGGATTCGAACCCCCGACCGTAGTGGCCGTGCAGACCGTGACTGGAGCGCCTTAGTCTCCTCGGCCACCGCGGCCGGCTCAACGCACACTGGATCACATATTTTAAATATAAATAACTTTTATTTTGAATTAGAATGGGCATGGCCATGCGGAATGGCCGCGAGGTCTAAGGCGTCATGCTACCGACAGGGCGGCCGTTCCCGCCGGAGGTTCAAGTCCTCTCTCGGTCATGGGTGTGACTGCTTTCCATAGAGTAAGTCAGTTTAATTAGTTTGTAAGTCTAGGCACCGATGACCATAGCAGTTTGGTTCAATAGGTTTAAAGGTAAAGCAGTCAACAATCCGAAGATTGATTCGAACACCACAGTGCTTTACTAGGCATGGTCCTGTTTGGAGGTGGTATGCCGTTGCATTCCTTCGACCTTCAAAATGACTTAAAAATGTTCAAATATTTGTAGAGCTTATGGGACTTAACTACGGGCTTATCAGTCCCTAAACATACAAACTACTTATGAACTAGCTAACGGCCCAAATATCCATACCGAGGGGGGATTCGAACCCCCGACCGTAGTGGCCGTGCAAACCGTGACTGGTGCGCCGCAGTCCTCCTCGGCCACCGCTCGAACTGACTTAGCCAGCCGGCCGCGGTGGCCGAGGGGATTGAGACGCTTCAGTCACGGTCTGCACGGCCACTACGGTCGGGGGTTCGGATCCCCCCTCGGGCATGGATATTTGTGCCGTCCTTAGTTGTAGGTAGTTCATAAGTAGTTTGTAAGTTTAGGGACTGATGACCCCGTAGTTAAGTCCCTTAAGCTTAACTAACATTTGAACATTTTTTGACTTACCCAGCCAGTTATAGGGGGACCTACATTTTAATGTGGGTTCCGAACCACGGTGCTACTCGATATTTTTCACATGGTCAATACTGCCAGAGGTGAAAGAAGATGAAAGTGACAGATAAAGTCCTAGGACCTGGCGGGGATCGAACCCGCGACATTTGGATTTGTAGTGTGACACTCTACCACTGTGCAACCGAGGCAATAGGTTTACAAACATTTAATTTGAACCATGCGGATGGAAAGTTTTGACACGCAATAAATTTGGCACAAAAATGCGGAACATCCAGTAGACGAGAATTATTATTATTATTATTATTGTTTTTTTTTTTTTTATGGAGGTCGAACAGTAGATTCTGGGTCAAGTGGAGTAACTTACTTATGACTTTATTTTAGGTCTTTCCAGTATTCCCTTGGTTCTTTTCATTCTGGTGTTTTTCCTCTTTGCTCTGTGTGCAGACAGCCTCAGCAAACATTGTGCTCATTCACAGTGGGAGCAGCCGGCGTGGAGAGGGCTTGAGTTGAGGAGCTGTTGGGGTGGCTCAGAGGCTGCCCTCACGCTCCAGTAACGAGGGGCGGCCTGTTGACTGCAGAGGAACCGCTCAAGAGCGCTGCGGGACGAAAAGAGCAGCACCTCTCCACTACCTCACGACAGCCGTCAACTGGAAACTCCGAACTTATTCCAAAGAAATTCGCCGGCCGCGGTGGCCGAGGAGACTGAGGCGCTCCAGTCACGGTCTGCACGGTTACTACGGTTGGGGGTTCGAATCCCCCCTCGGGCATGGATATTTGTGCCGTCCTTAGTCTTAGCTAGTTCATAAGTAGTTTGTAAGCTTAGGGACTGATGACCCCGTAGTTAAGTCCCATAAGTTCTACAAACATTTGAACATTTCAAAGAAATTCAAACACGGACTGTGTTAAACGCGGATTTGGCATGTGGTAATATTTACAGGTTGGCCGGATGCCCTTCCTGTCGCCACCCCATGCCCCCCCCCCCCCCCACCGGGAGGAAATGTGTACTCCAAATGTCTGCTATAGTGTGATATGTGTGCGAAAGCGTAAAGTGTTACGAAATGTTTGCGAATCGTGTAACTGAGGCGGGGACCAGTCCGGTATTCACCTAGGGGGATGTGGGAAACCGCCTAAAAACCATATCAAGGCTGGCCGGCACTCCGACCCCTTTCGTTAATTCGCCGGGCGGATTCGAACCGGGGCCGGTACGCCTCCCCGTCTCGGAAAGCGGTGCGTTAGACCACACGGCTAACCGAGCGGGTTGTTTTGTCTCTTGTTAATGATTTTTTTTTTTTTTTTTTTTTTTTTGTGGGTGGGGGGGGGGGGCGTCTGTGCCACTGCAATATGACGTGAATTTTTTTTTTCCACCAGGCGTGTTTGGCTTTACTGATCGTCGAACAACTTCAATGGTCTGCAATTATGGATATGTAAAATTTGCTTCGTTTTCGTTTATCAGGATTTCTTTTTTCGGATATTTAGTTTTCGTCTCACATCATGAAGGGCTCAATTGTTGCAAATTGCACAGCAGTTTCTTCTTTCTGCATCACGTTTTCGGCTTAAGCTTTCCTCTTACTCTAGCACTATTTCGATATTTTATGTTTTCCTCAACCCAATTTGACACAAGCAGACGTATTTGTACTTTTGCGTTGAGGCTGAGTCTGTGTTACTGAATAACAGAGGGGAATTTTATAAATTAAAAAAAAAAAAAAAAAAAAAAAAAAAAAAAAAAAAGCGCAAATTAATGCTAGAGAATAACGTCAGCGCAGGTGAGGCTTGAAGGGGACACTAGTAACCGTACGAAGAGAGACAGTCGCAGGAAGGGATGGGCGTTTTACTGCCGGAAGTGCTTGGAACAAACAGCAGAGGACGAGCGGCCACCTGCTGGGCGTGGTCGCGAATTGCAGAGTGCGGCCAGCACACACGTGCCATCGCAGTCTCCAGGCACCTGGAGTTGCGGCCGTTACTCATACTACTCACACGATTCTTACGAAAAGATAACGTCAAAAAACGTTATCGCACTGCATTCTACACTAGCGCGTATATCCGAAACACGCCTAGTACATGTATCATGTATCTAGGAAATTGTTATCGTTGTACTACTCATTATTCAGAAGCAATGAAACCATGGAAAATGAGATGCGCAAATAACTTGCCTTCGCTTACAATGGACCGCAGATTAGCCCTTCGACTGCAGATAGTGCTGTAACGGACTTGTATAATTTTCGTGGCACCAACAATCAACAGTTATATCACGTGACATTTGGCAAAACAATGGTTACGTGTCTAGCTGTGCTTCTGGTTTCACTGTACACAGTAGGTGTACTTTTCTTTTTAATTATTTTATTTTAGAAGGGGAGTAAAATTAAATGTCACAAGCAAGTAGGCCTATTATTAGCTTAAAATAGCGGTTTGCTGTTTGCCTGGTCTGTTAGTGCCTGCGGACTAAACCGAAGGATTATCCAACTTCATACAGTGTTGAAAACAATCAGAAGTTTTAAGGTGTTTTATATAAATGAATTCGAATTTTAAGGAATCGGGGGCCTTGCTAGTGAGGTCTATGTACTAACGATGACAGTTTTAGGCCCGGTACAAAGGCTGAATACCGCCGTGGACGAGAGAAAACAATATTTAACTACCAGCACGACTTGTTAGCACCTTATGAATGTGGAAAAAAGGTATGAACAGATCTACTCCGCGGCTTGGAAACGCGACCTCCGGCAGGTTTCATGTCAGTAGAGCAAAACATTTTTCCATGTACAAGTGATTTACAAAATTTGAGGAAATTGTTATCTCTTCATTATATTCTCCTATTGATTTCTGTAACACACTTTCAGCAACTGACCAATATTGTAGACATGAACAATCTGACAGTTTAATTATAGTAAAACCGGTTGATTTCAACATCGCATTCATATCAATGTCGAAAGTATATTGTGTTACGTCCCATGCGCAAGCTGTAGAATTGTTCTTAACACAAAACCATTCATTTGCCTCAGAATTTAAATCATTTTGCATTCTATGAGAAATACGGGTAGACTACTTACCTGCAATAAATAAAGGGCATTTGAATGGTTCATCTTAACGTCCCCAATCGTAAGGGACAAATTGTTCATGCTCATTTTGTAATGCCTTATGTAGTTATGTAGCGTAGCTGACTGGCTGGTGGTCATGAGACAGTGGGCCGTGCTCCTGGGGATAGCCACTCGGCCAGTCAGCTACGCTATCGCAGCCTTCGGCCCCGGAACTTTGAAGGGTTGTAGCTCCCAAACTAACAGTGATAGGAATGTAGTTTAAATTGATTTGGACGCAGCTGGTTTAAACGAATTCAATACACGATAGAAAAAAACTACTGTTCAATTTAAAAAATTATATCTTTGAGCTGAAACTCTTTGGAAAATGATACAATAAACTATGTTCATAGCTCCGCAGAAAGTGTAACATTTCTTGTGTTGACCTACCGCATTAAAATTTCCCGTCACCTATTATTTTATAAGTTACAGAGGCAAACACACTTAGTGAAACACCCTGTATATAGACGCTGACAGTGAGACGACATTGCTGACTATGACGGTTTAACTGGGCAAAAGTATTGACAAAGTTATGCGCTAAAAGTGCGCGAATATCTTCGCATGCCAAAATTTTTGGCGAGGAATTCGGAATGACGACTGAGGCAGCTGGTTCCACACTTTTGTGTCAGAGAACATTTTCGTCTTTTCTGTGCTCCGGCAGGAGCATTTTTCAAAATCAAATGTTCAAATGTTTGTAAATCTATCGGACCAAACTGCGTGGTCATCAGTCCGTAGCTTACAAACTACATAAACCTAGGTAACCTAACCTAAGGACAAGCACACACACCCATGCCCCGGGGAGAACTCGAACCTCCACGGCGAGCAACCGCGCGCTCCGCAGCGAGACGATTTAGACCGCTCGGTTACTCCACCGCGGCAGCATTTTTCAGCTGGTAATATATGTCTGTGGTCGTGAGTGTGTATGTTAGACTGTGGTGTCGCGATGTATGTGTTATTAAACTGTGATTATACGTTTGATCTTTGACATCAGTGCGCTTATATTTTTGATTGTAATTCAATAGTGCGTCAGTGACTATTAATGACATTTCTGCTACAAAACGCGGGCGCCTGGTAACGCTAGATATTGGTAAACAAATGTCACCTCCCCTCCCCTTGGGCCAGTCAGCTGCTTTGCGCAGTGCCGCGGTGGGGTAGCCGAGCGGTCTAAAGCGTCTCGCTGCGGAGCGCGCGGTTGCTCGCTGGGGAGGTTCAATTCCTCCCTGGGGCATGGGTGTGTGTGTTGTCCATAGGTTAGTTTACCTAGGTTTAAGTAGTTTTCAGGCTACGGACTGATGACCACGCAGTTTGGTCCGATAGATTTACAAACATTTGAACATTGACTTCGCGCAGTCGGGCGGTCACGCAGCCGCCGTGTGTCGCCGTGTCTGCTGGGCGTGTCTGTCTGTCAGGCAGCGCGTCGCACAACTTTGGTAGCGGCCGTCATTTGCATCATAATGCCCGCCAATCGCCGGCCCGCGAGGGTTAATGGCGGCCAACGCCGTCTTCTGAAAGCCCTACCCCCCTTCTCCTCCCCTCCTCGTCTCGCCAGGTAAGTCGGGGGGATGCGGCCGAGTATAAAGTTTGATGTTGCCCGCCATGAAATATTGAGCAGGCATTCTACGGAGTAAAGTGTGTCTCTCTCTGGACGGAGCAATTATGTATGCTCAGTGCTGCAGCTACTTTAGCGCCGCCTGCTGGGAGAAGTGGCAACTTCTCGCCCAGTCGCGTCCGCTGCAAAATGGAGCACCGCCGACCCGCTGCCCCGCGCCGCCTCCCTCCGACGAAGTAGGCGACCCTCAGATACTGACGTCAACGACGCCTAATAAAACTAGAAAGATATTTCATTACTATAGTCCCATTAAAATTAGTTTATACTTCACGGCCATATATATATATATATATATATATATATATATATATATATAATAAGAATAATAAACCGCTAGATCGCTAAAACTGCATTTTTTTATTTCGACGTTTCGGCATCTGCCATCAAATCTAAAAAAAAAAAAAAAAAAAATTAAAAAAATAAATAAATAAATAAATAAACATTTTATTACTGACGCTGAACTTTTACAAGTTCAGACAGCTTTTCAGGTCTGATGATGGTGACAGATGTCGAAACGCCGTAATAAATAAATACAATTTTAGCAATCTAGACAGTTTTTTTTAATTTATTCTTATTGATAACAGTTTGTGCATTGGAGTTGATTTCTTCCGGACAGAGTGTTCAGCGTCACGTGCGAACCGTTCGCTGACAACAAGCCGCCACAACACGGAACCAGTTAAACTGAAATACATATGTTTATCCACAGCGCTAACAAAACACTATTGGATCTGTAGGCTTTCGCACAAGCTACACTATTGCGTCATGTATATAGTTACTACAATAACAGAGATCAACTTACTTTTCACGACATTCCTATGACTTACGTGTGTCCGAACTTTCCGAAAGCAACAATTTAAGGGTGTGACTATCTACATAGAAAGTAGGAGTAAATTTTGTCAGTGATGTTGTATAGTTGTATGGTTTCTAATAATAAAGATTGTGTTCGAATCTCTTCGACGGCAGTGATGTTTTATTTCTATATAAAAATTACCTTAATTGTTATTTGGACGTAATTAATTGTTTCGATTAAATTGTTTAATTTGTAATAATTCGCCACTTTTTTTCATAAATGTGTTGACTTTTTCTATTTGCCCTTATTATTAAGCCTATAATTGATTTATCGACTGGAATCTGCCCGTGTCATCCATAACCTGTAACTGAATGCCAAGCAGCAGTGCTCTTCGGTTCGTGACGCAGCAGCTCGTCTACCCACTAGCCAGATAACCAACTACTACAAAAAAATTACACTTCGGCTCCATCGCTGAAACTGAATGTCTTCCGTCTTGAGTTTTCGAAAACTGTTGACCGCCTTTTTGTCGGACTGATTGCACACGAAGATTAGAAAAAAAAAATAGTTTAAATACAAAACTTTCTCTGCCACACTTGAATAATTGGTCACTTAAAAATCAACTGTCACATTCCCTAAATAACTCTCAGAGGTCGATTCGCGCATTGCTCCGCGTCACATATTTGCAGCGTTTGTGAAGTAACCCACCATGTCGGTCGCCCGTAACCAAGCGGTTGCCGCAACCTTTGTGCAACGCTGTAGCTTCGTGTAACGAACATCAAGTAGCAAGTGATTTTAATGGGACTGTAGTACTTTTACAACTGCATGAGAAGTAAAATTTTAGCGACAAGGGAAAGAGCAAGAATTCACATTTATGTTAACTGATTCTTCTTACGCTACTTCGTAGAACTTATTCATTACGAAGATTAAGATACACCATTTTATGTTTGTTCTACGGTTTTGTTTATTTTGTGAATCGATTTTCGGCTTATTAGGCCATCATCAGACATTTGCTGAATTTCAGTCAAAGAACTTGTGTTGTCACTAAAACAGAATAGCCTACATGTTACATACAGAACTAAATTGACTTCTTTGATGGAGCAGTTACAGTGTAAATAAATATTTAAATGAAATCTGTAAGTTAATAGTACTGAAAAAAGGAAACGTAAATACCATACATAGAGAAACAGAGCAAACATAAATTCTTACAACATGTCTAAAGTGACTAAAAATAAAATTAGACAAGAATCTGATGTTTTAAGAGTTGTTCAAAACACAAACCGATGCAAATACTCGAAATATTAGAAACACTTATTCATTATGAAAATTAAAATACAGAATTTTGTGTTTATTCTACGGTTTTGTTTATTTTCTGAATCGATTTTTGGCTTATTAGGCAATCAATCAGACATTTACTGAAGTTCAGTCAGAGAATATTTCTAATAATTGCGTCACTTTGTGTTTTGAACAATCCTTAAAACATCAGATTCTTGTTTAATTTTATTTTTATTAACTGTAGTCATGTTGTAAGAATTTATGTTTGCTCTTTTTCTCGTTATAAAGTATAACGAATACCTCACACCTCGTTTACTTTCATATTCAGAGTCAGTGGAACTATTATTGAGAGCCACGCTGGTCATACATAAGGGAAAAAGGTCTTATATTGTGGTCAAATTCGATGTTATTTTATGCCAATTTCGGTGTAAATTTTACAGATTTCGGTGTAATTTCTTTTTCAAATTCAGGCTGTCTTGTTGCCAAATTCACCGATTACTTTAGTTTCATTTATAAATTATTTTTCAGTTTTCGGTGAATTTTTTCAATTTCAGTGCAATTATTTTGACGATATTGGTGCTATTTCTTGCCGATATTGGTGTTTTTTGCCAATTTTCATGTAATATTTTGCAAGTTCATTGTTATTTTTCTTAAGTTTAGTTTTTTGATAAGTTTTCCTTAACTCTTTCTGTAATTCTTAGTGCTAGACTCTATTTCTAATGTTTTCGATTTTATTTTTAATTATATTCTTTTTTACAAAATTCAGTACTATTTTTTCAGTTTTAGTGGTTTCTTGGGAATTCCCGGGCTATTTTTGTTAAATTCGGTGCTACTTTTTTGTCACTTTCGGCGTTAATCTTTCACGTCTCTTATCTATATATCCGAATTCGATATATATTTTATCAATTCCATATTTCTTTCGCAAAATCTGTGTAATGTTATTGCCAAATTCTGTGTAATAATTTTAACAAATTCGGTGTATTTGCAGTTTTGCTTTTTTGTAGATATTTGTCTGTTTACTTCCAGAGTCTATATTTTTTATTAATGTCGGTGATGTTTTTACGCTACAGTATAATTCGTTACGTGTCAATTGAAGAATTATTTTAAGATTTGACCGGAACCTGAGTCTTGAGGAAAACGAAGGCAAAATGCAAGTTCAGTATTCAGTATGACAGTTACGAACACTTGCAAACTATTTTCCCAAATTTTTATCGTAGAGGAAATTAGATGATTTCACGATATTTCGTACAACTAATTATTTTGCTTAAACTGCCAATTTCGCTTTATTTTTCAAGTTATACTTTTAGTAATTGTTTTCATCGCTGGTGATATGCTATAATAACGTGCAGATTATTTTAATAATTTTAGTAACATTTCAAATCAATTTTTTAATTTACTTATTATCAACATGAATGGTTTTGGGTATGAGCAGCTATTTCAGACATTAATTACAAACATGCTAATACACTTTTAAATTTGGGTTTTGATAGTTGAAACGATGCGTGACGAAAAGTGTGAAATTACGGCATAGACAGACACTACATTAGCTGGAAATATGTAAAAGTGGGGACAGCAAACATTCTTGTAATCGATATGTCAAAAATGACCTCTTTTAGCTAAATAAAGCAAAGTCTGCGATTTTCGTTAAATATCGGGAAATATCTAAGTTTTCGGTATAAAAATATTGATCTGAGGATGGGAGCTTACCAAACACTATTCGAAACTCACTCGTTACTAAACGCTGAAAGTATATTTTGTAGTTTGATCTTTCATGATCAATATTCACTACTATCTTAAGCCGGCCGCGGTGGCCGAGGGGACTGAGGCGCTTCAGTCACGGTCTGCACGGCCACTACGGTCGGGGGTTCGAACCGCCCTTCGGGCATGGATATTTTTGCCGTCCTTAAGATAGGCTAGTTGATAAGTAGTTTGTAAGTTTAGGGACTGATAACCCCGTAGTTAAGTCCCATAAGCTTAACAAACATTTGAACATTTTTTACTATCTTAAACTAGATGTTCATTTCCCGCGTAAAAATATTTGATGCATCGAAAGAAATGCAATAACAAAGACTGTGGCAAATATATAGAATTTAAAAAAGTACTTTATCTATTTCAGCAACTGTTCAGGTTATAAATTAATAAAATTCAGCAACTAGTTGCTTGTAATTATTTATTTTAGACGACCGGTTTCGGACGCTTGAGTGCCCTTCTTCTGGTCTATTTTAGTACATCTACATCTACATACACACTCCGCAATTCACCGTAAGGTGCGTGGCGGAGGGTACACTGTACCATTACTAGGCATTTCCTTTCCTATTCCACTCCCAAATTGAACGAGGAAAAAAAGAATGCCTATATGCCTCCGTACGAGCCCTAATTTCTCTTATCTTGTCTTTGTGATCTTTATGAGAAATGTAAGTAGGCGGCAGCAAGAACGTACTACACTCAGCTTCAAATTCCGGCCCTCTAAATTAACTTAACAGAAAATCACGAAAAGAACGTCGTCTTTCTACAAGCGATCCCCAATTGAGTTGCCGGAGCATTTCCGTGACACTCGCGCATTGGTCGAACCTACCGGTAACAAATCTAGCTGCTCGTCTCTGAACCGCCTCTATGTCTTCCTTTAAACTGATCTGCTGCGGGTCCCAAAGACTTGAGCAATACTCAAGACGTGGTCGTACAAGCGTTTTATAAGCGGTCTCCTTTACTGGTGAAGTACATCTTCCCAAAATTCTCCCAATAAACCGAAGTCGGCTGTCCGCTTTACTCACAACTGTCCTTACATGCTCGTTCCATTTCATATCGCTCGTCGAGAACAACGTACTGCGTTCTATTGCTTAGGAAGTCTTCCAGCCAGTCACAAATCTGTGAACCTATTGTTGCTTAATGAATGTAGCTACATGCTATTAGGAGAATCAACACTGAGTGCAGAGATTATGCAATAGCCTGTAGCTACATTCATTAAGCAACAATATTAAAATAGACCAGAAGAAGGGCACTTAAGGGTCCGAAACCGGTCGTCTAAAATAAATAATAACAATCAACTGGTTGCTGAATTTTATTAATTTATATATAGAATTTAGCCTTAAACAGCATCGAATTTAGGAAAAACCCGCCGTTCGATGAAACAACATCCACTTTAGGAACAATAATGTCGAAATTGGGGAAAATAACAAAATTTGGGGGGTGGGGTATTGGAATTAGGGGAAAAAATCTAATTTTTTTTTAAATTGACCTGAATTTTGTAAATGAAAAAGGAAAGCTAATAACTGGAAAAAATTACAATTAATACGTCAAAATTGATTATAAATTTGGTAAGAATAATAACAAATGGGACAAAAAATTAAGGTAAATCATAGCATCGTATTTGGCAAAAAGTAGCACAGAATTTAGCCTGAAATAAAAAGTCATTTTTGGTGTCCGTAGTGTTACGTTATCGTATTAGTGGCCAGCAGGAAGTAGAGCCCGCTACTGTTGGTGTGCAGTGACGTCAGCACGCCTGCTGCTGCGGCGCGAGGTCCCGTTGTGGCGGCACCGACTGTCCGCCAAGTCGGCGGCGACTGCTTCTCTCTACACTTTGATGAGGACGCTTAAGTGTTCATGCAAATTTGATGCGACACGAGGAGCTGTAGGCATGGCAACCGCCCCCCCCCCCCCCCCCCGCCTCTTGGCTCTGCTGGGACGGGGCCGTTCTCGGCGTCTGCGTCGTGCTCGTTACTCCGTGCCTTCGGTAATCGAAGAGGCGCGTCCCTAGAGGTGCAGGTGACGCTCCAAACACACGTACTCACACCTTCCGCCTGTCACACTTGACTTCTATAAGACACACTATTTACTTCGAAATCTTACGAAAAATTAGTCATACACAAGTTATACGGGGTACTGTCTTATCCGCGATCTTAGCTAGAGTTCCCATATATCTAAATGAGAAAAGAACCGGAGGTATTACAAATAATCGTTATGCAAAACACAATGGCCTACTTTTCTAACAAATAAGTACGTGCGATCGGATAATTTTTGAAGTTACAACAGACTTCCATATATACAGAAGTTTTACAACCACAATTACAAAAATAACCTGAACTGTTTTGGCCCACTTTAGGTTACAGTAGTAACACTAAAAGTGGGCCTTTGCGATCGTCTTTTGACAGCTCGAAATTTTAATGAAAATAACGGCTTAACTATTCATCTGACACGAAAATTGAATAACCGAATTTGTAGAGGATAAAATTCTCTACAACTTTGCTCTGTTATGTTTTTCTCATATCTCGTAGCGTTTCAAAGATATTTGCAGAAATAACGGCGATTTTGGGATGCCTGTCTGTCTGTCCGTAACGTATTCCCTGTTATTAAGACGAACCGTTCAACCGATCAGCACCAAATTTTACAGACATGATAGTAGGCCGCCAGAGACCAGAACCTCCCTTTTTCTAATTTTTCGGACAAAAAATACGGTAGTAATACCAAAAAAGCCATTTGTAATATAATTGTAATTGCAAACGAACCGTTCATCTGACACGAAAATTGAATAACCTAATTGGTAGAGGAGAAAATTCTCTACAACTTAGATCCCTTATGTTTTTTTCATATCTGGTATCGTTTGAGACATATTTGCACAAATTACGGAGATTTGACACCCTACATCGAATTAACAAAAACCAGCCGTTCGGAGATGTCACGTGACGTTCCTCGCCCATCTTGCGTTGCGTATTTGATGATTTTCTTATTGCAACTGACATGTTGTCATTTCCAGGCAATGGCGCTCTGAAGAATTAACAAAAACACATCGTTCTTCGTATGATAAATGATAATCTAATGTCTACAAATGCCATATTAGCATCAGTTGGCAACGGGCATTAATAGTATGAGATTAAAGGACTAATGGTTTGATTGATACCGTAGCGTCGTGCGCAAGGCGTTGGGTTATGATGTTATTAAAGGTCGAAGGTTCGGAACCCGCCACTTCTTTTTCTCTAAAAGGATTTCAGACACTCTTATTAATTATTTTTTTATTATTTAGATTATTATTTTGCTCCAAAATGTTTGCAAAAAATAGTAAAACTACAAATGTAAAGTGGGCCGTAAAACACGTCAGTGCGATTTTTTTTGCTTGCCGCTGAGGAGCGACTGAGCGCATTGAGGCGCTATGCTACGATGCGCTAGGCCGTTCACCATCGAGGGTTCGAATGATGGTCTGTGGTAGGTAGCTGTTTTGTTTACATTATGTGAAGCTTAACAGTGGGGATGTGTTCAACTGTACCTGGTCATTTAGACACGTTCTGAAAGAAGGACACAACTACCAGGTCCACACAGAAGTGCTTCACATAGCCAACAAAGGCGGGAAACTAAACCTGTTAGAAGCACTGGAAATAAACAAACATCTAGCCAAAAATCCCCAGCTAGTGCTAAATGACCAGGTACAATTGAACACATCCCCACTGTTAAGCTTCACATAATGTAAACAAAACGGCTACCTACCACAGACCATCATAATGTCACATGTAGAGTTCCCATTCCTACCATGTTTACTTTTAGACTTTAAGATAAAACAATATATATATAATAAATTGCACAGTAAAATGTAATGTAATTTAAATATGTGAATCTTGCCAAATGCTGTCAAATAAGCAAATTGTAAAATCAGTGTAGAAAACGAATTTAATGTACACCTTAAGTGACGATCTCAACATATGCTACAGTGTCGATAATGCAAACATAGTTTTTAATTCATTAATATTTGATATGTAATGTGTTTCTCTCGCAATTTACTATGTAAAAATGTTAAGAAGGCCACTGATTACGTGAACATAATTCTACATGACAACAGATATTGTTTGTAATTCCAACAAATGTCATATAGACAGACCAAGTAATCTGTGTGTTGCATCTTTGTTTTACCATTTTTGAGAACCGAAGCAATAGCGTCTTTGTCGACGCATGTCAACAGTTTACCTGATGATGGCCTAACAAGCCGAAAACTAGTTAGTTCAAATGTGCAAATGTTTGTATAGCTCATGGGACTTAACTACGGGGTCATCAGTCCCTAAACTTACAAACTAGCGAATACTAAGAACGGCACAAATATCCATGCCCGAGGGGGGGGGGGGGGGGATTCGAACCCCCGACCGTAGTGGCCGTGCAGACCATGACTGACGCGCCGCAGTCCCCTCGGCCACTCCGGCCGGCCCAGATGAACATTAATGCTCATCATTCTAACCTGCTTTACTGTTAAGATAGAAAATTTCATAAATAAAATATCAGGGCAGGGTTCCTCCAAATTTAGTAGGTGAACATGGTCTTGTTTATCGAAATTAGTATCCGAGTGGTTCATGTTCCGTAACAAGTTATACACTATTTGCTTATAGTATCCCCTGACGGAAAGTTTTTATTTTTATTTTATTTTTTTCGGAAACAAGCCCACAGCGTTTGGAAATACAGTAAAACTTCCCTTAACGGACACTTCGCAATAGAGGACTCCTCTCAACAACGGACATTTTAAAATTCCCCCGCAAAACAACATTAGTCCTTATGCTAAAATTATTCCGAATAGCGGACATTCTATATAAGGGACACGGACACCATAATATGTCCCCCAACAACAATCAAACCTTCCAAATAACGGACAGCGTGCAAGAATCAGTGCACTCTTGCGTGTCAAAACTCTGAGTGTCGTCAATTCTAACGTGTGTCTATTGAAGATTTAGCGTGTTTCTTGTTCGTATTGGGTGGTTTCATGGCATTGCCATCGATTGGAACTTCTTGGAAGTACAATACGTATAGTATTGGGTCATGCCGCGCAGAAACAGACGATGAGAGTGCGGCGACAAACACTTTTCGTCTGTTGACGGTACATCAGACGAAGCCAAGCGTTGAGTAGTAGACTCACTGTTGTTTTGCAGCGTGGGCTTGGGTGGGACAGGGGAGAGGCGATAGTTGTATCCAATGTTTTCATTCGACGGCTGCCACAGCCTGGTTTCAAAAGTCGAAAGCTTTGTCTAATGCGTCTTGAGTGATTTCGATTTGAAGATTCATTTTTGCGCTACACGCTTTAAAATGCCCAGAGATAAAAGTGGCCAAATACAAAAAAAATCTGAGTACAGGCGCGAAACGAAAAAAGAATGTGATCTGGTTGTAACAAAAGCTTCGCTCTTTGCAGAAAATTGATGCTGATGAGCCACCCGCGAAAGTTGCTACGGGTTTGAACGTCGGTACGAGTGCGATTACTGATTGAAAACCAAACTGATCAGATATTTAGACATTTTGTTCCATTCAAGCGTCAAGCAGCCCAATGAAATCTCGAAGAAGAATGAGAAAAAGTTCATATCCTCAGTTAAAATAGGTTTTATTTTTGTGGCATGAACAAATAAGAGCCGAAGGCGTGCTAGTTGAGGTCCTCTACTTCGACTAAAAGTGATGACTTTTTATGAGTTCATTGAAGGAAAGGAGTAAGAATTCCTTCGAAGTTGTAGCTGGTTGGATCGTTTCAAGAAGCGGCGCGGCATTCGCACGTTTAAGGATCGTACTTAGCGGTATGACGCAATTCGGTGTGGTTAACGCGTGAAAACAGGAGACTTTGGTTTTATCCGAAATTTTCGTTATCCGAACTGGCTGCCATACTTATCATTTCGGATAAACGGTAGTTCACTATCTTGTATTTCATCCTTTTCTCAACAGCGGACGCTTCTTAAAAGCGGACAGTTTTATTTTCCCCATTGGTGTCCGTTATGTTGTTGTTGTTGTTGTTATGATCTTCAGTCCGGAGACTGGTTTGATGCAGCTCTCCTCCCTACTCTATCCTGAGCAAGCCTTTTCATCTCTCCATAAGAACGACAACCTACATCCACTTGAATCTGCTTACTATACATGTCTCTTGGCCTCCCTCTGCGATTTTTACCCCACACACTTCCCTCCAATGCTAAATTTACGATTCCTCGATGTCTAAGAATGTGTCCTACCAAGCGATCACTTCTTTTAGTCAGGGTGTGCCAAAAATTCCTTTTCTCGCCAATTTTGTTAAGTACCTCTTCATTAGTTATGCGATCTACCCACCTAATCTTCAGCATTCTTCTGTAGCACCACATTTCAAAAGCCTCTATCCTCTTCCTGTCCGCACTGCTTATCGTCCATGTTTCACTCCCGTACAAGGCAACACTCCACACAAATGCCTTCAGAAAAGACTTTCTTACACTTAAATTAATATTCGATGTTAGCAAATTTCTCTTTTTCAAAAATGCTTTTCTTTCCATTGCCATTCTGCACTTTATATCCTCTGTACTGCGACCATCGCATGTTATTTTACTACCCAAGTAACAAAACGCATCTACCACCCTCATTGTTTCGTTACCTAATCTAATTCCTTCAGCATCGCCTGATTTTCTAAGATCGCATTTCATTATTTTTGTTTTGCTCTTGTTAATGTTCATTTTATACGTTCTCTTCAACACACTGTCCATTCCATTCAACTGCTCTTCCAGGTCCTTTGCTGTCTCTGACAGAATTACAATGTCATCAGCAAAACGCAATGTTTTTATTTCTTCCCCCTGAACTTTAATCCCTATTCCAAATTTTTCCTTGCTTTCCTTCACCGCCTGCTCGATGTACAAATTGAACAGCATCGGAGAAAGGCTACAACCCTGTCTTACTCGCTTCCCAACTGATGCTTCCGTTTCATGCCCTTCGAGTCTAATAACTGCGGTCTGGCCTTTGTACAAGTTATAAATAACTCTCCTTTCCCTGTATTTTATCCCTGCTGACTTCAGAATTTGAAAGGGTGTATTCCAGTCAACATTGTTAAATGCTTTCTCCAAATCTACAAAAGCTAAAAATGTAGGTTTGCCTTTCCTTAATCTATCTTCTAAGATAAGACGTAAAGTGAGTATTGCCTCCCGGGTTCCTACGTTCCTCCTGAATCCAAACTGATCTTCCCCGAGGTCAGCTTCTACCAGCTTTTCCATTCTCCTGTAGATAATTCGTGTTGAAATTTTGCAGCCATGACTTATCAAACTGATGGTTCTGTAATTTTCACACCTGTCTGCGCCTGATTTCTTTGGAATGGGGATTATTACATTTTTCTTAAAGTCTGAGGGTATTTCGCCTGTCTCATACATCCTACACACCAGTTCAAATAGTTTTGTCATGGCTGGCTCTCGCAGAGACTTTAGTACCTCTGAGGGTATGTCATCTACTCCTGGGGCCTTGTCCGTTATACAGAAGTTTTACTGTACTCCCAAACGTACTCGGGCACGCTGTGACGTCAGTAGCGCGGGAGGCTCGACGCCCACGCTGGAATGCACGGTCCGAGTGCGAGTGGGGACGGCTGGACGAGGCGACCGCGGTGGCGGTGGCGGAAGCAACGCCGGTGGAAGCCAACGGCACGCGCGCCTCGCGCGGCCAGCTGCGCCGCTTCCTCGGGTTACAGCAGCCACGCTTCCTGCCCGGCTTCCAGCTATCGCAGCCCGATCTGCGCTCCACTTGCTGGGTGGCCTGACGGAACGCCGTTTTGCCACGTCATGCTCCGTGCCACTGCCGCACCTGCGAACCCGTGCCCACTCGCTCTCTCTCTCTCTCCTTTTTTTATTTTACCCTCCTTGTCGACTGTTACGTCCACGAGATTTTTATGTAGAGCAGCGCAAAAGGGACCCTTTTTGTCCCGGCGTATTGTTCCTTTCGCGGTTCCGCGGAACTGCGACCCCGCTACCCTTGCACACTTTTGTAGTCTCTTCATTTTACTGTGCAATCCCGTTTCAAAGACAACTTGGGGCGCTAACACGAGGGCGCGGAATTCACCTGTTAACGTTTACAGCGCGCGGCTCGCTCGCCTTTTAGTTAGCTCCGCCGATTCTTTTGCACTGTTCTCGTAAGGTTGTACAAAACACTGATGACTCTCTTTTTCTGCTCTCTCTCTCTCTCTCTCTCTGTCTTCCCTTACATTTGCCTGCCGTAGATTGTGTTTCTAAAGCTGTAATACTTATCTACGCCTTTTTCCTAGACAAGTTCCAGTACGGTGTACCATCGACGGATTTCGTTGTTGAAAAATAAAGCAACTACTGCGTATTTCGAATAGAAAGCTGTTTCTGTTGCAAATTGTAACGGTTTTATCTGTTTAGTTGCGCGTGTCGTGCGATTAGTGCATTTTCAGACTAGAAAAATAAAGAGAAAATACTCCCGAAGTACGTGTACCTAGCGGGGTAACAGATCTAGTAACGCTAAAGATGAAGAAATTTCAAATTTATTTTGTGAATAATAAAATGGCAAGATCGCGATATTTCGTCTTTATTTATAACAGACGACCGGTTTCTATATACATAGACATCATCTTCTGATCTCTGCACTAAATTATAACATCATTACATAAATGCATAATGTAGCCAGTTGGATCGTACTGGTGTGTCGTCACACATTAAAAGCTAGTAGCTTGTTGTCACTCACAACTGTACTATATGGTGTTTCTTTATGTATGTATGATTACACGAATTTTATATCTGACTACCAAACAGCGTATTTTAATGTGTGACGACCCACCAGTACTACCCAACTGGCTACAATATGCGTTTCTGTAATAATGTTATAATTTAGTGCAGAGACCAGAAGATGATGTCTATGTACATCGCAACCGGTCGTCTGTTATAAATAATGACGAAATACCACGATCTTGGCATTTCATTATTCACAAAATACATTTATAAGATCGGTCCCTACCATGAGCAAATTATATGATATTTCAAATGTTGAAATTTAATTCGTTGAATGCTCGTGCCATTAAACATTTTGGGATTTGGACGCCATGTCAAGCTGCGATGGAAAGCAGCTTAACAGCCAATAAAAGCTATTGTAACGTACACCGACAAAAGAAGAAGAGCTAAATAACGGCGTTTGAAGTAAAACAGTTAACGGCCAGGAAAGGTAGCGTACTAAAATATTAAAAACAAGGTACTGTTATTGGTCCTCTGCTGTTCCTTATTTACATAATCGATTTCGGGGAAAATCTAAGTAGCTCCCTTAGGTTGTTTGCAGATGACGTCGTCATTTACAGTCTAGTAAAATCATCTGAAGATCAAAACCAACTGCAGAACGATCTGAATAAGATGTCAGTATGGTGTAAAAATTGGCAATTGACTCTAAATAAAGTGCGAAGTCGTCCACATGAGTTCGAAAGAAAATCCGTTAAAGTTTGTTTACAAGATAAATCAATCAAAAGTGAAGGCCGTCAACTACACAAAATACCTAGGAATTACCATTACTTCAGACTTAAACTGGAAAGAACACGTAGATAATGTCGTGGGAAAGGCGAATCAAAGACTGCGTTTTATTCGCAGAACCCTTAATAGATGCAACAGAACTACATAAGAAACTGCATACACTACGCTTGTCCGTCCATTTTTAGAGTATTGCTGCCCAGTGTGGGATCCTAAGCAGATGGGTTTGACGGAGGACATCGAAAGAGTCCAAACAAGGGCAGCTCGTTTCGTATTGTCCCGATACAGGGGAGACAGCCTTACGGAAATGATTCAGGATATTGGATGGAAATCATTAGAACAACGGCGCTTATCGCTGCGGCGTGGGCTGCTTACGAAACTCCAATAGCCAACATTGTCCTCCGAATGCGAAAATATATTGTTGACTCCCACTTACATAGGTAGAAATGATCATCAGAATAAAATACGAGAAATCAGAGGTCGAACGGAGAGATTTAGGTGTTCTTCCTTCCTGCGCGCTATTCGAGAATGGAATGGGAGATAAATAGTATAAAGGTGGTTCGATGAACCCTCTGCCAGGCACTGAAATGTGACTCGCAGAGTATCCTATGTAGATGTTGGTCACACGTCATTAGTACCGAGTTAGTACGCTTGGAGCGCTGCAGTAGAGCATGATCTTTGTTGTGAACTTTCGCTCGCCGTGTGAAGTGGGCGTTAAACAGCGGCGTGGTGTGTGTGTTGCAGGCTGGGCCTGATGACGCACTTCGGCGCGCTGGCGGCGGCGGCGTCGGGCCGCAGCCCGTTCGTGGCGGTGTACCCCGGCGGGGGCGGCGGCGGCGCGGCGGGCGACAAGCCGTGCCCCTGGTACGCCGCCTGGTCGCGCGTGCCGCCCCCGCCCGCCCCCATGGGCCTCGAGCGGCCCAGCCCCACCGGTAAGTCGCCTCTCTCCTGCATGCAACCTAAGCCTGCTTCCCGATTTGAAATGGAACAGCCCCCAAGTTGCAAAATATAAAATAATTTATTTTATTTATTTGGTTATTTAACCTGACCAGATTAGGGCCATAGGGTCCTCTCTTACATCTGATCAGGAACAACATAAACAAAGGATTTCATCACAAAAACACTGCATTAATAATATTAAATAATAACAATATATGATAATACTAATAATAATAATGATAATAATAACACAAGGTCAAAGTAATACTAATAATAAGAGATATTCACATTTGAATTAAGTTTAAAATAAACAGAAGAGAGAAAATGGTTAGTGAAAGAGGAGAAGATTGAAAAATGACAGTGCTAATGGATGTGAGGAAGTGGAGACATATATGAATGGAGATCTCTGCTGGCGAAAGGAAAGGGAAACATTTATGGGGGGAGGAGGAATTGACAACAGTGGGCTACAGACTGGTAAGTGGAGAAAAAGATCGTGAACCCTTAGTTGTCTTTTAAAGTTTTTAATTGATTTTATTTCTCTTAACTTTTGAGGAAGATTGTTCCACAGACGTGTTCCCGATACAGAAAATGATTTGGAGAAGATTGCAGTGTTATGTGAAGGTAGAGAGAGAGTTTTATTTTGGTAAGAGCGTGTGTTTCTGCTGTGCTGTTCAGATAGTAATATAATCGTTGAGGATAAGTATGAAGGTTTGCAATGATTGAGAAAGCGATGTAGCAAACATAGTGTACGATAGCTTCGACGCTTATCTGCACGTAGCCAAGATAACTGCTGGTATGCGGGACTGACATGGTCGTAGAAACGTAAGTTACAAATGTATCGGATACAAGAATTCATCGCCACCTCCAGCCTACGTGAGTTTTCGTGTGATAGTCCTTGCAGAATAGCATCACCATAATCTAGATTGGGAAGTATTAATGTCTCAACGAGCTTCTTTTTCAGATGTAAAGGAAATGCTTTTTTATATTTCTGCAGTGAATTAAGTGATGCATATACCTTCTTACAGACTCTCGTTGTGTGCTCTGTCCAGTCTAAGTGCTGATCAAATATTACTCCTAAGTTCTTTGCTGAGATAGTAATCAGTAATTTTTGAAAGCATTTTTTTTGGAACAGCGATCTTAAAAATTTTAATATTTAAAATAAGACAGTCTAGATCGCATTTCGTTGCGTTAATTACTGGCAACCGGTTTCTGTTATATGAAACCACTAGCTGAAAACCCGGTATTTATTTATTTATTCCTGTGATTTTGCAGGCGTATAAGGACTGTATGTCCGTAAAATCTCTTGGGAATACAATTAGTACTAAAGAAGTAATTGATTAAAACTTGGTGCGTGATGGGGAGGTTTTCCATGAACGTTACTGTTTATCTGCTCATATCTCATGAACTACGTGTCATACTGTGATACAGTTTAGAAGGTACAGTCAACAATACGCGTGTATACTGCCTGTACAATTTCCCGCGGCTACAATTTGTAGTATATAAATTATAAATTGTAACGTCATATGGAAAGCCGTAGTTTTAGTCCATGAACAGCGGAACATTCCTGTTTATGTGCTCATATCTCATGAACTACGTGTCGTATTGTGATACAATTTAAAATGTACATTCAACTTTATGTGTGTATACTGTCTGTAAAATTTCCTGTGACTACAATTTATAGTGTACAAATTATAAATTGTAAGGTCATACCGAATACCGTAGCTTTACTCCATAAACGGCGGAAAAGTAGTAAGCGAGAAACTTTTTTCCTTTCATGTTTTTTCTATGGTTGTCAGCGACAAAAATTTTCATAAAGGTTTGAAATTATGTTTAAACTTTGTTGCAAGTCGCTAAGTAATCTCATTCTCATATAGCGTATTTATAAAGTCTCGCCGCATTCTATAGCATTTTTTGCCTATCCTATTGTTTATGAGGTCATATCTCCTGAACCATGTGTCGTATGAGAGTCTTAACAATGCAGCAATTGGTACCACACGTAAGGAATGTGTGTACCAAATTTGGTTGAAATCGGTCCAGTGATTTAGAAGAAAATTAGCAGCATTGTCGCAAAATGCAGCAGTTTTTCGCGCATCTCATTGTTTATGACATCATATCTCGTGGAGTATATGTCGTACGTGATTCTTACACTTACGGCGACCGTTCTCATGGATTGAACCTTACTTGTATAAAATTTGAGAAAGATTGGATCAAAACTGTAGATTTGTATGCAACACGTACACACATACGGACACTCTGCTTTATATATTAGATCTTCAGGCCTGTGGCACCTTGTTGGTGGACTGTGGCGGTGGTCGGAGCAGGTGTCAACTGCAGTTCAGGAGGGCAATATGGAACGCCGTGCTGGATCCCAACGGCCTCGTATCACTAGCACCTTATCCGCATGGCTGTAACGGATCGTGCAGCCACGTCTCGATCCCTGAGTCAAGAGACGGGGACGTCTGCAAGACAAAAACCATCTGCACGAACTGTTCGACGACGTTTGCTGCAGCATGGACTATCAGCTCGGAGACCATGGCTGCGGTTACCCTTGACACTGCATCACAGACAGGAGCACCTGCAATGGTGAACGAAACGACGAACCTGGGTGCACGAATGGCAAAACGTCATTTTTTTAGATGAATCCAGGTTGTGTTTACAGCATCATGATGGTCGCATCCATATTTGGCGACATCGCGGTGAACGCACATTGGAAGTGTGTATTCATCATCGCCATACTGGCCTATAACCTGGAGTGGTGGTATAGGGTGCCATTGGTTACGCGTCTCGGTCACCTCTTCTTCGCATCGACGGCACTTTGAACAGTAGCCGTTACATTTCAGGTGTGTTACAATCCGTGGCTCTACCCACCATGCGATCCCTGCGAAACCCTACATTTCAGCAGGATAAAGCACAACGGCCAGTATGGCGATGATGAATACACACTTCAAATGTGCGTTCACCGCTATGTCGCCAAATATGGATGCGATCATCATGATGCAGTTGACGCCTGCTTCGGTCACCGCCACCGTCCACCAACAAGGTGCCAAAGGCCTGAAGATGGTTCTGTAGAACCGAAACTGGTTGCCAGTAATAAAGCAAAAAATTGCGATGTAGACTGTCTTATTTTAAATATTAATGATAGTAATCTCTATCTATATAAAAGCGACACGAAACTCATTAATTCACTCATTCACTCACTGACTAAACACTGACTAATCTCGACAACTAGTTCACCTATGCAGCTGAATTCCGTCATGAATTTAGTTTATAGGTAGAAGACGTCAACTAAGAAAGGATTTTGCGACAGGGCTGATAGGTCAGGAGATATGATGTCATAAACAATGAAAACTTCCACGTCTTCTTGACACGTTATAGTGCGACTTTATCAGTCCACTATTTGAGGAGAAGAGCACTTAGCGACTTGCAACAAACTTAGAACTTAGTTTCAAATCTTTAGGAAACTTTTTCCCGCTGACAAGCGTAGCAAAATCGTGAAAGGAAAAATTTTCTCGCTTACTACCTTTCCGCTTTCACGGAGTAAAACTGCGGCATTCGGAATAACGTTGCAATTTATAATTTCTACACTACACATTGTAACCGCAGAAAAATTTTACAGACAGTATACAGACATACAGAAGAACGTACCTTCGAAATTATATCACAGTATGACACGGTAGTCATGAGATAAGAGTACATAAACAGTAACGTTAATGGAAACCGCCCCATCATTCACGAAGTTTAAATCTATTATTTTTTACTACTAATTGCATTCGAAACAGATTTTACAGACATACAGCACTTATACAAATGAATATATACCTAAAAATTATACTACTGTACAACATATAACTCAGTAAATATGAGATCACATATACTACGATGGGTAAAAAAGTTTCACATCAGGCACCTCGTTTTATTACATTTCTTATTTACTGCTAAGACACTCCTGTATTCCAGTGATCATAACGAAATTCCTGAAAGGTGTTTCGGGATGTTTTGAATTCTTCCATCAATGGTGCAATAGGGGGTGGCACGTTGTATGAAAATACTTGACTAGGAAAGAATTTTTAAAGATGAATGTATGGTAATTTGGTAGAACGCTTGGGGATCGAATTCGGAACGCTATATATCCATTGAGCTGCCAGCTCGATCGTACAGCTCGAGTGGCAGCCATGTTCCGTTGTGAACTATTCCGGTGACAATTACAATTAATTTATTGAACGGACAAGGGTACATCGAGAACCTGTCAACCATAGAGCAGAAACAGCATTGATTATTTAGTTCATAGTTGGCTCCAATAATTAATCCCGCAAAATTTTACAATTCTTGTCGCGGTGTAGTGTCGATTGTTCAGATGTTGTAAACAGAATCGTATACAGTGACGGGATTAATTTTTCGTGCCATTCCAGAAGTAAATAATTAATGCTGTTCCTGCTCTACGAGTGACAGGTTCTCTATGTACACTTGTACGCTCAGCAAATTAATTGTAATCGTCAGTGGAACAATTCATAAAAAAAGCAAGAATGGACAGACGCGCGATATACAACACTTAGACCGAGAAATGTGGAACACCACTTATTTAAGGATAAAGATCATTTAGAAATAACTCACCTTGTTGACAAGTGATGTATGGTTTCCTTCCGATAACTGCTGTAGAAAGCCACGGTAATCTACTCATCACAAAACTTGTACTGTCTTCACACAGCGTACTGTGACATGTCTGGACCTCTCAAGAGTTTCATACATCGCGCGACCGTCAATTCTTCCATATATCGATCTGGCAGCTCGAACGATATATAGCGTTCCGAATTCGGTTCCCAATCGCTCTACCAAATTACCAAAAAATTATATTTAGAAGTAGAAACAACCAATGCATACCATCCAGTCTACGCGTGCGAAGCAACGGGAATTAAGCTAGTAGATTTATAAACACTAGTATTGCCTGTGGTCGAAAATCGACAGATTGTGTTTACAATGGTCACTGGGAGTAAAATTTTATGTATCATGTCGGCGGCCTCGCGTGATTATGTTGGCAACATCAACAACACGATAGAAAATCTTTGCCCATTTGTTCGAACCATATAGAATGACTCGATTAGTGTATCGTACAGACCATGAAGTAAACAAATAATGCTGTTCCTGCTTTATGGTTGCCAGGTTCTTGTATGTACCCTCGTCCGCCCAGTAAAAATAATTGCCCTCGTAAACATCAGCGTTGTCAAGCGATTGGCTAAAATGAAGTCTCACAGGATTCTCACTATTCAGCATCTGTTGCCAACATTATCATAGGAGGCCGCTGGGATATTTGGTAAAATTTAACCGGCACTGGGAGGTATGAACAGGTATCTTTTACTTGTTAAGTAAAATGCCTGACACAATAGCAACAAATAAAAACGGAAGTATATACTTCTCACGCCATTTTCGAATTGTCTTTCATTAGCCTAATATTTGAAATGGAACTACAATTTCGGTGTTCGTATATTTATACAACGCCAAGAAACAATGTTATTTCGATACTGCGATATTCAGAATTCCAGAGCTGACAACATGTCGACTTCGTAGTTCCACCCGAGCACCGCTACATGCCTCTCCCGGCGCATCATCCTTTATATCGGCACTTATATGAAAACATCCATTTCCTTTAACCACTCTTAATCACTGCGAAAATGAAGCATTTGAACGGCACAAGCAAGTGAGTTGGGAGCACTCCATGTTTCGATATTCACTTATTTTAATACTGCAGATGCGCTGCATTACAGCATCTTTGGTCGAGGCGAATAGCCAATCAGTGAGCTGATTGTTGGAGAATGTAGAATTTGGTCCAAGATGTAGATAGAAAAATTTTTACTTCCTTTTACCACTTTTAATGGCTAAATACACACATAATATTTATATTCGTGAAATCTACGACAAACAATCTTTCGAATTATGTAACTTTCATTGGCCTACTTGTACGAATAAATTAGTAATCTGTGCCACAATTTTCGTGTTATCGTATTTATATAATGATTCGATATTCACTTATTTTAATACGTTATTTTAATACAGCAGATGCACCGCATCACAGTGTCTTTGGTCGAGGCGAATAGCCAATCAGTGAGCTGATTGTTGGAGAATGTAGTACTTGATCCAAGCTGTAGATAGGAAAATTTCTACTTCCCTTTAACCACTTTTAATGGCTAAATGTATACATAATATTTATTTTCGTGAAATCTACGACAAACAATCTTTCGAATTATGTAACTTTTATTGGCCTTCTTGTACGAATAAATTAGTAATCTGTACCACAATTTTCGTGTTAGCGTATTTATATAATGATTTGAACATTTGGCTATTGTTACCGTTTAATTCAACTTACTGGGAGCATTCTCCATTTCTATCTTTCAACTGTTTCGTTGAGATGGGTCATCACTCCATAAACAGTCTACTTGCATACACGAGTGTTCTGTTACATTTACATTGTATTCTTCCACTGAACTTGAGCCTTTCATATCCGTTATCCTCTGTGAGAACTTCACGTAAATTAAGTACGTGGTTTTCGTAATTTTTACCTTCAAACCCGTCCACTCTTCATTGTCACCATTGTCACTGCGTATTTATATAATGATTTGAAAATGTGTACAGCTACTGTGAAATTACGCCGTGATAACCACAGACATTGCCGAGGTGAGGTGGCTTGCGTGCCTCAACGATACAGATAGCCGTACCGTAGGTGCAACCACAGCGGAGGGGTATCTGTGGAGAGACCAGACAAACGTGTGGTTCCTGAAGAGGGGCAGCAGCCTTTTCAGTAGTTACAGGGGCAACAGTCTGGATGAGTGACTGAGCTGGCCTTGTAACATCAGCTAATGTGGCTTTGCCACACAGCTACTGCGAACGGCTGAAAGCTAGGGGAAACTACAGCCGTTACTTTTCCCGAGGACATGCAGCTCTACTGTATGGAAATATGATGATGGCATCCTCTCGGGTAAAATATTCCGGAGGTAAAATAGTCCCCCATTCGGATCTCCGGGCGGGGACTACTCAGGACGATGTGATCATCAGGAAAGACAACACTGGCATTGTACGGATCGGAGCGTGGAATGTTAGATCCCTTAATCGGGTAGGGATGCTAGAAAATTTAAAAAGGGAAATGGATAGCGTTGGAGGGAAGTGTATGGGGTAAATACCGCAGAGGAAGACCAAGAGATGGATACAGTAAGCAGATTAAGACAGATGTAGGTTGCCGTTCTTATGTGGAGATGAAGAGGCTTACTCAGAATAGGGTATTGTGGAGAGCTGCATCAAACCAGTCTCCGGACTGAAGACCACAACAACAACACGAGAGAAGTTTGACATTTTGCTTGTGATTAGTATGTGAGGAAAAAAGAATGGGAGCTGCTATAACTAGAACAGGTGCGTCACCAAAGACAAGCTGAGCGCCGAGTGCTTTGCTGGCGTGACGCAGTGCGTGCTCGGTGCGTGTCAGAGCGCGTGCACGTTGCGTGATGCCCCCGTGTCGGCTTCGGTGGCGGCGGCGGCAGGTAACAGGCTCTGCAGGTATTACGTAGCGGCGACGCGTCAAGAGTCGATGTTGTCGCTTGTAAGTCAGGTCGAGTCACCCCCTTTTAAGTTAGTGTTGGCTGTAACTGCTGGAAGCCCCTGGCGTGCCGCGGCCGGCCGTAAGCCGTAAGCCAATTAGGCACTCACTTGCCGCGGTCTAAACACCGCCCGCAGCGCTCGATAACTGCGCTTCACACTGCGCAAATTACCCGCCGACAAACGCTGCAACAAATTGCTCGTTAATAAACGTCGATTCGTCGATTTGTTACCGAATCGAAAAGTGCCGTCGGCTGGTCGCGGTGACTCCCAGGTTTGAAAACTGTGATGCCGCAGGTTGGTATTCACTTTTGTGAACGCAGTACTACGAAATACCTACTTTGTAAAATGAGACAATTCATCTTTGTATCAGGCCTCTTCTTCCTTTCGTAGGGCAATTTATAATCTCGTTTGCTTTCTGTTTTCTGCTCGTCGCGCGGGAGTAGCCGAGCGGTCTGGAGCGCCACGTTACGGAAGAGATGTAAAGTGTATGCGTAATAATTGGAATGTCCAGTGTCGGCTTTTAGCCCACTTTAGGTTACGGTAGTAACACTAAAAGTGGGCCTTTGCGATCGTCTTTTGACAGCTCGAAATTTAAATGAAAATGACGCCTTAACCGTTCATCTGACACGGAAACTGAATACACGAGGAGAAATTTCTCTACAACTTTGCTGTCTTATGTTTCTTTTATATCTCGCATCGTTTTAGAGATATTTGCAAAAATAATGGCGATTTTGGGATGTCTATCTGTCTGTCTGTTCGTAACGTGTTCCCAGTTTTTAAGTCGAACAGTTCAACCGATCAACACCAAATTGTACAGTCACAATTGTTGGCCGTCAGAGACCAGAACCTCCCTTTCTCAAATTTTTCGGACAAAAAATACATTACTAAAAAAAAAAAAAAAAAAAAAAAAAAAAAAAAATAAAAAAAGGCGTTTTATAATGTAATTGCAAACGAACCGTTTATCTGACACGAAAATTGAATAACCGAATTTGTAGAGGTGAAAATTACCTACAACTTCACTCTCTTACTTTTTTTTTTTTATATCTTGCATCATTGCAGAGATATTTGCAGCCGGCCGCGGTGGCCGAGGCGACTGAGGCGCTCCAGTCACGGTCTGCACGGCCACTACGGTCGGGGGTTCGAATCCCCCTTTGGGCATGGATATTCGTGCCGTCCTAGTTCGTAAGTAGTTCATAAGTAGTTTGTAAGTTTAGGGACTGATGACCCCGTAGTTAAGTCCCATAAACTATAGTCTACAGACATTTGAACATTAATGCCCCTACATCAGGGTCGTAGCCAGGATTTGGGTCTGTAAGTGGCTGAATCCAGGAGTCCGGCCAGCAGAGGTTAACCAGTTGATTAATGTGACATGTTACAATTTTGAAAAACTTTAAAATAAATATTTGACATCATGCTTCACTTGCTTGATATGTTTTTCCAGTGACTGATCGTTACTGATTGATGGAGTCAAGTTTTCCCAAATATGCCGCTAATTCCGAGTGCACTGTTATACGAGGATAACTGATTTATTGACCGCATAAGGATACGTCGAGACACTATCAACCGTAGAGTAGGAATAGCAGTAATTATTTAGTTCACAGTCAGCACAAAAAAGAAAGTCCATTACTCTACATGATTCGCTTTGTTCATTATAACGTTGGATGTCGCAAATGTTTCGGCGTTTTCTTTTGAGCATCGTCTCATTTACAAGTACTAACTAGTATATCGCCCTGACGTAAATAAATAACAGTCTAGTCAAGGTAATAAAACGTCTTTCGGTTCATGGAAACAATGAATTTTTCTTGTGCTGAAATTTTCTAACACCATTTCCAAACTGACTCTCCATTCCACTGATATACATTGAAATCATCATATTTAGCATCAATTTTAATGTGCCTGAAACCAAGTTTTCAAATTAATATTGTTTACTATGAACAGAAAACAACTATGCCGTCTAAAATATCATTGGCTACTTCAAAACTTGCCACAATTGGTCGGCTTCATTCCCGCGTGCTGACAAGTGTTCCGTGTATTCCACAAAGTTTCGGGATTGCAGCCGGATTCCGTCGACTTCTTGCCACGATATTTCGGCTGACAACTGTTCAGCCATCTTCAGCTGAGTGCGTTCCACTGGAGATTGTTAGTTCCCGACGACGCCTTTATAGCAAAAATTGGCGCGTAGGCGCATGCGCATCAGTGTCCGTCAAAAGCGCGCCATCTTTCGAATTTACCGTCCTCTGTGAAAAACAGTTGACAAGTGGCGCGCGGGTGTCTGCGCGAAGTTGAAACTGCATGTCCGCCATCTATCGGAACGCGTCAGTACTGCATAAGGTGGAAAAACAGTACGTGTCCGCACTCTTGTTTGAATACGCTCTCAGTGCATTGCTTGTCAGATGTATAAAATTTTTAATTATCGCTAGAAGCGTCGTCCTGGATGAAATGTTTCCTCTGAGATGATATTAAAGAAAGTGTTCTGTTGCCAACATTACCCGCTAGGCCTGTGTCGGCGATTGTAAAATTTTTACCAAAGTACGTACGCTTTGGAGACTTTTGGATGAAAATTCCCTACATGATTTGATTGCTTAAAAGTACCTTCGTGTAGGGAAAATCCCCCACGTCTGGCAACACCGATGCCGTTACAAACGGCGTTAGGTGGGACACGTTCCCGTGAAACCGGAGAGGCGTAGCTCGCAGGCTAGGTGGCTAGGTGGCGCTGACACGGAGCGCGCGCCCCTGGCGGGCTTCCCTGGAATTGCTTAGGCCAGGCGCGCGGGGCTTCCCCGCATGCGAGCGTGAATGCGCTCATCGATTAAGTGCTTACACTATTGTATTCTAAACCCGAGGATTGTTTAAGCCGATTGCGCAATCTCCCGCTCCCCGTAGTTCCGGGCGGGCCGCTTCTACGGCTTCGCAGTGCTTCCAACTGCGCGCAGCTCCGGTGCCAAATTCACTAAACCCGCGCCGTTACAATTGCGTATAATACTGCTGTCGAAGTGGCGGTTCTCGGAGCAACCGCCAGAGACTCGTAATCCTTTGGACTACTCTGACGACGATACCTGCCCAGTGTCGTGACAATTGCATGTAAGAGTGTGCACTTGATGTTTATCAATCCAATTTGCGTCCGTTCTTGTTACTACAGTAGAACCCCTTTAATCAGTCCTTGGATGGTACTTCACTCCGGTTAGTCCGACCATGGTCAGGCTCGCAAGCCAGTGCTGACTGTCACTGACTGGACGCCTGTCGGGTCATTATTGCGGTGTCTATCGCAGTGCGTATTGTTATACTTTGTTGGGATTAAAAAACGTCGCTGTTTGCTTTATTCCGTGTTCTCTACAGTACTTATTAGATAAACTGCGTGTACATTTATGTGTTTTTCAATATGTCTGGATTCAAACGTAAACACGTAACTCTTTCACTTAATGAAAAATTAGCGCGCGGTTGCTCACCGTGGAAGTTCGAGTCCTCCCCGGGGCATGGGTGTGTGTGTTTGTCGGTAGGTTAGTTTACCTAGGTTTAAGTAGTTTGTAAGCTACGAACTGATGACCACGTAGTTTGATCCGATAGATTTACAGACTTTTTTTTTTTTTTTTTTTTTTTTTTTTTTTTTTTTTTTTTTTTTTTTTTTGAAAAATTAGCAGTGTTACAAAGACTGGACAAAGAAGAATCGTTCAAAAAATTGCAAAGAAACTGAATTGTAGGTGTTACGACAATTGTTGAGGATTAGAGGAAGAATCGGAAAGACATTGAGTCCTATATAGCTACGATTGATGGTGAAAACACTCTGAAGAATTGCAAAACAATAAAAAAGCCTAAACCTGAATTACTTGATAATGCATTGTGGGCGAGGTTTTGTCACGAAAGAAGGAAACGAACCTTAATATCCGGGCCAATTCTCAAAGAAAAAGCGATAGTTTTGCCCAAAAAACTGGAAGCCGAAAGTAAATTTGCTGCCAGCGAAGGCTGGAATGATCGTTGGAAAATTCGTCATGGTGTCCGATTTGTTTCTACTTCCAGTGAAAAACTATTCGCCGATGGCGCAGCTCCTAAGTTTTCTGTTAAGTTTCAAGAATTTGTAGTAGAAAATGAACTGTTACCCTACCAAGTGTATAACATCGTTTTTCCTTTTAGAACCAATTCACATTGTAGTGTGTGCAGTCGTTTTTTTAGTTAATATATTGTTTAACACTGTGTAAAAACATTTTTTTATATTAGTGTAGACGTCATTTAGTTCTTAACTCGTTCAATTTTTTGTACTAAATGTTTTTTTTTTAATATTTTTACAATAAACATTAGATTTTTCTGATAATCTGACAATTTCTTCGTTCCGACCATGGTCCCGGTCCCGAAGGTGACGGATTAGAGGGGTTCTACTGTACTGCGAACGTAATTGGTTCCGCAGTTACAGGCGTATATGGCCAGGAAGGAAGGAATCTTAGCGTTTAACCTCACTGGATCCAATCTGGATAACATTATCATTGAGTTTGTTGTGCACGATCGCGATATGCCTCTGGTTTGCAGATTTACCAGGTTTCTTCCACATTAGTTGGCGACTATCATCTGGTATCAGACACATCCGGCATTAATCTGTAAAGAGAACTTTCCGTAGTTCACTCTTCATGATACTGGGCCCGCCTCAACTGTGCAGGATTGTGTCTTGAGATCCAGAAAGCAGAGTGTTCGCATGGAGTCTGTTTGCCATGGTCTGGTGCGATACTTAACTCCCGGAGGCCCTCTGAAATTCATCTTTTCTCGTGGCGGACCGGCCGCGGTGGCCGAGGGGACTAAGGTGCTCCAGTCACGGTCTGCACGGCCACTACGGTCGGGAGTACGAATCCCCCCTCGGGCATGGATATTTGTGCCGTCCTAGTTCGTAAGTAGTTCATAAGTAGTTTGTGAATTTAGGGACTGATGACCCCGTAGTTAAGTCCCATAGACTATACAAACATTTGAACATTTTTTCTCGTGGCGGCAAAGTAGTCGGGATTCCTTCGGGCGAGCAGTTGCAGACACCAGACGTCATTAATATTACCTGTACTTGGTAAACGATTTCAAACCTTACCACACTGGCTGTTTCTGTCCTGTATATCACTGGAATGTTTTCCCCAGCACTAGGCAAAGCCTAATTAGATTGTCATTTTTATTTTGATGGTGTTGTTGTTTGTTAAGCTTAAGGGACTTAACTGCGGCGTTATCAGTCCCTAAAATTACAAACTACTTATGAACTACCTTATACTAAATACGACACAAACATCCATGCCCGAGGGGGGGATTAGAACCCCCGACGGGGAACGGCCTCGCACATCGGAGCATATCGCCTTAATGCGCTTCGCCACTCCGCCGCGGCTTTTGATGGTGTTGCACAAAACATATTCAATAGTTGACAACACCATCAAAACAAAGGCATAACAAAAACAAATTGGCTTGTGGCTAGTGCTGGGGAAAACATTCCGTTGAATATAAAGGAGAAAAAGAGCCATCAAGAGGCAACAAGATATGTAGAGCACCATCTGAATAAAATTAAAATACCGTTAGTAATATACAGGAAAAACTCCAGAACTGTTTATAAACGAAACTGCCAGAGACTAAATGATGTAAAACATAAACATGTATATCTTCCAGGCCACAGGAGATGCCTTGTAAATAAAGGTGAAAGACCCTTTATTTCAAAGATTTTGAGTGTAAGGAGAAGCGTTGAATTAAAATTTTTGCAGCAGGCGAGATTCGAAGTTGGAACCTCCTGTTTAGTAAGCAGACGCGTTACTCACTCAGCAAACGCAACCCTACCGATAAAACGGCTACACAGACTGTCCACAACACATTGAAGCAGAATTTGAATATGTGTTGTGGAAGGACACAAGCTTTAAGACAGTGCGTGTAGGCACTTTATGCATATGGTGCGAAAAAGTCAAAAGATATATCGAATAAAAAAGTCACTGTTGTTCCCATATCTGTAAAAAGAAGATTGGGTTTTAAAAAAATTGCTTGAAGTTGGTCTTGAACCCATTACCTTCAACAGGAGATGCCGCGAACCACACGGCTATTCTTGCTATTCACAGTTGTATCTTCTGAAGGCTTTTACAGTGGGCGCGTCTTTAATTTATAGTTATAAGATATTTTACCAAATATGATGTGTTTTTGATGAATCTTCAATGCACGAAAAACAACTATGAATGGTGGATGTTGCCTTCAGGGAGCATTTTCTTATTCGCAAGGCGGGGTGCGCAGTAGCTCCATTGTCTTGCTTCGGGACTATTCGTGAGAAACCGCCAGAGCTCGAGTAGGCAGGAGCTGGTGTCTGTACCAGCTCAAACGCGAAACGGTGGAAGTGGCGTTAACCTCGCCTCTCCCTGCCGCGGGAGCGACCACATGCTCCAAGGGGTTCAGAAGAGAATTTGAACCTCAGCCGCGCATTGCAACGCTGCGGCCACTACCTCCTGTATTAAGCGGCATCGACATGAAGTCAATACGTGATGTCTCCGCGACGTAAAACTTTTCTGATGCAATAAAAGTAGTTTGAATGTACATATAAAATGATCTGATAGAAGAACGAAACGAAGAATGATAGATGAAAAAAAATGTTTTATTTTATATATTTATTTACTTTTTTTTCACGACCAGCTTTTTACCGGGTGGACCAGTGAACACATACGACGCACCGCCACTGGAATGAACCTGTATAAACATTTTAGGTGTATCTTAAAAGACGATTGTACAGTACTCTATAACTCTTCAAAACAAAACAAAAAACAAGAAATTGTTTTGCCCCACTGGTGATACCATAAAATGTGGTGAAACATGTTTGGGAAATGTAACTAAAATTAAGTGTCTTGCATACGGTGGAATATCCTCATCATGGGTGTGCTTTCCACAGATTTGGGGGAGGGGGACTATAGGCACAGTTGTTTACAATGTATGACCGTTCAAAGTTTCAAGTTTTTCGAATGAAGCGAACATAGGGAGAGGAGGACTCATGGGTGATGCAAAACATTTATTGACATGTGTAGTAAAATGGCAATGATAGAAATTCTCCATAGTGGTGATAAATTATTCTTCAGAAGAGATAGGTTGGCTGGCTGTACCGCCGATAGATGCAAAAAAGAAAGAAAAAGGACATAAAAAAGGAAAAGCTTTCGGAAGAGGGTTCCTTCATCAGGTAGGAGAGAAAGGAAGAAATAAGGAATGGGCACAGAAGGGTTAGGTAATTCACAACCTAGCTCATGAGGATGATGTTTGAGAGACAATTCTCAAACAACCTCCTGATATAGGACGTGAATTACTTTGCCCTTCTGTTCCCATTCCTTTTTTTCTTCCCATCTCTCCTACCTGATGAAGGAACCCTGTTCTGAAAGCTTCTTTTTTTTTTTTTTTTTTTTTTTTTTTTTTTTTTTTTTTTTTTTTTTTTTGTCCTCTTTCTTCCAGCGGAAGATCTTTCACCTGTTTACAGAAGGGAAATTCGGACTGAATGGGACTAAGAATGGCAAGCTTCTCACTCAACTAAAGGGAAATTCTATGCACAAATAACACCAGTGCTACCAACAAGACCTTGATACAAGGGTCTGGGGTGTTCTCGGAAGCTGGCAGTCACCATAGCGAGGCTGAAGTTCAACCACTGTCGAACTGCGCAGCACCTACATCTCCATTTTGTGACTGCGGCGAAGCAGACGACACAAATCACATTTTTCTTTTGGGATGCATGAACAGGTGGGAGCTCACTTCAAAGTTGCTAAGCTATATTGTGAGCAGGGACTACCAGTTAGCAATATCTGTAGCAACATTATTGGCAACCAAAGACTTTGGAGTGTACAAAGAACTTATCTCCTATCTAACGGCGGCGAAGAAAGAGTTACAAACTGTTATGTGAAAGATAAAACCATGCTTAATCACTATATTGTGTCATATCCTTAATGTTTGTTATATTACTTCAAATTGATCTTTCTGTTTTTGTTTTCTGTCACATCTTTGATGTTTGAATAGTTGCTTTTGCCAACTTACGTACATAAGTGTAGTAGAGAATGTACTTATCATTACTTATGTGGATGGCTGTAAGGGGACTACTCAAAGACCAATAAAAATAATATATATATATATATATATATATATATATATATATATATATATATACGGTGATTCACTAAGTGTGTTTGCCTCTGTAACTTATAAAATAATAGGTGACGGGAAATTTTAATGCGGTAGGTCAACACAAGAAATGTTACACTTTCTGCGGAGCTATGGACATAGTTTACTGTGTCAATTTCCAAAGAGTTACAGCACAAAGATATAATTTTTTAAATGGAACAATAGTTTTTTTGTTGATACCAGCTGCGTCCAAATCAATGTAAACTACATTCCTATCACTGTTAGTTTGGGAGCTACATCCCTTCAAAGTTTAGGGGGCGGAGGCTACGACAGCGTATCTGACTGGCTGGTGGTGATGAGACAGTGGGCCGTGCCCCAGGGGATAGCCACTCGGCCAGTCAGCTACGCTATCACAGCCTCCGCCCCCAAACTAACAGTGATAGGAATGTAGTTTACATTGATTTGGACGCAGTTGGTTTAAACGATTCCAATACAAGATAGAAAAAAATACTGTTCCATTTAAAAAAATATATCTTTGTGGTGTAACTCTTTGGAAAATGATACAATAAACTATGTTCATAGCTCCGCAGAAAGTGTAACATTTCTTGTGTTGACCTACCGCATTAAAATTTCCCGTCACCTATTATTTTATAAGTTACAGAGGCAAACACACTTAGTGAAACACCCTGTATATATATAAAAAACTATCGGCGGTTCAGCACAAAGCTAAGTACTGGTCAGCCAATCCCTCTCTTTTAATGAGTAGTAAAATGTAGCATAAAAGTAAGGAAGAGGAGGAAGTGGCCAGTTGAATGATGGCTGGCATTGCTGTGCGCAGGTGACTCTACGACGACGAACGAGGACGGCGTGAGTCCTCCGGGATCGCCTGCGCGGCGCGGCGGCAGCGTGGGCGGGCGTCGCAGCCCGGTGTCTCCGGTGGGGGCGGCGCGCGGCTACAGCCCCCCCGGGGGCGGCGCCACCCCCGCCAGCAGCCCGGCCAGCGGCTCCGCGCCGCTGCTGCACCCGCACCCCGCCTTCCTGTCGGCCGCCGACACCTACCTGTCGCTGACGCGCCCCAAGTCGCCGCCCCCGCAGGGCTTCCTGCACCACCACCACCACCACCACCACCACGGCGTGCACCAGTCGGGGTCGTCATCCTCGGCCGGGCCGGCGGGCTCCAACGTCGACTCGGTCGAGATCGAGGAGGACGTCGACGACGACGACGAGTACGACAAGGAGGGCAAGAAGGACGGCGGCGGTGGAGGAGGCGGGGGCGGCGTCGGCGGCGGCTCCGGCGGCGGCAGCAGCAACGGCGGCAGCAGCGGCGGCAGCAGCAACAATAACAACAACAACAACAACAAGCGCAAGAAGAAGACGCGAACCGTCTTCTCTCGCAGCCAGGTGTTCCAGGTGAGCGGTCAAACTGAAACATACATCTGTTTTAGGACAAGCCGAGGATACCGTGCTCGCGGGTGCAGTTCCTTTAGGGGGATGCTTGTCCACTGTTGGTCGAGCTGATCTCTACGAGTTTACGAGAGTAACTCGGGCGTCCGATCCTTGATTGTCGTGAGTGCACTCGTGCTCTCCCGATAATCCATTTGTAGTCTTGGGCAACGTCCCAGAGATAAGTTAAATTGGTCCCAATCCCCCGGTTCCGATCAAGGTTTTCCTTGGTTGTAAGGTGTTTGCCGGAACTGGTAAACCCCTCCCACTTATACCCAATTGGGATCCCTTCTTGCCCCACTATCAGCTTGTCTGATAATTGGCTGAATAGAACCGCGACTCTTTATGGGCCGGATTTCAAAGAGCCCACTCCACTCCTCGGAGTGGAGAATGAAAAGAGTAAGTCTTTTTGTTTTATTTTAGGAGTGTTGTAACTTAAATAGTGCCAACACTGCTGTGGATACACTATGCAATGGAATCCACTATTGTCACTGATAGCACACGTTGTTGACATACCTACCTTACCTCTGAGCAAATGGACTCGCCTGTCCCACATCACAGGCGTCCACACAATCGATGGAAAAACAGACACTTGTGAGCAAGCTGTCTAACGTAATGGTGTCACTATATTCCTCCATGGCAGATCATCAGTGCACAGTATAACTGTTCGTTTTGGAGCATCACCTCTGACCAGATTTGTGAAAGAAGCAGAAACACTTTCCGCGCAATCCACCCATCATTTTGCACGACAATGCGCGGGCTCATACAGCGCAAGCTGTGGCTGCTCTGTTCAGTCAGTGGGACTGCGAAGTACTGTACCATCCACCAACTCCCCGGACATAAGTCCTTGTGACTTCGATTTGATTCTTAAGATGAAGGAACCACTTCGTGGCATTCCGTGCAGAACTGTTCCGGAGATTTGAGAGGCAGTAGACTGCTCCATTGGCATCACCAAAAGAACAGGCTCTGCTATAGTCGGCGTCACGTAGGAAGGCGCCCCACTTTTCTGCCGTTCTGCGCATCCCTCTCCATTACCGCAGTGGCAGACAATAATATTCACTCTGTATGCACGTGGCGGGGCCTCCCTATGTTAGGTAATGAAATGACACAAGAAGGGGGGAAAATCAAACTAAATTTCAGACAATATCTTTTATCAGGCGTAACTCTGTAACTACAAATTTGCGGACCTATATTTATATGAACTTTAGTTGTAATTCAGAAATTGACACATTGAAATACTTGAACATCTTCGTGAATCACGCTTTATAAACACTAAAAATGTACGATTTAACATGTGAAATGGTAACTGTAATGGCATACTACTTCTACTACATCGCTGGAAAGGGGTTCTGCACTACGCTCGTGACTACTTTCAGGGACAGTAACAGGTGTAAACATGTAACGCTTTTGTATCGGTTGTGACTAAATAGTTGCTACTATTTAATTTCCAACCATCGTATTTAGAAGACAATATGCTCACACACGTACGGCCGATAACAGCCAATGATGACATCAAAGGGAAGTTACAGCTCCCAGAACAATGGTAGACAATTAACAATATTGCAGACGCACTATCGAATACATAATACCACAGACAAATTAAAAGAAAATTACTGTATTGAGGAGATGATGTATGCGACCTAGCCGGTCGCGGTGGCCGAGGGGACTGAGGCGCTCCAGTCACGGTCTGCACGGCCACTACGGTCGGGGGTTCGAATCCTCCCTCGGGCATGGATATTTGTGCCGTCCTTAGTATAAGGTAGTAGATAAGTAGTTTGCAAGTTTAGGGACTGCCGGCCGCTGTGGCCGGGGGGCTAAGGCGCTCCAGTCACGGTCTGCACGGCCACTACGGTCGGGGGCTCGAATCCCCCCTCGGGAATGGATATTTGTGCCGTCCTTAGTATAAGGTAGTAGATAAGTAGTTTGTAAGTTTAGGGACTGCCTGCCGCTGTGGCCGGGGGGCTAAGGCGTTCCAGTCACGGTCTGCACGGCCACTACGGTCGGGGGTTCGAATCCCCCCTCGGGCATGGATATTTGTGTCGTCCTAGTTCGTAAGTAGTTCATAAGTAGTTTGTAAGTTTAGGGACTGATGACCCCATAGTTAAGTCCCATAGACTATACAAACATTTGAACATTTTTTTTTAGGGACTGATGACCCCGTAGTTAATGTTTCAAATGTTTGTATAGTCTATGGGACTTAACTACGGGGTCATCAATCCCTAAACATACAAACTACTTATGAACTACTTACGAACTAGGACGACACAAATATCCATGCCCGAGGGGGGATTCGAACCCCCGACCGTAGTGGCCGTGCAGACCGTGACTGGAGCGCCTTAGTCTCCTCGGCCACCGCGGCCGGCCCCCGTACTTAAGTCCCATAAGCTTAACAAACATTTCATTTCATTTATACGACCTGATACGTAATAGTACGCAACATATCTTGAGACGCGCAATGAACGGCTGTTGCAGCTGGAGTCGACGTTCGACATGAAGCGCTACCTGTCGAGCTCGGAGCGCGCGGGGCTGGCGGCGTCGCTGCACCTGACGGAGACGCAGGTGAAGATCTGGTTCCAGAACCGGCGCAACAAGTGGAAGCGCCAGCTGGCGGCCGAGCTGGAGGCGGCCAACATGGCGCACGCGGCGCAGCGGCTGGTGCGAGTGCCCATCCTGTACCACGAGGCGGCGGCGGCCGCGGCCGCGGCGCACCACCACGCGCAGGCGCAGGCGCAGCACCCGGCGGCCGCGGGGGCGGCGGGGGCGGCCGCGGTGGCCGGCGGGGAGGCGGGGGCGGCGCCGGGCTACCCGCTCTACTACCACCACCCGCCGCTGCCGCCCAGCCCCGCCACCAGCCGGCCCGCGCTCCCCAGCCTCGTATAGCAGGACGCCCCGCTGGTCGGCCGCCTGCCCCACAACTAGTTACCAGCGCATCGCCCGCGCCACCCACGAAAACGCTTCTCCCTCTGCGGCGCTTCGCTTCCACGAGCGGCGTTACAAAACAAAATATCACTCTGCACTCCACTATTCCAGAATGAGAAATATTGCTCGCTAGGACACCTCAGCTATTTAGATCCGCAGTATCTTTTTTTTTTTTTTTTTACGATTATGGGACTTAACTACGGGGTCATCAGTCCCTAAACACTAAGGACGGCACAAATATCCGTGCCCTAAGGGGGGGGGGGGGATTCGAACCCCCGACTATAGTGGCCGTGGAGACCGTGACTGGAGCGCCTCAGTCCCCTCGGTCACCGCGGCCGGCCCGCAGTATCTAAACCTACATAAATGCTCCGCAGACCGCTGTGTGGTCCAACGAAGAGACCACAGTCTACCAATGCTAGTCAAATGTTCGTAAATCTATGGAACTCAACTAATATGGTAACTAGTCCCTAGGCTAAGGATAACACACACACAGTAACGCCCGAGGGAGGACTCGAGACTCCGACGGGGAGCAAGCCGCCTTTTGAGCCTTCGGTCATTCTACCACGGCTCATCACTTTCTTCTTCCACTTGCAAATTGAGCAATTAACGTCTCTATTCCAGTTTCATTGACTCCATCTAACAGACTTAGACTGGGACTGAAGTTCAGTAGCTAATTGTAGAAAAACAAGTTTCATTCATTTTGTATTCATCTAAGCCCTCTGCTTCTAAATGTCATCTAACGACATTGTAAGAAATTTTGCTGTATCAAAGATGCTGCTATATGAAAAAATTATTTATTAATTGCGACAGGCGTGTTTCAGCACAGTTGCCATCTTCAGGTTTAGTAATATTTACTTCCTTGTGATGTCGTTGCTTATTTGCTGCCATGATGACTTTACTATTTTATTGCTGTTAATAGTGAACACAGTATCGTTGTTACATATCAGTCAAATTCTGAATTTAATTTTCTTTAATTTTTCGTGTTTTGACAGCTCAGTCAGCGATGTTACATGATTACTGAGCTGTAGAAATAGCTGTCAAAACACGAAAAATTAAAAGGAAATTAAATTCGGAATTTGACTGGTGTAATAAGAACGATACTGTGTTCACCATTAACAGGAATAGTAAAATCACCACGACAGCAAATAAGCAACGACGTTAGAAGGATGTAAAGATTACTAAACCTGATGGTGGTACTTACGCTGAAACAGGCCTGTCGTAATTAATTTTTTTTTTTCATATAGTAGCGTCTTTGATACAGCAAAAGTTTCTTACAAGTTTCGTTCAATTAGGAAACCACCATCTACTTGCTGAAAATCTCCAACAGCCGTAATTTTAAGAGTTTGTTCGATAAAGAAACCAGTTTCCGTTCCTCACTGGCAAAATCTTAAGGCCGCTTCACAAATAAACAAACACAAGACTCTACAGGGCATAATTTTACGTCACCCGTATTTCAGTCGTATACAACTATAAATAATCAATGTTTCAGTTGACTATTGTTTTTAATTAAATCACGGGGCTCGTTAAATATCGCGATTGCGGCATACTAACGATACATTTATAACATGCGAACATCGCAGGGCCATTATTGCTCGTTCTCTCGCAACAATTTAAGCTGTACTCGTAGGTTCATGCCTAATAACATCCTTTAAAATTGCGTCATATTCGTGAAAAATATTAAACTACTTCTGTCAATCAGTTTATCCATCTACAATCTAGCTTGCCAGAAGTACTGTGTTTTATATCGCGTTCTATAAATGAATAAATGACCCCGCTACAGTATTGTAAACAAATTACACAACTTTAATAGTTATACAGAAAAAAATTAATTTCAAAAATTATATACACGCACTATAAGCTGCGTCATACAGGCCTTGAGAGACCCAACAGAAACAGACCGGTCGCCGTGTCATCCTCCGCTCGAAGGCATCAAAGGATGCGCTATGGAGGGGGACGTGGTCAGCGCCCTGCACTCCCGTCCGTTGTGTTAGTTTTCATGACCGGAGGCGCTAGTTGCTACTTCTCAATCGAGTAGCTCCTCGATGTACCTCACAAGGGCTAAGTGCACTCCGATTCCCAACAGCGCTTGGCAGACTCGGACGGTAACACATCCAAGTCCTAGCCAAGCCCAACAGTCCTTAACTTCAGTGATCTACTGCGAACCGATGTATTCACTATGGCAGGGACGTTGCCGTATATAGGCACAAAGTGTAACTGAAACAAATGTAAAAGTCAAAAACTATAACATACAACCAGAGAACCAAATCAAAATGCGTGATATAGAAATACCGTACGTTTGTATCTCAAATTAACAACGAAGTTAAACAGGTATAAGAGAAGTTGAAAATGCAAACCTTGTTTAACGATGTCCTATCATAAATGGGCTCTTACTACGGTATTCTCCTTTGCCTATCGTTGACTGAAATGGTTATTCCTGTTCGCCAATCAATTTTTTTACAGTACGGCCACTCTTATAAGTTCAAATGTTAGTAAAGCTTATGGGACTTAACTGCGGGGTCATCAGTCCCAAAACTTACAAACTACTTATGAACTAGCTTATACTAAAGACAATACAAACATCCGTGCCCGAGGAAGGATTCGAACCTCCGACGCGGGAGGCTTTGCGATCCGCAACGTGGCGCTTCAGACCGCTCGGCTACTCCCGCGCGGCACTCATCATGACGGTTTAGTTGTAGTTATTTCCTTGTTATTGCAAGACAGAACTTTTAATCGGCTTGTAACTGATTTTATTAAAGATTTATTACTTCTTTAATTCGTATATACATTTGCTTCTACAGTATGTATCTTGGTTATTTCCTCTGGTTGTTTATGACATTTCTTTTATCTTCACAATTTTTACATATACTTTGATGTTTGTTTTCTTTACATACACCATATGCGAATTTGGAATATCCGAGCTGTTGGTCCAATAACTTTATTCAATTGGCCACGTGTTTAAAACAAATTCCTTAATCATACCGACACTCTACTTGCGTTTTTCTCTATGTGTAGACTTTTATCGGAATCGAATCTGGTGCACCGGGTATAGCACTAGGAGGCAGCCAACACCTACACCCCGTGTATATTGATGTTGCATACTTAGCCTTTACAGTGTGTCTTTACACTATTGCAGCGTGTTATGTTTATTTGGGGATCTGAAGATGATGCCAGTGAGCCAGCGAACTGGTTGCTAAATTATATAAAACTTAAAATTACGACTGTATGAGGTTTTCTGCAAGTGACTTTCTATATGTTTCCAAACAAGCCCTGAGTCTTACTCACGTCACCGACCTTGCGCAATAAATTCAAGCTACAAACTTTCAGGGTTGCTGCAGAAGGAGAAATGTATCAGTTTGATCTCAGGGAACTAGTTCCCCGTTAATGGGCTAGTAACTGCTCACATAACTTGATGACAGAAAGACCGAAACTGTAATAACGTGTTTCACTCATCTAGGCAAGTGGCACAAGTTGTTATATTTGCAGGATAGTTCTGTACCCATCCGCGAATATAGGTTTAAAAACTTTACTGTTTCGCGAAAAGAACTTTTTCGCTCTAGGAGAATTTCTGTAACACTCGTGTGTTGAGCGAATCTCTGGATTGAGTCCATGTCTTCCTTTAATCGATCTGATCGTTACCCAAACACTCACTACTTAAGAATGGCCCGCATAGGTGTTTAAAACAGTCTCCCTTACAGATGAGTTTTAATTTAACAAAAGTCTATCAATAAACCGAAATGGTCTATAATTGTTTCTCATTCTGGAATAATCTGCAGTTTGAATGCCATTGTCTTTATAAAAGATATTGCTACTGGACGCTATTTAAGTGTGCAATAGTGTTTAGTTTGTGGAACTGACATAGACAGTGTGTGAAATACTCAGGAGCTCTAATTCTACAGTGAGATTCAAAAGGCGACAGTCACCGAAATGCAGACGCTTTGGTATCGTTCCACGAAGAAGCAGAGCAATATCGTATTCCGAACGGTTGCTGGGAACTGTCTCTTAAAGTAACTGTTTCCTATCACTTTATTTTGATTAAATGCAGTGTACAAACATGCTTGCAGAAGTGTAATAGGAAAGCGACGTAAACACTTCTGGTAAGACGCAGTGAGATGTTTTGATCATAACGGTGCCATATGGACATCCAAATTTATGCAAAATAAATCCTCTGAATGTTTTAATATACCTTTTATGTACCGTAAAAGGCATTTCTTTAATACAATTATAGCAAACCATTCTCTACCTCTAAGTTGGTTCGAGTTACCATTTTATGATCGCTGTATAACAGATGTTTATTCTGAGTCAACTTCGAAGGAAAATTATCCAGAATCATTCTGAACGATTTGTTACCATCATCTTGTAATGAACGACGTTAATTTCAACTGTTTCATTTAGCATATTATGTATGATATTATTTATTCGCCAATCTGTCTCCTCTGTCTTACTATCAGTACAATTGAGAAATGTAATCTTTGGATCTGTCTGTGAACCAAGCCGATCATCTGTATTTATTTTTTATTTTTTATACGCTTTTTTTTTTAAAAAAAACTTATGATACTGTTGATGTTGGTAATATAATCAGTATTTGTAACACAATTACTGTTACTTTATGTCTGTGTGCAGTTTTACTCTAAGATACCTGACTTCATCAACAGCTCATAACGAATTAATGATTATAAAGATCTTCTTCCTTCTTCCGTTATTCACTTATTCCAATACAATAATATCTTTCAATGCTACATTTCCATTTCTGGCAAAATTTCGTAAAAAGAGAATCATCACTTTATCTTAAGAACAACTAGTACTACGACAGATGGACATTCAAAATACAAGCAGAAAGTTGAATTAACTTTCAGTCTGGAACTTCAAGTAGGCGATACTGGTCTTGATGAACGCTTCAGGTGTATCGAAAATAGTTATCAGAAGCAAAGCATTAATAAATAAATCATGAAGCCGGGTAAACAGTCAACACATCGTTCAAATACTAATTAACTGATTTTGTTCCGGTGTTTTCGTTGTACCTCTCGAAAACATCGTTTCTAGCTTTAATGGAATGACAATTGACGTGGTTTCAGTGAGATCAACGATTTGCAAGAATGCTTTACTGCTGTTTATAAAATTACGTGAAAAGCATTGGCGAAGATGTATTTGAAACAGAAATGTTATCTAAACATTTCTCATGTACGGTGTTTAGGTAAAGAATAAATTGCAATCTGAAGTCTTCAACAGTTTTTCCTTCAGCCACCGCCACACATTTCGGATGATGTTAAAACGTCAGTACAGAAACGTAAATAAAATAAAATTATAGCTTTACGCTAAATTAACCATTCCTGATTTCTGGAAAAGCGATAATAATGTGAAGGCAATGGTTATATTCAGTAATACAACAAGATTTGTGGGATACACTTAGTGATTGTGATAATTTATTTAGAGAGCAAGAAATGTTTCATTCTTATTCGCTTTTGAGTGTAAACAACCATCTCCATTCTCGTCTTTCACTGGGTTTTTCATTATCGTTTACTTCTTTCTAGAATAGTTTCTTGCGACGAACGTGTTCTAGTGACTTCTATTCCAAGTTATGTAATGAACTGAAAGTGCTAATTTGGAACTATTGTTTAAAGGATTCATTTGTACAAATAGTTATTTATTAATAGAAAATTGTTATGTAAATAACAAAACGAGTCAGCTTGTAAATTTTCATCGTGACATTAGATAAATTAGTCTCGCACAAAGCCTATTCATCCAACAAATAATGTATGTATTTATTGTCATTAACGATATGATGTGTAATAAATTCAAAAGTAATATATACTATATGAGTGTAATTTATTATTTCTATTATTTTTCCCACCTATTTATGTTTGAAGTACAACAGGTATAATTCAAAATTAATTTTGTGAAAGATGCTAAATGGCGATTTGCGTTATAAAGCCAAGAAAATATATTACATTTGAAAATCGTTATGTATATTTACAAAGAACCGAAAATACTCACAAGTGTCTCTTCCATAGTATCGTTACTATATAAAGATTTCAACATCTAACAAAACAAATTTAAAAATTAATTGCTCTGTTACAAAGAAATTTGAATCTGAAAAGCATACAATACCGTCAACCTTGACCATTAGCAAGAATGGACTTTGACGAGGAGACACAAAGATAAATTATAACAAATTAATTGATAAAATTCAATATACATACTAATGATTTCCGGGTCTTAGAACTTCTTTCTTCTGAAAAACCATGACATTGGAGCACAGTGACATATTGTATACTTTTAAAGTGGATGTTATTATCCGCATTCCAGTCAATAAATACATGGGAGACTAATTGGTTATCGCTGAATGCCACTTTCTGCTGTAAAGTAAACGAAATCGTTGGCCATGTTTATTGATAACAATGTCAAAGATGTAGACGCTGATTTCCTCATCATTCCCAGTATTATACACACACGCACTATGTCACCGATTGCCTGGATATCTGCAGCAACACCCAGCATACAGGTAAGTGTTGGCAACTCACATCAGGCAGTATATGTAAACATACTGTTCTAAAGAGTCATGCTATACAGAATGGAGGTATTTCAAGTCTAAGACACTGGTTGACCAGCCGAAAAGCAACAAATAACTCACATATCAGCAACTTATGATCAACCCTGCTATATAGAACGTTTCCTTGCTTTGCGTACAGAAGCAACCGACTCTACGTCACATGATACACCATATTCAGCCTCATTAATCAAAGTCTCGTGGATTTTGCTCGCTTTTCTTCCTCTGTCTCTTGAGCTAATCTCTTCCTCTCAGAGTAGCTTTTATGTCCAAGGTTTACAAGTTTTTGTTGCGTACATGCCATTCTTTGCCTTCTCCTACAGTTTTGCCTTCTATGACTGCCTATAATGACCATGGAGTTTACCATGTTGGTTTATTATATTTCCTACCATCCTGACCCTTACCTATTATTTTGCAGTTCCGATGCCCACTCTTTTAAGATTTTTTGCCTTGTCGTCATCCTTATATAGCATCACACATCGAACTTTTTTTTTCCTTTCTACGTTTCCTTAAAGTCAGTGGATCTCTTCCATGAAAATACCGAACTACTTTCTCAGAAATTAGATAGGTCTTTTGTTTGACACCGGTGTTCAGGATTATAATTGTTCTCTTTGCCTGTTCTCAACAACGACGAAGTTACCTGCCCAGTTTAAATGTTCTTCGAAAATTACAACTAAGTTCTTCATGGTTTATGTAATGGTATTTGGGTGTCGCCGAATTCAGTGGGAAGCCACTGCTTTGGCTAGCAACAGATTCGTCGGTTGAATAATACATCTTTTGGATCGAGTATGACTTCTGATATAACCGTTCTTCTTTGGATCATTCGTAACTGTTCGTTAGCCTGTATAACACCGATGGAACATCCACATTCTGAAAGAAATGTAGCTATCTACTACTCGTTCTTTGTGTAAGATTGTTTGTCTGAATTCTCAGACAGTGAAGTCCAGGTCCAACCCATGAGATGATCTGAATTCATCCTACTTAGCATTAATATGATGGTGTGTTATCACAAAATCCACACTTCCTAGACTTTATGTGGCTGTAAGGTTACTGTTAGAGCGTAAAGGTGGTTTACCTCTGAGTAGGAAGTTCAGGTATGTTCTCAATTAAGAAATGTTTCTCATTAAACAGAATTTATAGGCTCCATAATTAGATTACCGAGTTGTCTGATCGCAACAGTTTGTAAAAAATCGTTTGAATAGTGAAACCTTACTTAATTTTTGCAACTTTTTACAGTGGTAATGGGAAAAAGAAGCTGATTAGATTAGATTAGATTAATACTTGTTCCATAGATCATATATATACGACATTTCGTAATGATGTGGATTGTGTCAGTTTAGTGACTGTAGTCTTTACGTGACAATCAAAAAGGCAAAGATTTTTATTTACTTTTTTATATACATTTTTATTTTTTAAAGTTTTATCTAAAAATTCATCTACATTATAGAAGGAGTTACCATTTAATTTCTTTTCAAATACTAGTTGGCTATCTGTCAGACTTTTGATGCTACTTGGTAAGTGACCGAAGACTTTTGTGGCAGCATAATTCACTCCTTTCTGTGCAAAAGTTAGATTTAACCTTGAATAGTTAATATCACCCTTTCTCTTGAATTTGAAGTCCCCTGAGCAATCACACCAACACTCGCCCAATCGTAAAGGCTTATTGCCGCGTGCAGTGCATTAGGGTTGTAGATCCAATCGGTAACAGTAACCTGCAGATTCGTGGCGTCAAATTAACCACAGTTTCTAGCTTTGCATCTCTGCCAGCTGCTTTAACACCAACATAAGTTCTTCTTTTGTGAAAGGTTCAAAGAAATGCGAAACGTAATATTTTTAATGAATACTACTCTTGGGTTACATTAATTACACTGAGAAATTTCTAAAGATTCTCCAAATTGGTGCAGAGATACAGTACGTTTCTCATCGAGTGGTTGTATACCAGCTACTGAATGCAAGTTGGCGTAAACGTATAAACAGTAAATCTGAGTGACAAATAAAATTGCTGTGAAACAATATTTTAATATAAATACAGTAGCTGAATCCCAAAGAGTAGTTCAACCAAATTGGTGAGTACTTCTGCAGAGCCAAAGACACATCTGCCTAATATCGTATAGGGTCCCTGCGAGCACGCGGAAGCATCGAAACATGATATGGTAAGTCCATAATTGCTACATAGTGGCTCCCGGAACACTTCTGGGTGGTCACCAGACGTGAACACTATTGATCATATCTGCGATGCCTTCCAACGTGCTGTTCAGAAGAGGTCTCCCCCTCGCAAGGTGTCAATTTCTTCCTGTAGTACTTCAGACATAGATGACTCTACCCTTCATTCGATCCCTACGAAACACTACTTTTCAACGGGGTAATGCACGACGGCATGTTGCAAGTCCTGTACAGGCCTTTCTGGATACAGAAAATGTTCGACTGCTGCCCTGGCCAGCACATTCTCCAGATCTCTCACCAACAGAAAACGTCTGGTCAATGGTGGTCGAGCAACTGGCTCCTCACAATAAACCAGTCACTACTCTTCATAAACTGTGGTGTCGTGTTGAAGCTGCATGGGCATCTGTACCTGTACACACCATCCAAGCTCTGTTTGACTCAATGAGCAGGCGTATCAAGGCAGAGGTGGTTCTTCTGGGTACTGATTTCTCAGGATCTATGCACCCAAGTTGCGTGAAAATTTAATTACATGTCAGTTCTAGTATAATGTATTTGTCCAATGAATTCCCGTTCATCATCTGCATTTCTTCTTAATGTAGCAATTTTAATAGCCAGTAGTGTAGATGATGTTTTGTTGAATGATTCGCACACTGACACTTGTTGATTGCTCAGCATTGGTCATACGGTCAAATCTCCACATCCTTGCTCCCGCGGAGATGCAGTGCCCTATCTTTTTTCCGTCGATTGTAACTCCACTTTCAAATTCACTTAAATCGTGATACTCGGGCAGTGTAAAAGCAGTAACCGATATGACGCCTGCGCCAGTCACCTGTTCCTTTATATTGGCGTTGCCGACCGTAGCACCGTCTTCTGAGTGTTCACATTTCTCTGTGTTTGTATATGCATGCCTATAGCTGATTCTTATTCTCTTTAGTGTATAAGAGTTCAGCAAACAAGTCGCAGAATGAGTTGCAGTAAGGTAAAAACGCGTACACAATATATTAATTACGAGTCACAAAGCACTGACTTAGGTTCGCCTATAGGGAATGCGACAAAATGACTTACTGCTATTCCGATGGATCTTCGAAACATAATATCCTAAAAAAGACACAAAGCTGGAATCTTAGCATGGGCTTGATGGTCCAATCCCTTGGCCTATACTAGTGGAATGATTACTACTCAGGTTTCCCCTATAACATCCTGTTCTAGGGTTAAAATCAACACCACCTTTCTACTCGTTTACTCCAAGCAACTCTCAATCAATCTATTTTGAGGTTAGAGATCAATTAAAATGCATTATTGTAAAATTATATCTCGGATTGGTATCTAATCAAATCTGAGTAATGATTATTAAACATACAAAATAAATTATTGAACGATTCGAACAGTTATTACTGAGGCAGCTGATAAATTGGTGTCTCTGAAGAAGTATAATGTGAGATTGGCCTGCATAAAATAATCTAAGGAACCTAAGGATCACAATTAAAAGTGACCGAAGAACTGTTTTCAAAATATATTCTTGTGTAGGAATGTGTTTATGTATATGTGTATGTTTCGCATCTCCTAAAGTAGTGGATTGATGCCCACCAATCTTGGTACACATATTCCTTACTATAGGACGACAATAGATTAGCGGGTGATTACTACCTACAGCTAAGAGTTCAGGAGATATGATTTCACAAATTCGCGAAAAACTGCCACATCTTGTGACAAAGTTACACATCTTCCCTTGTTCTAATACATCTATTTCAACCAAACTTGCTACAAATATACTTTAACGTTAAGGGGATAAAAACCGCTGATAGCATATAGTTCAGGAGACAAGCCTATGAGTCATAAACAATGAAAACTGTACCATCATGGGACGCGTATTTACCGAGACATTATTCATTCACTTTTTGAGAATGAGAACATTTAGAGACTTGCAACGAACTCTACACATTATTTCAAACCTTTCCAAAATAAAAAAAATCTCGCCAACAATCTCAACAAAATTATGGGGAACAAGGTAAACGCTTCCTACTTTTCCGCTGTTCATGTAGTAAACTACGGTATTTGACATGACATTTCAATTTATTACTTTTACATTTACAAATATATTTGCGAAACGTTTTGAAGATATTATACATAAATTCCACTGAAGGCACCTTCGAAATTATTTCATAGTACGACATTTAATTAGTAGATACAATGTCAAAAACAATCAACTGCATCCGCTTTACCTCGCATGAGGTTGTAATTTATTACGTCTTTACTAACAACTCGCAACACATTTGGCAGACAGTTTTATAAAATATCACTCTACGAAACTGGAAAACTATATTATTGTAGGTCACATAGTACAGGAGAAATGAAGTCATAAGGATTCAGCTGAATAAAAAGGAAACTAAAATGGATACAGAATAGGTAGAAAGTGATGGAATGAGAGGGAAGGAGACGATGAATTAACATAAGAAAGGAAAGGAATAAGTTCACAGCCGGATAACGGCAGGAACTAACACTCGTTACACAATGGGGCTGCAGATGCTTCATACTCATGCAATTTAAGACGCACGTCAAGAGCTTACTGGTTCTCACACGGGAAATCTGTAGGACAACAGAGTGAGAAGTTTTATCAACCACAAGCTTATGCATATTCGCACCCATGGTCCAGATGTGAGTAGAATATACAATGCTGTTTACATACACCAACTCTTCGTAATGCGCCAAAAAGAAACTGACTTTAGCAGTAAGTGTCACTGATCAGAATATCATATTAATAAATGTTAACTGAATGAAATGCAAACAGCTGAATTTTAATATTCAAGAAATGATAACGTTCTGATGAAAGCTGACCACTTGGCTCGAATGAAAATGGTTTACCCCGGAATAGAAACACAATGAAAAATACTGAGTGCATAAAATTACCATTATGAAATGAAAACACTCACATGGAAATATTACTAAACTTACGTCAAAGGGAGATGAATTATCAGAGCTCAAGGATCAGTACGCATTATGAAACACACGAAGGTAAACGACCGGCAACAGTAAATATACAATAAAATTAAGGGAATAAAATAAAAACCAGAAACATACAACAAAATCACAAAGGCATACAAATATCAGAAATAACAAGCTGAGTTTACACATGGTTGGTTATTCTACCCTTCCGTCAACGAGTGGTTCTGGAACTAACAATGAAGCTAAGGAAAACGGAAACTCTATTACTATAACGTTATCACGGGAACCGGTTCAATCTGAGGCACGCCACCATCTAACGGCTTCCAGGACGAAGTAAAATTTGATATTCAATACATCGTGTAGTTATTGATGCATTAAATGTTTTTAAAATCAGCTATATTCATACTCACCGAGAGTTACAACCATATACCGACTTCCAACAAACTACATGCGGTGAAACATCAGTATTTGGCATGACGTTTTAATTTATTACTTTTTAACTAACTTATATGCCCGTGCTTAGCAACGGTTGTTAGGTCAGAAAAACAGAATCCTTGTTCGATCGCTCTGTCAATGAACTCATTTCTCCTAGCCAAGATGTCAAATTTAAGTAGAAGACATTGTCGAAAACGATGAATGTTCATAAAGTTTTCACACAAAAATTGAAATTAATTTCAGTCCGTACTCCGGAACGATGTAAGTTCATTGTTAGTTTGTGTTTATATGGCGCAAACTTTTGGAAACACAACTATCGTTGAGATGAGAAATAGTAATAATAATAACAGCGCCATGTATCATTTGGTTTTTAACCCCCATGAAACCTCGTGTAGTACTTTTGGAGATTGGCCTTTGCAGATAGAGAGTGATTGCTTTTAAACAAATGTTTAAATTATGATATCTTTATTTTCTCTGATCCGATTTTGATTAAATGAAACGTCTATCCAACCGCACGATATGCTCAAGCTACGGCTGAAAATCCTACGAAAATTCGTCATGTACTTTTGGAGATTAACGTGTTCTAAGTGACAGACAGACATAACGGTCGTATATACAAAACCCCTTTTATGAAACGAAGTAGTCCCATGTCAATCTGTGAAGTATTTTAGGAGATTAGAGATTTGTACTAGATAGCTGTACACCCGTGCTTCGCAACGGATATTAAAGAAAGGATACAATCACTTGTAGAGAACTACACCATAGTTATGAGCATAAAAACAGCAGTATTGCCTTCTATTAGTTATTTGGTGTACTACGTAACTAACAGGGCCTCTATTTGTTCTTTACTGAACTAAACCATTTTTCTAGGCATTTCTAAAGAGAAGGGACTCAAGATCTAATAAGCAGGCACGGAAATCAGAAAGGAAACTATCTAAATTCGAGTTTCTTTGTAAATAATTCTTATTAAATGAAAACATCAATAGACGCGAAGGAACATCGTTACTTCTTAAATTAAAATTATACCCGTCGAAAGATACACTTCTTTCCATGACATTGCAAAGCATGTGGGATACAGCTGGGTTAAATTTTGCAGTGGCAGCGGTTTAGTTTGCTATCGTTCGCAACGAACTATTCGTTTTAGGAGGATTATTAATGTACTCATCAGAACAGCATAAGTTATTTCATCGAGAACACATAGAATTTTCCCCTCATTCTACGTGACTGATTTTTCAAAACGCATTGAACGGCCGTTGCCAACATCTGCGCAGTACGGCGATGCCGTAAGTAAATTGTACCCCTTGTTGTAGTATATTACACCACAGTTATGAGAATGAAAAAAAAAAAAAAAAAAAACGCAGCATCAGCATCCGTTAGTTATTTAGTGTGGTATGTAAGTAACATCTCAATTTGTTCTTTCCTGTACTATGGCGTTTTCTATGCATTCCAAAACATAACGAACTCAAAATCTAATGAGGATAGGCCTACACCGAAATCAGAAAGGGAACTACATAAATTCGATTTTCCTTGCAAAGAATTCTTATATAAATATGTTCAAAGAATTCACATGGAGATAATTATGTTACTGGCAATGCAATTTTACCACTTGAGCAGCATATACTTATACAGATCACGCACTTCGTGGCCCGTGAGTAGAGAATGTTGGAAGCTGAAGCTTGCATTCAGCTCGAAGCTCATTGGCTGTTATAACAAGCCCCGCCTCTTTCTCCCAGTGCCGCCAGCTTACGGCCTATAGCTTACGGGTTTTAAAAGAAACAACATGTAAGGAGGTTATAGCGTCACAGATGGAACACGAAATTAAGTATCACTTTAATGTTTGAGTAATAGAAAACTGGAACGTATATCTACGAAATATTAATATTTTCAAGGGACTCATTAAGCTGGTGTAGCAACGCTTTCTGCCTCTCTTTATTGTCGTAACTGAATAATAATCGGAATTAACATTCTTCACAGCACTTTCAAGGACTTTCCTTTTTCTAAAAGAAGTCGTCGGGATATGTGGACTTATTTTAGCAAATAATAAAGTGGAAGACAATCAATACCAAGCACAAATCAATAATACATTGACGATGTCTACGGTGGGCAATGCTGTTCCGGGTTAAGGTTGGTAGAGAGCATAAGCATTCCGTACACACACGATCTCAGCCGAATCCCGCCGATCACAGAGGGGCCATGAAAAAGTGCGTGACCTGTATATGACTTACGAACTCTCCATCACAGACATAGATTAACATATGTCTACAGTCTGTGTATTGCCTGTGTAGTTAATGTTTGTCTGTGTTTTCCTTTGAATCTATTTCGATTTAAGAATTATTCAATAACCGTATTTTCACATGCACGATAAACTTCGTAAGTCTCGGAGTACGTAGCTTTTCCTAAAAGTATTTGGTATAATTGCATTTAATGCGGCCCGGCTACTGCTCGCTAGGTGGCGTAAAGACAATTCCTCTCATTCCCTGTGAAATTGGTTTGCTGTTCCTGCTCTTTGGTTGGCAAGTTCTCGATGTACCCTTGTCCGATTACTAAGTTAGTAATCTTCTCATTCCCTGTGAATCGGTACATGGGATGCCACCTAGCGAGCGCTAGTAGGGCCGCATTAAATGCAGTTCAACCGTGTATTTATGCTCTAGAGAAGCTAAAATAAAGAATACAAACACAGATTACTCACCTAAATGAATGGTATTAATCTGTTAGTAACGCGATACCAAAGTAACCTATGACTTACGAACTTTCCGTCACAGACATACATTAACGTATGTCTACAGTCTGTGTATTGCAGAGAGCTCAAAGATAATATGGAGATGGTACTGAGTATTATGAATCCGTGACGCTCGACGTATAGGTTATTTGTTTCTCTAATCCAGTTGTCAGTATTTTGATCCTAAGCACTACAGTTGTCTTTCTAGTGTTTATATTGAGATCGTCAGTGTAGTTAATGCTCAGTTAATGTATGTCTGTGTTTCCCAGTGTTTTATCTTTGAGTCGTTTTGTCTTTTAGCATCTGTTGATCGTCGTATTGCTCCATATTTTTCGGATTTTTGTTCGCCACACTCACCCACCGCCACACACCGCGACCAAAACACCACAGTGCACACCGCGAACCTGAAGGCTTCTCTCATGCGTAACCGCCATTGGTCTGCAGTGAATAATTTTGGCTACCAAGGGAAATATAAGGACACACGACCCACGTACCATTTTTATATATGTATATTGATTATTATCTCTATTCGTAACGAACTTTGCAGACAGTATCTTAATACACTGGTCAAAACAATTAGGCGACCTGTTGAGATATCTATAGTCGGGCCGCTGAAACATGTCACTTCAAGGACACTCCACGAGTGTTTTGAAGTTGCCAGTATGATTGAAAAACAAATGACGAACGCGAGACGCTGCGTCTTCCGAACCAATCACAGCACAGCTGCGAATGCCGGTTCCGTCGTCGTCACTACTACGTTGCCGCGTTCTTTGAAAGCTTTGTGTGCTCGTGGGCTATCGTCTGCTTTTGTATCGTGTGTGATTTTACTGCTTCGCGTACATTTTTTTATTTATTAAAATAATGTCACCGAAACGGCGTCTTCAGTCAAACGACAATCCGTTGCGTCGCGGAGTGCCGTTAAATAGCCAGGCAATGGAATTAATTAGAAGAACGCGGGAGTTCTACAAACAAGAGAGAGAGTTTGTTTCTGTTCACGGGGAACCATCAATTCCGGTTGATAAAGTCTTAGAGCGTACCTCGAAAACTCTAGGACTGAGTCAAAGAGCGATTATAAGGAAAGGTGTCCGGCTTCAAGAACTGCAAGACATGACGCAAACCGTGTGGAAGATAACCCGGGTGAAGAAAACAGTGTGTTTTTAGCTACCCCAGGCAAGGAAAAGAAGCAGCCTCGCCCTGTTACAAAACTCGATTTGTTTCAAACGGATGCAATCCGTCGTCATATTTATGGCTATTATAGCCGGAAAGAATATCCGACTGTAGCGAAGTTGCTAATTTCGTTAAAAAACATGCGATCTTTTCTCGGGTGGAAAAACGTCTCTGAAAACGGTGTTAAGAAGTATGGGCTTCCAAAGTTAAGTGGACGAAGACTATTACTTGAAAATCCGCATGTTGTTGCAGCTAGAAGTATATTCTTGCATAAAATTAAAGGCAGTGATATACATTCCATTGTATGGTTAGATGAAACCTGGGTCAACGCCGGAGAAGCTGTTGATAAATGCTGGACAGACAATACTCCAAATAGTAGTGGTCATCAAATGTTTGTATAGCTTATGAGACTTAACTACGGGGTCATCAGTCCCTAAACTTACAAACTACTTATGATCTACCGTATACTAAGGACGGCACAAATATTCATGCCCGAGGGTGGATTCGAACCCCCGACCGTAGTGGCCGTGCAGACCGTGACTGGAGCGCCTCAGTCCCCTCGGCCACCGCGGCCGGCGTAGTGGTCATCAGCCAACAGGAAGAGGTGCCAGATTAATTGTGGCACATGCAGGATCTTCAAGTGGATTTGTGAATGACGGACTTTTAGTCTTCCGATCCAGAAAAACTGGTGATTACCGCGAAGATATGGACCACCAATGTTTCCTGCAGTGGTTTAAGAATTTGTTGTCGCAGTCTAATGTCCCAACAGTGTTTGTAATGGACAATCCACCTTACCATTCGGTCATATTAGACAAAACTCCGACAACTAGTGAGCGGAAAGAAACTATGGTACAGTGGTTGCTAGCGAGAGACATTGCTGCAGATATGAGTATGACAAAGCTGCTGTTGTATTCACTCGTGAAGCAAAATAAACCTGTGACGCCTACGTATGTAGTAGACGAAGTGGCAAGGGAACAGGGTCATACGGTAATTAGGCTACCACCGTATCACTGCCATTTCCACACCATTGAATTGGTTTGGGGTGACATAAAGACGTATATTAGGAAGAAAAACAAGTCTTTCACTATAACAGAAGTGGAAAGACTTTTACTTGAAGGACTTGCTACTGTTGACGCCACCTCGTGGAGAAAGAAGGTAGAGCATGTTGCGAAACTTATTAAAGAAGCACAGACTATAGATGGAATAATAAATGAACATGAACAATCGATGATTTCCCTCGATGATGATGATGACGACAACGACGACGACGACGGGTTTGGTGGTGATTCGGATGCCAGTGATGATGGAGAACTTAACGGAATTACGCCATTGACTTCATAAACCGGTGAGTATAAATTTATGCAAAATTAATTCTTTCACTCTGCATCACAGAATGCAACTGTTTCTTTATTTCGTATTACGATTGTTGGTTGCGTGTTCTTTGTTATGCTTAGCTATACATTATTGTACGACATTTCATTTGCATCTATTACGTTAACAATTCGGAATAACATCTCATAGATACTGTCCTGAAGTTAGACTGTTTTATTTATTTCACAGTTTCGCATATTAACAAATCGTATTTCTCTGTTGAAATAACACATTCTGCGTTATACTTTCGTATAAATTATTATGCGACCGTTCTTTTTCACGGTCTTAGGCGACAATTCAAGTACATATTTCGGACGTTCTGAGCTATCAGCTGACGCTGTAGTCGTCTGCTGCGTAGCTATTGCAACCTCGCAGTTGCAGTATAGCCAACTACGCGCTAACTACGTACAAACTGTCAAGTGACATGTTTCGGCGGCCCGACTATAGGTTCTGAAGTAGTGTCAATGGCAGTATGTACTAAAATGGTTCGATGTCTTTCTGCCGGTTCCAAGGAGTGAAAACACCATTACCGCAACCGACGTAGTGATTATAACGGGAAGTTGCTACAGAGGGGGTTGGTATTGTCTTGTGTTTACACACGCAGTTGGGTGCAGATAGTTTAGTCAGCAGTTAGTGGAATGCAACAACAACGTGACTTACCCGAAGCTGTGGCATGCTGTATAGTTACTGTGACGACAACGAAAATAAAAACAAGTTTTCATCGAGAGAAGATATCAAATTGTAAATTGTGCAAAAATCAATGTTTTCGTAGAGTAGATTTCTTAATTCGGATAATACGTTTCATAGCGTCTGGAACGTCTGGCAGTTTTGGTACCCAAGAATCATCGTTTCTCTGGTGTATCTTGACAAAGTAGAAATATTTTCTAAAAGGAGAAAATAGAGTTTCTAAATAAACGTACTGTTCTTCAACCATCTTAGAGTCGCAAATACGTATGAGTGTAAAAGTAAATCATAAGTTCGTAAAATCGTAACGATAACGTTCTTCATTGATGGTGAAAGTGGTTTCTGGGCTGCTGGCAGATGAAAGGAAGGAACTCTCACACGGAATGTGATTCTTCAGTTTCTCCCGGCGTATTTGATAGTCAAAATATCCACGGGTGTACTGCCGGTCTATAGTGTCCAACGGGCACAATATTTCGGCGATCAAACATGTCGCCATCATCAGGTGAACTGACGGACTGAGCTCCTGGAAACACGCCGGCACGGAGATCCGCACGCTACGGCTGCTCGAAGGGAACTAGGTTCTAGCCTGGTAGCGGGCCATTTAAATACCCTCGGCCCGCGGAGCGACCCCTCCGCGGTCCGCGCCCCGCGCCGCGGCCGCGCAGTGGAACCGATTGCGCCGGCGTCTGAGATGACGTCGGTGTGAGGGCTCTGTCCGCCGTGGATATTTTGACTCACACGGAATGTTTTGAAGAAAAATTATTTCGAGAAAGAATGTAGGATGAAAATTCAGCATTGTCAGATTCGTTTTGAAACATTAAAAATGATTATGTCGCCAGAAACCGGGGAACATTTCAATGAAGCAATGAACATCTCTATATAAAGCGACCAGTACAAACACTAGCCTCTAACCTTACTTATTGTGTCACAGTTAAAACGGACGAATAATTTTTAAAATATACTTACTAATTCCAAATTGAAACAGTATTGCATCAGACGTTAAGAGTACAGTGACAGGCCCAGAATAGCAATACACACAGCGTGTCTGTCAAAATCAAATAAAGTATACAATGTCGAAATACATCCGGATATCGGTTGACAAGGAAGAACATTACAACAACATTATGTCTTGGTGTTTTCTCAGACAATCAGTATTAAAAATAAACAAGAGTTTAAAATGTGAAAGAAGATAACTGATTTCTTGACTTACCTGTCAGCCTGAAAAAATTTAAGTTAAAGTAATTTGCCACTTTCACATTTTCTTAAGAGTGAACCGTAATTCCCCAGCGCCGTAAGCTCTAAACGGGAGGGGATGCATCTGTAATCGGAAGTATCCCTGAGTGGGGATGGGATGCATGTTTCAGGAAGTGAGTTCTAATTATTAGTAGTGCTACACTGCATGACTTGATAAATACATGCTTTTTGACATTATGCCACATGCATAACGCTGTGTAACATGTTACTTTACTTGACACCATGTTTAATATTACATTAAATGGTGTGTCGTTTGAAACGACACAACAGGGTGTAGGCTACTATATGTGAAACTAAATGCCGTATTAATACACTAAACATGATATAATGTGTTACAATAATATGTATTACGAGATGACAAGGCAGATGATGTTTGTCATGTCACAATAGATCGTAATGTTCCAAAACTATCACTTGTCATGTGGCAAAATGTGACTTCCAATTAATTTGATGCGAAATGTTACACGACAGGACAAGGGCGGATTTAGGTGGGGGGAGGGGAGGCACAGGGGCTCGTGTCACCTCCCCCCCCCCCTACGCAAACAGCCCTAAAAAAAAAAAAAAAAAAAAAAAAAAAAAAGTAAAGAGAGAGAGAGAAGGGGGGAGAGATGGAGAGAGAGGGAGGGAGAGAATCTCAGCATAAGAATAATTAAATTTTACTTCCAGACAGCATGTGACTGTGAATTTAAAAAGACAAAATCCCTGTAATTAGCATAACGTAAATTGCTTCTTTCTCCTTTTTTCAGTATTTTACGAGAAAACTAAATAAAAGTCGTTTATTGTTTTCTGATTGCTTGGGAGATGAATGAGATATTGTGTACCTTTTATGCATTAGTAAATAACGTTAAAGGATTTAACTATGTGAACAAATCGTGAATTTTTAGAGCAGCGTTCAGGCTAGCGCATTCAGGTGTTTTCGGTAATCAGTTTATCATTCTGAATTCTTTTCCTAGACACTACTACGCATTATAAACGGTTTTATTTGAAGCTACAAGTTTCGATTTTCCAGTTATTGGAGAAAATTTGAAATTTCAATGGCATTTTTCCGTACATCAGATACAAAGGATTTTCATGCTACTATAAATTCTTCTGTAAACACAATCAAGTGTAATTTTGTTGATCGGTAAAGCTTTCTTGTAAACTCCTCACGTTTTGCGTAGTAATTTAACAAAGCACGAAGAAGTTGATTCCTTACAATGCGAAACAGGAAATCTGATTGTAGGTTTTTAGGGACTTTCAAACTTAACGCTACACCTCCGACAGTCTTATAGTCCGCCACTCGCTATGCCGGATACAGTATTGTTTGCAGTGACGTAGCCAGGATATTGTCAAAGGGGGGTCCGAATGGTTAAAGAGAAATTTACAAAGGCTCAAACTTAGGCTAATATATTCATTATATTTTATGCACATAGTTTGCATTTCTAACAAATACTGTGATATTTTTTATACAAAATTGAGGAAAACATTTCTTAAAAATTGTTTCAATATACGCCGCCAGAACATTCAGCTGTTATTCCAAACGAAGTCAGATTATCAGAATGAGAATTGTTTCTTTGTATTTGAACACTGGCAACGACACGGTTGCATGTCACCAAGCTCGCTGCCTGTCAGACACGACTGTAGCTTGGTGTTTCGCAAAATATGCATTAATTTTTGCATCAGTATAAATACCTTGCATATTGATTTAGGAAGCGTAAGTCTATAATTTTATTTCCAATATGATTGGTTCTTTTACTCTTGTTGGCATTGCAACGTATCCATCCACTAGATAAAATATTACTCTTAAACTTAACTTTAAAAAGTATTACATGTACTGAGTGAGGTGCCTTATGATATACTGAAATATTGCCACCCAAATAACGACTCCACTGCAGTAAATAGATAAATAAGCTATTATAGTAGTACGTATTTTAACTTACCATAACGCTTGTTATGAATTTACCATAACAGGAAACTTATCTTAACAGCACAAAAAACGGCAGCAGCAGCATTCCACTGTAGTGCTTAACATAGCAATAATGGAGTAAGGCCAACAATGGACAACGGCTAAAGGAGGACTGGGCAATAGCCGATGCTGTTATCGATGTATCGATAATTAAAATCTATAGATGGCTTTGTTGACTGTCGATAGTGCGTATCCCTTTTTCAGCTTATGACTGATAACAATATCATTCAGTTTCACTACACGGTAGCTAGGTCGTGTCTTATTTCATTTATTCCCTTCGGATCCGCCATCGAGCATGGGTGTGTGTGTGTGTGTGTGTTGTCCTTAGCATGATAGGTGGTAGGGGGGGGGTGCGGACCCCCAAGATCCCCCCTTTGGCTACGTCCTACGGTAAGTTTTTTATTCGTGCGCTGGCTGTTGGCAACGGCAGGAGGCGTTTTCCATGGCTGCCGAGAGGCGGGCAGGTATTAGAAACGTTACAGTACCCGTAACTATGTGAGCAATAATATCTCGTGTCTAGGGGCAGCGTAACGTTGACAGCGCTCCGAAATAAATGTATGTCCTGCAACTAGTGCACATGTTTTCTGCTCGTGGCATTGCCAGGTAAAATAGTCTTCACTTGTCGCACTAATATACAGTACTTCCATTTAACTACCAATGCGCTACTAGTTTCGGCGCACTATGGCGTCATTCTCAAGAGTCTATGATTACAAAAAATATTACAATGTTCAACCATATTAAACAGTGAAAAGTTTAAAAATTTACCACAAAAAAGAGTATCGGGAGTATGGAACTCTACATTTACCAAACTGACAAACTATGTGTGCCGCGCGAGAATAGCCGTGTATCTGGACCGCAACGTTGCGGAGTACGCAGCCCCCCCCGCCAGGGATTCGAGTCCTCCTTCGGGAATGTGTGTGCGTGTTGTCCCTAGAATTAGTTAGTTTAAGTAGTTTGTAAGACTAGCGACCGAGACCTTAGTAGTTTCGTTCCTTAGGATAACAAACAGTAGAACATTTTTTTTATTTTTATTATTATTTTTTTTATTTTTTTCTTATTTGTGAGCCACATGCCCTAGGTTTTGTATAGTCACCATTAATTCATTTGGCACATTCAATATCATAATCCTGTGGACATCATTGGGAAAAACTTATTTTAGACCGAATTGTACAATTGTTTGAGTTTTCCAAGTGGCCAGTCTTATTCAAACTTGTAATCCAATTATTCGGAAGTTGTAAATATGTGGAGAAACTAATGCCAGTTCCCGTGGCTTCCTGGCGAAGGTGAGGAAGAGTTACAAATCGAATTAAATTCAGAGCCTGAATGCCCAGTGTTCAGCTGTGGGCAAGTGTGTCATCCTTTATGATGATAAAGGAAGAAACAAATGTACCCACAGCTGAACACAGGGCATTCAGACTCTGAATTATCGTTTTTTTTATTTTTTTTTTTTTTTAATTTTTTTGTGTGTGGTAAATTTTGAATCTTTTCACTATTTAATGTGGTTTAATCATTGTAATATTTTTGAAATCATGTGCACTTGAAAATGACGCCATAAAGCACAGAAACTAATAGTGCATTAATAGTACTAATACTTAAATGGAAGTATATTAAAAAGTTTTACGTAGGAAGCATAGTTTGGGTCTTTCCTATATCATATAGTGTGTGTGTGTGTGTGTGTGTGTGTGTGTGTGTGTGTGTGTGTGTGTGTGTTGTGTGTGTGAGAGAGAGAGAGCGCCTTATGCTCCCCTTCCCCCCTTATGCTCCCCTTCCCCCCAGAAAAAAAATTCTGTATCTGCCATTGCGACATGACATACCTCACAAAACTTTCATGTGGCATAATGTGACATATCACCAATCACCATATGTATAACCATGTGGTATGTAGGACACAACATAATTCGTGAAACGAAAGAAGTATGCTAAATTGTGTCTGGTATCCCACATGGTCAATAATACTAATATGCAATAATAGTAATAAAAAACGCAAATGTGTCAACAGTTTTATTTCGAAATTGAAATGTTTCTCAAGTTACTAGATGTGTCGAGGAGTTAGTTCTCCTCTTATGCATCTTAGACTTTTGTTGTACTGTGATAGAAGCATTTTTCAGCCTTTTTGAAGATATTACTCCCATTTGAATCTTCTCGTTAATTTATCAAAACGCAATGACGATTTCGGACGTGTAGCCATTTTCAAGTGTCAATGAAGAAGTGAATTTGCGTGGAAAACACCAATAAAAATAGTAATTAGAACAATGAATCGTAACGGTGACATAAATGGTGCTATTAGCTGAACATTAATTACATCTATATTTACATCTCTTTCAAAAGGGATTAATTCTGTTACATTGATGTTTAATGGCCATACAAACTGACAAACTGGTGTTGGGTCGATTTAAATTAAAAACTTTTCACACCCAGATCCTACCAAAAAAATCGTGAAGTTACGCAGGACAATATCAAACCAATCTGTTACAGCTTTACCTCGCTTAAACTATAAAGGAACAATATCAGTATCGTTTCTAGTAGAGTTACGTTGTCGGTGGTTCTTATGTGTCATGTAGATATTACTACTGTTGCAATGAATCCCGGGAAATAATCAGGTTGACGCGGTGAATAAAAATGTTGGATATATATAATTGCAGATGTCGTATTTCCCAATACTTTTGTGACGACACAGATGCGGTTAGCTGTTTTCCCCGTTTCGTGGGACTTCACAATTTATGTTCCGTACAGTTACCTATGTGTTGTCTTGATTTTCGGAAATGTGGTTATGAGGGAACCTCAAAGTACAGCTTAATATGCTGCGAATGAAACAATCAGCAATCATATTTTTACAATACTTATTCTCATAAAAACATTTCGCTGTTTTCTACTAATATGTTACAATTTAAGCGTATGTGGTTACGCAGGAACGTAAGAGTACAGCTGTAATTGCTGCTTTTGAAGTGACCACGATCATACTTTCACTTACTGCTTGTCACCATACTTTTACCATTAGGTTACGTGGGAACTTGATGCGTCTCTTTATAACACTTATTAATGAACAGAAACGATGTGTCATCATAACATTTCGAAAAATACTGATCTGCGATAAAAGGTACGTATATACCAATTACTATTTTGGTGGTTAATAATTAAGTTTTCCAACGAACTAAGTACTTACATGTGCTGCTCTACGCCGTGCAGGTAAAATGGTTGTGAGAACCAGCGGACAATTCTTTCAAGCAAGTTTTCTGGAGAATTTCATTTCGTACGGTGTCAGCTTCTTGAAATAAAATACCACGTCAGTCGAAAATACGTAACGATCAGTGGACCCCGTCCTTAAATGCACAGCAATGTTTTCCTGTCATAGAAGTCGTCGCTAGGAAACGTACGAGCATATTCCAAATATGGTCTACTATATTATTACCATAGACCAAAGATAGACTGCGCATGTCCTTATCTCTGCTGTGTTGTGGTTTCAAACCAACATCTAAAATTGCCCCGAGTCACGTGACCGAGTTCTCCTCATTATCAGCAACAGTTTTTCTCATTTACAAGTGACATTAAGTGTTGATTTTAACAATAAAACGACTTCCTGTATTCCTATTACACACCTAGTAGTAATGGTAACGTAATTTCATCATATTGTTAATATTAATGCAGTGATTGTCGTGTTTATATGTGCCCAGGTGAAATGTACCGTATTGTCAGTTATTTTTAGAAGCAACAGAATTACATATCCTCGGTGTTTGTGTCACGTTATGAATCTTTTACTTTTTGTAACTTACGAATGTGATTATCGACGGCCGGCCGCGGTGGCCGAGGGGACTGAGGCGCTTCAGTCACGGTCTGCACGGCCACTACGGTCGGGGGTTCGAATCCCCCCTCGGGCATGGATATTTGTGCCGTCCTAGTTCGTAAGTAGTTTATCAGTAGTTTGTAAGTTTAGGGACTGATGACCCCGTAGTTAAGTCCCCTAAGACTTACAAACATTTGAACATTTTTTGATTATCGACGGGAAAATACTTGAAGCTGCTCTTGAGCAATTTTATATGTCAGCATGTAAGTCATTTCTGCTGAAAATCTACTTACAATAACGTTATACAAAACTAAACATTCATACAGACTGTTTATTATTCATATGAAGTCACTTCTTGGCTAGTGCATCGATGATGTTTCCTCACTACTCTATTATTTAATGTAAATAGCCAATACTGTGGTTGTTTTACGTTTTGGCATCACGGTCTATGCCAAAAGTCTTAATATATAATCGCTTGTATTTTGTTAAAATATGGATGCTAACAGATTTCATTTCTTATAAAATCGCAACGAAATATTGTACATATATTCTTGAGGAATCGTAAGGAAGCTGATGCTTCTTTCAAATTAATATTTGATCTTCTACTCCTGTGAAAAATTCAGTCTAAAAGACTCACAGTACAACGACAACAATGTAGTTCTGTTGCTTGTAAAAAGACTGCCGATACGTTTCATATAGGCGCATGTAAAAATTGTAGCTGTCGCATTTACTGTTGCAATTGCGGAGAACTAACGTCAACTTTACATCTGAAGATGTAATAAGAATACGCTAATACGTTTCATTGTCCAAATATACGTTTCATTTCCGCTACTAAGAATAAGAACTGCAACTGTCAGCTATATTTCTCATTACTCGTAATGATGAACCGGTATCCTGCCCCGAGTCACGAGACTTAAATGTTGGTTTCAGTGTAATGACGTCACGCGCAGTATATGTTATCTATGGTCTATGATTATTACGACTGACCAAAGATAACACAACTGCTCATGACTTCATTATACTGAATGAGCTCCTAAATACCCAGGCTGAATCGTCCGCCATGTTTTCTTCAACATGGTTGGAATCTCGCTGCACTGACAGCGTAAAGGGGCATGCCCTGCCATCTTTCACAAACGATTTCGCAAAAACTAATGGGTAGAAATATTTAATTTTTCCGCGACTTAAATCTTTATATGTTAGTATTGTGACGAAATGCTCGTCATTTCGTTAATAGGCATAGTTAATAAGTCGTTGGCTTCGAAATAAGAGACTGCGCTACATTAGGAAAAGTTTGCAGTAAAAAATAGAGGCTGCTATAATATTCCTTTTGGTGCTTGTTGCAACATATATTGCTGCGGATGAAACTTTCCTAATGGATTGAATTTTATTTTCGAATTAGGAGGAGATCTTTATCTTTCACTCATACCGCTAAACTTTATTTTATTTAGCGCACTCATTTCCGATGGCGATAAGGCCAGAATGAATCATTGCGTATCTCATACACGGTTAGAGGTATCAAAATGGTATTTTGACAAATGATAACATGCAAAGAGGGGAGTATTTTGCCACATGGTTACTACGCAAAACTTCATTACTTGTCGCGTTATTCAAGGAAATACATAGTTGTAAAATGAAAAAGAGTAAAGTTAGTGATTTATTATTCGATTTGCAGATATTCCTTCGTCACTCACAAACGTTTATTTCTTTGCTTCTTGTCCATTGTATTTCAGAGCTACTACACAGTTTCGAAAACCTAATAGGAGTTACATTTCCTTCAGTTTAAAGCCTATCACTAACAGAACGGAAGTTACTAGATCTAATGAGGATTTTATGTGAGAATACTTGAAAATGACAGATGGCAAGGATCTCTTCACTAGCTAACGAACTGCTTGTTCTCATTTCCTCTCATAATAAAGCACTGTGTATTTAGAATGTCCTTTTCATATAACTGAAAAATTGAAATTGCATATTACATAGAGACACAACACTTTTGTAGTCTGCAACTATTAAATTTAATGGGTTAAAAGAAATCAGTACCAGCATCTTCAAGTATGGGTGTTATGCAGTAACAACATATGCCTAATTATTAGGAGCTCTAATACGGAAGACATGTTACTACTAGACGGCGGGCGGATCCCAGTGCGTCATATTTAACTGATATTATCTCAAGTCATACATGTCTCATAGAGTTTCTGTTTGGAGAGGATGAAAATTTGACGTATTTTGAATATTTCATTCGCTTAATTTCTTCATCTAACTTGAACAGAAAAAAACTTCCTAGCATGCCGAAAATTCCGTAACTTCGTCAGAAAGTGCATGGTCGTAAACTATCGGTATATGCTGTTTATAAATTATTGCCATAAATAAAACTAAAAAGAAAATGTAGTGTAGTTCTTAATGAAGACATTGATGAAAATTCCACGTTCATACACTAAGTACTTTGCGAATGTGAGAGAGTTGAATGAAACATCCCGAACGTGGCAACTCTTACAGCTTGGGGAAAAAATGGCGGATAGTTCAGCTCAGATTTATAGGAGCCTTAATACTGAAACCTAGGAGATTGAAATTATTATCTATGCCAAGAAGAGACAGCAATTGAAACCTGTCCGCCCGCTTGGCGAATCGTAGAAGGCTCTATCTCTCTTAAAATCATGCGTTAAACTGAGAATCCTACTGTTTATGTATCAGTTTGACAGTTATTCCAGAGTATGTACTTTCAAACAAATATACTTTCGTGTAAAAATACTCATTAATAGATATTTGAAAACTTATTTTTAACGCTAATTTTCACTCTTTCAACATGCTGCGCATCATGGCAAAACCGCCAAACTTTTTTATGTTTTAAGTGACATCAAACATTGTCAACAATTCTTCAAGCAATGTGGAGAAGGCAGGCTTCACTTCTTTCAACGTAAGGGTGTCTATTCTAACCTCCTTGACAGAAACCAAAATCTAAGTCATACAATTTTGGGGCAGGAAGCTGTTTCGTTTTTCTCAGTTATAGCTGAAGTGACGCACTGAATTTAATAATAAAACGACTTATCGTATTCACATTGCATATTGTTTATGGCTTTTACACGTAACCAGGTGAAACGAGGTGACAATTATTTTTACAAGGAACGGAATTGCAGTTCTTAAGTGACTACTCGTTTTTGTTGCAATGTCAGTCTTTTATTTAGCAAATTTCACCGGGGGAGAGCACGAAATATTAGTTTGACAAGCAGCATAAGTTTTCTTATGATGTCTCAACAATATCTGTGAAATGTTTTGTTATCCTTTATACCAACGTAAATAGGATGGTATTCATACTTTACGATTCTTATCCAGTACAAGTGTTTATATTTCATGTTTTTTGCCGAATACAGCGATTTTAGTACTTGAAAGAGAGAAAGAGTACGTCATAGATATATTTAATCCTCGTGTATTACGTCTCATGCGACTATATCGTGGTACCATTTTTCAACAGGACAATGTTCGTCAACATATGCCTGATGCTCCATGAAAGATCTGGTCAATATTGACGTAATTATGTGTATGGCCACTAAGGTCCCAAGACTTGTCACTGATATGAATTGTATGAGAGCAAATACACAACATATCTAAGACAGTTGTTCTGCAGCTTCCCTCAGAAAAAAAAAAAAAAAAAAAAAAAAAAAAATGTTTGTAAATCTATCGGACCAAACTGCGTGGTCATCAGTCCGTAGCTTACAAACTACTTAAACCTAGGTAAACTGACCTAAGGACAAACACACCCACCCATGCCCCAGGGAGGACTCGAACCTCCACGGCGAGCAACCGCGCGCTCCGCAGCGAGACGTTTTAGACCGTTCGGCTACTCCACCGCGGCGACACTCTTCCAAACCGAACTTGTCTACTGGTATCTGCGCTCATTCTTGCGAGTTATTATGAAATTCGACGCGATTTTGTGATGACTGATCGCATGACCTTTCAGTTCTTGGAGAATCATTTGGTTTCCCTGTCCCCTTGCAGGTGATTCACTATTTTCTCAGTCGGTACACATTCAATAAATGTAGACTGACACTCTTCATATACCCAACAAGACCTTGAAGCAACACTAAACATAAGTAGTTAAACAGGCCGTTTTCTGGATGTTGATAATCATTTGTCTCAATGTTACAAATAAGAACTTCCAGGGTAGCACGTGATACATGAGAGAAGTGTGTGAACTCACTCACTGCAAACTGTCTCCTGCTACCCTTCCTCGCAGCAAGATCCAGTCACTACCTAGGTTCACGAGCACTTCCTTCCCCTCCACTAGTATCCATGCTTCTGCCAGTTCTAGTCCAGAATGGTTCCACCTTACCCCATGCAGACCAATGCAAATGTATGTATACAGTTAAAGGCAGAACCTCTTGTATCCCTTTAGATCAATGGAATTCAAAGTACCCATTTTACCTCTTCGACAAGTGTGTTAGTGGCCGTCAACCTTTAGTTATGCAGTATATGGCGATTGGCCTCAGGCTACTACGATGAAATTTCCTCTCTGTAGCCTAGTGTAGGTTGATACGAATCCTTCTGGTGGCTCAAAACCTAGGACTTAAGCTTTTCGTGGGCAAATAGGTACCAAAGGAAGGAAGATTAAGTCTTCATGTCCTATCGACAGCGTGATCATTAGAGGAGGAGCACAAGCTGTGATAGTTTTTGTCAGAGGAACCCTCCCGGCACCTGCTTGGATAGATTGAGAGAAATCACCTGAATCTGGATGAGCGGACATTCCTGTTTCTTATATGGCTTTCCTCTAATCTTATAACTTATCTTGAAGCTTCTGCCTGTTGTTTCACAGATTCCAGCTTCGTTGACAATCATCATGCTCCATAATGTCTCTTTCTTCACGTTAAATGAAAAAAGGACATGAAACAAAATTATGCAATAATAATTTTATTGAAATCATATAACTCAGTTTAGGATAACATAAACAATTTAAAAGCAAAGACACACACAACGAAATCGAGCAATCATTGCACGAAACACAACAAACATTACAGTGCCATGCCACAGATGATGAAGATACACAGATCAGTTAAATAAATAAATTGCAACCACACAGCATTGTTGGAGGAGCTGTCAATCCGTACTTTGAAAACTACGATAACGTACAGACGGTACTACAATATATGTGAAAACTGAAACGACAGGTAGAGGGGACCGAAGCAGGAAGATTTCGAATAAAAATGCGTGGTCGGTAATGACATATTACAGAGCCAGCGTGTTCAGAAGTATGAAAGAAAGAGATGCTCGAAAGAGCGGCCTCCAACAGCGATACAAGATTCACAGCGACGGTGCATGGATCGGCGTACATTAGAAAAGACGTCAGGCATGTCGACCACAAGCGCAGCAGCAACAGACACACGGGCAACTAGATATCCTTCAGCTGTGACGGGATTATGATACACAGGTTTTTAATATGACTCCAAAGGAAGAAAGCCGGCCGCGGTGGCCGAGCGGTCTGCGGCGTGCCAGTAACGGTCTGCACGGCCGCTGCGGTCGGGGGCTCGAACCCCCCCCCCCCCCTCCCGGTATGAATGTTTGTGCCGTTTTTAGTATAAGCTAGTTGATAGGTAGTTTGTAAGTTTGGGGACTGATGACCCCGTAGTTAAGTCCCACAAATTCTACAAAAATTTGAACATTTGAAGAAATTCAAGCAGTTCAAATCTGATGAACGGGATGGCCAGGGAACTGGTCCGCCCCGTCCTATCCACTTCTGGCAGTAGACAGTATCCAGCTGATTCCTGACAAATGTCTGTAAATCTATTGGACCAAACTGCGTGGTCATCAGTACGTAGCTTCCAAACTACTTAAACCTAGGTAAACTAACCTAAGGACAAACACACACACACACACATGCCCCAGGGAGGACTCGAACCTCCACGGCGAGCAACCGCGCGCTCCGCAGCGAGGTGCTTTAGACAGCTCGGCTACTCCACCGCGGCGATTCCTCACATTTCGACTGAAGTGGACTGTGGCTCCATCGTGGTGGAACCAAATTCGTCTGCGAACAGCTAGTGGAACTTCGTCCAGAAGTTCAGATAAGACCTCTTGTGGGAATATTTTGTACAAAATAATGAATCCAGCTAGCGAAGCGCTTGTAAACAGCGCACTCTTCAGCACTCACTACCGGCTTAATGCGTCATTACCGACCACACGTTGCTAGAGGAAATCTGCGTATTTCGGTCCCCTACCAGCCGTTTCATTTTTTACATATATTTCAGGACCACCCTGCATATCCAAACACCACCTAGAGAGGAGGCCGGGGCGCTCTCTTGTGACGTCACGCAGAGTAGGTACCGATCACGTAGCTTACTGGGTGGCCGCTGGAGTACGGCCCACTATGCCGTAGTGCCCAGCCAGTCAGGTACGGGATCGACGCCTATTCTCCGTGATGTCACACAAGAGCGCCGCGGCCTTCTCTCTAGGTGGCGTTGGTATATTTCGTTAAACCATAACTGACATTTCCATTAACAGGAAGAATAAATTAAATGACCAACAATTACAGTTCATTACGTGACAACTATATTACAAAGCAGTGACAGCGCCACAATGCTCTGTGAATATAAGTACCAACACACAATAAAAAAAGGTTCTTATTAGTTATAATTTTGTAAGATTAGATTAGATAAATACTTGTTCCATAGATCATATATACGACATTTCGTAATGATGTGGAACCTGTTAGTTTAGAAAATGTTGTCTATATATGACAACCAATATGTTAAAGATTTTTTATTTACATTGTTTTTTAATTTTTATTTATTTTTATCATGTTTTATTTTTTATTATTTTTTTTAGATTTTTTGTAAAGGGTTTATTTAAAAATTCATCTACATTGTAGGAGTTGCCATTCAGAAATTCCTTTAATTTCTTTTTAAATACTAGTTGGCTATCTGTCAGACTTTTGATGCTACTTGGTAAGTGACCGAAGACTTTTGTGGCAGCATAATTCACTCCTTTCTGTGCCAAACTTAGATTTACCCTTGAACCTTGTAACTGTTATCGAAACTTATTTGTCTACAGATAGCCTGTTGATGGCCACTCTGCTGAAATATGCGTATTGTTACTTTATAATATACAGCAATAAATAACATCTATTAAAGCAGCCTTATGCTTCAAGAATATTATTAGAATATCAGTAAAAGACAGCTTATTTGACTCAACTATAGTACAGAAATCTGTGACGCATGTCACAGCTCAGCAGGAAGACAATATCAGTCCTAGAAATGAAGATTCAAAACATTCTCCGTGATGCCATACTTAGTCTAGTGACATGTAGCGTACATTGCCTGATAAAAACGTTTTGGACCAAGAAGAAATCGTCCAGTTGTATCCCATTTCGTTATACACGAACAACATTGTAATGTGTAGATGGCCGATCAGCGTGCTGTTTTGGTGTCACAGCCCTGTTGTTGCGAAGTTTCTACCAACCAACGTCCATGAGTCAGACAGTGAAGCAAGAAATTTATGTACAGAGCAAAATACCCATGATGCCTCGTAGATGCAGACAGCCTGTCCACGAACTGAATGAATTTTACAGAGGGGGCATTGTTGGACTGTGTGAAGCGGTGAAGTGGAGTGGTCGTAAATTTCAGTTGCCAGGAATGTGGGCCATTCAGATGACGCAGTGGCCTGTTGTTGAAATCAATGGGTACGTGAGGGCGCCCATTCACGTCGTGCCAGTCGTGTATAGTCGTGTATAGTCTATGGGACTTAACTACGGGGTCATCAGTCCTAAAAATTACAAACTACTTATGAACTACTTACGAACTAGGACGGCACAAATATCGCCGGCCGCCGTGGCCGAGGGGACTGAGGCGCTCAGTCGCGGTCTGCACGGCCACTACGATCGGGGGTTCGAATCCCCCCTCGGGCATGGATATTTGTGCCGTCCTAGTACGTAAGTAGTTCATAAGTAGTTTGTAAGTTTAGGGACTGATGATCTCGTAGTTAAGTCCCATAAGCTTAACAAACATTTGAACATTTTTTTGGCACACAAATATACATGCGCGAGGGGGGATTTGAACCCCCGACCGTAGTGGCCGTGCAGACTGTGACTGGAGCGCCTTAGTCCCCTCGGCCACCGCGGCCGGCAGATAGTGCATTAAGCAGTACACAATCCCATGACCTGAGCACGTGCCATCAGGGAACATGTGCCGGTAATTATACAAAACCTAGTGAATTCCGGACATTGTCTTGACGACTGACACCCGAAGGATTTGGGACCTACTGCACCATGAGAAGGCTATCATTGACATCAGAATACCAACGCCAGCATCAGGAGTGCTGCTGTGTCCGAGAGGCATGGACAGAGGACTAATAGAGCCTAATCATGTCATATGATGAGTCCCACTTCTCCACAATCTCCATTGACAATCGTGTTCGATTTCAGTAGCTTCAAGGGCGAAGGGCACATCTTACCAATACGGTGGGGAGACACACACACGTAATTCCTGGCAACACGGTGTAGGGGGGACAGGATTTACGCTCAGGATGCGACCTTCCTATCGGTACTCACCAATAAGAATTGGGCAATACACAACTCAGGGTAGTAAAAGGTTTATGGCTCGTTGTCTCTGTTCATAGGGGTCAGTTATGTACGTCAGCTTCTATGCCCTTAACAGCTACCCAAACTGTTTAAATAAGATTAATAATTGATCTGTAGTTTAGCCAGATGGTGACACGAAAATTATATATAAATAAACATAAACTGAAGCTCTCAATAACCAACAAAATATATTCATAGATAATGTTTAGAAGAGATTTACACACGAAGTAATTTTTATCAAGTTTATTACTCTTTTTGGACATGAAAATGCGGAGGTGGTCCTACTTTATACATCGGTAAATAACTGAATATATCCCCAACTATTGTTCATGAGAGCAACAATAAGTATCACACGCACTTGAGAGTAAAAAGTTCCAAATTATCACTCGTAAATTAGTGAAGTCCATCGAACATTGCAGTTCCAAATTAATCCACGATTACAGTATTTGTTGTAAGCCACAGTTTGTCATCAAACGAGTACACAATAGCTGAATTATCACACTTCCACAGCCCTACTACCGTCAATAGCTTACCACTTTTCAACCAGAGACTAAGTTCTGCTGTCACAGTCCCGTAAGTTTTCTAAGTCCACACATGCCTATCTCTTCAAATCACAAGTTCGTAACGCGGCTTCAGACCGTCCAGTCTCAACCTCTCACCACCACGCCCAAGTTACGTACGAGTCCCTTCCAAGCGTTCGAAAGCGTGCTCCACCTGCTCCAAAATTGTATCCTGACGCTTCATCTTTTAAAATACAATTTCACTTCCAAAATATTACACATTTGAATATCACAGAATTAAATGCTTTGACCACCTCCCTACAAATGTTGTTTACATTTAACAAACAAGTACATATTTAACAAAATCACTTGAGACTGAAGCTCTTTGCTCAGGTAGCTATTAAGCGTGGCGTCTCACTGTTCAAATATACTGCCGCCGTCGAAACGTAGTTACACAATTAATATTTTATCATGGCTTTTTATTCAAATATATTTAGTTCTTGTCCACAAATACATATAATTGTTGATGTATAAATTATCTGCTGCATATCTACTATTTTTAGTTGGCCATGAGATATTTAAGAGGCAGTTTACAACATGAAATGAACGTTACTAAGAATAATATTAAATATAATAAAATACATATATAAATGTAATGCGCTTTGCTGGGTTCATGTTTTGTGTCTCTGTGGTGGAATCTATGTTCTGACACAAGAATATTACTACCACAACAAAAAGCAGAACAAGAGAGTAAAACAAAGTGTATTGGAAGAATACGGAAATAACGTGGTGCGTCTTTTAAGATAGGTAGCGTGGTGAAGTGCTGCACATTTGCTTCTTAATCTGTTACTAACATACACTGCACATCAATAATTGTAAATATAAGTCTTATAATATTATTATTATAGTACTGAAATTTATCGGCTTTTTATCTCTAAGGGATATTGAAATTGTAATTACAGCGTTTGATTCTCCCAAGTCTCCTGAACCCATTCATATAATTATATTTGGCGTATGATCATTCCCTGATTTTATATGGACTTTTGAATAATGTGTGTGGCTATATTGTATATCAGTTGCAATCTGGGTTAGCTGCCCTCGCTCATCCAAGACCGCCGTTTCCTGTTTCCGAGCAGTTTAAGGTTTCCTAACGACCTGTATTCCATTCACTAGGTCCAAACTGTTAGCCGGCCGGCGCTGGGGAACCCAACAGCTTGCCAAAACTTGCTTTTCACATGGAAACAATCAGCTTCCGCCTTTACCTGTTGTCACAAGGTCACCTATAGCAAGTTGAGGACGTACCATGATCAGAGACATCCCCAAATATCTCTGTCATTGAGCCATGTGGAATGTGATGGGAAGGGACCTCTGCGAAAAAATTACCTCAGGGAAGAATCAAATGGCTGTTTGACACTACTCAGACCTGCTTAAGTACATGAATTTCGGCCAGAAGAGGTGCGACACCCTATGACCTGCCACCATCGGTCCACCTGTAACTGCCAACGGACTATCTGTCATCACATATTGTAATCACTTTAATTAAAATACATTTACTTCCAAGAACTACTTCTGTGAGCATAACATTTATCGTCAGGCAGTGTAGTTCTGAAAATACAACAGCACTATATCAGCGTGTTTGAAGAAAGAGAAGTTCACTGGAAAGTTATTACTGGATCCATCATTAATGTAGAAACTGGACTGATGCTGATTTAAGAATGTTAATGAAATGGAACAAGCAACCATATATTTCAAAATTAATGTATACAACAATCATTTCCTGCTTTACATAAAAATCATCCTCAGGCCTCTAACTATATATATATATATATATATATATACGACAAGTCGTGTCTTGCCAATGCTATCCATATGTTGACTATTTCATAATCTTCACGAGAACTAAAAACATTTTACTTGAGAACATTAATAAAACGTAAAAGCAATTTTCTGTAGTTAGGTATAACTAATGTGTAATAACACCTGGTATTTTGGTATGAAGTGGCAACATTAATTAATAAATATGGGAAGTCAGAAGCTAATATGAAGTACATGTGAATTATACTATAACATATATACGTAGTCGAAGGCAATATAGCCGGCCGCAGTGGCCAAGGGGACTGGGGCGCTTCAGTCACGGTCTGCACGGCCACTGCGGCCGGGGGTTCGCATCCCCCCTCGGGCATGGATATTTGTGCCGTCTGTAGTCTTAGCTAGTTCATAAGTAGTTTGTAAGTTTAGGGACTGATGGCCCCCGTAGTTAAGTCCCATAAGCTCTACAAACATTTGAACATTTTTGAAGGAAATATACATTTTGTTGAAAAGGGAAGTATCAAACCATCTCAAGCGCTAGCCGATTTTAATAAAAACTGTCTATTACACACATATTTAGAGAAAGACCACATCTGATTACTGAGGATGTGTCATTAAATATATTAAGTAGTTTTGAAGTATACAGCTGTTGGTTCAGTTTAATACAACAAATTGAGAACGTTACCCATTTCTAGTCAGTTACATTTGTACAAATATTCTGGCCCACTACAAGCCACTGGTGTCATATCACAGCTGAAATACTGCCCAGGTCATTGAGCTCATGATTTCATTCTGGAAACGGTGTTTCATCATGGTCAACTGTCTCCACATGCCAAGGGCAAGAGAGGGGAGAGTCCCCCAGCCTTGTGGCTGTCAGAATACAAAATTACACTAGGTCAAATACAAGCACCCCTTTCTTCTCCACAATCCAATACCCCTGTCCAAAATGCGTATATTTTGCATCTCTAATTACCCAGAACGCAAATAAAACTCATATCTAAGAAAAATGGTCATTATATTACACAGTTCCCTTCCCCTTATCCCTACCCCCTGCCTCCTGCCCCACTGGTTTCAGCACTCCACTGGTTTGAGAGGTCAATAGCATTTATGTTTGCGTTAATGGCCACCAAAAGTTCCTTTATGGCTGGGTGCAGCCCGCAATCAAAAGATTTTGAGACTCGGCAAATAACTAATTCTTTTTTTTTTTCATTTATTGTAATTTCAACACCAGCACAAATATGCAAGGAGGCTGGCAGCAGAATCAAGTGCCGCTCTTCAGTCGAGAGCACATAAAACATAGGCATAAAGGCTTAAAACATGAAATGGAGTTAAAACAATGGTGACCTAAAATGTAGATAAGTAGACAACTTCAAGAGTTTGCAGTATTCACAGATGAATAAAAACATACATAGTCAGTTGAAACAAAGAACCACGGTGATGTTAAAAACATGCATTATGACATCATAACAATACGGAGAGCACTCGGAGACATTGTATAAAAACTAAACGATGCTACTCTTGTCTGTAAATGACGGACGTAGTTAGAAAATACACTGAAGCATTTGACACACAACACCGGACGATGCACTGTTAAAACTAGGGAGCTGGGCCCCGCGGGGTGGGGAGGGGGAGGGTGGGAAGCACAGGAGAGGGGGTAGGAGAGAGGGCGGGGGAGGCGTAGGGACTCCAGGGCAGGAAGGAGATAGCCGAGCGGGGAGAGGGGGGGGGGGAATAAATAACCAAATGCTATTGCTAGTCTTTATCTATAAATGTGAATGTCTGTTCGGTGTACGTTTATCACGTCTGATCCACAAGACATAAAGAGCTAAAAATTTGTACAGTTACTAATGTCTACCCGGGGAAGGCTTTAGGCACGGTTTTATGACGATCGGATATATATATATATATATATATATATATATATATTAATGTGAATGTCTGTTCGGTGTACGCTTATCACGTCCGAACGACAAGACGCAGGGACTTAAATATTTGTACAGTTACTAATTTATACCTGAGGAAGGTTTCAGGCACGGTTTTATAGCGGTCTCATAGATATTTAGTAATTTGAAGAATATAACGCGAAATGCGGAACAATAATTACTCTTTGAAAATTATATTTACTCTTTGTAAATTGTTTCATTGTTTGCATTGTTGCTTGAGGGTTGATAATGATAAAAGAGTGGAGTATATTGGGATGGAAAGTTATCGGTGTATATAAAATTCTACATGTGTTTGTTAATATTTTGCTCTGCAACGAAAAATACAGAACGCAAACGAATGGTGTGTGTAATTGTTGTCCGTAGTCTCCCGTTGTACACCATAGCAGTTCCATGCCGATAGCTATAAGGGGGTGGAAGATATGGTTGTTGAAAGTCGTCAAATTATAAAAAAAATTCAGACTGAAGGCCAGCGATGACGTTTACGATTCTATAGCAAGGAGGTTACGTACAGCGAAACGTGATGGTCTAAGCGTGCTACAATGTCTTCAGCTATTTCTCTGTAAGGATAAGCATACGAATAAGGAAATATAAAAATAAATAAATAAAGCAGTAAAAAAGAAATTTCTTTTAATACATCTCTTTAAAAAAATTGATTTGACGTTTCGCGCATTATCTATCATAATCAACCAACACGCGAGCGGAGCCACGGGTTTAAGCTAGTTATATATAACGTCCTATGAAATGCTGCAAAAGAGTACATATGAAACTGTTTTTAATTAATTAAAAACAAACATTTACTTATAATATGTAAATAATGAAATAGTAATATGTACCTGCGGAGAAGAGATTTACCTGAAATTATATAGCACTAATCCTCAAAAACGTGATATAAAAGCTTTTGTAGGCTAACCTTCCAGTCGCTCACTTCCAACAACAGGTGACAGCTCTGAGATCTAGCTTGGCAATCCTGTTAGCAGTTTCCAGCTATGGCAAAATGGTTATATCAAATACTGTAAACTTATAGTAACATTAATAACAATAAACTGTCTAAAGTAAGTTATGTGATGCTATTTACAAGCTAAATAACAGCTGAACTAGCTACAAAATAGGCTAAAAACAATTTGTTGCTATTAATGAAGTAAGCAGGAAGTCTGATTCTGGTAGCCCCCTAGGGGATACATGGTTCTTTCGTGAGTACGTGTTTGGGAAGCATGAGGCCCCGAGCTAATGCAGTCTTTCTTCCTTCTATCTTCCCTGAACTGCATATCCTTTCCCTTCCCCTCCTTTCCTATACTCACTCCTTCCCCTCCCCACTGGTGGACCGATAACTTAATGACTTAAATAGTTTGGTCCCCCTGTGCCAAACAACCAACCAACCTGATTCTGTTTTAGTAGCATATATGCTAAATCCAAATGTAACAGTAGTATAGGATTTATGCAGAAAGAGATATCTTTGTCAACGTGATTTTGTTAAAGAGATGGAAACCTTCAAACTATGATATTACACCAATTATCACAAAGTAATCGTAAAATTTATGCGCAGTATTCCTGAAATAAGCATCCCCTAGCTACACCAGGTCTATCAGACCTAATAACAGTTACAATTTTTGCTAAAATATGTTAAATCTATCGTTTTTATAGCGGTATGGCCTAGACTTTTTGCAGGATGTAATACACACTAATAATAATATTTGCCGGCCGCGGTGGCCGAGGAGACTAAGGCGCTCCAGTCACGGTCTGCACGGCCACTACGGTCGGGGGTTCGAATCCCCCCTCGGGCATGGATATTTGTGCCGTCCTAGTTCGTAAGTAGTTCATAAGTAGTTTGTAAGTTTAGGGACTGATGACCCCGCATTTAAGTCCCATAGACTATACAAACATTTGAACATTTTTTGAATAATAATATTTACATAATAAAGATAAAGTAATACTGACATAAACACCTCCTAGCTACCCTTAGACCTGACAGTGATAAAAACATTTGAAATCATACTAAATTGTTGTGATGAGCTACTCTTCATTGTTTATACCTATTATCAGAATGTTATTGTAAACCAAATACGTAAAGCCATATATGTGGTATCGCATATCTAATTGTAGACCAAAAACTCCTAACAACAGAAGGCATAGCTGTAATCTTAAGTGGAAAACTAAGCTTTTGATGTGGATATAGCCTAACTTTAACGGGGCTGTAAATAAACAATATATACACTTCAAAATAATGCAGCTGATGCCTATTGAGACATATTTCCACATTTAGTACAGATGTTTATGCCAAATAACGAAATATTACGTAAAAAAAAGGGGAATGATGACATCAAATATCACAATATTACTGTAAAGCCCATCACCTTAATTTCGGTATGTGTCTAGCTTAATAATAGCTTAAATTCCAAAAAGAAGGTTGCAAATAAATTGTTGACATGAAAACGTGTCCTGTTAAGGTTAATAACACCTCTACCAACAGATAGCAGCTCTGTCTTAGTATAACAAAAAAAAAAAAAAAAAAAAAAAAAAAAAAAAAAAAAAAAAAAAAAAAAAAAAAACCATTTCCATTTTGTTCTCTTACATACATTAAGAGGTTTAATAAATTATTTGCCAGATTTGTGAGACCATTTAGGATTTTCAAGAAGACTGTTAAGTCGTTTTCATCAGTAGTACTTCTTTACACATAGGTATTTTTTTCCTGTATGGTTTAAGACCCTGTAATGCGCTAAATTAAGACGTCCCTTAAACCCAAGTGCCATAGCAGTATAGAAAGTATACATAAAAGCGATATTTATGTCGAATAGTGCAATTGTATGTTAAAAATGGTAACTCCAGAAATTGTGATATTAAGTCAAATATTACAAAGTGATCGTAAAATGAATGCCCAACATCCCTAAAGCAAGCACACCTTACGTATTTTCAGGCCTATCAGACATATTTACAGTTGAAAGTTTTGCAAATAAGGTAAAAAATCTGCCGTTTTCATAACGATATGACCCACATTTTTACAGGATGTAATACGCGCTAATAATTATGATATTTGTACTCCTAGCTACTTACAGGCTTAACAGAGCTAATTACATTTGAAATCATAGTAAACGCTCTGGATAATCTACTCTGAAACCTATTATTTATACCGATTATTAGAATAGTATTGTAAAATCCATATATACGGTGTCCCATAGCTTCTTACAGACCTAACAGTCCAAACAATAGAAGAATTTCCTATAATCAGTTAAAGCTGAGATAGGCCTAACAATGTAGAGACGACTATTCTCCATCATTAGAGTCACAAGTAAGCAAATCGACAGTTAGTGTTTTCTATGTACAATGCAAGCTTTAAAACCATAGCACCCTAAAAAAACTAGCTATTGTGTCGAAATTGCTGGGACTATGCTTAAGGAAACTTTGACTTTTATGATAAACCATGGTTAACTGTAATATTATTGTAAACTAACGTCTAATATCCTTTAAATACGTACCATAATGATAGTTTCATGTTCAATAACACTTAAAATTACAGTAAAAAGTTTGCTAAAATAGTTTTTCATAAAAATAATGCAACCTAGCATATATTTGCTTTAATTACATGAAACAGAATCTGTTTAGTCACAGCAAAAGTCAATCAGCTCCACGAAAACCAGTGAAGCAAGGGAGCTATGTGATAGGGTATACACAAAGTAGCGCCATATATGGATTTCCTGACTAAAATCATTTATCTCCACAAGACTTAATATTATAGCTTAAGCATATGTAGTATACATACTTTAAAGAATGTGTAATATTGTGTGTACACGTTTTATCACGACTGAGCTGGATGTGTTTATGATTGCAACAATCTGATGTTGGAGTATTGATTACACTTCTATTAACCCAACATGTAGTTGGATGTGTCAACACGACTTCGCCTAATATGCTAAACATATGGATGAAAGTTTAGGATTCTTGGGTGTTATGGTGAACCAGAACAGTCTTATAAGTGACATCAGTAAGTTAACCAAAATTAAGTCTACTTTAACCTGTAACAGAACCACTTTGCGCCAGCCAAATGGTAGTTAAAACAGCCACATACTATTCAAATTATGCAGCATTTTGTGGAATATAAGCTTTAATATTAACATTAACCTATGTGCATGTAAAGATCTTTTGCAATCACCTCTCTGGACACTTTATGAAATTGATAATATGAACACCGATCATCTGGGCTTCTTATGTGATGTATAAATATATTATACTTTTTTTTACTCTCAACACTGCCACTAATCAAATAAATCATTACTAGTTTTGAAATCTGCTGTTGCTGCGGTGGAATGGCCGAGCGCTCTGGTGCGCCTTGCTGCGGAACGCATGGTTGCGCCCCTTCAGAAGTTCGAGTCCTCCCTCGGGCTTGAGTGTGTGTTTTCTCCTTAGCTTAAGTTACTGTAAGTAGTTTGTAAACTTAGGGAGTGATAACCTCAGTTGTTAAATCTCATGGATTTATAAAAACTAGTATTGTTTGTGGTCGAAAATCGACCAATTGTGCGTACAATGGTCACTAAGGGTAAAATTTTACGTATCATGTCGGCGGCCGCGCGTGATTATGTTGGTAACATCAACAACACGATAGAGAATCTTTGCCCAATTGTTCGAACCACATAGAATGACTCGATTAGTGTATCGTACAGACCATGAAGTAAACAAATAATGCTGTTCCTGCTTTATGGCTGACAGGTTCTTGTATGTACCCTCGTCCGCTCAGTAAAAATAATTGCCCTCGTAAAGCGAAGATTCCATGAGAAAACATCAGCGTTGTCAAGCGATTGGCGAAAATGAAGACTGACAGGATTCTTACTATTCAGCATCTGTTGCCAACATTATCATAGGAGGCCGCTGGGATATTTGGTAAAATTTAACCGGCACTGGGAGGTATGAGACGGTATCTTTTACGTGTTAAGGAAAATGCCTGACACAATGACAACAAATAAAAACGGAAGTATATACTTCTCATGCCATTTTCGAATTATATAACTTTCATTAGCCTAATTTGAAACTGAACTACAACTTCGGTGTTCGTATATTTATACAACGCCAAGAAATAATGTTATTTCGATACTGCGATATTCAGAATTCCAGAGCTGACAACATGTCGACTTCGTAATTCCACCCGTGCACCGCTAAATGCCTCTCCCAGCGCATCATCATTTATACCGGCATTCTCGACTTCGTAGTTCCACCCGAGCACCGCTAGATGCCTCTCCCGGCGCATCATCCTTTATATCGGCATTCATATGAAAACATCCATTTCCTTTAACCACTCTTAATCACTGCGAATATGTAGCATTTGAACGGCACAAGAAAGTGAGTTGGGAGCACTCCATGTTTCGTTATTCACTTATTTTAATACGTTATTTTAATACTGCAGATGCGCTGCATTACAGCATCTTTGGTCGAGGCGAACAGCCAAACAGTGAGCTGAGTGTTGGACAATGTAGAACTTGATCCAAGCTGTAGACAGCAAAATTTCTACTTCCTTTTACCACTTTTAATGCCTAAATGCACACATAATATTTATATTCCTGAAATCTACGACAAAGAATCTTTCGAATTATGTAACTTTCATTGGCCTTCTTGTACGAATAAATCAGTAATCTGTACCACAATTTTCGTGTTAGCATATTTATATAATGATTCGATATTCACTTATTTTAATACGTTATTTTAATACTGCAGATGTGCTGCATTACAGCGTCTTTGGTCAAGGCGAACAGCCAATGAGTGAGCTGATTGTTGGAGAATGTAGATCCAAGCTGTAGATAGGTAAATTTATACTTCCTTTTACCACTTTTAATGGCTAAATGCACACATAATATTTACATTTGTGAAATCTACGTCAAACAATCTTTCGATTATGTAATTTTCATTGGCCTTCTTGTACGAATAAATTAGTAATCTGTACCAAAATTTTCGTGTTAGCGTATTTATATAATGATTCGATATTCACTTATTTTAATATGTTATTTTAATACTGCAGATGCGCTGTATTACAGAGTCTTTGGTCGAGGCGAATAGCCAAACAGTGAGCTGATTGTTGGAGAATGTGGAACTTGATCCAAGCTGTAGATAGGAAAATTTGTACTTCCTTTTACCACTTTTAATGGCTAAATGCAGACATAATATTTATATTCGTGAAATCTACGTCAAACAATCTTTCGAATTATGTAACTTTCATTGGCCTTCTTGTACGAATAAATTAGTAATCTGTACCATAATTTTCGTGTTAGCGTATTTATATAATGATTCGATATTCACTTATTTTAATACTGCAGATGCGCTGCATTACAGCGTCTTTGATGGAGGCGAACAGCCAATGAGTGAGCTGATTGTTGGAGAATGTAGAACTTGATCCAAGCTGTAGATAGGAAAATTTCTACTTCCCTTTAACCACTTTTAATGGCTAAATGCACACATAATATTTATATTCGTGAAATCTACGACAAACAATCTTTCGAATTATGTAACTTTTATTGGCCTTCTTGTACGATTAAATTAGTAATCTGTACCACAATTTTAGTGTTAGCGTATTTATATAACGATTTGAATATTTGGCTATTGGTACCGTTTAATTCAACTTACTGCGAGCGCTCTCCATTTCTATATTTCAACTGTTTTGTAGAGAGGGCCATCACTACATAAATAGTCTACTTGCATAAACGAGTGTTCTGTTGCATTTACATTGTATTCTTCCACTAAACACTTTCATATCGGAAAAAAAGGCAGGAAGCATTTCCAACATGATTCGTCGTATTTTGTGGAAATATAATGTGAGACGTGTTTTTCGACCACCTTCTAAGATAAAGGTACTGTTGGGGTTCGTAAAGGACGATCTTGGTTGGCGTAAGGCTGGTGTCTATCGTATTCGTTGCAGTTGTTGCATGTCGTATATTGGTAAGACAATCAGGACTGTGGAAGACCGGTGTACTGAACACAACCACCACACACGCTTAAACAGCCGAGAATATCCACCGTTACAGACCATTGTGTTGGCACCGATCGTCATGTGTATTGGTAGTGTTATGAAGGAAGCTGCTGAAATTAAAGTAGCCTCAAAAAAAAAAAAAAAAAAAAAAAAAAAAAAAAAAAAAAAAAAAAAAAAAAAAAAAAAAAAAAAAAAAAAAAACCAAGATGCAAATGTTTGTAAATCTATTGGACCAAACTACGTGGTCATCAGTCCGTAGCTTACAAACTACTTAAACCTAGGTAAACTAACCTAAGGACAACCCATGCCCCAGGGAGGACTCGAACCTCCACGGCGAGCAACCGCGCGCTCCGCAGCGAGACGCTTTAGACGGCTCGGCTACTCCACCGCGGTGCTTTCATATCCGTTATCCCATGTGAGAACTTCACATAAATTAAGTACGTGTTTTTCGTAATATTTACCTTCAAACCCGTCCACTCTTCACTGTTACTCCGGTGTACGTCCGATGCTAGAATTTTTGTGTTTTTATGAGGAGACACGGTGTCCCGAGGGCCATCTCCCGCAGCGGCCAGGAGCGCCCGCCCGCCCGCCTGCCGCCCCCGCAGCCCTTATCCTCTTAGTCCGTCGCCTGCCGCCTCCTTCCGCGCCTCCCACGCACCCCCTCCTACCCCGTCCCACCCCCGCGCCAACCGCGCGCCAAGTTGGTCACCTCGCTCGCGCGCTACGCGGCCGAGCAAATAAAACCCCATTACGCGCATGGTTAAACCAATGAATGTAATCATAAGCCGCCCCGCTCCCGGGGGATATTTCACACCCTGCCAGCCGCATTAGGGGAGGACGCGCCAACACTTATAAATAATGCAACAGCTGAAGACCGCGCCGCGCCACGTGGAATGCCCCGCCGTCAATAATTAAACTCGCGGCCGCGCCGCGGCGCTGCCGGCGACTTTTCATTTAAATGGAAATCCGAATCGCGCTGTCCCGCTAATCACCTGCGTTATTCCAAGTGGCCGCCTCCCCGCCCTCTCGGACCACCAGCTTACCGCCCTCGCGCCCGTGTCCTCCGTTGTGACCCCGCGCGCGCGCAAAATCACACCTTTATTAATTCATCGACTTCGACCAATCAATCGCATCGCCTTCTTTTACTGACACAACGCTTTTTTTGGTTTGTTTTACTATTTGCAACTTTTCGTTTCACCCCCGCTGTGAGTTTTCTGGCAAATCCGACGATTTTTGGCCCTCTGCCTATTAGCCCCTGCCGTTAAAAAAACGATTTGGAGACACGCGCGCGAATAAAGTACTTGCCCATTTTAAGGATTTCTGGAAATCGCTTAAGCCTTTTATAAAAAGCGGGAGGAAATCGTAGCATTTTAGAGCCTGTCTCGCAATTGGGAAAGAGAAAACAAAAATTTTACTCAGATTCCGTGGACCGCTGTTTTTTACTGCCCGATCGACAATGGTCTAAGTTTCGGGAATGCAAACGAATGAAAGTGGTGTAGCATAGGGCATGTTGAGTGGAGCTGGGACAGTGGCTTTGAAAAAAATTACCGTTCAATGAGTCTCCGACTATCATAGTTCTTTGACAGGCGACTGACCTGCAGATCTTCTGACCTAAGCGGTAGGATTTCGTCTCTTACAGTAGGGGTTCAGCGCGCGGTAAAAGCTTTACAAAAAGGGACGGTAGGGGAAGCTACAGATAAATGAAAGTCGGGATAGCCAGTCGAAACATATATTAAAAACAAAGCACATAGATGCAAGGTAATTCTCTCACAAATTTCCATAAACCCTCACACACTGAATGCAGCTACTGGGAGTGGAATAGATTTGCTTTAGACCAAGTCGTAAAATACATCCTGGTGATTAAAAAGTCAGTATGAATTTGAAAACTTAATAAATCACGGAGTAATGTAGATAGAGAGGTAAAAATTGACATACATGTTTGGAATGACATGGAGTTTTATTAGAACAAAAAGCATTGTTAGAAGCGTGAAAGACCTCTTGCGCGCGTCGTTTGGTGCTGATAGTGCTCAGCCGCCACTTTCGTCCTGCTTCGCCTCCCAGGTCCCCAGACCTCAGTCCGTGCGATTATTGGCTTTCGGGTTACCTGAAGTCGCAAGTTTATCGTATTCGACCGACAACTTTAGGGATGCCTCAACATAAATCCGGACATGCTTTACAGTGCTGTTCACAACATTATTCCTCGACTACAGCTATTGTTGAGGAATGATAGTGAACATATTGAGCATTTCCTCTAAAGAACATCATCTTTGCTTTGTCTTAATTTGTTATGCTAATTATTGCTTTTCTGATCAGATGAAACGCCATATGTCGGACATTTTTTGAACTTTTGTTTTTTGTTTTGGTTCTAATAAAACCCTATGTCATTCCAAGCATGTGTGTCAATTTTTACCTCTCTATCTACATTATTCCCTGATTTATTAAGTTTTCAAATGTATACTGACTCTTTGATCACCCGGTACATACCAGTCCTCAGGGAGAGTTCAAAACGAAAGGTAAGAAACTAGCCATTAGTTCGCGCATGATTACAAGAACTGGTGTCGGACCTAGGCATCTAACATGCTACATACCATCGTATCAGCTCCTGAAAAGACTGTGTAATTGTAGAAGTAAGGCGATTGAGACCACGGGAGGTGCGAAGTATTTCGTATCGGTGATCATGTTGAGTCCGACTCGGATAACTAAGACTCCCTACTTGCTCCCAAGATAATGGGAAGCACGTGTCACTAAGCGACGGTAACTCAGCACGTTGACCTCACGATGTCGATACCTCCAGGAACTGCAAAGGAATGGGCTCGGGAGCTGCTCTCCAGGCTATTTAAAGAAGTGACCAATGCATTCATGTGCACCTCCGCGGTTGGCGTAAAGGTCTCTGTAGACAACCTAACAGAGGAGGGAGGACTCACCGTTGCCTAACTCGTGGCCGCCGGCAGCGGCGGAGTTCCAACCGTCATGTTGGGTGGCCGGAACTGGTGAGGATGCTAAGAACGCTAAAACACGTTTCCCTCCGCCACCGCGTACTACAGCAACTGTTTGAAATAACGGCCAAAGAGAAGCTAAGCAAGATTTCGCTATTTTGGCCATTTCTCTGTAATAATGAAATATGCGGTCCCAAAATTATGTTGCTCCCTCTAACCTATGCTCCTCTAAGCAAACAATACATCGGTAGTGTCTGTGGGTCTGGGAAGATTAGTTTTATGCCTATAATCGCGCGATGAAATTTTAATGATTATTAATTAATTAATTAATTAAACGGTCTGCGAGTGTAATCAATAAACTTGGGATTTCACAGAGATTCAGAATTTGTAATTAAATTAGTTTTATGAAGCATTTGTCTGAGGGTTGGCCTGACAGATTCTCTGGCTTTGTCACGTGTCTTTTAGCGGTACCGTGTTACAGTGGGACACTAACAGAAACACTTTTAAACTTGTTTCACTAACCTTATTGGTTATAACCCCGTTTTCGAGTACTCCACTAATGACTGATCCCAGAGATGGTAACGAACCAAAGGTAAACATGTAATAAACTCAGACTATCGATTCTTGACCTAAACATACATATTACCTTTGTGATATTTTTGACAAAGTTACAATGGGTTATGAATACAACAGCACAGCATTTACAACAACATGGGTAAATACACATTGGAATGAAATTATGCCTAAGAGTAGAATTTGAAGTTATAACATTCATAAACCAAAAGGGGGGAATAATTGAATTGACTGTGCTCCTTCAATAGTAGCTGTGGGGATACGTACATCTGTCTTTTAACCCATATAGGGCGGAATTATTTTTGGTTCAGTTTTTTCTCAAATACATTTAATTACCCTCATATGACTGCACAAGATCGTTATAAGTGATTTTTTTTCACAATTTTACCATTAGTTTTGCAATACTGCCCTTCGTTTTGGAATGATGTCAAAATGAATTTTCTATAATTGTAATTTCATGAATCATTATTATTAAAACAACATTTAAGATGAAATATATACATATAAATGTCTCAAAAATTCATTACACTGAAGAGCCAAAGAATCCTGAGGACATTCCTAATATCGCATAGGGCCCTCGCGAGCAGACGTAAATGTCGCAATAAGACATGCCATGGACTCCACTAACGTCTGAAGTAGTGCTTCAGGGAATTGACACCATGCATCCTGCAAGGCCGTCCATAAATCCATAAGAGCACGAAGTGGTGAATGTCTCCACTGAGCAGGAGACTTGTTGTTGTTGTTGTTGGTTTTTGGAAGGGACTAAACAGCGACGGTTATCAGTCCCTTGTTCCAGTCTTAGAGTTAAAACATTGTGTGCAGGAGACTGCAAGGCATCCCAGATATGCTCAGTAATGTTCATGTCTGGAGAGGTTGATGGCCAACGGAGGTGTTTAAACTAAGAAGAGTGTTCCTGCAGCCACTCTGTAGCAATTCTGGAGGTTTGGGGTATCGCATTGTCCTGCTGAAGTTGTCCGAGTTCGTCGGAATTCACAACTGACATGAATGGATGCATCTGGAGAGCCAGGATGTGTACGTACGTGTCACCTGTCAGAGTCGTATCTGGACGTTTCAGGGGTCTCATATCATTCTAATTGCACACGCGCCAAACCACTACAGAGCCTCTACCAGCTAGTATGTAGGGAGAAGGATATCAACGGCCGTGTGTTCAACAGAAACATTTATTCTTTCACTACCAGTTTCGGCATTCCATTATACCATCTTGAGGTCCATGTGTATTAAACTAACTTACTCAAGTGACTAAGGCAAAAACATTAAAACTTAAAAAACAATGAAGTATTGTATGGTAACACACTGGAAATACAATATAGGTATGAAAGCGCTATTCAATAACACATAACTAATATGTACAAACGTAGTCAACTTTAAAATGCATTTTTTGTAATTAATCTTATACTAGCGACATTTAGAATCCCTAAGCTGATAAAGGGAATTACAGTGTACGATTAAAGATAGTCTTTTATGGTGATTAAAACAATACCATATTGGCAAAGGCACATAAAAACTAAATAAGCTAGGCAAGTCCAAAATATACACATGAATAATATACTCTAAGGAGGGAGACATGCAACATACTTGTTAGTGGTCACTTAGCAAATACGCAATTAATATTTCACAAAATGTTACATGCCGAAACTGGTAGTGAAACAATAAATGTTTTCTGTTAAACATACGTCTGTTGGTATCCTACTTCCTTCATACTCTTGACCAGCCGCAGTCCCGGTTCCACCAGTAATGATGGAATCAATAAGACTATCTACCAGCTAAGTCATCTGCTGACATGTATGGGCCATGGATTCATAACGTTGTCTCTCTACCCATACACGCCATCCGCACAATACAATTGTATACGAGACTCGTCAACCAAGTAAAATGTTTCCAGTCATCAGCAGTTCAATGTTGGTGTTGGCGTAAAGCTTCGTGTCGTGCAGTCAGCTCTGAACGCCCATATAGATGATTTTTCGACGAATACTTAGCTGGCTGACACTTGTTTGATGGACCAGCATTGAAAACCGCAGCTATTTGTGGAAGGGTTTCACTTCTATCATTGTGACAGATTTTCTTCAGTCGAATGCGTAATGTCACCTCGATTGTTGGTCAATAGATTGTTCTCTTCGAGGTAATATTGGTTTAACTATGGCAACTATCCAGTCTTTTGGTACGGATTCTTCATTGCGCGAGCTGTTGTATACAGATGTGAAGTATGGTGCTATTGCATCAGAGTACTCCTATAGAAATGTGACTGCTATACAGTCTGGACCGGAAGACTTAATTTTACTAAGCGACTTTAACTATTTCACTACTCCAAGGACATCTACTTACATGTTTCTCATCCTGACAACTGGTGTTGATTCGAATTCAGCCCAGAGAGTTGACATATAAATCATGTGGAATGGCAAGGTATCCCGAATAAATTAAATAAATAAATTACTTTAATAGAAATTTACAAAGTACCCAAAGATTAATTTTTAATGGTGGTTGACCAATGGTGAGTACTATGTACGAGAAAGAAAAATTAACTGTTAAAAACTGAACAATGTGGTGACTACAACCTCCGAGGTAAGCCTTAGAAAACATTAATATGCGCAACAGACACACCCGGGCAATGGGTAAACTCAAACACTAGAATTTATGGCCATGTCTAAAGTGCTCCCAAAGGTTACAATGAAATTGATGAACCTGAATAATGAAACGGGGTAAACAATCTAGCCGGCCGCGGTGGCCGAGGAGACTGAAGCGCTCCAGTCACGGTCTGGACGGCCACTACGGGCGGGGGTTCGAATCCCCCCTCAGGCATGGATATTTGTGCAGTCCTTAGTATAAGGTAGTTGATAAGTAGTTTGTAAGTTTAGGGACTGATGACTCCGTAGTTAAGCCCCATAAGCTTAACAAACATTTGAACATTTTTTTAAACAATCTGAGACACAGATAAAATAAATTGACTTACCTCGTATGTTCTTATTACAAAAGTAGAAACAGGAAACAGCAAGCAGCTCACGTCATACAGTATTTCAGCATTAAAAATTTTCAAAAGTGATAGCTGGGTAGCAATTAAGTTCAACAATAATCATAAATGTTCAAATGTTCAAATGTTTGTTAAGGTTATGGGACTTAACTACGGGGTCATCAGTCCCTAAACTTACAAACTACTTATGAACTAGGACGGCACAAATATCCATGCCCGAGGGGGGATTCGAACCCCCGACCATAGTGGCCGTGCTGACCGTGACTGGAGCGCCTCAGTCACCCCGGCCACCGCGGCCGGCAATCATAAATGAAGAAAATGAAAGAAAAGGAAAACTAACTACCAAATGAGAACGCAGAACGCATATTGAATATTAGAAATTATGTATTCATAAAAAAATATGAAGTAGAAAAATATTACAGAAAATTAAATTAACATCATGCATTACAATAATAGCGTGGTAGTAATTACGTGAGGCACTGACAAGGCCCCCAGTCGGTGTATCGTAGGCAGTAGCGTCATGGCCTGTCGAACAAGAGATTGTACTTGAGTGACGCAAGTTCGATGCTACCTATATCAAAATTTTTTTTCTCATATGAGGGTATTAATAATAGGTTCAGAGATTTTGTTATTAATTTGATATAAGTATACTGAATTTGATATAATTAAACTGTACAATATTCGATGCTATATAAATATGCCAAAGAGCACCAAGAAATTTTTGTTTCCCTTAATGACCCCACCTTGTCAAGAAGTCAATGTTTAGTATCCCGCCTAAAAGCAGACGCCAAACAAAGAATAAGGAACTTGTTACCGCTACCGCCCTGAAGAAGCAAGTAAGGCTCAAGAGTAAATCTTGCATTATGAGTAGGTTAAAAAGTAGCAGCTAAGCACAAACAGAAGGGCTGTATAAATATAAAAGGGCATCGTCTGAGGAGTGAGTTTTATGAACAGAACAATTCGCATCTTACGTAGAGTAAAATACCCACTTCATTGTTTCACGTCTTGTATTTTAAACTATATAAAGATTTTATTACTGAATAGTAAAAGTGATCGAGGAAGAATCACCTTAAATTTTACAAAAATGCGAGACTGTCGCATTAATGTCTGTGTAATGTGACGATCTATTCTAATATTATGTTGCACTGTTTGTCATGAAGTCGCTGCCTTTGTAAGGTGGCCAGGAAATTTCACCATCTTAAATGCTATTTTTACATATAAATATTAATAGCGTGCATTGATGTATAACGTAATTACTGGTATCAGCTTGATTCTGGATAATCTGAAAGCGAAAAAAGGTAGGAAGAGTGGGTTTATCAATGTTGACTAGGTCACTGAGAAAACTGGTTGATGCTGCTAGGCAACATTTAATATTAACAATATTCGCATGTAGCACTTTTCTTGGTTGGAAACGGGAATGCAGCCAAGTCAGTGATGGAGGCCAGCAAGCGACGAGGGGATTCATAACGGTACCTCAAAGGCACGGCAAGTCGTCCAGGCCGTGCGAGGTCAGGGGTTACGGAGTGGCCGATGCCGCTTCACGCCAAAACTCGCGGGCGACAATACGATTGGGAGTTGATTTCAACCGCCAAACGGTTGAAACGTTCTAGAACTTTCTAGTAGCTTCTTTTTGCGGGAAGATGCGTGAAAGAAGGAAGTAAAGGTGAGGGATAGAGATTTGGAGGTATAGCTGTGATTGGCTCTTGAGAAAACAGTCTGGAGAGACATGTGGCCTGCTGAAGAGTACCTCGGGGATTCGGCTAGCTGCACTCGTGGTGCGAGAACGGAGGTGGGCAGTTGCTGGCAAAGCGTCCAGTGACTTAGCTCACAATTAGTTGCAAGTGCAGATTGCATGGCTTGAAGTATTCATAATTGTTTCTCTGTGAACAGAGTAACTAACTTATTACTTCAGTGCATTGTATATTTGCATTTCGAAGCACTGATTTACAAGCTTACAATCGAGCTTCTCTTCTGCTTCTGGCTAGTGAGGCAATTAGGTTACGAGAACCTCTTGTTCGAGTTTGATACTTGAGTGATTTCAACTTAGGAGTTTTTCTGAACGAAGTAGTTCGTTCACTGTGTAGCCATCGTCTCACAGCTTCAGCTTCACGTCGAACAGACCCATCCACTGTGGCTAGCCGCCGTTCGTCTTATGAGAGCAATATTGGGAATTGGTGATATGCGCACATTGCATTTGCTATAGTGCAGTTAAAGATGAAGGTACCTTTCACAGGTTGGCTGTTTTCTTCAGATTCTGGTTCTATTCTCTATCGAGTTGGATAGCGATTTTCAATTTCTTTTAAAACAATTAACACGTCCTCAGTATCAACCATTTTTCGTAACAGGTAAAGGTTGTGCCATCCTTGTTAGAAATACATTAATTTTGTATCATAATTCATCCCTAAATTTGTGGAACGTTCTTTCTTATAATTGAATTACTATATAGAACATCGAATCCTCTGATTTGTTATTTATTAGGATCCCTAGTGATAAGAAATTGTCTAAGATTGAAACCAAGTGTTTTTGTATCGATAATTGCCTAATTGAATGGTAAGGCAAAGCAATCAACAATCCGAAGATTGGTTTGAACGCCACAGTGCTTTACTAGGCATGGTCCTGTTTGGAGATGGTATGCTGTTGTCTTCCCACGACCTTCGAACTGACTTACCCTACCAGTTGTAGAGGTACCTACAGTTTAACATGGATTCCGAACCACGGTGCTAGTCGGTATTTTTCACATCAGCAATACTGCCATAGGTGAAAGAAGTGGAAAGTGACAGATAAACATCCTAGGACCTGGCGGGGATCAAACCCGCGGTCTTTCGAGTCATAGTCTGGCACTCTATCACTGTGCTACCGAGCCGCACACGAGTCGTATTTATTTTCGTAATGATACCGTAGCTTGTAGCTTGGTGAAAGACACACAAATTAGCAATAGGGCCGTACATTCAATACCACCATGTGCGGTTCAATCATTACACCCTTATTGATATAACTGCAACATTTGTAAGAGCCTTATTTTCGTATATATTTCGTTGTTATTTATACAAGCCTAAATAACAAACGTGATGAACATATGCAAAGAACGGAATGTGCTTTTTAAGAGAGCTAAAGCAGGAATTTCACTCAATTCGTAATCAGTGTGATCGCAGGATCTGATGCCGTCGACAACTATCGCTGGACCGCGCTGCTATCGCGTGTAGCCAACACCATCTACACTACGTTTACATGCAACACATCTTCCGGAAGACGAAAAACGATTTACATAAACCATTTTTCGCTGTCGTGTTTACATGGCACAGCCTGAATCGGATTTCCTAATCCACTTTAGATGACGGCTAAAAGACAGCTGATTCACTCCCCGATTTAGTCAGCAGAATCGCTATTTTTCTTTACTTAAATACATAGATTCATGCTCACTCTAATATTAATACTTTTATTTCACATTAGAAACTATTACTCTGTCCATATGCGCCGAAAATTCTAACAAAAAAAAAAAAAAAAAAAAAAAAAAAAAAAAAAAAAAATCTGACAAACCAAGTGTGGTGTCGCACAAGTCTAAAGTGCGCGCCACCTACTTTCGCCGCGCGCCGCCATGCATGCACGGCGGGGCGTTCTTACGACGTCAGCCACGAGCGCCCTCTGCTGCAACTCCGCTCGTGGCCACGACTGCTGCATCGTTCACTTGGGGATGAGATAGGCACCAGTTAAGACTTGGCTATCGGATAGACACTAGGAATCATCAGTAGGCAGGCCTCTATCTAAACTATGTATCAGCATTCTGCAGTCAAGAACTATGTAAAAGTTAAGTATTACCAAGACTCCACAAAATATATATCTTGTTCTAATTTAGCGTAGTGTTCTAGTTTCTGCCGTCCCACTGGCTGGTCACCTCCGTACCCGCACACGCGTGCATCCTTTATTCAAATCAAATGTTCAAATGTTTGTTAAGCTTATGGGACTTAACAATGGGGTCATCAGTCCCTAAACTTACAAACTACTTATCAACTACCTTACACTAAAGACGGCACAAATATCCATGCCCGAGGGGGGATTCGAACCCCCGACCGTAATGCCCGAGCAGACCGTGACTGGAGCGCCTCAGTCCCCTCGGCCACCGCGGCCGGCAATCCTTTATTCCTGTGTCGGTCTCTTTCTACTCGGCCACCGACACTTACGATAACCGGCGGAAACGAGACACAAAACCAAGAACGCATCAAACACGGTTGCGTTTACATGGGCACGAAAATCGATTGTGGAACTGGGATACCGCTTTAGAGAAGTGGATTTCCAGAATCGATTTTGGAGTGTTTACATGACCAACCAAAAGCGGAATTGGGAGATCTGTTTACGAAATCCGGTTTCGGGAGCCCATGTAAACGGGGTGCTAGAAGACAAGGCCTCACAGCTGGCCGTGCCTACGCCACAAGTAAAGGCCACGGCCGCCAGCTCATTGGCTGTTCGCTAGGGCATGTCCACTGCCTCGCAGCGACTGGCCAATGAGCTGACGGCTTACGTGTGACGTAGGCACGGCCAGCTGTGAGGCCTTGTCTTCTAGGTGGTGTTGGTGCAGCTCCTTGAGGCACACGTCCCGTATGCACAAGTGACAACGAAAATCGATTGTGGATCTGGGAAACTGCTTTGCCGGCCGCGGTGGCCGACGAGACTGAGGCGCTCCAGTCACGGTCTGCACGGCTACTACGGTCGGGGGTTCGAATTCCCCCTCGGGCATGGATATTTGTGTCGTCCTAGTTCGTAAGTAGTTCATAAGTAGTTTGTAAGTTTAGGGACTGATGAGCCCGTAGTTAAGTCCCATAGACTATACAAACATTTGAATTTTTTTGAAACTGCTTTAGAGAACTGGATTTCCAGAATCTATTTTGGAGTGTTTACATGACCAACCAAAAGCGGAATTGGGAGATCTGTTTACGAAATCCGGTTTCCGGAGCACATGTAAACGAGGTGCTAGAAGACAAGGCCTCAGAGCTGGCCGTACCTACGCTACACGCAAAGGCCGCCACAGCTCATTGGCTGTTCGCTAGGGCACGCCCACCGCCTCGCAGCGACCGGCCAATGAGCTGACGGCTTATGTGTGACGTAGGCACGTCCAGCTGTGAGGCCTTGTGGTGTAGGTGGTGTTGGTGCAGCTCGTTGAGGTACACGTCCCGTATGCACAAGAGGCAACCGTTTCCGAGCGTTCAGCCGGAACCGGCACGCTGGCTGCACACGTTCAGACACACGCCCCGTGTGACGACGGCTTTGGGATCCATCTGCTGGATGGTCTTCCCTTCTGAGTACATTATTCGGCTACCCCGCCAGTGTCACATTGCAGTGCGAGAACAGGGGAATTCCGCGAATTTTGCGGTGGCGGAAGAAAACGCGAGCGGGACGACCGACAACTGGGGACCCGCGAAGCAGCCAGTGGCTACAAAGGCTGCCTTCGGAGGGCGGTGTCTGCATTGAGCAGCCTCTCGCTGCAGGTAGCGGGACCAGGGGATGGTGACGCGCCGCGACGCGACACACAGCCGGCGAGCGTTCGGCAGCGCCTACGGCGGCCGCGCACAATACGCCGGGACTTGCCGTCGAAATTACCTGCGGCGGAACGATATTAAATGCGGCCATTGTGCGTCTATCTGCCGAGAGAGCATCCCCCGCATTGTGCGGACGCGCCAGGAAGTTTGTGAAAACACGGTTTTGTGTTGCCGGGGGAGGCGAGAAGAAAAGCTCGGCTGCCGCCCCCAAACGTTTTCACACCTCGGGCTGTGGCGTCCCTTTTCTGGCGCGCGAGTATTTTTTCTCATCACTCGCGCGCTCTCCGGTTACGGGAGGTGTGCGGCGCGCCCCGCAGACGACACCTCGCCTCGACTAGCGCAACGCCTCCAGCCGGTCCCCGGCACCCAATAGAGGCCGGGCGCAGTGGAAAGCCGAGCGGCCGGCTCCTACGCGGAATTATTGGATTTGATAAGCGGGAGAGAGTTCTCAATGCCGGGTGGCAGATCTCAGGGGAGAGCCTCCGGTGAGGAGTCGTCATTTGCAGAGCCCCCTTCAGATGGCAGCGGTGTGAAACGATCACTTAGCACCAGCCGTCAATCGCCGTTCTCCTACTCTTCGCCTTAGGTTGTTTGCAGACGACGCCGTCATTTACCGTCTAGTAAAAGTATCTGAAGATCACAATCAACTGCAGAACGATCTGAATAACATATCACTACTGTGTAAAAATTGGCAATTGACTCTAAATAATGAGAAGTGTGAAGTCGTCCACATGAGTACGAAAAGAAATCCGTTAAATTTTGTTTACAAGATAAATCAATCAAAAGTGAAGGCCGTAAACTCCACAAAATACCTTGGAATTACTATTACTTCGGACTTAAACTCGAAAGAACACGTAGATAATGTCGTGGGAAAGGCGAACAAGAGGCTGCGTTTTATTGGCAGAACCCTTAAAAGATGCAACACAACTACTAAACAAACTGCATACACTACGCTTGTCCGTCCTTTTTTGGGGTATTGCTGCCCAATGTGGGACCCTTATCAATTGGATTTGACGGAGGACATCGAAAGAGTCCAAAGAAGGGGAACTCGTTTCGTATTGTCTCGATACCGTGGATACAGCGTTACAGAAATGACACAGGATCTTGGATGGGAATCATTACAACAACGGCGCTTATCGCTGCGGCGTGGGCTCATTACGAAACTCCAATCGCCAACATGTGAAAATATATTGTTGACTGTCACTTACGTAGGTAGAAATGATCATCAGAATAAAATACGAGAAATCAGAGCTCGAACAGACAGATTCTGGTGTTCTTTCTTCCCACGCGCTATTCGAGAAAGGAATGGGACAGTGGTTCGATAAACCCTCTGCCAGCAATTAAATGTGATTTGTAGAGTATCCCATGTAGATGTATATGTATTATATCACTTGTTCCCACCCTCAGAGGGTTTAGCTTCTGAGGTGTAGGATTAACATTTGTTATATCTTGGGTGGAGAGGAAAACTTAATTGTTATGGGAGACTGGAATTCGGTAGTAGGACAAGGAAGGGAAGGAAAGATAGTAGGTGAATATGGTCTGGGTAAAAGGAATGAAAGAGGAAGCCGCCTGGTAGAATTTTGCACAGAACGTAATTTAGTTATAACAAACACCTGGTTCAAGAATCACAAAAGAAGGTTGTATACGTGGAAGTGACCAGGAGACACCGGAAGATACCAGATAGATTTTATAATGGTAAGACATAGATTTCGGAACCAGGTTTTACAGTGTAAGACGTACCCAGGGGCAGGTATAGACTCTGACCATAACTTGTTGGTTATGAACTGTAGACTGAAACTGAAGAAACTACAAAAAGGTAGGAAAATAAGGAGATGGGACCTGGATAAATTGAAGGAACCTGAGGTTCTTAAGAAATTCAGAGGGAGCTTCAGGCAACAATTGACAGAAACAGGGAAAAATAAAACAGTAGAGGAGGAATGGGTAAAATTGAGAGATGAAATAGTGAAGGTAGCAGAGGACAAAATAGGAGGAAGGTAAGACCTACAAAAAATCCTTGGATATCACAGGAGATACTAAATTTAATCGATGAAAGGAGAAAATATAAAAATTCAGTAAATGAAACAGGCAAAATGGAATACAGACGACTAAGAAATGAGATTGACAGGAAGTGCAAAATGGCTAAGGAGAAAATATAAAAATTCAGTAAATGAAACAGGCAAAATGGAATACAGACGACTAAGAAATGAGATTGACAGGAAGTGCAAAATGGCTAAGCAGGAGTGGCTAGAAGGCAAATGCAAGGATGTAGAAGAATGTATAAATAGGGGACAAATAGATACAGCGTACAGGAAAATAAAAGAAACATTTGGAGATAAGAAAAACAGCTCTATGAATATCAAGGACACTGATGGAAAACCAGTTCTCAGCAAAGAAGGGAAAGCTGAAAGGTGGAAAGAGTATATAGAGGGGCTCTACAAAGGAAATGAACTTCGAGACAATATTGTAGGAAGGAAAGAAGATGTAGATGAAGATGAAAATAGGTGATACTGTACTGAGAGAAGAATTTGACAGAGCCCTGAAAGACCCAAGTCGAAACAAGGCCCCAGGAGTGGATGATATTCCCTCAGAGCTACTGAAGTCTCTGGGAGAACCAGCCATGACAAACCTGTTTCACCTGGTATGTAAGATGTATGAGACTGGCGAAGTACCACAGACTTTAAGAAAAAATGTTATAATTCCCATTCAAAAGAAAGCAGGTGCAGACAGGTGTGAAAACTACAGAACCATCAGTTTAATAAGTCATTGTTACAAAATATTAATATGAATTATATACAGAAGGATGGAGAAACTGGTAGAAGCCGACCTCGGGGAAGATCAGTTTTGGGTTCAGGAGAAATGTAGGAACTCGGGAGGCAATACTCACTTTACGGCTTATCCTAGAAGATAGATTAAGAAAAGGCAAACGTACATTTCTAGCTGTTGTAGATTTGGAGAAGGCTTTTGACAATGTTGATTGGAATAAACTCTTTCAAGTTCTGAAGCAAGCAGGAGTAAAATATAGGGAGCGTAAGGTTATTAACAACTTGTACAAAAACCAGACAGCGGTTGTCAGAATTGAAGAGCATGAAAGGGATGCAGTGGTTGGAAAGGGAGTAATACAGGGTTGTAGTCTTTCTCCATTGTTGTTCAATTTGTACATTGAGCAAGCTATAAAGGAAAGCAAGGAGAAATTTGGAGAAGAAATTAAAGTTCAGGGTGAAGAATTAAAAACATTGCGTTTTGCCGACGACATAGTAATTATGTCAGATACAGCAAAGGACCTGGAAGAGCAAATGAACGGAATGGACAGTGTGCTGAAACGTGCATATAAGATGAACATTAACAAGAGCAAAACTATGGTAATGGAGTGCAGTGTAAGAAAATCAGGTGATGCTGAAGGTATTAGATTGGGAAACGAAGCAATAAAGGAGGTAGATGAGTTTTGTTACTTGGGCAGTAAAATAACAAATGATGGTCGCAGTACAGAGGATATAAAATGCAGAATGGCAATGGGTAGAAAAGCGTTTTTGAAGAAGAGAAATTTGTTAACATCGAATATTGATTTAAGCCTAAGGAAGTCCTTTCTGAAGGCATTTGTATGGAGTGTTGCCTTGTATGGGAGTGAGACATGGACGATAAACAGTGCGGACAGGAAGAGGATTGAGGCTTTTGAAATATGGTGCTACAGAAGAATGCTGAAGATTAGGTGGGTGGATCGCGTAACCAATGAGGAGGTACTGAACAGAATTGGGGAGAAAAGAAATTTCTGGCATACCTTGACTAAAAGAAGGGATAGATTGGTGGGACACATTCTTAGACATCAAGTAATTGTGAATTTAGCATTGGAGGGAAGTGTGTGGGGTAAAAATCGCAGATTCAGGCAGATTTAGGTTGCCGTTCTTATGTGGAGATGAAGAGGCTTGCTCAGGATAGGGTATTGTGGAGAGCTGCATCAAACCAGTCTCCGGACTGAAGACCACAACAACAACATATCTTGGGTCCACAGTTTTACTGATGTTGTAGTTTGACATAATTGTATTACGTCAAAGGAGAAGTGTGGAAGATACCGGGTGAACAAAAAGCCAGTATAAATTTGAAAACTTAAAACATCACGGAATAATGTAGATACAGAGGTAAAAATTGACGCACATGCTTGGAATGACATGGGGTTTTATTAGAATAAAAAGAGTTAAAAAATGTCCGACAGATGGTGCTGGACAGCAAAACGTCAGTGGCTGGTACCGTGACGGTTGAGAGGTACGCCGATATGTTACAGAATCGCATTTTCCCCAGCCTGTCTGATGAACACCTGCTGGAACGTATGATTTTTATGTAGGATGGCGCTCCACCCCATATTGCTAGACGCGTGAAATATCTCTTGCGCCGGCCGCGGTGGCCGAGGGGACTGAGGCGCTCCAGTCACGGTCTGCACGGCCACTACGGTCGGGGGTTTGAATCCCCCCTCTGGCATGGATATTTGTGCCGTCCTTAGTATTAGTTAGTTCATAAGTAGTTTGTAACTTTAGGGACTGATGACCCCGTAGCTAAGTCCCATAAGCTATACAAACATTTGAACATTTGATATCTTGCGCGCGTCGTTTGGTGATGATCGTGTGCTCAGCCGCCACTTTCGTCATGCTTGGCCTCCCACGTCCGCAGACCTCAGTCCGTGCGATTATTGGCTTCGGGGTTACCTGTAGTCGCAAGTGTATCGTGATCGACCGACATATCTAGGGATGCTGAAAGACAGCATCCGACGCCAATGCCTCACCATAACTCCGGACATGCTTTACAGTGCCGTTCACAACATTATTCCTCGACTACAGCTATTGTTGAGGGATGATGGTGAACATATTGAGCATTTCCTGTAAAGGACATCTTCTTTGTTTTGTCTTAATTAGTTTTGCTGATTATTGCTTTTCTGATCAAATAAAGCGCCATGTGTCAGACATTTTTTGAACTTTTTTTCTTTTTTGGTTCTGATAAAACCCCGTGTATTTCCAAGCATGTGAGTCAATTTGTAGTTCTTTATCTACATTATTCCGTGATTTATTAAGTTTTCAAATTTATATTGACTTCTTGATCACCCGGTATAATTAAAAAAAAAAATTAAATATAACTATAGGGTATCAGTATTAATCTGTATGAATCTGACAGCGTGTTTAGACTGGCACTGCACTGTGAATATAAAAACTGAATGTCTGTGATTAAAGTCTTTCTTCTTTCATTACCTTTGGCCATTTTCCCGCACTTGCAGCGTCGGCTTTGTCAAATCCGGATTTGGTGTGTTAACATAGGGTCCGAGTTTTCAAAATATTGTGGTATCCTCAATGGCGTTACCAGGGGGAGGGGGGAGTGCAATTGCTGGCTGCAACCCCCCCCCCTCGACAGGGATAAAAAAAACCAAAAACAAAAAAGCCCTCATATAGAACATCTTTATTTGAACTTCTACATTTTTTCCAATTCCGTATACAAAAGAAAGTTCAAAGTAATATTTTTTAATTTAGTGGAATTTTTTTTGCTTCGTCTGGTGTTAATTTAGGACTATTTTAATCTCTGGAAGGAGGAAAGTAATTTTTTAATACACAATAAATTAACAACCATTGGTTTCAATTTCACGTTCTTGAACAACTGGGCGGGTTTTGCGAACATTTGAACCTGTTTTTTCCTTTGTAGTAACTACTAAAATCATTTTCAGAGTTTTCGCCTTCTTAGACATGTATATCAGATAATGATGTGCCAGTATTGTGATTACTGTGTTCACTATCGCAAACACACATCGGATCGTCTTCCTGGCTTCATTCTTGTGCAGATTTCTTTTATATACAGCATTACCCAAATACTCCATAACCACTTCTGCTGTCATACCATGTCAGTCGATACCAAAAAGTTCGCAACCCATTGTTCCATCACACACCAATTCACTGAACAAGATGAAAAATGTCACGACATACACTGACACGATTCCTTGAAGACTTCGAAGAGAATACACAAAAGTTAAATTAGTAGTATACACAAATTTTATCCTATCGTACCAAACCCACTTCATTTCTAGTTATTAAATACAACAATCAAAGGTTGCCGCCTTCAGTTTACAGTGTTGAGTAGCAAGAAGCTTTCCATTGACATTCAGAATATTTAGCAGACGGTCACCTGACTCACATGTCAACGTGGATTTTAATGCCTACGAATTCAATTAGCTGTTTGTTTTAAGATAATCTTTTAACAGCGGTGACTGTCAGGAAATAAAATGTAAAGAAAAAATAATACCAAAATTTTCAGTGGGGTATGCCCACTCAAATTTTGGGGTATGCTTGAGTGACCGAACATACCTGTAGTCGGAGCCTATGTGGGTTAATATTTAGAGGGTGGCCGGATACCTTTCTTGTCGTCACCCCATGCCCCTTGGGAAGATATGTGTGCCCCAAATGTGTTATATGTGTGGAAGTGTAAAGTGTTACGAAATGTTCGTGAATCGTGTAACTGAGGCGGGACTTGTGGACCAGCCCGGTATTCACCTAGGTGGCTGTGAAAAACCGCCTAAAAACCACATCCAGGCTGGCCGGAACTCCGAGCCCCATCGTTAATCCGCTGGGCGGATTAGAACCGGGGCCGGTACGCCTCCCCGTCTCGGAAAGCGGTGCGTTAGACGACAAGGCTAACCGAGCGGGTCAATGTCTGTGATTAAAGTAAGAATAAATATTATGATTAGTCAGCCTGGCAACGACTGATTGTCATACGTACGGCCCTGTTGTTACGCTTAACTATCCAGAACTTCAGTCTGCCTAAATAACAATCTCACTGAATGACAAGTCCGGTTGTAGCTCAAAGTAGGATTCGTTAATTACACACACAAATAATTCATTAATCAAGAACAGTGCAAACCAGTGTTTAACACGAATGTAATACCGTATATAAATATCATCATGGATAAAATTTCTAATTTCTAACAGTAATTAATAGCAACAGAATAGCATGTGCAGATATAGCACAGAGTGGAAACGCTTGAGCTGACAGTTGTGAAATTCGTTAATCATTTAAAGTAAAGATCAGGGTTTACATTACAAACGCAGAGCGGACTGTGTATGGATTCTGTTGCGACTTTAGCAGTAATTGTTCTGTGTTGCAGAGAACAACACTTAATTTCATAAACAAACGAATGATTGTGTATTCATAAAGCGTTTTAATTAATTGTAGTATATGAAGCATTTTCCACGATTTGCAAGAAATAGTGGTAGCTACCTGACAAAGTAGTTTATTAGCTACATCTTGGTGTGAGAGGGTGTAATGCACTATTATAAATGGATGGCTAGTTCTCGTATTACTGCATGGATGTTATAAGGGTCTGTAGATGAGAATAATGGACTCTCGAAACATGTAATTGATAAAAATTTTAAAATATCGGGTGAAGAACCACCCTAAGGTCATGACTCCGACTGGACTAAATATTTACTCGATCGATAGAAAACAGTAAACTAAGCACATTTCATCAAAATGCGTCTAGTCCAAAACTGTGTATTTTCCGAGAAATTACGAAAATAAACTCTTGACCAATGTCGCTTATAACTTTTATGCAAGGCAACCATGCTTGTACAGAAAGTGGTGCCAACATATTGCGTCAGTAATACAAGGTCCCATATTTTACAAAACGCGCTGGCGGGGATGAGGTGCCCGCGCATACACATTGAGGGACATGTCAACAAGCGACCCCTATCGTGCAAAGCACTGCAGTGAAGCGGTGGTACTCGCTGCGACCCAACTAACAGGGTCAGTGTGAGAACTCGTGTCATTGCAACATGGGAGCGCAAAACGCATCAATGGAGCACCGCATTAACATCAAGTTTTGTTTGAAATTAGGCTAAATGGCGACGGAGACCCATGGGACGTTACTGCAAGTGTATGGTGTTGAAGCAGCAACTAAATTATTTGTCTGTGAGCGGTTACGGAGATCCAACAATGCGTGACCTCAGTACTTAGAGAGATTCCACAAGAAGCGTTTGCTGACTGTTTCCAACCGCTGTACAAACGATATCAACAATTTTGATAGACACTGTGAAATACAACCGTCAGTCGTCTTTCATATATTTTATTGTATATTTTTGTAAAGTTATAATTTATTCATTGTCGCTAGATTATCATTTTGTTAAAACTTGAACCCCACTCTTTTCTAGGCTTGAGGAATAGCATTTTTATTTCATGTGTTAAAATATTAGTTAATATTGCTAGGTTTTTCTTATTTTGTTATGTTAATAATTTATTATTATATTAGGTAATGTGGCATAAGTACGGCTTCTCCGCTACGCCACTGTCCCTGTGAGAATGTGCAGTTGTTTTACTTATAAGTGGATGTGCGAGAATCTATGGCTGTCTGAATGTGGGGAGTGATAGCTCGCTTTGCATCGTTCCCCCTGGCTCAGTGTCGATAGCCGCTGATACTGCCAAAGAGGTTTCTACACTTTTTGGTTACACGCAAGTCGGCGAGCCCTCTCCAGCTCGAGTCTTGCTCTCCGTCCTCACCACCGCTGCTTTTTGGGCTTTACAGCTTCCGGTAGCTTTTCGCACCCCCGTGGCCGCTCGGCTGTTCATTCTATACTGGGCGTCTGGCGAGGTAAGTTTGGTTCTCCTCTGGTGTCCGCGAGATGGTAGCGTTTCATTGTCTAGCACGTTTAACTTAGACTCGTGAACTTAGAATCATTTTTTGGAATATTTTCTCCGATCGTGTGCGGAAATTTTTTTTCGTTTTTTAATTCAGTGGCTTCCAATAGATAAACGAGGTGTTTGTGATTCTAGTTGCAGTTTGATAACGGCCTGGTATGTTAAAACCTTTTGTGATCATGTGGCGGTGTATGAACTCTGTGTATATACTTTCTAGCTTTGTGAGGCCCGATTTCTAATAGGTGATATGTTCATTTTTGCACAGTGCATGTAAAAATCTTCTCGTCGTTTCCTTCCGTGAGTGATAGGTGTTCCACGTGGTTGGTTCATAGAAAAAAGCCTTCAGCTTCCACTCTTGTTTGTTCAATGCCCATCAGGCAAGTAACTATGCGGATATCCTTCTGATTTCCATTAATATTCCGCTATCTTCTCTCCCCGCCTATTTTAATTTTGCTGCTTCTTCTCCGACTTGTAGTACGGACTCTGTCTTTGTCAGTAATTCTCTCTGAGCTTTGTACAACCTCCTTCAATAGCTCCTTCATGTAATTCTAATCATTTCTAGGGGTTGCATGCCATAGTTCTTATTCTTATCTTTCCGACTTTGTAATTATTTCACTTTTAAAGTTTTGGAGACTGTACTTAATCCGTCTCTGTAATCGTTCTCTATCGCGTGTAGCTGCATTTCTTTCGCTTCTTCATGTAATTCTAAACATTTCTATGGGTTGCATGCCGTAATTCTTATTTTTATTTTTCCGACCACGTGGGTCCGAGTTCCGACTTCCGGTGTTTGCAGCTAGTTGCCTGAATTCACGCCACTTCTCATATAAAACCAGTACCTAGATCGATTTCTAACAGACTGCAGCTTAAGAATCCACCGTGATTTTGTACCACTTCACCTTCAGTGGAGTGCGTTCATGTAACGTAGCCTTGTGACGTCGTTAGCGTGTTTGCTGCCGTCCAATTCAGATGTAATTTAACTTCACTATACACACGCACCGTCTCATAATAGGCACGACAGACAACAGCCAGCTTCAAAGTGTTTTTGTATGTTGTGTTTTGTGATACCTCCGACTTGCTGAATTTCGCCTACGATAGTGGCGCCTGCTTCCGCCTCGTCTCAATACGCTGATTTTGGCTAGTTTCACTGTGGCACTGCGTGTGTGTGAGCGAATGAGTGTTGTTTGTGAATCCTTCCCCCCAGTAGCGTTAAATCACGTATAATTTAGGCTTGGCACCGTCCGCATTAATCCATGAAAGAGATGCTTTTTTATTGTATTAAAAAAGTTAGTTCCCCATTTTACTTATTTTCTATTTGAATAAACGAGTTTAAGTTCAGCATAATCCGTAAGTTGTCTACAAATTGTAGTTTTAGAGCACCTTCCCTCTTTTATTTAATATTGTTCTTCACAAGTGCTGAGAACAAGATCAGATGCAAATTATGTCTAAATTCCGTTGCGCCATAAATGTTTTCTTAGCCATCTTTATAAGATAACTTTAATTATGATGGCTTGCTTATTAATGTCTGTGTGTAATAACGTGTGAGCTGCTATGTATATATTGACCACTGAGCGGCTATCAGAAGTGGTTAAGACTGCCAGTCTTGCTTGTAAGATGAAAGCGGAGCTCACCATCTGCAGCATTGTCGACAGGACTGACTGCGGACCTTTGGTTCAGAGCCAAGTGGAGGGTCTGAATCAGAGGCTCAGACGGTTCTGCGACCGTGTCGGCTGCAGATTCCTCGACTTGCGCCAAAGGGTGGTGGGTTTTCGGGTTCCGCTAAATAGGTCAGGAGTCCACTACACTCAGGAAGCGGCTACACGGGTAGCGGGGGCTGTGTGGCGTGGACTGGGCGGTTTTTTAGGTTAGATGGCCTCGGGAATACACAAAATGGGTTTCAGTCTCAAAGGGGGCAGGTCAGACACGGGAAGAAAGTAGACATAAAAACCATTGGTATAACAGTTGTAAATTGTCGTAGCTGTGTTGGGAAAATTCCAGAGCTCCAAGCGCTGATAGAAAGTACTGAGGCACAAATCGTTATAGGTTCTGAAAGCTGGCTGACGCCTGAGATAAATTCGGCCGAAATTTTTTCAAAGGGCCAAATGGTCTTCAGAAAGGATAGAATAAATAAAACAGGGGGTGGCGTGTTTATTGCTGTTACAAACGGTTTATCCTGCAACGAAATTGAGGCAGATACTTCCTGTGAATTGGTCTGGGTAGAGGTTATACCTGACCACCGAAATAAATTAATAATTGGATCATTTTATCGGCCCCCTGACTCAGACGATGCGGTTGCAGAAATGTTCAAAGAAAGCTTGAATCATATCCGAAGCATACTGTTATAATCGGTGGCGACTTTAATTTACTCTCGATATGTTGGCATAATTACGTATTCAAAACCGGGGGCAAATATAAAACATCGTCCGAACTAGTTCTGAATACTTTTTCTGAGAACTACTTCGAACAGTTAGTTCATGAACCCACTAGAATAGTACGTGGTTGCGAAAATACTCTTGATCTCCTAGCAACAAATAATCCCGAGATAGTAAAGAGCATCAAAACAGATACAGGGATTAGCGAACATCGAGTTGTAGTAGCGAGACTGAATATCGAAATTCCCAAATGCACCAAAAATAAACGAAAAATATATCTATTCAATAAAGCAGATAAAAATTCGCTTCACGCTTTCCTGAGTGATAGTCTCCAGTCCTTAAAAACTAAAAATGCGAGTGTAGATCAGTTGTGGCTTACATTCAAAGACACAATATCAGTAGCAATCGAGAGATTTATACCAAATAAATTAATAAAAGAGGGGGCTGACCCCCCGTGGTACACAAAACAGGTCAGATCACTGTTGCAGAAACAAAGAAAAACGCATGCAAAATTTAAAAAGACACAGAATCCGCAAGACTGGCAATCTTTTACTGAAACTCGCAACCTAGCGCGGACTTCAATGCGAGAATCTTATAGTTGTTTCCACAACGAAATCCTGTCTCGTAATCTTGCAGAAAATCCAAAGAAATTCTGGTCATATGTGAAGTACACTAGCGGCAAAACACAAACAATACCTTCACTAAGCGATAGCAATGGTAATACTACCGACGACAGTACTGCTAAGGCAGAATTACTAAACACAGCTTTCCGAAATTCTTTCACCAAAGAAGACGAAGTGAACACTCCAGTATTCAATCCAAGAACAGCTGCCAGCATGCGAAACTTAGAAGTAGATGTTCCTGGAGTAGTAAAACAACTTAAGTCACTAAACAAAAATAAATCTTCCGGGCCAGATTGTATACCAACTAGATTCCTCTCAGAGTATGCTGATGAAATAGCTCCGTACTTAGCTATAATTTACAACCGATCACTCAGCGAAAGATCCGTACCCAAAGACTGGAAAGTTGCCCAAATTACTCCAATATTCAAGAAAGGCAATAGGAGTGATCCCCAAAATTACAGGCCTATCTCATTGACGTCGATTTGCAGTAGGATTTTGGAACATATACTTTGTTCGAATATTATGTACTACCTCGAAGAGAACGACCTATTAACCAATAGTCAGCACGGATTCAGAAAGTATCGCTCTTGCGAAACACAGCTTGCCCTTTATTCACATGAAGTGTTAAGTGCCATCGACAAGGGATCTCAAATCGATTCCATATTTCTGGATTTCCGGAAGGCTTTTGATACTGTACCCCACAAGCGGCTTCTAATGAAATTGCGTGCTTATAGAATATCTCCCCAATTGTGCGATTGGATTCACGATTTCCTATCAGAAAGGACACAGTTCGTTGTAATTGACGGTAAGTCATCGAGTAAAACAGAAGTGATATCTGGCGTTCCACAGGGAAGCGTTATTGGTCCCCTACTCTTCCTCGTGTTTATAAACGATTTAGGAGATAATCTGAATAGCTCCCTTAGACTGTTCGCGGATGATGCTGTCGTTTATCGGTTAGTGAAGTCAACAGAGGATCAAAAGCAACTGCAAAGCGATTTAGACAAAATTTCTACTTGGTGCGAAAATTGGCAATTGACACTAAATAAAGAAAAGTGTGAAGTAATACACATGACCACTAAAAGAAATCCGCTGAACTTCAATTACGCGATAAATCAGTCAAACCTTAAGGTCGTAAATTCTACCAAATACCTAGGAGTTACAATTACGAACAACTTTGACTGGAGAGAACACATAGAAACTATTGTGGGGAAGGCGAACCAAAGGTTACGTTTCATTGGCAGAACGCTTAGACGATGCACCAGTTCCACCAAAGAGACTGCCTACATCACACTTGTGCGTCCTCTCTTGGAGTACTGTTGCCCCTTGTGGGACCCTCACCAGGTGGGACTGACGGAAGATATTGAGAAGGTTCAGAGAAGGGCAGCTCGTTTTGTTTTATCACGTTACGGGGGGGAAAGCGTCACGGAAATGTTGCACGAATTGGGGTGGAAATCATTAAAAGAAAGACGTTATTCATTGCGGCGTGATCTGTTTGCGAAGTTTCAATCACCGACTTTTAGTTCTGAATGTGAAAATATTTTGCTAGCACCCACCTACTTAGGGAGACATGACCATCCCAATAAAATAAGAGAAATCAGATCGAAAACGGAACGATTTAGGTGTTCTTTCTTCCCGCGCGCTATTAGAGAATGGAACGGTAGAGAAAAGTTATGAAGGTGTTTAATGAACCCTCTGCCAGGCACTTAAATGTGATTTGCAGAGTATCGATGTAGATGTAGATTAACTACCTGTTATTGAAGTAATTTGAAACGAGTTAGTTCTCAGTTTCTGCCAGGGAACAAAGGTTTTATAGCAGGGAGTAACCGTTAGTTCACACGGACCTTATTTGCTAATTTTAGTGATAAAACAAAGCTCTTGTTTCGTACAATGGTCGATTTTTAACTGTAATGTATGACGGAAATTTTAGCATCTCTGTTGAAACAGCTTCTTGCTAACATAATGATTTTTACAGAATACCTCAAATTAATATAACATAAAAACTCTATGGTTGTTAAAATGTAGAGATGTTTTCTATCTGCGCTTGTAATTATTGACGCTAGGGGTAATTAATAAAAATCCAAAGAGTCACCGTTTCAAACAAATGTCAAAACATACAGTTCTCTAGCATGCAAGACTGCATTGGCTTAATTGGGTAATTTATATGAAATCTGATTCCATTTATTTATTTATTTCTACAGTAAAATTATAACTGGAAAAGTAACTGTTGAAATCAAGGACCGAGAATGCACAACCTATTACGCAATCAATGGTATTTTCTGCCATTTACGTAAACATCTTTAGTGGACCAAAACCAAAATACCGCGTATGATACTTAACTAAACTGTCGTGTTCGTGTGTAAAGATGCTGTTGGTTGTAAAAACGTATGGTTCTATTTTGTACAAAGGTGTGGATTAGTTGCACTGGAAAATGGCGTACTGAATTAGCAAAAAGTTTATGTGACTGTTTATATGGGTGCTGTGTGTATTTTGTTTGCCGTGGCGGAGCGGCCTAGCGCATTGAGGCGCTATGCTACGATGCACGAGGCCGTTCCCCGTCGGGGGTTTGAATCCCCTCTCCTCTAGAGCATGGATGTTTGTGCCGTCTTTAGTATAGGGTAGTTTGTAAGTTTAGGTACTGACAATCCCGCAGTAAAGTCCCTAGAGCTCTACAAACATTTGATTATTTGTATTTTGTTTAAAAATAAAAGTATCTGAATTCTACGCATATGAAAATGTTCAAATGTGTGTGAGGTCTTATGCGACTAAACTGCGTGGTTATCAGTCGCTAGACTTACACACTAACTACTTGAATAACTTAAACTAACTTACGCTAAAGACAACACAAACACCCATGCTCGAGAGGAGAATGTTCAAATGTTTGTAGAGCTTATGGGACTTAACTACGGGGTCATCAGTCCCTGAACTTACAAACTACTTATGAACTAGCTAATACTAAGGACGGCACAAATATCCATACCCGAGGGGGGATTCGAACTCCCGACCGTAGCGGCCGTGCAGACCGTACTGGCGCGCCACAGACCGCTCGGCCACTGTGGCCGGCCGTCTATGAAAGTTATTTCAATTTCAAAATAAATAAATGTAAATAGGTAAAGCATAAAATTAATTCCTACAACACCTACAAATAATAATCTCTTTTATGAATTACTAGCAAACCCGGTAACGCTTCGCAGTCGCAAATGTGTACGGGATATATACCCTAATCTCTTCTCTTCTTCTCGCGATGTCTATCCTCCCTCCCTCCTCTACTTCTTCATTGCCTCCTCGCACGTTCCTTTGTCCATCTCCTCCTCCTCGTATCTTCACACCACTCCCTTTACCTCACACCATATCCATCTCTTCCCCCCTCCTATCATCCCTCTTTTTAAATCCATTTCATTCTCCCATTCTCTATCCCCTCCTTTCCCTCTCTCTGATCTTATATATTATTATTGCAATCGGGAATAGAAGTGAAAAAGGATGGGTAAAACAATTGGAAACGGGTTATTAGAGAGAACTTTCGAGCTGCTCTATCTGTGAGGTTAGTAGCTTTAATGTCCGTACTCTTAATGGTCTTATTGCACGAACATACATATCAAAGACGAACTGATGAAACATTCAGCGGTATTTCAGTACGTGATTGTCCTCGTTTCGGTTAATCATCAAACGGTAGGCATAAAAATTCATACAGTTGACCTTCTTCAAATAAAAAAATGTTTCAAATATTTGTATAGCTTATGGGACTTAACTACGGGGTCATCAGTTCCTAACTTACAAACTACTTACGAACTACCTAACACTAAGTACGGCACAAATATCCATGCCCGACGGGGGATTCGAACCCCCAACCGTAGTGGCCGTGCAGACCGTGACTGGAGCGCCTGTCCCCTCGGCCACCGCGGCCGGCTTGACGTTCTTGTTAGCTACTTTACCTGTAAGTGAGTAATGAACTCTTATTAGAAATCTAATTGAAACACAATTAACAACATTGCTATATACCGGTAAAATTTTACATTCCGAGAAACAGACAACAGTTGTTGGATCGTGGGAATGAAGCCGACCAATCGTGGCAAAGCTTTAGACAGCCAATGAAATTTTAGTTGGCAACAGTTGTTTTCTCTTCATACTAAATGATATTATTTTGAGAATCCGCATTATAATTTAGTTCCAGACACATTAAACTTACTGAGGAAGATGATGTTTTTCATGTATAAGAATAAAATGGACTTCCCTTATGGAAACAGTCTTACAAATGCTAATCACTTATAACCACGAGAATAATCAACAGTGCTTCCATGAACGATAAACGTAGAACTGGTAAGAAATCGGCAAATCTCATTGGATATTGTATAATGTCACCCGACTGGCTAACAGCGACGTAACGCAATTTCCCGGAATCAACGGCTGTTGCCAACATTGCCCGTTAGTTCTGTGTAGCGGATTTAAAATTAACTCCTACATACCAGTTAATCCCTGGCTCTCTTGCAATGCCCTCCCTCTCTTCTAACCTCCTTGGTGTATTTGTTTGCTCCGTTACAGCGTATTTGGTCGCTATGCGAGTAGCGAATGAATAAGCTGATTGTTGGAGATCTAAAAATCCTTCCTATGTCCGTCTCCTGCTTCTAAGCTACCACCTCAACAATTTTGAGCCAAATCGATTCAGACGTTCTTTAGTTATAAATCGTGTAACTAAGACGACTTTCTTTTATATATACATATTTTTTAAAGTTTCGCTTAATCATCTGAAGTGCTAGCCCAAAGTTTATTTGGTTGCCCTGAGACTGAGTATCCACGCAAATATTATGCACCCCTACCGTCAAACAATGACAAAAAATTCCGCTTAAACTGTCTCAGTAATATAATTCGATATTTTGACCTATAATCAGAAATATTTATCGTAAGTGGAGATAATTTATTCACACCGTTCAGTTTCGTCAGTGGTCCGTGCTTACTCGTTTTTTCTTCCAAAATAATATTTTCCGTTCATGCACTGAAAGAAAATGCTAATGAGTGTTTTAACTCTTTCCACCATGCACTGGAAATTTTTAATTATGACCAATTTTCAAATGTGCCGCGGAATGGTGTATGATGGCAAATGATCATCGACGGTAATAGCGACACAATTGTCGATGCTAAAGTTGCTCAAAATGACTTAAAATTTCGGGGTAAATCTACTGCAGGTAGTGGGAAAAAAAAGAAAGAAAACACAAACAAACATTGTGTCTTAAATGCTTCTGTATTTGAGAGCAGTATTTTGCACAATTATTAACAATACAGGCACTCTTACATCTCTAGAAGATGAAACAATCTAACGTCTGAATACAATATTGACTCGATATAGCGTTTGCTTTTGTACGGTAACCAAAAGAAGACCACGCAGACTCAAATGCACTAATGTTAATAGATACAAAATATGTGAACAACAAAACTATGGTGTCCATGAATCTATATCGATTTACATTCGTTTGGCTTTCGCATGTAGCCTACACATCTTTACGGATAAATGTCAGAACAATAAAGATTGCCTATTTTGTAATTGAAAAACTTCATTGGTAACAGTTACAGCAATGTTTGAGCTATTTTTCTACATAGTGACCGAAAGAATTGAGACACTTGTTATACTGTGGGATAACTTTTGTACTCCTGTGTCGGTATACGTCTGCGACTGTCAATGAAACCATCGTATGACACTCGTCTTCAGCTTCTCATTGTTGAGAAAATGCTGGCCGGACAACAGGAATTTATTGAGTTGCAAGAAAATGTGGAAATCGATAGAAGAAAGATCAGGACTCCACTTTAGATGCTCAAACAGCGCAAAAGGCATAATAGGACGAACTAACAATTTCAGTTTGCAACAGACTCTACTCACTATTAGAATTATTTCACTACTGCTGCTGCACCTACCGTTATGGAATGGAATGAAATGAGAGGTAAAGCCTGAAAATCTGTGTACTCGGTACTTCTTTACAAATTCGGATTTTTGAATTCGCTAATGATTTCCGGAATGGAATTTTCCATGCGTTTAGCTGCAGCTACTACAACTACTATTCCGCTTTGAGGGACTTAATTCCCGTGGTGGAGGGCCATACCTATCTCGGAACCTGGTTTCTATGCAAGACGTGTAACTCTCATGAGTGACAGTAAAGTGCGGCTAAGGAACTTTGAATAAAGGCGTACAGATTGGACAAAATCGTCTACATAGGATAAATTAAGAGGAATATTGTCATTAGGCACTGTCTTTCTTCATCACAATGGTTTTGCACACACTGCAGTTGGAACAGAGATCCTCCTGCAACGCTTTCGATGGGAAGTGTTTCATCAATCGCAGTACAGCCAGGACTTGGCTCCCTCTAATTTGCATCCCTTTGCCCAGATGAAACGCTGGCTGTGAGTTGCAGATTGAATTAGGGAATTGTCGGAAAATATAGACAGTTCCCTTCTCGGTTCCCATCACAGTTTCGCAGCGTTAACTAAACTTAAGACATGCCATCTCAGGCGTAATCATGCGAAGCTATGAATTATATTTGTGCAGAGCAGACCATCAACTAATTAAAATATTGAGTTAGATACCAGTATTTGATAAGAGTCGATAAGCTGTTTTGGATTGCTGATCACATCAACAGCATTAAATATGAGCGGGGTGCGTCAATTCTGTTTGTACTAAAGATGTGGCTAGTCAGTAAATGAGATAATAATAATAATAATTACGTGTGGCTCATTTGCGTTATGCAAGTCTTTCAATTGGATACCACTTCGGCGACCTGCGTGTCCCTAGCCTACCCCAGTTATTCAAACGGGGAAAGGGGACCTACAGCTTAACGTGGAATCCGAACTACCTGTCGTTTCTGGAGATTCCTCACATCGCTGAGAGGTGAGGGATAATACGTCATCACTCCAGTCAGACGATCAATCCTAGGTTTTAGTCTGAATTACTCATGTACAGCTGTTTTTGGTGTAAATAGACAACTTATGGCTGTACTTGCTAAGTACGGCCGGCCGCGGTGGCCAAGCGGTCTGCGGCGCGCCAGTCACGGTGTGCACGGTCGGGGGTTCGAATCCCCCCTCGGGCATGGATATTTGTGCCGTCCTTAGTATTAGCTAGTTCATAAGTAGTTTGTAAGTTTAGGGACTGATGACCCCGTAGTTAAGTCCCATAAGCTGCACAAACATTTGATTTTGCTAAGTACATGGCTTTGCCCGGTTATGAACTTACTTCAGTCTTCATTAGTCGTCTCTTACTTCCCAGCCTCTCCTCCTCCTCTTCTTTTGTCGATCTCCTCCTGCCCCTCCCTGCCCACTTCCTTGTCTACTCCCGCAATTTCCTCCTAGTCCTTTTCTCTGTCCCTCTCCTGCTTCGCCTCTCTCTTACAACATTTCTTTTCACTGGTCCTCGACACCCTCTCTCTCTTTGTCAATCATCTCCCTCCCCCTTCCTTCCCGTGCATGTTTCTCCCCTCCATTTCCTCTTCTCTCAGCTTTCTTCCCATCTCCTCCTGCGTCTATCCATTTCCTCCTCCCCCATCCCACTGTCCAAATTATCCATAAGACATCACCCCTTCCTTCCCTTCTAACCATCCTCTTCCCTCTTTTTCCAACGTCTCCATGTTTGTAGCCATATTCTCGTTCCTTCTCTATGTTTCTCCATTTCTAGTTTCCCACTCTCTTCTCTCTCCATAATCCAAAGTCCAAAATAAGGCCCGTGGTACTTTCCCAGTAGTATTAATTTGCAGATAGCAAATAATATATGCTGCTGTTGCTGTTGTGGTCTTCAGTTCGGAGACTGGTTTCATGCAACTCTCCAACCAACCGTATTCTGAGCAAGCCTCTTCATCTCCTCACCCACATCCATTTGAATATGCTTACTGTTTTCGTCCCTTGGTCTCCCTCTGCGATTTATCCCCCCCCCCCCCCCCCCCCACACACACACTTCCCTCCAATGCTAAATTCACGATTCCTTCACGACTAAAAATGTGTCCTACCAATCGAACCCTTCTTTTAGTCACGTTATGGCACAAATTACTATTCTCATCAGTTCTGTTTACTATGTCTTCATTTGTTACGCGATCTGCCCACCACATCTTCAGCATTTTCCAGTAGCACCACATTTCAAAAGCTTCTATCCTCTTCCTGTCTGAACTATATATCGTCCATGTTTCACTCCTGCACAAGGCAATACCCCTCCAGGAAAGATTTCCTTGCGCTGAAATTAATATTCGATGTTAACAAATTTCTCTTTTTGCAAAACGCTTTTCTTCCCATTTCTATTCTGCATTTTTATATCTTCTCTATTGCATCATATGTTACTTTATTGCCCAAGTAACAACATCTACCACCTATATTGCTTCGTTACGTTGTCTAATTCCTTCAGCATCGCCTGATTTTCTATGACTGCATTCTATTACCCTTGTTTTACTCTCGTTAATACTCATCTTAGACGCTCATTTCAAGACGATGTCCATTCTGTTCAGTGGCTCTTTCAGGTCTCTTGCTGTCTCTGACAGAATTACAATATTCTCATTAAACTCCATAGTTTATATTCGGTTAAAATCGATCCAGTGGTTTAGAAGATACTTTTTTCCCCGCGTCTTCGCCTTTGTGCGTACGTAATTTATACACATCAGGCACATTTCACAGAAATATCACGTGTATCTGTGACACATTTCATCCGTTTCGTTTACAAACAACTGAATGTTTATGACGTCATATCTCCAGAACTATTTGTAACATAGTAATATAATTTTGCTGGTGCATTGTGTGACATATGTGGATATTTTCTGCGTCGGGGGTTCGAAATCTCCCCCGGGCATGGACGTTTGTGCCGTCTTTAGTATAAGGTAGTCATAAGTTTAGGGACTGATGGCTCCACACTTAAGTCCCATAAGCTTAACAAACATTTGAACATTAAAAGAAAATGTTTGTACAGCTTATGGGAGTTAACTGCGGGGTTATCAGTCCCTAAACTTACAAACTAGTTATAAACTACCTTATACAAAAGATGACACGAACATCCATGGCCGAAGGGGGATTCGAACCCCCGACGGGAACGGCCTCGCGCATCATAGCATGCGCCTCAATGCGCTCGGCCGCTCCGCAGCGGCGAACATTTTGTGTGTGTGTGTGTGTGTGTGTGTGTGTGTGTGTGTGTGTGTGTGTGCGTATGGAATTCCGTGAGATTAATTCATTCGGCGTGATACCTATGCTATAATTTTATTGAAATAATTAGATGAAAAGTGGAAAATTTTCACGAAAACGTTCCTGCAGCTAATCGAAGTGGAATGGGCGAATAATGTGACCCAATGTTTCTGAAATCTCTCACCACTCCACCATCCAGTTATTACATACTCGCAAAAAAAAAGAAGGGGGAAAAAAAGCTACTAAGGGGAGCGACGCACTATTGCCGCGAATGGGAACGCGGGGTGCAACGTATTAATGAAACAGTAAATGCAGTCGTTCCTTTTTATCAGCCAGGATTGTGGCTCTAAAAAAAAAAAAAAAAAAAAACATCGATGCGCTCCATTGGCGCAGCTGCAGAGAAGAGAATTTCCCGCCCTTTCACTTTGGCTGCCGTTACTCTGTTGATGTTAATCGCAATAGAAGATTGCGAATGCTGCCCCCCCCCCCCCTATCCTGTGCATCCAGCTTCGCTATTCTCGCACAAAGTAAGCGGAATTAGCAGCTGCAATCAGGCGCGGACAGCTTCCCCGCGCTAATTCCGAATAAACCGCCGCCATTGGCGATAGCGAGCCCGCTAAGCCGCGGCGCGCAACAAGACGAGCGCTTGGGCCGCGGTCGCGAATCGCGCGTGGTTTTGCGCGCTGCGCTGTACTCGGCGAAAGGAAGCGGTGGGCGGGGCCGCGCTAGCCGCTGAAACCCAGCGCGGGACGGGGGAGGGAGGGGCGGGCCTTTTCCGCGCCGCTGAAATGCTTTCTGCCCCGCCGTCCGCTAAATCATTACCATTTGGCTGTACGGGATACTAAACGCGCCGACAGCGGCGAGAGCGCGCGGCCGCTTCGAGCGAGAAAGAATGTGATCGGCCGCTTGCGGCGCACCCGCATAGGATTGTTTGCTTCGCCGTCATTTCGGCCCTCCCACACTAACCCCCCACCCCCCAACCACCTCTCTTTCCCTCTCTCACGCTCTTCCATTCCCTCTTCCGCACTCAAGTCACAATGCTGTCCTCTCGCACTTCTGCTGCGAGCACTTCAGGTACCACTTTGCTGGCCCCTTCGCGAACGAGGTGCGTCGGAAGGACGCACAGTGGTCTGAAAGGTCAGGAAAGCTGGCCAAAAGTCGGAAAATGAAAATTATAATTATGGGTTTAGTCCCATACAATCATGTTTATGGTCAGGGGTCAACTCTATTTATTATGTCACAGGAAGAGACATACCGAAGAAAATAGTTCAGAGTTACGGTTGGCGAAGTAACACACACCACAAAGAACCGCTTCGGATTACGTAATATGCTTAAAGTGTGAATAACTTTTGTTATAAGGGAAGGTACTCAATTTTGTTTGGTGTAGGATGTTAAGGAAGATATGTAGAATATCTATACCTATAAATGTGAATGTCAGTACGGTGTACGCTTGTCACGTCCGAACGACAAGACGCAAAGACTTAAATATGTGTACAGTTACTAATTTATACCTGAGGAAGGTTTTGGGTACGATTTTATAGCGGTCTGATAGATATTTAGTAATTTGAAGAATATAACGCGAAATGCGGAACAATAATTACTCTTTGAAAATTATATTTACTCTTTGAAAATGGTTTTATTGGCTGCATTGTTACTTGAGAGTTGAGGAATGATAAAAGGGTGGAGTATATTGGGATGGAAAGTTATCGGTGTATATAAAACGTGTGTGTGTGTGTTTGCGTTCTATAGTTTTCGCCGCAGAGCGAAATATTCACACACACACAAACTAATGGTCTGTGTGTAATTGTTGTCCTACGTCTCCCGTTGTACACCATAGCAGTTCCATGCCGATAGCTATAAGGGGATGGAAGATATGGTGGTTGAAAGTCGTCAAATTATTAAAAAATTGGGACTGAAGGCCAGCGATGACGTTTGCGACTCTATAGCAAGGAGGTTACATACAGCGAAACGTGACGCCACAGACCATATCTTTGGACTATGCTTCCTACAATATCTTCAGATCTTTCTCTGTAAGGATAAGCATACGAATAAGGAAATATAAGAATAAATAAATAAAACAATAAAAACGAAATTTATTTTAATACATCTCTTAAAAAATCGATTTGACGTTTCGCGCATTACATCAAGTGTACGATCTGTGATATTATTAATCATTATTGTTGAATTTCATTATTGGATTCTTCGAAACGAGTGCATTTTTACGTGTGATTTGATCTACACTACTTATTTTCTGATAAACGGTAAGTGCATGGACTTCTGCAATCTGATAAGAATATTTACATTTCCGCTTTATCAGCGACATTTCCTCAAAAATGAGTGAAATTAATTACATCAATTTAATTGTTTCTTATGTATTCTCCGATAATGATTTTAGAGAAAAAGAGATGGACAGAGAAAGAAAGGATAGGGGAAGTACCAACTCAAGGCAGGAATACATAAATATATACCCGGGCAACTCCCGGTTTTCAGCTAGTAATATATAAAAATTAACGTTTGTCTATATGTCCTCTATGTGTTCATAAACCATTCATTCGATTACAATGAAACTTTGGTGAACTGTTAACCGTACCCTCACGAAGGTTTCTGACCGAAAAAGAAAATAGCGCGGCACATAGCTCAGAAGATATGACGTCATAAACAATGAGACGCCACCGCGTGAGAATATCCCGATTTATGCGTCAATTATTGGAAAATGGGAGTAGTGAGGGACTTGCAACAAAGGTTGCATATAATTTCGGATGTTTATGAAGCGTTTTGTAACTGACCCCCCACCCCCACAAAATGATGAAACGAAAAGAAGTCTATCGTTCACAACAGTTTCGCTGTAGATGCCGTAAAACTGTCGCATCAGGCATGACCTTGTAATGTTTAAGATGATTACTGCTGACTGTCTTCGCAACTGATTATGCATATAGTATCGATATGTATCACTAAATCTGCAATCAAATTTATATCACTGTACGACACATACTTCAGGATCAATTGCTGCAAGTATGAAAGGGTATCACTTGAGAATGGCGTTACCGATTTTGTTGACCTTTTCTTTATTCGTTTCGTAATTCTCAGGACAAGGTTTGTGTGTATATATTGAATAATCTACCGGAAAATATCAGAATTAGACAAAAAGTGAAAGTACGCTTGCAACTCGGATCATTGTTTAGATTCTTTAACAATAAACTTATTCATTCGTTACTCGCCTATCGACCAAATACGCTGTAACGGAGGTCGAGTATAAAGGGTGGCGTTATGCACACAATGTTAAAACAGCCAGACAGTTTTTACATGAAACGTTGTTTCTTTAGAAGCCAAATGTTCAAATGCTTGTACAGCTTATGGGACTTAACTACGGGGTCATCAGTCCCTAAACTTACAAACTACTTGTGAACTACTTACGAACTAGGACGGCACAAATATCCATGCCCGAGGGGGGATTCGAACCCCCGACCGTAGTGGCCGTGCAGACCGTGACTGAAGCGCCTCAGTCCCCTCGGCCACCGCGGCCGGCTCTTTAGAAGCCCTCCATATTATTCTTTCCCCCATGGTGTTATCGGTGGTGGTCATATCTTTGGGGCGTTTCAAAGATAGAATTGATGGAAGTTAGTGATATTTTTGAGTATTACAAACAAACTGAATACAAATCGTGGCTTTTTTTTTTTTTTTTTTTTTTTTTTTAAGCAATATCTCTATTGCGGCTTCGTAATATCGGTCAGCGTACGCGCAACGCATGATCGTAGATGTCAATGAGAGTGACGAAGATCGTACACAACGCTTAGAGCTAAACAGAGAAATAAATTCCCAAGCGCGATCCGTAATGACTCTGGAAGAACGGGTACAGTCGAGTTCAACTCGCTCAGTTGAAGCTTACTCACAAAATAATTTGGATCGTCGACAAAACAGACGGCCATATGTGACGAATAGAACTGAACGTTTGGCGTTCAGACACGATCCAACAGTCGATTACGCAGCGGATGCATCAGTTGGATTTGGAACTAACTATCGCCATCTAAAATTTCATTGGCTATCTCAAGCTTTGCCAGGATGGTCGGCTTCATTCCCACGATTCCACAGCTGTTGCCAGAATAGCTATACCACACGTGTCGCCGATGGTAAAATTTTACCGGTATGTAGCAATGTTGCTAATCGTGTTTCAAACGGATTCCTAATAAGACAAGAAGTGATCGCTACATAATGACTTTCGAAACGTTGTATTTCCAATTTACTTATTTTATTTCAATTTATGTATTTGATTCCAGTCCATGATGGTGGTGGTGGCTGGTGTAGCAATAATGTTGAATAACTAAATAATTCTCAGTCTCTGTTGCAGTATTTATGTTTAGTTTCATATGGAATTTCTAGCATTAAAGTTTGAGCTTGCTACAATTATTTTCTATTCAATTCAAAACGTCTCCACATGTTATAAAAACATCTCTATATTGCTCGCTGCGAGAAAAACATGCAAAGATGTGCTGTAAACATGCCCAGTTTTGTTTTCCTCTTCACAGTCATTTTTAACATAAAACAAGAAAGTTGTTTTATGCCCAAATTTATAATCATACCTGTTCCTAGAAAACAAACATTAAAAATGCGGTCATTAAAGCTACTAACCTCAAAGATAGAGAAGCTCGAAAGGTATCTCTAATAACCCGTTTCCGACTGATTTACCCATCCATTTTGACTTCTATTCCCAATAAAGGCCCCGATTCCAGTAACAATAAATAATATCAAAGAGCAGAGGAGGAGGAGATAGAGGATGGGGGAATGAAATACATTTAAAAAGGGGGGATGATATATACACAGGGAGGAGGGGGGAGGAGATGGATATGACGTGGGGTAAGAGGGAGTGGTGCGAAGATGGGGGAGGAGGAGATGGAGAAAGAAATGGGGGAAGAAGGGATAGACATAGGAAGAAGAAGAGAAGAGATTGCGGTATATACCCCATATACATTAGCTACTGCGAAGCGTTGTCGCGTTTCCTAGTGTGATCACAAATTCATGCTCGGTATGTGGTACAAGTTACGTCGAAACATAACCTCATAATGTCTTCCATCCACACGTAGATCTACCTTAAATGATAGAAAGAGTTATTAATGCCGGAGATCCTGCGATTTACGATAATATAATATGTAGCGTCGATTATCTTGTGTCGAAATTTACAAGAACTGTCTGCGACTTGTTGCGATTCTCGTTGTACTGGCGTGTTTAGTGAGACCGTGCGCGGCGAGCCAGCTAGTACGGAGTGCAAAAGGTCCGCTAACGGTATTATATCCAGTATGCACACTGAGGTTTAATACAATTAATGTTACTTTCACGGTGTTCTTTAAATAATGGAATTGACAAAATAAGACAATAATGAATCATGTGTACATTTCGACAAGCTACAAATGTTTAAATAGGTCTCATTTAAATCTGCTTCCATTGAGTACTACATTGCATTAATTTACCTACCAGGGTCGGGTGGCAACCAATTACTATGCACTCAAAAGGAAATCTAGATCATAATAAAAGTTGACGGGGAATCGGATTTGAACACGCAGCTCTCGGTTTTGGACGATAAATTGGTTAAAAAAGCAAAGATGTATTTCAAAATGCTAATCATTTGAGGCCATAGAACTTTTATTGCCTCCAGATGAGTTTGCAATTAAGTGTATTGCTGCTTTGTCTGACAATTATGAGTCAGCCTCAGACAACGATTCAGATTAATTTTGTAACATCAACTTTTTGCACTGTTTGAAAATGAAAGCTGTTGTCTCGCTATTGTAAAAAAAAAAAAAATAAATAAAACAAATAAAATAAAACAAATAAAAAAATAAAAATGAAAGAAAAAAAAATAAAAAAGTTTTCAATGTAAGTAATCCTCTATTTGTAATTTTTACTTTTACCCTGATTTCGAATTCGGTGAACTCAAAAACCTTTATATTCAAATTTACAATCATATTCGAATATTTTTCGACTTTTGGTCAGCTTTTCGGCCGTTTAAGACCACTGTGCGACGTTACGAAACCTGCAGCAACTCGACACCGGAGACTGAAAATAGAACACATATGTAAATCACAAAAGTATTCCACCAACTATCAAATGAAACTTCCATGGTATTCTAAACTATGATGAAGTCGATCAATATGAAAGAAACACTATACAGTGTCCCATTTATCTTGACCACCCAAAATATCTCTGTAACAACAGCAGCTATTGCAAAACGATTTTCACCGGTGTCAATATAAGGCAGGGACTCACGAATGTCATTATTTTGAAACATTCTAAAGCGAAAGCATATGTTTTTTTAACAGAGACTTCTGTGTTCTTAAATGGACAACCTATGTTATTTCATCAGCAATCTATAGCATACCAAGTCACATAAACAGCGGCGTTGATTGCACCGCAATACTCCAATTAGATCCCGAGATATTGCGAAGCGAAGTTGAACAGCATGGGGTTCTCGCCTGAGTCTCAGGACGTGCGCTAGCCGCGCGTTTCGCGTACTTCAAGCGTCAATATCTCGGGATGTAGTTGGCGTATTGTGATGCAATCGACGCCATTCTTGTTCCGGCCGCAATATTACTACTGATAATTGGTTAACTGATTTTAATCTGATTGATTATTTGAAAATAAAGAAGCTGTCTTCAATTAGAAGTCAGAAAAGAAGGCAAATACCATCAGATTTTTTTTCAATAAAATTCTTCAAGGTATTAGTCCGTCTGACAAATGCCCTGAAGAAAGCGACTTGGAATAGTGACCGTAACGTCGGTTGGTTTTACACAATGATGATGCGGTCTAATACCCTGAAGAACGTTATTGGAAAGTGACAATGGCCGCGAAAGCCTACGCTTACATTTACCATCAGATTACGTTTATGCGAAACGAAGGAAACAATAATTCAGTACGTCTCGTTTTAATGAGGGGCAAGTTTTGGTCTCATATGTACCAAGGCAGATCAAAAATATTCTTCTTCTTCTGTCTTCACTACATGTTGACAATGCAATTGATCCGGAATCTGGAGTGAAAAATAAACCAGAGATAGTTGCTTTCTACAATTTGACTAAAGGCGGTGTTGATACTGCAGGTCAAATCTGTGCAAGTTACGGTATGAGCCCAAACACGAAGCGCTGGCCAATGATAATTTTCTTTATGTTGTTGAATGTGGGTGGTACCGACTCTCAGGAAATCAACTGGAGAAGATGCGTAGGGGAGTGTACTTAAAATCTTTGGCACATCAACTTGTTCTGGGAGAACTAATTACACAGAAGTATGAAGACGATTGGAATCTCCTCCAGCCTGCAAAGCCGTCTCAAATGATTTGTTCCCACTGACGACAGAGGGGAATCACCGCCTATTTCACATCCGAAAAGAGGTAGATGCATCATCTGCACTGCAGAATCTCGCCACAGATGGATGGCAAATTATGAATGTAAGAACTGTCAAAGTGCGAACTGCAAATATGGTCTGTCAGCTTCGCTTCACTGAGCGCCAGTGTATTCCTTCTGGTAATTCTAAGTGAGTATGAAACACATTAAAACTGAAAGAGAGACTCAAAAGGAGCATTTCAGTTAAACTCATTGTTTGGTAAAATTTGAGCGCTAAAAACTGTAACTGTATAGTATTGTTATCTAAATCAGGGTTCTTTGTATGTTAAATGTGATAGCTTTAATAAACTTTGGCATCCAGTTTCATATGTTTTATTTGTTCACATTAAGTGAAGGTCGCTAATTGTATTTACAAGACAAAAGTAGAAAATCTGAAGTAACTGCGAATCTCAAAATCGATGCCTGTCAGGCTTATTGCGCCCGACGAAGGGTTAAGCGTGAATTGCTGAGTAGCAATGTTTGAATGTAGATGTGCAGAACTGTAGCAAATGCCTTTTGGCAGTCAAGGAATACGACATCAACCTGAGAACCAGTCTTACGAACACGTATTATGTTCAAGTATAATGACTATTCTGGAGACTTGAAATCAGCATATAGGAATAAGCATGGGTTTCGTAAAAGGCTATCGTGTGAAACCCAGCTCGCGCTATTGGTCCACGAGACTCAGAGGGTCTTAGACGCGGGTTCCCAGGTAGAGGCCGTATTTAATGACTTCCGCAAGGCGTTTGATAGTTCCCCACAGTCGTTTAATGAACAAAGTAAGATCTTATGAGCTATCAGACCAATTGTGTGATTGGATTGAGGAGTTCCTAGATAACAGAAAACAGCATGTCTTTGCGAAGTAAGAGTGATGTCAGGTGTGCAACAGAGGAGTGTCGTGGGACCGTTGCTATTCACAGTATATATAAATGACCTTGTCGATAACATTGCCGATAACAGGCTTTTTGTGGATGATGCAGTAGTACATAGAGAGGTTGTAAAAATGGAAAATTATTTTGAAATGCAGGAAGATCTGCATCGAACTGACACGTGGTGCAGAGAATGGCTATTGAATCTCAATGTAGAGAAGTGTAATGTGCTACGAATACATATAACGGAAGATCCTTTATCATGTAGCTACACTATAGCAGGTCAGCAACTGGAAGCAGTTAATTCCATAAATTGTCTGGGAATAGGCATTAGGAGTGATTTAAAATGGAACGGCCGTATAAAATTAATCGTCGGTAAAGCAGATGTCAGACTGAGATTCATTGACAGAAACGTAAGAAAAAGCAGTCCGAAAACAAAATAAGTAGGTTACGAACACTTGTTAGCCCACTGCTTGAGTACTGCTCACCGGTGTGGGATCTGTACCACGTGGAGTTGATAGAGGAGGTAAAGAAGATCCAACAGAGAGCAGCGCGCTTCGTTACAGGATCTTTTAGTAATCGTGAAAGCGTTACGGAGATAATTCATAAACTGCAGTGGAAGACTCTGCAAGAGAGACGCTCTGTAACCCGATACGGGCTTATGCAACACCACCTAGAGACAAGGCCTCACAACAGGCCGTGCTGCGTCATACTGACCAGGCCGCCGCCGCCAGCTTAGGCGACTAAAGCGAGCGACAGCGCACGACACCTTCAAGCGACACATCTCAACTGCATGTATGGTTACGGAACTGTCCTAAGAGAGCGACATCTGCAGCGCCGCGCGTCAGACGCGACAACGAGCGACGTTTGAATCTCAAACCTGCCTGAATCTTGTCGCTGTCGCACGCGCGACAAAGTGTCGAGTTCGTTGAGAATCGTCTGCTTGTCAAGGCTATAAAGCACGTCGCAAGAATTCTGCAATCTAATAATCCCTGAAGCTTATGAAACTGCAACTGTTTCTGAAATAACAGAATATAGAATTGCAGATGTACATATAATTAAGAAGTTTGATTGGGATAAGAAGTGTCCAAAAATAACTATCTCGTAAATTTTCTTTTGGACTTTAAGACGACTGAAGTTCAATTTTTAAATTGTTTCTAATATAACAGTATTTTGTTTTAAATCTGAGTAGTAGTTTGATTTACACAATGATGAACGTGTTTTGAACAATTACATTTGTGTGCTTTTTAAGCATTTGCAGTAACAACAAACTTACTCGAGAGAGAGAGAGAGAGAGAGAGAGAGAGAGAGAGAGAGAGAGAGAGAGAGAGAGAGAGAGACGAGATGTGTGTAAAATTACTTTTCTGACTAAAATGTCTTGATATAAAGTTTCAGTAGGAATTTAATGTGTTAGGTAGGCCTTCAGTGGGATACGTGTAATTGCAATAAAGGTGAATAAATTGGTATTAACTTGATCAAAAACTATAAGTTGGTAGCCCACATCACTACCTCTATACAACACCCACTGCTAGCAAGTCCGTCCAGAATTAAATGATTTACTGCCATCTTACAATAAGATTTATTTTGTTCGTATTCAATTCTTGATGGTTTGTAGTCACTCGAAAGTATCTGTACTCGTCGTTATATTTGGCTGGTGATCTTCACTGTCTACTTTCGTATTTCAAGTTATGAATGAAATAGTCCACGTACATTCTTCACTTTGTAAATTTAATGCACACTACTCTTTTTACGTCTTATTTCCTAATGTAAATAAAACTTTATTGCCTTACTCTGGAGCTATCGTTACTCTACGGTTTACGGGTGCCAAATAGTAGAAACAGCTGATCGGTTCTAGCGGCCATCTTGGAGCGAGAAGTTGTCGCTCACGTAGGACACCCGGCCATATCGCTGAATGTCGTCGCTGCTTGTAGCGGCAGTGTCGCGAAGCTGTAAGTCGCCCACGTAGAACACAGCCTTACTGGCTGTCCGCTACGAGGCAGTGGGCGTGCCCCAGCGGCCAGCCATTCAGCTGCCGGCCGCGGCCTGGTCAGTGTGACGTAGCACGGCCTGTTGTGAGGCCTTGTCTCTAGGTGGTGTGGCTTATGTCAAAGTCTCGAGAACATACCTTTACCAATGAGTCTAGCAGTACATTGCTCCCTCCTACGTATATATCACGAATAGATCATGAGGATAAAATCAGAGAGATTAGAGCCCGCTGACCTCTGGAGGTCCTCTCTACGAGGCTCTCGCAGGGACGCTGTCGTTCTCTGTCGGCTCCGTATCGGCCATACTTGACTGACACACACACACACACACACACACACACACACACACACACGGTCACATTCTCCGTCGTGAGGGCCCACCTAAGTGCCGCTGTGGCGCCGATTTATCAGTTGCTCACATTTTATTGGAATGCACTCACCTCACCACCCAGAGACGGGGTTTTAACCTCCCTGACGCCCTGAGTTCGGTTTTAGCAGACTATACCTCTATGGTTGATAGAATTTTAAATTTTATCCGTGTGAGTGGATTATATAATTCCATCTGAATTTTATTGAGTTTTCGGTATATATTTACCCCCCCCCCCCCCCCGCTTACCTAGCACTTTCAGGTAGGTGGTTTTACTGTGTCACAGAGTGGCCGGATGTTTTGCTTTTCTTACAGTAATCATCCAGCCCATATTCTCAGGTAAAAAGGTAAAGCAGTTAACAATCCGAAGATTGGTTTGAACACCACAGTGCTTTACTAGGCATGGTCCTGTTTGGAGGTGGTATGCCGTTGCCTTCCTCCGACCTTCGAACTGACTTACCCAGCCAGTTACAGACGGACCTACAGTTTTTCGTGGGTTTCGAACCACGGTGCACTCGGTATTTTTCACATTAGCAATACTGCCAGAGGTGAAAGAAGTGAAAAGTGACAGATAAAAATCCTAGGACCTGGCGAGGATCGAACCCGCGACGTTTGGACTTATAGTCTCGCACCCTACCACTGTGCAACCGAGGCGCACCTTTTCACTTCTCTCTCTCCTTTCTCGGTATTCTTCCCTTGCTGCTTTTGTTCCTAGACGTGTTAACGCCTTGGCTCGGTGCTTTTTATCACGTAGTCTTACACGGCTTTTTTTTAGCGATCATCCCTGAACTCTTTACACATGGAAAGAGGGACTAATAACCTTTGTCGTTTAGTCCCTTTCAAAATCTAAGCAACCAACCAACCATTAGAGCCCGCAAATTGATGTAGATGTAGACATATCGAGGACGAACAGATCAAAAAATGTTCAAATGTTTGGTAAGCTTATGGGACTAAACTACGGGGTTATCAGTCCCTAAACTTACAAACTACTTATGAACTAATTCTAAGGACGGCACAAATATCCGTGCCCGAGGGGGGATTCGAATCCCCGACCGCCGGCCGCGGTAGCCGAGCGTTCTGCGGCGCGTCAGTCACAGTCTGCACGGCCACTACAAAATGTTCAAATGTTTGTAAATCTTATGGGACTTAACTACGGGGTCATCAGTCCCTAAACTTACAAACTACTTATGAACTAGCTAATACTAAGGACGGCACAAATATCCATGCCCGAGGGGGGATTCGAACCCCCGACCGTAGTGGCTGTGCAGACCGTGACTGAAGCGCCTCAGTCCCCTCGGCCACCGCGGCCGGCGCGGCCACTACGGTCGGGGGTTCGAATCCCCCCCTTGGGCATGGATATTTGCGCCGTCCTTAGTGTTAGCTAGTTCATAAGTAGTTTGTAAGTTTAGGGACTGATGACCCCGTAGTTAAGTCCCATAAGCTCTACAAACATTTGAACATTTTTTGAGCCCCCGAGCGTAGTGGCCGTGCAGACCGTGACTGGAGCGCCTCAGTCTCCTCGGCCACCGCGGCCGGCGAGGTCGAACAGAACGCATGGTCTCGTCCTCTTAGTGAATTCACATTGCTAACGCAGATTTTCCCCAGAAACCTCACAAACGCGACTCCTGCAGTCGATCTGGGACTCACTCACAGTTGCCTATCACCAGCACTCGGATGCTGAGCTCGGACCATCCAGCAGTCAGCTCGGTCGGGTTGGCGCGATGTTACCCTTCCGTACAACGCGTCCCTTTCAGACTGCGACGCGAGCGGCTATTCGGTAGAGAGAGAGAGAGAGAGAGAGAGAGAGAGAGAGAGGAGAGAAAAAAATCGATTTAATTTTTGTCCCCTCCCCCGGCCTTCCGCTTGTGAGCGGAGAGCGGCGTGTATTATTCGCACATGTGCCGTGCCCCTGCGGCGCGAGGTCCACAAATAATGCCACCTAATTGAGCGTTGAAATTGGAGACGCATTGTGGGGCCGGCGGGGGCCGGTACTTTGCAGCGAGGAATAAAATAAAAACAGCCGACAGCACGGACTGAAGCAGCATGGCGGGCGACCCGCGCGTGGCGGCGATCCAGCAGGAAGCCCCCGCCCCACTCGACGCCACAAAGGGGAAGAAAGGGGCAGTCGCCTCCTCCAAACTGCTGGGCTCCGTTTCCGCCGCCCTTGTTTCTCCCTAACAAGCGAACACCCAGCGCGTCGAACACTTCGCTAGTTTTCACACGATCGTAGTAGTACTTATTTACGTGTAACAAACGTTACTCTAGCAGACGCATAAATGTACCACTGCTTATCCAGTTCTGCACATTCCAGACATCTATCCCATTAACCCTACAAGCACCAAGCACGGGCAAAAATTACCCGTACACTTTACTTTTATTAAAAAATCATAATCAGTATCCTTCAATGTTTAAGGGCTTTTTTCTATTTGTCCCTATAAAGTGGTACCCTACATATTTACATGGTTACTATTTTAAAAACTAATGACTAAACATAGCAAGTTTATGCCCAAGGGCACATTTTGCCCTGGATTGGTACTCCATGTCACCATAATTCTTAGTGTCTTTCGTGCAACCCCCAAGCATAGGGAAAAAATGTTTCTGGAAAATCAGTGTCCATCACCTCTAATTTCAGTATATCACAGCTATTTAGATGCCTAACATGCCTAATAACTGCTTAAATTATTGTAAATAATAGTATATGAACAAAATTTCACAAGTCTGCGAAAGTAACTTTTTCTGTCCTATATCTGCAGTTAATCCAAGATGGCAATACTGCACTATGTCTAACGCAATGAACATTAGTTTGACAGACACAGTTGATCCCAAAGACTAAAAAATAAATGCATTTTACAAGATTCACAGCTTACTGTAATACGGGCAAAATTTGCCCTTGCTTGGTGCTCTGCGTAACCTGAAATACCTTGGTGCTGCTAGGGTTAAGGGCATGAAAGGGATGCAGTGGTTGGAAAGGGAGTAAGACAGGGTTGTAGTCTTTCTCCATTGTTATTCAATTTGTACATTGAGCAAGCTATAAAGGAAAGCAAGGAGAAATTTGCTGAAGGAATTAAAGTTCAGGGGGAAGAATTAAAAACATTGCGTTTTGCCGATGACATAGTAATTCTGTCAGATACAGCAAAGGACCTGGAAGAGCAGTTGAACGGAATGGAAAGTGTGCTGAAAGGTGCATATAAGATGAACATTAACAAGAGCAAAACTAGAGTAATGGAGTGCAGTCTAAGAAAATCAGGAGATGCTGAAGGAATTAGATTAGGAAACGAAGCAATAAAGGAGGTAGATGAGTACTGTTACTTGGGCAGTAAAATATCAAATGATGGTCGCAGTACAGAGGATATAAAATGCAGAATGGCAATGGGTAGAAAAGCGTTCTCGAAAAAGAGAAATTTGTTAACATCGAATTTTGATTTAAGCCTAAGGAAGTCCTTTCTGAAGGCATTTGTATGGAGTGTTGCCTTGTATGGGAGTGAAACATGGACGATAAACAGTGCGGACAGGAAGAGGATTGAGGCTTTTGAAAGATGGTGCTACAGAAGAATGCTGAAGATTAGGTGGGTGGATCGCGTAACTAATGAGGAGGTACTGAACAGAATTGGGGAGAAAAGAAATTTCTGGCATACCTTGACTAAAAGAAGGGATAGATTGGTAGGGCACATTCTTAGACATCAAGGGATTGTGAATTTAGCGTTTGAGGGAAGTGTGTGGGGTAAAAACCGCTGAGGAAGACCAAGAGACGGATACAGTAAGCAGATTCAGACAGATGTAGGTTGCCGTTCTTATGTGGAAATGAAGAGGCTTGCTCAGGATAGGGTATTGTGGAGAGCTGCATCAAACCAGTCTCCGGACTGAAGACCACAACAACAACACATCCCATTAAGTCCAAATTCCTGACTCTCCAATATTAATATACACTACTGGCCATTAACACTTTGACTGCCGACCATGTATGCCATTCCATCCCTTAGAGTGCCACACATTCTGCTTGCAGGAGTAACCCCAGCTGCACTTAGTTTCTTTATCTTCAGTTTGGCGTAAAGAATTGTCTGATCTTTGAAATAAATCCAGAACTGAACACAGAGCATCTAAATCACATACAACTCCGACTCCAAGGGTCCCACTAAAAACTCCTCTACTTCGCAGTCTGTAGAGTCACTACGATATGTTGCCGTGTCACCCCTCTGTCATAGTCACCTCTCAGTACTTTCAGGGAGAATACTTTGCGTGAAGTCATGTCAGTTGATTTACCTACTGAGTGAGCGGACACCACTTTCTACCTGCCCCGATTCATACAATGGATGCGACCAGTGGGACGATTTAGAAACTAAATAAAAGATCTATAGGCTGATTTAGACACTAGGTTTACCAAGTAAGGTATTTAAGGTAGATCTAGCCCGTCAATAAACTTGATTCTGTTTTTAAAAGCACGAAAACAAAGATCACGTCAAATGACGTGATTGGCATTCTACAGAAATTTCCGTATCCCATCAATTAACGTGATTGGCACTCGGAGTGTTAAAATCGCTACACCAAGAAGAAATGCAGATGATAAATAGGTATTCATTGGACAAATATACTAGAACTGACATGTGATTACATTTTCACGCAACTTGGGTGCATAGACCCTGAGAAATCAGTACCCAGAACAACCACCTCTGGCCGTAATAACGGCCTTGATACGCCTGGGCATCGAGTGAAACAGAGCTTGGATGGCGTGTACAGGTACAGATGCCAATGCAGCTTCAACACGACATCACATCAAGAGTAGTGAGTGGCGTACTGTGACGAGCCAGTTGCTCGGCTACCATGGACCAGACGTTTTCAATTGCTGAGAGATCTGGAGAATGTGCTGGCCAAGGAAGCACTCGAACAATTTCCGTATCCAGAAAGGCCCGTACAGGACCTGCAACATGCGGTCGTGCATTATCCAGCTGAAATGTAGGGTTTCGCATGGACCGAATGAAGGGTAGAGCGCCGCGGTGGAGTAGCCGAGCGGTCTAAAGCGTCTCGCTGCGGAGCGCGCGGTTACTCGCCGTGGAGGTTCGAGTCCTCCCTAGGGCATGGATGTGTGTGTGTTGTCCTTAGGTTTGTTTACCTAGGTTTAAGTAGTTTGTAAGCTACGGACTGATGACCACGCAGTTTGGTCCGATAGAATTACAAACATTTGAACATTTTTTTTGAAGGGTAGAGCCACGGATCGTAATACATCTGAAATGTAACGGCCACTGTTCAAAGTGCCGTCGATGCAAACAAGAGGTAACCGAGACGTATAACCAACGGCACCGCATACCATTACGTCAGGTGATACGCCAGTATTGCGATGACGAATACAGCCATGCGGATAAGATGCCTGTCATCTCGACTGCTAGTGATACGAGGCCGTTGAGATCCAGCACGGCGTTCCGTATTGCCCCCCCCCCCCCCCCCCCGAACCCACCGATTCGATATTCTGCTAATAGTCATTGCATTGCGACCAACGCGAGCAGCAATGTCGCGATACGATAAACCGCAAATCGCGATAGGCTACAATTCCACCTTTATCAAAGTCGGAAACGTGATGGTACGTATTTCTTTTCCTTACACGAGGCATCACAACAACGTTTCGCCAGGCAACGCCGCTCAACTGCTGTTTGTGTATGAGAAATCGTTTGGAAACTTTCCTCATGTCAGCACGTTGTATGTGTCGCCATCGGCGCAAAATTGTGTGAATGATCTGAAAAGCTAATCATCTGCATATCCCAGCATTTTCTTCCTGTCGGTTAAATTTCGCGTCTGTAGCACGTCATCTTCGTGGTGTAGAAATTTTAAATGTTTGGAGTGTATATATCCTGAAAAATGAAAAAAAAACCCATGAATTCGTCAACCCAACAGAGCGAAATTTTATTTATACATTCTTGAGGATATATACAATACACGATCGCGCATCAGAACCTTTCGCACATCAGTACGGTCACCAGAGCGTGCACAGTATCGTGTATACCCTCCTGTTGCAGCAATGCAGGGCGCAACTTTCTCATGAAGACGATCGTAGAGGTGTCGAATGAAGTCTTACGGAGTGGCCTGCCATGCAGTTTCTATCTTATGCCTCAGTTGCACCAGATTTCGTGCCGGTAGAGTACACCGCGCCAAGATGACGTTTCATCCGCTTCCAGACATGCTCAATGGGGGACAGATCTGGGGATATTGATGGGCAGGGTAGTTGAGCACGTTGGGTTGTACGGCAAACGTGTGGTCATGCATCGTCCTGATGGAAAACCATATCGTCTTGTTGGAGCATGAACCGTGGCTAGACAGGTTGAATGATGGTTTCAGTGTACCGTGTAGTGTTCAATTTTCCCACAACGAACACCAGAAGAGAATGGCCAGTGTAGGTCATGGCACCCCACACCATAATGCCAGGTGACGGCCTCGTTTGCCTCTGTCGTGTGCGCTCCAGATTTTAGGATTCCACTACACGACACCATACACGCGCACGACCACCACTGGCACCGGGGCAGCGACGTCTCTCGTCACTGAAGACGACACGACTCCATGCGTCCCTTCATAAGCGCCTACCATGACACCGTTTGAGGCGGGATGAACGATGTTGGAGCTTGAGCGGAGGACACTGTAACAGCACACATGATCGTGCATCATTGGGAGCGATATTCTACTCTCGCCATTCTCCTCTAGTGATCGTCTAGAGAACATTGAACAGTGCACGGTACACTGAAACCATCATTTAACATGTCTTGCTACCACTCATGCGCCAACAAGGTGATACACTTTTCTAACAGGACAATGCAGATACACATGTATCCTGTACGACCCAACGTGCTCCTCGAGATGTATGTCAACTACCCTGGACCACGGCGGAGTGGCCAAGCGCATTGAGGCGCTGTGATGCGTGAGGCCGTTCCCCGTTGGGGATTCGAATCCTTCCTTGGGCATGGATGTTTGTGCTGTCTTTAGTATAAGTTAGTTTATAAGTAGTTTGTAAGTTTAGGGACTGATGACCCCGCAGTTAAGTCCCATAAGCTTCACAAACGTGATTTTTTTTTTTTTTTTTTTTTTTTTTTTTTTTTTTTTTTTTATCTACCCTGCCCAGCACGGTCCCCAGATTGTGCATATTTCTGCTTATTTCGGACTGTATGAAACGTCATGTTGCGGTCTGCATGAGACGCACGAAACCTGCCCAACTGAGGCTCCAGGTGGAAACTGCATGGAGGCTATACCACATAACCTCATTCGGAACCTCTACGACCGTTTCAATAAAAAAAAAAAATTACAGGTTCCATTGCTACAAAAGGTGGATATACACGGTACTAACGCCAACATTGGGACGCTCTGATGGCTGTATTCATGTGCGTACAGCTCTGCCTCTGTGATCAGGTATTGTATACAACCTCAAGAATGTGTCAATAAAATTTCTCTCTCTTGGGTCGACAAATTCATTTTCCAGGAGTGTATTCCATTTGATTTTTTCGTTTTTGTTATATCTGCCCACTCGTCCCAAAATGGCTGGCAGCAATACATATGACTCATTCTTCAGCCAAAAGATTTTTTTAAAAGTAAATTAGAGACAGAACAAAGGAAATACATTCAGGGAAAATTTAAATGATTTCAGAAAGGTGGTATACTGCCAGATCCGACCGCTGGTTGCTGTGGCTGAGAGGTGATATGTAGAATTAATATTGCAGGAGTCGAATTAACACAGTCAAATTAATGTTCAATAGTACTGATAAGAAGGTTTTAGTCGAAGTAAAAACCAAAAACACTGACAATTTAGGTAAAAACTAGAAGTTACTGGTGAAAAGCTTCGAAGAGTTGAAATTAAACATGAAAAATTGCAAATACTTTAATTTTATTTATTTCATATTCGAGTATGGTATGTAATAAATGACTACTCTATGAAGTCCTTAACTGATGTTATTTATTTCTAATTCTTCCTCTTTGGTACACCGCATTTATGCAACCTATCCGAGCGAGGTGGCACAGTGGTAATACACTGGACTCGCATTTGGGAGGACCGTGATTCGAATCCACCTCCGGCCATCCAGATTAGATTTTCCATGATTTCCTTAAATCACTCTAGGGAAATGACGGCTTAGTTTCTTTCAAAGGGCATGGCCGATTTCCTTCCTCAACCTTACCCAAACAACCCGAACGTAAGCTCCGCCTCTAATAACCACGCAGTCGACGGGGTGTTAAACACTAATCTTCCTTCCTTCCTTCCAACCGGGAAAAAGGGATCTATAGTTTGACTTCGAATCCGAACCACACACCGTTTCTGGCAATTCCTCACACCGATGAAAGGTGAAAACTAGGTTAAAACTCCGAGTGGAAAAACCCGTGGTCCCAGCCAGTTCTGTACCTGTAGCTTTCCCTCTCCAGCCGAGGGCTTCAACGTTTACACGGATTTCAAGTTGAAAGACGGCGGCACTTATTGGATCCTTACGCAACCGAGATATGGACATTTAATTTGCAATAAATGGTTTGGATTATTAATCGAAATGAAAAGTACTGTCCTATATTTTAAGTTGCACCAAACTACATATGCTGTGCAAAATTTCATTAAGATCAGTAAAGTAGTTTCGGAATTATTCTGGACAAAGATCGTGATACGGGACTTTTGAGTAGTATATTTACAGGTATGTAGATCTAATGCTTGCTGCCTTTACGTGTAATTTTAAAATCAAGAGTGATAACATGAAAAGGTGGCACATTTAAAAATACTTGAAAAATACATCGAACTCGTAAAACATATCTATCACTCGTGACACCTGCAATGGTCTTATTTTTTTCTTTGTATCTGATTTTGGCTCTTTGCTAACGTCAATTTATTATAAAATTATAATTATAAAAGTATCCTGTATAGAACAATGCTGAAGTCAAAACATTTGTTTAGTAAGTAAAAAATACCTAATCGCTGTTGTATCTTCCGGGTTATGTGGTCGTGGTCCAAGAAACATATCTGCTCCTGACGTTTCGTCCAGACCTGCGCTGGACATCTTCAGAGGTACTACTGGTAGCAGTGAGTCTTGCCGACTGTCGGCAAGACTCACCGCTACCAGTAGTACCTCTGAAGATGTCCAGCGCAGGTCTGGACGAAACGTCAGGAGCAGATATGTTTCTTGGACCACGACCACATAACCCGGAAGATACAACAGCGATTATTTCAGCCGGTCGTGAAAGCCTTCACTGCAAAAAATACCTAAGTTATGACGTCATAAATAATAATGCTACAAGGTATTATTTTTATTTATTTATTCTTACCTGTTGTTCTGATGCTGTTCGATCACTTAAATTGTTTCAAAATGAAAATATTAGTCTAGTTCGCAAAAGGGTTTTACAATTTATTTTATAATGAGCCTCACATCGCCTCGGCATCAACTTTGAGACGAATCTGTCTGAGGATGATCTTAGCATAAAGGGAAACCGGTTAAAACTTATTACGAACTTCACTGATACTTTCATTTTGAATCATATACCTGTTCTCTGCCTTCTTAATGTTTTCCAGACTCATTAACTTTCATTGTATCACTGCCTTAGAGAATATACTAAGTGCTAACTTTATTCGTGTGTATTTAAAGAAAGAAATTAAATATCATCTGTGTCAATCTGAGATAACATAAGAACATAATGAATTTCAGAGTACTGGAGAATAAGTGAGGTATTTTAAAGTGACCATTAATTATTTTCAAAATATTAAACGTTTTCATAAAGAGTGTCAGTTCTTAGATACCCTGTCGTAACTTTAAATTCCGAGAATTAGAATTCTGAACTTGAGTGCTACGGTCAACAACATTACAAGTTTAATTTTTAGTTAAAGTATAAAATCTGTTTTAATAACACAAGTTAGATAAGAGTTAATATCGCTTGTTTCTTTCTTTTCTTCAGGCTGCAATGTGAAGTGAAACTTTTAAGCATTCATTGTAGTGGTTGGTTCTACGTGGGGCGACTACTATATACAATGTTTAAAGACATTTGAAAGAATAGGAAGAAAATGATACGTTAATAATAGAAGCGGGAACGAAAAAACTGATAACTTTATTGAATCCAGATGTATTGTCGTAGTTACTCACTGCCAGTTTTAGTTTCCACGATACGATAAATAAAGTCAGAAACTAATTTTACTGCCGCTGTACAGCCAAAAGAAGTGAACTATTCAAACAGAGACATATGAACAATTTCGAATATAATCCTAAAGTCTCAGCCTACTTGTACTGTAATATGCTCACCATCTTACATGAAGAACCGAACGTCACATAAAATGGCGTGGGGCTCAACTAGATGAAGGACACCTCAACATCAAGATTGGACTTAAATACCTAAAAACATTCATTCTTACTGTTGTGATGTTGTTTTGAGAATTACTATAAAATATGACTAGCTAACTAAATTATTTTCTCACTGCAAATACTTGAAAACATTATTTAATCTTGGTTTAACGTGCTTTCTTTGCGCATTAAAATGTTTTTTTTTCTGTTTTATTACTAATATCCATTATTTGTCTGGCAACTGAAGGTCATTATTCTGTCAAAAATATTGGGGAGGTTACACTAAGAGATTTGTTACTACAAATATCTGTTCCTGGATGTTTACTGCTCTATAGGTATGTAGAAGGTAAGGATATTGTTTTACTTTTTGCACTGCTTGCCTATGAAACGCTAGTACTGAAAGTGGAAATACCATGCACTGCAAATTTGAAATTCATTGAGGCTAAACAAACGTTCACAAATAAGTGAAATAATAGCTTTTTATTTATTGAAAACAAGAGCGCTAAGATCTCTTTTTATTTTGTATTTTTTTATTAAGATTACCGGTTTCAGCAGTTTAAAAGCTTTTAATAATAATATTGTGAAGAAGATGGCAGTTAAATTGCCGAAACCTGTAATCTCAATAAAAAATAAAAAGTGACCTTGGCTCTTGTCTTTAAAAAAATGATTAAAAGATCGCTCCCAGACATTACAAACCTTTATGAAACAATAGCATTTCGTGTTTCTCAAGGGAAGATATTTTGTTACTGTATTGTCCGCTGTACGAATTTTTATACGTGTTACCTGTTAGGGAGTGCATGGAACATTAGCTTTGCATTCAGTCCTATGTGTCTGAAGATCGTGTAAAATATTGTATTTGTATGTTTAGATATAATTTGTATGTGTATTCTTTATTAGTGCTATTTTTTAACTCACAGTGGTTAAACAGACCAGGAGAACTGTGATTGAGTCTCTTTCAGAACAAAACTTAGGTTCGTAAACGTTCTTCCAATAAATTATCAAGATAGAGAGTATTTTCCAGAATTTGAGTTCCAGCATCACAAATAGAGCCGATGTTAACAGCAAGTTCAGTTTTGTTAATACGATGGCAGAGCCATTTCCAGAATATATCCCAACTAGGTCCAATACCGTAACTGTCGGAGATCCCCTAACCGTTTTTCTTATGAGGCTTCAAACGGAAATTTTTATAAACAAGACAAAAATATACTTGACATGCTTTTTTTTTTCAAAAAAAGAAAAAAAAGTCCACGAAATTATTTACTAATATTTGGAGAGATTTAAAAGATAAGGATGAGAACATTTTCAATGAATTTCAGGTACTGGGGAGATCTGGCATCAACTAGGAAGATGATTAGGATTTTAATAATTGCCAATGCATTTAAGAGGTAAAGCTTTGTTTTGTCCCACGACATTACTTAAAATTTTCAAACAACTTGTGGGTACGCTGCCGAGTGACACCTTGCTATAGCCATGGCACAACTGTATTCAAGAAAGCAATGTGCAAGCGAATTTAATACCTTGGTCTGCAAAGGGTGAACAAGGAAGATAACACACGCAGTACAAGTAACCGCAGAGTCAACATAACATAAAGGTATTAATTTCCCTTGCTCATTGATTTCTTTGGTGCAGTTGTGTCTTGAGAATGGCAGAGTGTGCTCCTGTCGAAATATGGTCGATGACGTCACCCGACAGCATACCCGTAAGTTGTTTGAAAATTCATTACGTGGGGAAACGTTAAGGTTTCACTCAACTTAGAATTGTTTCTGGCATATGTTGACTCTACATAGATCTCTCACGAAGAACAAAAACAGTACAATAATAATAACATACAGCGTACTAAAAACCAAAATGGTAAAAGGAATGGAAATCATCCTCAGAATGGAAACAATGGATGTAATAATAACAGTCATCGAAACAATCAATTGAATGTAAATTGAAGGAATCAGAACGGGTTTCGTAGTGGATACTTATATAGTAATAATAAAGCTAACAGCAATAAGAGTTTTAAATTAGAAAATTGTCGACAGTGTCCCAACAGTAATACTCTCAATCATCCAAAAAAAAATGTAGCTTCGAAGGAGATTTCACACGTTACAGTCAAAATCAAATTGGCCAGTTGCAGAAAACGAATCAGTGGAACCCGCCAGCTAATCCCCTTCTCAAATTCAAATGTTTGTAGAGCTTATGGGACTTAACTACGGGGTCATCAGTCCCTAAACTTACAAACTACTTACGAACTACCTTATACAAAGGACGGCACTTAAATGTAGATGTTCCTGGAGTAGTAAAACAACTTAAGTCACTAAACAAAAATAAATCTTCCGGGCCAGATTGTATACCAACTAGATTCCTCTCAGAGTATGCTGATGAAATAGCTCCGTACTTAGCTATAATTTACAACCGATCACTCAGCGAAAGATCCGTACCCAAAGACTGGAAAGTTGCCCAAATTACTCCAATATTCAAGAAAGGCAATAGGAGTGATCCCCAAAATTACAGGCCTATCTCATTGACGTCGATTTGCAGTAGGATTTTGGAACATATACTTTGTTCGAATATTATGTACTACCTCGAAGAGAACGACCTATTAACCAATAGTCAGCACGGATTCAGAAAGTATCGCTCTTGCGAAACACAGCTTGCCCTTTATTCACATGAAGTGTTAAGTGCCATCGACAAGGGATCTCAAATCGATTCCATATTTCTGGATTTCCGAAAGGCTTTTGATACTGTACCCCACAAGCGGCTTCTAATGAAATTGCGTGCTTATGGAATATCTCCCCAATTGTGCGATTGGATTCACGATTTCCTATCAGAAAGGACACAGTTCGTTGTAATTGACGGTAAGTCATCGAGTAAAACAGAAGTGATATCTGGCGTTCCACAGGGAAGCGTTATTGGTCCCCTACTCTTCCTCGTGTTTATAAACGATTTAGGAGATAATCTGAATAGCTCCCTTAGACTGTTCGCGGATGATGCTATCGTTTATCGGTTAGTGAAGTCAACAGAGGATCAAAAGCAACTGCAAAGCGATTTAGACAAAATTTCTACTTGGTGCGAAAATTGGCAATTGACACTAAATAAAGAAAAGTGTGAAGTAATACACATGACCAATAAAAGAAATCCGCTGAACTTCAATTACGCGATAAATCAGTCAAACCTTAAGGTCGTAAATTCTACCAAATACCTAGGAGTTACAATTACGAACAACTTTGACTGGAGAGAACACATAGAAAATATTGTGGGGAAGGCGAACCAAAGGTTACGTTTCATTGGCAGAACGCTTAGACGATGCACCAGGTCCACCAAAGAGACTGCCTACATCACACTTGTGCGTCCTCTCTTGGAGTACTGTTGCCCCTTGTGGGACCCTCACCAGGTGGGACTGACGGAAGATATTGAGAAGGTTCAGAGAAGGGCAGCTCGTTTTGTTTTATCACGTTACGGGGGGGGAAAGCGTCACGGAAATGTTGCACGAATTGGGGTGGAAATCATTAAAAGAAAGACGTTATTCATTGCGGCGTGATCTGTTTGCGAAGTTTCAATCACCGACTTTTAGTTCTGAATGTGAAAATATTTTGCTAGCACCCACCTACTTAGGGAGACATGACCATCCCAATAAAATAAGAGAAATCAGATCGAAAACGGAACGATTTAGGTGTTCTTTCTTCCCGCGCGCTATTAGAGAATGGAACGGCAGAGAAAAGTTATGAAGGTGGTTAATGAACCCTCTGCCAGGCACTTAAATGTGATTTGCAGAGTATCGATGTAGATGTAGATGTAGATATCCATGCCCGAGGGGGAATTCGAACCCCCGACCGTAGTGGCCATGCAGACCGTGACTGGAGCACCTCAGTCCCCGCTGCCACCGCCCCCGGCTAATCCCATTCTGATGGACTACTTAATCATACATAGAATATTAATACTGTTCAAAATAATATGATGACTAACCAGTAAAATATGTTACCACAGCAGTACTCTGTTAGACCAAGCCACCAACCAGAACCATAGCCAGTTCTACTTGTAGAAATTAGCTAGTCGAACAATGACTGACAAAACGTTGCAAGAAACTAGGTTCGGTAGGACATCTGTCCCTTCCGAGGCTTATCGGAATCGAGAAGGAAACCCTAGTACGTAATTTAGAATACTTCGGTATAACGACGGTGTTAGTATAGTGGAAGAACTGAATCAGGAGCCATTATCTGCAGAAAATATAAAGCCAATAGTAATGCAAGCAATGGCGCAGGCGAAAATATGCTACATTACCAGTATTATTATTGATACTGGATCGTCAATCTCTGTAATTTGTGAATCTTTTTATGTTCATTTAGTATGAACTAGGACCATTCACACCCTTACCGTACAGTTTTGTGCCGTAACTGGGGACCGTAAGTCCTGAAATGCAGAAAATTAGGGGCCAGTGCTGGCTAGAAACGATGACACAGGAAGGCGGACACAATGACGCTTACCTGTTTGTCGCAAAGTTATCATGACATTTTGGTGTAGAATGTCGGGCCCGGTAGTCTTGGAGTAAAGCGCTAGACTGGAAACCGAAGGATCGCGGGTTCGAAACTCGGTCGGACCTCTGATATTTTTCAGTCTGCATTTTAACCCATCCTTTACCTCTCAACGATGTGAGGAGTCGCCAGAAACGACACGTGGTTCGGATTCCACGTTAAGCTGCAGGTACCCTTTCCCCGGTTGGATGACTGGGGTAGGCTAGGGCACAGACAAATTCTGTGGCTAGGGACTCGCAAGTCGCCGAAGTGGTGTCCAATTGAAAGACTTGCACCAGGCCAATGAGCCACACGAAATTATTATTATTTATCTGTAGAATGAATCTGCTCTGTGGAAGGGACGCAGTTATTGACCTCTCCACAGGGAGATTAATTTTTTGACGGCTCCAGCGGTCGCGTAGTGTTGCCGTTAAAAGGTGTGGTGGACGGACAGACGTACCAGTGTCTTCCATCACAAATTAATTATTTAGGACCTGCACAACATCAGCATCAGGTTGGTTATATTATGTTAAAGAACACTTGAGAGAACGGTATGAAGGATAACTCATCGTTAAAGATTGAGAAGGCAGCTGGATCAGGTTATTTTGATGAGTAGGAGCAAATAAAATTAATGAATGTGTTCATTAGTTGCATATCAGTTTTTGGTCAAACCTTAGAGATAATTAAGGATTTTTATTTATTAACTCGAATCAGAGGCAGATAAATACGAATGTATAACGTACAAAGCAATGAAATACAAGGAATTTATACACAGACATAATACAATTAAGTTCTCTTGCAAAAGAAATACATATAATTTATGTACACACATGATAAGATCACACTGTCGTTGCCCAGAAACGGGCCACAGCTACTGCATTATCTTGTGCCTCAAACAACTCCTACTCACTGCAAGAGACAGGGCAGCATGAGCATTGACACAGATGTTTTAGTCGGCCGCAGTGGCCGAGCGGTTTGCGGCGCGCCAGTCACAGTCTGCACGGCCGCTACTGTCGGGGGTTTGACGCTTTCTCGGGCATGGTTGTTTGTGCCGTCTTTAATATAAGCTAGTTCATAAGTAGTTTGTAAGTTTAGGGACTGATGACCCCGCAGTTAAGTCCCTTAAGCTTAATTTAAATGTTTGTGTAGATGTTGAATAGTGTCCCTTGGTGTAGACCGTTTCTTTGGTTTCTCCAACGGCTGTTTCTTCTTTGGAATTCAACATAGAATTTTCGGTTGTGTAGTAAGATGGCAATTATTCAACAGCACAAATAGCAGAAATTAAGAATTATGTGTACACAGAATGAAACTTTCACTCTGCAGCGGAGTGTGCGCTGATATGAAACTTCTTGGCAGATTAAAATTGCGGAACCGGGACTCGAACCTAGGACCTTTCCCTTTCGCGGGCAAGCGCTCTACTGACTGAGCTATCCCGACACGACTCACGATGCCGCCTCACAACTTCCGCCAGTACCTCGACTCCTACTTTCCAAAGGTACGCAAGAGAGCTTCTGTGAAGTTTGGAAAGTAGGAGTCGAGGTATTGGCGGAAGTAAAGTTGTGAGGCGGGATGGTGAATCGTGTCGGGATAGCTCAGTGGTACAGTCTGGGCCGAGCGGCCTCGCGGTGAGGACGTCTTGTTTACGTCCGAGCCGTAGCTAGCGGCGAGGAGGAAGCGGCGAGTGCGAGGCTTAGCAGCGGCGCGCGTACTGTATACAAACGACGTTCACATGGCTGACTACTTACGGAAATCGACCGTGAAGTTCACATTTGAGAACCGTTTTGCTCGACCTAAAGCACTAGAAGTTGAACGATTTTTAAGAGAAGTGGTCAAACTCGATCCTCACGAATTGATTGGAATTCACTTTTCGATCGTGGCGAGCGTTGTAAATGTCAAATTAATCAACGGTGCATGTTGCGATCGACTCATTCAGAACTCCGGCGGGTCTTATAAGTTCCTTCACTCCGACGGCAATGTAGGAAACGTCACGGTGGAGCCAGCGGGCATCGGAATTCGAACGATACGTGTCTTCGAATTACCATTTGAAGTGACGGAACAACAGGTAATTACGGCGCTCCGGCAATACGGCACGGTTCTTGCCTATACCGAAGAAAAATGGACGAGTTTTGAGACATATCGTGTTCTCAATGGAGTACGGCAAGTACGGATAGACCTCAAGAAACACGTTCCCTCTTACGTCTACATTTGTGGGTGCCGTGCGATCATTATGTATGACGGACAACCGCGCACGTGTTCAGGCTGTGGCAAGGAGGGCCACGTGCGATCAGAATGCTTACAGAATAGACCTCAAGAAACACGTTCCCTCTTACGTCTACATTTGTGGGTGCCGTGCGATCATTATGTATGACGGACAACCGCGCACGTGTTCAGGCTGTGGCAAGGAGGGCCACGTGCGATCAGAATGCTTACAGAGACGAATCATGCAATTACCGACGGGTGAAGGCCAATTACCACAACGTCCCCAACCTCTGCCCCTTACATATGTTCAAGCGGCCATAGGAACCGCGTCGCCACCAGATCATGAACAAGTGTCCAAGAGTGAAATGCCGGAGGTTGCGGTGCAGCAGGAGGGACCAGCTGCCACCGAACCACCGCGAAAGGAGGACGACCCCCCGAAGAGAGACGAAGACGTTAGGCCTGATGGTATGGAGATAGACACCAACAAGTCGCACGATAAGGGAGAGGAATCAGAAACTACAAGTATGGGACAGTCTCAAATTTCCGATACAGATGAAGGACGCTCTCCACGACGCCGCTACAGGAAGCGCAAGAAACAACGTACTGCGTCCCCAGACGTCGACGAGACAGTTGAACCAAGCCACGAAAGCGCTCAAGAACTTGATCGTACGCTGCCAAATACGATGGAGAAGGACGGTACCACAGGTCAGCGGGTATGTGAAAGACATGAAACGTCTCCCAAAGACGTGATATCAGTGCAGCAGATCAGTGAAGGTCCAGGTCCAGAATTTCAGAACTTACAGAAGTTCGCCCCTGACCACAGTCTCGGCGACTGGACAGAAGACGTTGACGAGTGCAATGAAGACGTAGAAATGACGGAAAAACCATCGCAAGAGGACTGTGTGAGCAAATGTGTTACGACCAGCAAAACACAAGACGCTAGAAATGGACCAGTGGTCGTTACTGGATCGCAGGACGAGTAGAGAGGCGGTGCAGAATGAATCCCCTGCAAGCATATCGCATCGCGACGATCAATATCAACAAAATCAGCAGTGGGAATAAATTACAGCTACTGAGTGACATGTTGCGGGCGGCGGAAGTAGATATCGCGCTGTTGCAGGAGGTGAGGGAGGCGGACCTCCATTCCCTGTGCGCTTATACTGCACACATCCATCCGGGCACTGCACAAGAATTGGGCCCTGCAATCCTGATCAAAGAGGGAATCCCAGTTAGGGACGTAGAATACCTGCCGTCGGCGAGAGGAACGGCGCTCACGGTCAACGACGTTCGGCTCGTCAACGTATACGCCCCATCGGGCTCCGGAAACAGACGCGCCCGCACTGACTTCTACAGGACAGATATAATGCCCCTCTTCGCGGGCAGATACAATCAAGTAATTTTTGGAGGGGACTTTAATTGCGTATTGTCACCACGCGACCAAACGCCAAATTACAACACCTGCCCACAGCTCTCCGCCCTGGTACGTGACATGGCCCTGCTGGACACTTGGAACTGTTTACACGGGGACGCGCCTGGGTTCACGCATTTCACCGCAACGTCAGCGAGCCGTCTAGACCGCATATACGTTTCACGTGAGCTTCGTGGGAGTCTTCAGCAATCGGAACTCTGGCCGACAGTTTTTTCTGACCATTTGGCTTACATCTGCACCGTTAACCTGGAGCGTCAGACAACCTGTCGTGGCAAGGGGGTGTGGAAGCTGAATGTAGACGTTCTGAAGGACCAAGATTGTCGTGTATTAGTCTCTGAAACCTGGACAAAATGCTTACGACGTAGACAGGCCGATCCGTCGGTGTTGTCTTGGTGGCTACAGTGCGCCAAACCGGCCTTGAGAAGAACACTGATGAGTTATTCAAGAGACAGAATGAGATGGTACTACAACACGATCGAATTTTATTTCAGTGTCCTCCGTGATTTATACAACAGTGCAATGCAGCAACCAGTTCGTCTGATAGAAATCAACCGTGTCAAAGCCAAACTGTTACAACTAATGCGCCAGAAAATGGAAGGTTCAGTTATTATAGCTCGACAGGACTACAGAGTTGCGCACGAACCACCCTCCATGCACCACATAGTATGTGAAAAGAGGCGGTCCAAGAGGAATCTCGTCACGGCACTGCGGACAGAGGAAGACCAGCTTCTAACAAGTCAGGCAGGAATTCGGAAAGGTTGTGTGGATTACTACGCTCGATTGTACTCACAGAAGATTCCAGATGAGGCGGCACTCAACGACATGCTTGCGGCACTGCCACGGAAACTGGACCGCGAGACGGCGGTAGAGATGCAAGCAGACGTGACCGAGGAAGAGGTGAAGGCGGCCCTGGCGAAAGGTCGCCCAAACAAAGCTCCAGGCCTCGATGGACTACCCATTGAATTCTACAGGGAATTTCAAGATATATTAACACCGACTTTGAGACAGATGTTTCAAGAACTACTGCACGCTGAAGTCATTATACCAACTGAATTTACCCAAGGTTTAATCATCCCCATCCCGAAGACATCAACGGGACAATCGGTGCACCAATTCCGACCACTGACGCTCCTCAACAGCGATTATAAACTTTTTGCACGGCTTTTAGCATTGCGATTAAAACCAGCCCTCACAGTGTTAACAGGGAAAGATCAGACATGTATCGGTTACAATCGTGCAATCCACAAGGCGCTTTGTGACTATCGTGATTTGATAGCAATCGCGCAAGCCTGCAGAATTCAGGGCGCGATGCTGGCAGTCGACTTGGAAAAAGCCTTTGACGCAGTCGGCCATGACTTCCTACGAGCCACGATGGTAGCGATGGAAATACCAGTACGTTTCATCGCGACTGTAATGCGACTTCTGAATGGGACGAAGTCAATGGTACTTGTGAATGGTAGTCCGACAGGACCAGTCACTATCCAATGCTCCGTCAGACAGGGGTGTCCTCTTTCCATGGGCCTATTTTCACTTGCAATTGAGCCACTTCTGATGCAACTACGTCGAACGTTAAGCGGCGTCAATGTAAGAGGGGATAAATTTGTGTATCGTGCATATGCAGATGATGTGGTCCTCCTCGTCCGTTCAAATGAAGAGATTGCCACAGCCATAGCTCAGATAGAGAGATATGGGAAAGCGTCGGGTGCACAGATGAACATGAGAAAATCAGGAATCATGAACATCGGTTGCGGATTACCTGCGCAACCCGACGGACGCATCAAGTTCGTCACTGAGATGAAATGTTTAGGGGTGGTGTACACCAAGACCACACGCCGCACGATAGCTCTCAACTACAAACGCCTCTTGAACAATATCCGTGCATGTATCCGTCTACACTCACTACGCTCCTTGGATGCGCTACAAAAGGTCGACTTGATAAACACCTACTTGGTATCAAAAATGACGTACTTGGCAAGGATTTTTCCGATGCCAAGAGCGACTGCGGACAGAATCCAAGCAGCCTTTGGACATTACGTGAACCAAGGACATCTCTTTAAATTCAGCTACTCCACGCTCTCACTCCCGGTGTTGGGCGGTGGACTAGGACTCACCAACGTGTATGTCAAGGCTATGGCTTTGTTTGTGAGGCTGACACTGTGGCAATGGAAAAGAGACCCCACCAGTCTGATCGCTTTTCTTCTCATGGAAATTGCACCACCCAATCTGGACCCTCCGACAGATCTCCATCATATCCCCGCGGCAATGTCCCACTGCAGTACACTTTTACTGGAATACAGTTACCTCAGACGTATACTACGCATAGATGATCTACCTGTGGTCCGTAAGGTGTACGGAACCCTCATGATGGGGCAACGACGGAATGTTGTGGAAGGTAAACACCCAACGGTCGACTGGAATGCAGTCTGGTGGAACGTACACTCCCCTAATTTGCCGACAGCGGCAGGGACTACATGGTACTACTACGTGAACGGAAAGTACCCCACGCAGTCACGTCTGCACAGCATTCACCTCGCGGCGACCCCGCTGTGCCAGACGTGCAACGTGCATGATACGGACACACACCGACTAGTCTGCGGAACGGCAAAGGACATTTGGCATCTGCTCTGCCGCCTTTTGGCCTTCGTTCAACGCACTGCGCCTCATGCTATTCAGATGACGACCTTACTCTATCCTGATGAGATTCCATACCCAAATACGAAGAGAAATGCAGCAAACTGGCTGAAAGGAATGACAGTGCATTATATATTAGGCACAACGGAACACGACGTCGGTGATTATAGAACTTTTATAGAGAGCCAACATTCGAAAATTAAGAGGAATGCAAACTACCGTAAAAATTACGCAAACTTTCTCCTGAAGGTGTTTGATGACTTCTTGGTGGTCCGTTGAAGCCGGGCATGAGCAGATATTAAGTAAAGAAACTGGAGATGACCTGGTTCGTTAAGAAAAAAAATAGATTTATGATCGAATTTGCCGGTAATAAACACACCACGAGAAGACGGCCAAGGCTCCGGACAGTTAGAAAGTCACGTTAAATACCTTCCTTACGTTCAAGTAGGGAAAAAAAAAAAAAATCAATTTTATTTATAATTCAAAGAATTCGATAAGACTTCAAAACACAACGGTTAGGATGGGCCTTTTTGTTTCTCCTGTTGTCTATTTGTATTTACAAGAAAAGCCATGAAGTTTAAATAAAAGAACACATTATTTCCTTTTATTTCCCTTAGTTGCATCCTTGATTTAGTATAGGGTAAAAGGGGCGGTGGCACTAGACTTTTTTATTTTTTATTTATTTTATGTTATTTCATTTTTTGGCAGGCGAAAAATAAAAAAAAAACAAAAAAACAAAAAAAATAAACTAAATAAAAAAAAGTCGGTAGAGCGCTTGCCCGCGGAAGACAAAGGTCCCAGGTTCGAGTAAAAAAAAAAAAAAAAAAAATGTGGTAGAGCACTTGCCCGCGAAAGGCAAGGTCCCAGGTTCGAGTCCCGGTTCCGGCACACAATTTTAATCTGCCAGGAAGTTTCAAGATCATAAAGGATCAATGGGGGATGGGAGGCAGATATGGCAGGCGAGGCGTTTATGGCATTTGAGGATTTGAAGGGATTTGTAGTAGAAGTTAGCCTGCAAAACTTGCAAAACTAGCACTCCTGGAAGAAAGGATATGGTGGAGACATGGCTTAGCCTCAGCCCAAGGGATGTTTTCAGAATGGAACTTTCACTCTGCAACAATTTTAATCTGTCAGGAAGTTTCATTATGTGTATAATTTGGAGGTTTACCCTCATAATACCTATTGTCGCTCTTTTACTCGATTCTTTGGGCTAAGTGTAAGAGCGTTATCCGCTAAACTAACAAAGCTGCTTGAGTGGAAAATTACTACGTCTTCTTATTTATCATATTCAAGCCCTTTGTTAGCCGTTCCGACGACCGACAGTAGTGTACAGCTGGTATTAGATGCAACCGAAGTTCAGTAGGTGACTAATAAGGTGCCACCGAAAGGAATAAGTCGTAATAGGGCCCACTTGATCCTTCCTCCACTTCACCACATCTCAGGTGAGAATAAAAAAGGCGAGAAGCAGAGAGCAGTAACGCAGCGCGGTCGCGTAACAGTTATCGAAGACCGGCCTCGCGGTGCAAACAAGCCCGGAGGAGGGGAAGGCGAGCGCGCTAGCGGGGCGATAATAAGAGTGGGCCCACAAAGGAGTGGGGGGGGGGGGAGGCGGTGACGCGCGCACAAAACGCCAGGTGACAATGCCGGAGGGGGCGGCGGCGGCGGCGGGGGATAATTTTAAATTGCAGTTAGCTCCAATAGCGCGCACAATGGGAAATTTTAAAACCCAATTCCTCCCTTTATGAGGCTAAATAAAGGCCTCAAGTATATAGGAACGCCTTTCAAATATTTTACAAACGCGCCTCTTCTCGCGCGGCGGCGTCTCGGGTTGAGGGCGGCGCGGCGTGGCGCGACTTCATTAGGGAGGGCGACAATGGCTGCCGCAGCTGGCTGCTCGCTGCTCGCTGCTCACTACTGCCTGCTGGCTGCCTTCTGGTCGCCGCCGCCCACAGCACGCATTGTCCGCGCCTCGCTGTCAGCCAAGCACTGCCTGTCCTCACACTCACCAGTGACGCGGCAATTACGCCGCTGCAGAAACAATCTCTGCCACCAAACATGTGATAATACTATCTACATCTACATGGCATACTCTGCAAATCACGTTTAATTGCCTGCCAGTGTGTTCATCGAACCACCGTTATACTATTTTATCTCCCATTCCATTCTCGAACAGCGCGCGGGAAGAACCAGAGACTGCGTTTTAGTGACAGAACGCTTAAAAGATGCAACAGAACTACTAAAGAAACTACATTCAATACGCTTGTCCGTCCTCATTTGGAGTATTGCTGCCTAGTGTGGGATTCTTATCAGTTGGGTTTGACGGAGGACATCGAAAGAGTCCAAAGAAGGGCAGCTCGTTTCGTATTGTCACGATACGGAAATGATACAGGACCTGGGATGGGAATCATTACAACAACGGCGGTTATCGCTGCGGCGTGGTCTACTGACGAAACTCCAATCACCAACATTCTCCTCCGAATGCGAAAATATATTGTTGATTCCCACCTAAATCGGCAGAAATGATCATCAGAATAAAATACGAGAAATGAGAGCTCGAACGGAGAGATACAGATGTTCTTTCTTCCCGCGCGCTATTCGAGAATCGAATGGGAGATAAATACGTAGTATAAAGGTGGTCCGATGAACCCTCTGCCAGACACTTAAATGTGATTTGCAGAGTACCCCATGCAGATGTAGATAGAATATTGGAAAGGAGGAAGAACAGAAGAAACGAAGCTGATATGAATTAACGTGGTTCTTAGAGGACTGAAACGAAGAAGAAGGATACATCGCCAGCACACGCGACACTCAGTATTGAAGACTTTTTGCTTCGTCATCGGATTTGACTATTTGTTGTTACTTATCTGAAGTCCAATAATATAGTGACAAGATGTGGGAAACATTTTATTTGTATAACTACATGCCAATGATAGTGTTGAAAAAAATCTTAATTTTTATTAAGTTTCCTATATGATGTGTCGTATGTTAACTCTTTCGCAGAGGGTTAGGCGCGCGTACTGCAGCGCCGTGTTGTGGTGCGCGCGGCCATCCGCTGTCGGGGGTTTGAGTCCCCCCCTCGGGCATGGGTGTTTGTGTTGTCTTTCGATTAGTTTAACTTAAGTAATTTGTAAGCTAGGGACTATTAACCGAGCAGTTGAGTCCCATAGATTTACAAACATTTGAACATTTTGAACTCTTTCGCGGGCCGTGGGGGATATACTTCTCACTAACGATATTCTCGTACTGCGTTCATGGTAATATGTATTACCATTTCTGTACACTCCTGGGCCCTAGTGGTAGTCTGCTGCACTAGCTGTGGTTTCAGTTTGTTGTTAAATACAGCTTTTATGGCCGTGGGAAGTATATTTCACACCAAATAAACGTGTTTCCGGGGTTCTCGGGGAGTATCAAATGTCCAAATGTTCAAATGTTTGTTATGCTTATGGGACTTAACTACGGGGTCATCAGTCCCTAAACTTACAAACTACTTATGAACTAAGGACGGCACAAATATCCATGCCCGAGGGGGGGATTCGAACCCCCGACCGTAGTGGCCGTGCAGACCGTGACTGTAGCGCCTCAGTTCCCTCGGCCACCGCGGCCGGCCTGTATGCAACACACGATCACGCAGAGCCACACGTATTAAGCCCGTTTTAAACGATCAACGAACTTGTAATAGATTGCTAACAAGTTGCGTTAATGGCGGCCATCAGTCGTTTGAACGGCTGCACTAGTATGATCGCGCTAGTATCCAAGCGCGGTAATTATAGCGATAAAGAAATAGGACGAGTTCTAAATTCGGTACTAGTGGGTTCACTGCGCATGCGTGAGCTAGCAGCTGTCTGCTGTAGTCGCCGCTCCAGTTAGTCCGACATTTTCCTTCGTATTTACGTATATTTTGCGTTATGTCGGAGTTTATGATCAGAATGTATTACAAAATGTATTTCTAATGACGGCATTCACACTGTCCGTCACCGGACCGTCACCTAACGTCAACGTCACGTTAAGCTTTCTCAAGAAGATTGTTTTGATTGAACGGTCGTCTGCTGACATCGGAAGTTAACCTATTTTCGTCACTCGATTTTCATACTATAATCGATAATTACACGGTTTGCACGCAAACTTGTCTTATTAATCTTTAGTTTATTACTATACTTTGGTTTAACGGTAAATTGCAAATGTTTCATGACGACTTAAATATTTATCTCAATTATTGACCACCGAAAAGCGAGGTCGTACATCTGAAACCGAAAAATGGTTTATGATTTGCAATATCGTAACAGAAAAGACTGAAGCCAATTGTTTATTTGAATAAGATTGTAATTTGATGATGCAATTTTCATTAAATAGCATTTCAAATGAAAAAGTCAGTCCAAATGAAAGATAAAAATTCAGTTGTGCATGACGTTATTAACAATGTCATTGGGCAAATCGTAGTGGATAAAGTAAAGAAGGTCTATTTACGCTCTTATAAATATTGCTTGATGTGTTCATAAGTTTATTTTTTTCGCTTGAAAATAGATGTGAATTGTTTGAAATGTTGTTTCACTACCCAGAACTTTACCACACTAAGTTGACCAAAAACATCGATTGCAAGGTTTTCTTTCTCCGTCAATAACATTTAGCGTTGTTTCCTCAATTCCAGTATTAAACTATGACTTCTTACATAAGAAATCGGTTTTTATAACCTCACTTTCAACATCGGGTATTACGGTTCTATTACGTTTATCGTCTAAACACGCTGCCACAAGATCTTGCTTGAGTTTGTAGTTCAGGGCTAGTACGCTAGGAGCGCTTCAGTAGACTAATCTATCTTGTTCACCTTCGTTCATCGTTTAAAAAGGGCTTTACTCGACAAAGCCAAGTGGTAATCTCGCGACGGTGGCAGCCAAGGACATTAGAATCTCTGGAGATGCCCTAACATTGAAAAAGTGAAGCCAGCAAACTGCGCATTCCGGCATTTGTTTGTCCCCAAAACATTTGTCGTAGTGTGTGGTAAAGTAGTTCTAGTCGTTGAAATGTAGGCCATATCTACGTAAATACTCCGATGTGATTAACAATTTAGTGGCTTAACGTAAAGAGGGCAATATTCACTCGGGATATGAAGCAATAAATCCTTGTTTTGGGCACAAAAGCATGACCCCTGGCTTCAGCCAATGCCTGTTCTCCTCATACGTAACGCCATCTTCGTTTATTCTAATCTCCTTGGTGGCAACACCGTCGTATTTACGCCGCAGAAACGAAGAGGGACGGGGGAGCAATATGGTGTGCATGTACGCTCCAGTATTCTTGCAAGTGGGCCGCTGCTAGCCTGTTACACGCAGTGCGTTTACTCACGATTAATTTTGCGGAAGACTACATCTAATTTGGAAATTCGAATGCAGTGTTCGATGCTGTGGTTAGATGTTAAGCCTGCATCTATTTTACTAATACTTTCAATGGCGGTTTCCGAGTGTTTTATTCTTCACAAATTATGAAAGAAATTGCGAAGCCATCACTGGTTGAACATCGAAATTTGACTGAAATCCCAACGAGGTTTTAGTCATATGTTAAAAATATTAGGGCCAAAACACAAACAGTACCGACACTATGTGATAGTAATGGCGATCCTGCCGATGACAGCGCTACCAAAGCAGAGTTACTAAACATAGCTTTTAGAAACTCATTCAGAAGCACGAAACCAATATTCCAGATTTCGAATTACGAACAGAGGCCGTAATGAATAACGTAGAAGTAGATATCATCGGAGTAGTGCAGCAACTAAAATCACTTAACAACAACAAGTCTTTTGGTCCGGACTGAATACCCATTAGATTTCTATCTGATTATGCTCAAGCGATAGCTCTTTACTTAACAGCCCTATATAACCGCTCTCTCATAGAATGATCCGTACCAAAAGATTGGAAAGTTGCACAGATCACACATACATACAAGAAAGGCAGTAGGAGTAACCTACTAAACTACAGGCCTATTTCATTGACCGTCAATTTGCAGCAGGGTTTTGGAACATATCCTGTATTCAAATATTATGAATAATCTCGAACAGAACGATCTATTGACCCAAGGTCAACACGGAAACACAACTAGCTCTTTATTCACACGAAGTGATGGGTGCTATCGACAAGGGTTCGCAAATCGATTCCGCATTTCTCGATTTCTCCGAAGGCTTTTGACAGCGTACCTCACAAACGACTTTTAATCAAATTGCGTTGTTATGGTATATCGCCCGAAATATGCGATTGGATAGGGGATATCCTGTCAGAGAGGACACAGTTCGTAGTAATTGATGGTAAGGCAACGACAAAAACAGAGGTGATATCGGGCGCTCCACAGGGTAGTGTTATTGGTCCTCTGCTGTTCCTTATCTACATAAACGATTTAGGGGAAAATCTAAGTGGCTCTCTTAGGTTGTTTGCAGATGACGCCGTCATTTACCGTGTAGTAAAATCATCTGAAGATCAAAACCAAAAGCAGAACGATCTAAATAAGTTACCACTATGGTGTAAAAATTGGCAATTGACTCTAAATAATGAGAAGTGTGAAGTCGTCCACATGAGTACGAAAAGAAATCCTTTAAACTTGTTTAAAAGCTAAATCAATTAATCGTGAAGACCGTGAACTCCAGAAAATATATAGGAATTACTATTACTCCAGACTTAAATTGGAAAGAACACGTAGATAATGTCGTGGGAAAGGTGAACCAGAGACTGCGTTTTATTGGCAGAACCCTTAAAACATGCAACAGAACTACAACAGAAACTGCATACACTATGATTGCCCGACCTTTTTTTTTGGAGTTCTGCTGCCCTTAACAGGTGGGTTTGACAGAGCACATCGAAAGAGTCCAAAAAAGGGCAGCTTGTTTCGTATTGTCACGATACAGGGGAGACAGCGTTACGGAAATGATACAGGATCTGGGATGGAAATCATTACAACAACGGCGCTTATCGCTTTGACGCGGGCTACTTACGAAACTCCAATTGACAACATTCTCCTCCGAATGCGAAAATATGTTGTTGACTCCCACTTACATAGGAAGAAATGATCATCAGAATAAAATACGAGAAATCAGAGCTCGAACGGAGAGATTCAGGTGTACTTTCTTATCGCGCGCTATTCGAAATGGAATGGAAGGTAAATAGTATAATTGTGGTACGATGAACCCCCAGCCAGGCACTTAAATGTGATTTGCAGAGTATCCCATGTATACGTAGATGTAGAAACCTTCTCCACAGTCGTTTAATGAACATAGTAAGAGCATGTGGTCAATAAGACAAACTGTGTGATTGGATTGAGGAGTTACTAGATAACGGAACGCAGTATGTCACTCTCAATTGAGAAAAGTCCTCCTAAGTAAGAGTGATGTCAGGTGTGCTACAGGGGAGTGTCGTGGGACTTTTGCTATTCACAATATATATAAATGACCTTGTGGATAACATTGGAAGTTCACTGAGGCTTTTTTCGGATGAAGTTAATTCCATAAATTATCTGGGAGGAGGCATTAGGAGTGAATTAAAATGGTACGGCCATATGCAATTAATCGTCGGTAAAGCAGATGCCAGACTGAGATTCATTGAAAGAATCCTAAGGAAATGCAGTCCGAAGACAAAGGAAGTAGGTTGTAGTACATTTTTTTCGCGTACTGCTTGAATACTGCTCACCGGTATGGGATCCGTACCAGGTGAGGATCATAGAAGTAGAGAAGATCCAACGGAGAGCAGCGCGCTTCGTTATAGGATCATTTAGTAATCGTGAAAGCGTTACGGAGATGATCGATAAACTACAGTGGAACACTCTGCAAGAGAGACTCTCTGTAGCTCGGTATGGGCTTTTGTCGAAGTTTCGAAAACGTACCTTTGCCGAGGAGTTTAGCAATATATTACTCCCTCCTACGTACATCTCGCGAAATCATGAGGATAAAGTCAGAGAGATTAGAGCCCACACAGAGGCAAACCGACAATCTTTCCGCGAACAATACGAGACTGTAATAGGAGGGAGAGCGATAGCGGTACTCTAGGTACCCTCCCACACACACAGTCAGGTGGCTTGCGGATTATGGATGTAGATGTAGAAATGTCGACGCTAGTACCGTGTATACCCTCCTTTTGCAGCAGTACACGCTGCAATTCTCCCTTGGAGACGACTGCAGAGGTGCCGAATGTAGGCTTGCGGAATGGCCTGCGTGAAACTTCCATCTGGTACCTCAGTTGCTGCCATATTTCGTGCTGATCGTGCAGACCACGCAACATGACGCTCCATCCGGTCCCAAATATGCTGAACCGGGGGAGGATCTAGGGAGCTTGCTGGCCAGCGTTGTTGACGTACACCTTTAAAAGCACGTTGGGTGGTTCGGGAGACATGTGAAGTTACATTGTACTTTTGGAAAAGCTTATCGCCTTGTTGGTGCCTATACGGTACAAAGCTGGGTTGGTTTATGGATTCAGTATACCTTGCGCTGTTTAATGGTCCCTGAACGATCACCACAGAAGAGCAGCTAGTGTAGGATTTGGCTCCGAACTTGGCAACTTCTGCCTGTTGGAGAAAAACGGAAGACTCACACTGGGCAACTGTCCCCAAAGTGCCCCCTGAGTGGCACGCACGAACTGGGCAACTCCTACCTGCTTCTGGTAGACCGACTGCACAATCACGTAAAATGCTTCCAAATCTAAACTTACCAAATGCGCTACCTGTGACCTATTTGTAGAGTCCTTAAGGAATAATGTCAATACTGTGCCAAGGAACAAGATATAAAAAACAAATTTTGTACAAATACAAATATTTTATTACAAATTTCATATTCAAAAATATTTCCAGGAAACAAATCCATTTAGTTTGGCTCATTTTCTGCTCACGACTTCTTGGTATGAAATGCACTTTACAAAGTCTAATTTACAAATTTCACCATTCCTAAGTAATTCTAATTTCTGATGCAGGAAAGTGTGCCTCTTCCTGGTTTTTGAGTCCGTTTAGATGGTGATATTATTTTTTACTGAGTTGATTCTTATATAAGTATCAGTTTGTTCATGCTTCAGACTTTTCACAAACTGAAAGATGTTTAGGTGAAGAGATTCACATGGAGCATTGAATCGGAAATGAAAGCTTTCGCAAGCGTTAGTCGTCCTCCACAAGGAAGCGCAATCCGCTGCCTAAACGTTTGGAGGAAAGACTGCATCTTCTTCATCCATGTTGTTTTTAATTATGTAATCCGCAAATTTTGTGATGTTGTCGTCTTGTCGAAAATGTGTGTTTGCTGCCTACTGTAAATAACAACACACTGCAAACGTTTACCGCAGCATCGGCATCCACGTTCTTCCGTTGCTACAACTCTTCTGTAAGGTTTTAAATTATAACCGTCACAGATCAAACGTGTATTACCACGATAATTAATAACAGGTTGCATATCGTCACTTTCTGCCGTATTATTCGCTCCCATGACTAAACTGAAGTACGAACCTAAACACTGTGATTCTACACAGATGTCAGCGAGCTGGTGTCATTCACAGGACTGACGACTTCTGTTAGGGCACAGAGTAATTATAGTTAGAGCCAGGAACGCCTTTGGTCGGTCCATCCTGCTACCTGCTCGCAGAAGTTTCCCAGTTCGAGTGTGGTATTAACTGTCCTTCCCAGAGTACCCCTCTAATGGCCACTAAAAGTTGCCCATTTCTGGTCTGCCCATGCCATTATGCCGAGTGTCAGTCCTGAGTGCTTGGGTCGTATAGACTTCCGGTTTTCGCACTACACTGCCCGACTCCACACACGCCGGCCGCGGTGGCCGAGGTGACTGAGGCGCACCAGTCACGGTCAGCACGGCCACTACGGTCGGGGGTTCGAATCCCCCCTCGGGCATGGATATTTGTGCCGTCCTAGTTCGTAAGTAGTTCATAAGTAGTTTGTAAGTTTAGGGACTGATAACCCCGTAGTTAAGTCCCATAAGCTTTACAAACATTTGAACATTTGAACTCCACACACGCTTACGACCGCCACTGGCACCGAGGCTGTAGCTACTCTTATCATCGGAGACGACACGCCTACATTCGTCCTTCCATAAGTGCATGTCGTGAAACCACTGGAGGCGGGCTGAACGATGCTGGGGCGTCAACGGAAGATGCCCTAATGGCACGCATGTTCTTGCAGCGTGGTTTAGGGTACCACATTCTACATTCTGATGACAGGCAAAAGTTAGTAGAGATTCGTGCGTCTATAAAAAGATCGATGCGTGAAGCATACAATAATTATCACAGCCATACCTTAGCAAAAGATCTTTCCGAGAACCCGAAAAAATTCTGGTCCTATGTAAAATCGATAAGCGGGTCAAAGCCCACTGTCCAGTCACTAGTTGATCATTCCGGGGCAGTAATAGAAGAAAGCAAACGGAAAGCTGAAGTTCTAAATTTAACCTTTAAGAAATCTTTCACGCAGGAGGACCGCACAAATATACCATCATTTGATCAACGTACTAATTCCGAAATGGGGGACATAGCAATAGGTATTTCCGGTGTAGAGAAGCAGCTGAGAGAGCTAAATACGAAAAAGTCTGCTGGTCCGGATGGAATACCAGTTCGGTTTTACAAAGACTATTCTGCGGCATTGGCCCCCTACTTAGCTTGCATTTATAGCGAATCTTTAATTCAGCGCAAAGTTCCTAGTGATTGGAAAAAAGCGCAGGTGACTCCCGTGTATAAGAAAGGAAAGAGAACTCACCCATACAATTACAGGCCAATATCGTTGACATCGGTTTCACGTAGAATTTTGGAGCATATTCTCAGTTCGAATATAGTAAATTTCCTTGAAACGGAAAAGCTTCTTTCCATGAATCAGCACGGGTTTAGGAAACATCGTTCATGTGAAACTCAGCTTGCCCTTTTCTCACATGACATCTTGCGAGCCATGGACGAAGGGCAACAAGCGGATTGTGTTTTTCCCGACTTCAAAAAGGCGTTCGACACGGTGCCACACTGCAGACTGCTAACGAAGATACGAGCTTATGGAATAGGTTCACAGATTTGTGACTGGCTGGAAGACTTCCTAAGTAATAGAACGCAGTACGTTGTTCTCGACGGTGAGTGTTCATCAGAGACGAGTGTATCGTCAGGCGTGCCCCAGGGGAGTGTGATAGGACCGCTATTATTTTCTATCTATATAAATGATCTGATAGACAGAGTAAGTTGTAATTTGCGGCTGTTTGCTGATGATGCTGTGGTGTATGGGAGGGTGTCGTCTGTAACTGACTGTAATAGCATACAGGTTGACTTAGACAAAATTTCTAGTTGGTGCGAAGAATGGCAGCTAGCTCTCAATGTAGAAAAATGTAAGGTGATGCGCATGAGTAGAAAAAACAATCCTATAATGTTCGAATACAGCATCAGTAGTGAGCTTCTTGATGCGGTCGCGTCGTTCAAATATCTAGGCGTAACATTGCAGAGCGATATGAAATGGAACGAGCATGTAAGGACAGTTGTGAGTAAGGCGGACAGCCGACTTCGGTTTATTGGGAGAATTTTGGGAAGATGTACTTCACCTGTACAGGAGACCGCGTATAAAACGCTTGTACGATCACGTCTTGAGTATTGCTCAAGTATTTGGGACCCGCAGCAGATCGGTTTGAAGGAAGACATAGAGGCGGTTCAGAGGCGAGCAGCTAGATTTGTTACCGGTAGGTTCGACCAATGCGCGAGTGTCACGGAAATGCTCCGGCAACTCAATTGGGGATCGCTGGAAGAAAGACGACGTTCTTTTCGTGAATTTCTGTTAAGTAAATTTAGAGGGCCGGAATTTGAAGCTGAGTGTAGTACGATCTTGCTGCCGCCTACTTACATTTCGCGTAAAGATCACAAAGACAAGATAAGAGAAATTAGGGCTCGTACAGAGGCATATAGGCATTCTTTTTTTCCTCGTTCAATTTGGGAGTGGAATAGGAAAGGAAATGCCTAGTAGTGGTACAGTGTACCCTCCGCCACGCACCTTACGGTGAATTGCGGAGTATGTATGTAGATGTAGATGTACCCCTCCCCTGGTGATAGTCGAGGGAACATTGAACAGTGCACGGTACACTTAAACCTTTATTCAACCCTTATTGTTACGTTTCATGCACCAACAAGGCGATATGCTTTTCCAAATCGACAATGCTCGTCCACATCTACAGTCGGGCAGAAATATGATAATCCATGGCTCCGCCTATTGCGCTGGGAGACCGCCCTGATTGCAGAAACAGAATGCAAACATATTGGCTAAGAGATAGTTCGCTGCGGGATAGTATAAATAACGGACGCGCGCATTAGCAGAGCTGCTTTCGCGTTTGACTTACTCCAGCCGTATCCGGTGCTCAAAGCCGATTGGCGCAAGCACCAGGGGTCATCATATTTTGGCTCGACTATAAGCCGTACTACTTAACGTGTACTTTCAAGGGGTACATCAACAACCATGGCCAGCACGATCCCCAGATCTGTCCCCACTGAGCCATTTACAACCAGCACGATCCCCAGATCTGTCCCCACTGAGCCATTTACAACCAGCACGATCCCCAGATCTGTCCCCACTGAGCCATTTACAACCAGCACGATCCCCAGATCTGTCCCCACTGAGCCATTTACAACCAGCACGATCCCCAGATCTGTCCCCACTGAGCCATTTACAACCAGCACGATCCCCAGATCTGTCCCCACTGAGCCATTTACAACCAGCACGATCCCCAGATCTGTCCCCACTGAGCCATTTACAACCAGCACGATCCCCAGATCTGTCCCCACTGAGCCATTTACAACCAGCACGATCCCCAGATCTGTCCCCACTGAGCCATTTACAACCAGCACGATCCCCAGATCTGTCCCCACTGAGCCATTTACAACCAGCACGATCCCCAGATCTGTCCCCACTGAGCCATTTACAACAAAGGCGCTTTGGTGGTACATGTACAACCACAGGTTTCAGACATAAATCAAAAAAATAAAATTGGCAAAATTTAAATGTAATAAATTGACCACACTTTCTCGCTGAGTTGGCACAAAAAATGCATCGGCGAAAGGGTTAAGGGCAACTCAGATGATGGAAGAATAATCTGTTGTACCGGTTATCTAAATTAAAAAAGAATTGGCAATGTTGGTTGTTGTTTTATAAAAATAATCCAGAAATATAGCTCAAAATGGATTTTGGCTTAGCACCATGCTGTTTTATTCTCTGTCCTTACTTCTGAGTAGAATTTGGTCCTTTTTCAGTCAAATATCCAGTTAAGCTGGGGTGAGGCAGTACGGTCTCGAATATTTATTTGGGAGGGAATTCCCAAAGTAGCTTTTTTTCCCCCAAAAAATAAAAAAAACGTTCATTTTCCAACACACTTTATCAGAGCTGGAATCTTGGAAGCTATCTGAAGTTATTTAAGTTCCCAAAACCTGCGAGTATTCATTAGGTAACACGTTATTGTAATGAGCTCCACCACGAAATATATAACATTTTACGATGGAGTTTCTAAAATTCCTGATTCACATACTGCAAAAATTGAACGCCATCACAAAATGAAATGTGTATTATTAAATCTGTCACAAAAGCAAGACTCGGTTTTAGTATTCAATTTTCACGAAAACAGTATTTTTGATGCTGAACCATGCAGATCACAAGATGTTCTTACATTGTGAATGTATTTTTACGTGGATCTGAAAACTGCTTTTTGTATTTGATGTCATTTTCTACAATCACTTGTTATAATCAAGTCTGGTGACATCGTTCATACAAGGGTCACTCCAAAAGAAATGCACACTATTTTTTAAAATAGGTTTTATTCTACATGTTTGAAAGTTTTACAGTGTGTAGATACATCCTTTAGTAACAATATTTTCATTTCTCCACATAATCCTCATACCTCTCAACTGACTTTCGCCATCTTGGAACCAGGGACTGTATACCCGCACGGTAAAAGTCTGGACCAACACGTTGGAGCCACTGTTTGGCAGCGTGCGCAAGGGAGTCATCATCTTCAAATCTTGTTCCACGAAGAGAGTCTTTCAGTTTCCCAAAGAGATAATAGTCACATGGATCTAGGTCAGGACTGTAAGGCGGGTGTTTCAGTGTTGTCCATCCGAGTTTTGTGATCGCTTCCATGGTTTTTTGACTGACTTGCGCCGTGCATTGTCGTGCAACAACAAAACATCCTGCTTTGCCGATGTGGTCGAATACGACTCTGCCGAGCTTGAAGTTTCTTCAGTGTTGTCACATATGCACCAGAATTTATGGTGGTCTGGAGTGTGTGTAATACGAGGCTTGCCGCTGCGAGGACAATCCTCACTATTGGCGTGCCCGCTTTCATCTCGTAACCTGCTTGCCCACCGACTAACTGTACTGCGATCGGCAGCAGCATCTCCATACAACTTTTTCAACCTTTTGTGGATGTTTCCTACTGTCTCGTTTTCACAGCACAGCAATTCAATGACAGCACGTTGCTTCTGACGAACGTGAAGTGTAGCAGCAGTGTTAGGGCTCACTAGTGTTCTAGGATGGAGTGCAGTGTAAGAACATGAGGTGATGCTGAAGGAATTAGATTAGGTAACGAAGCAATAAAGGAGGTAGATTAGTTATGTTACTTGGGCAGTAAAATAACAAATGATGGTCGCAGTACAGAGGATATAAAATGCAGAATGGCAATGGCTAGAAAAGCGTTCTTGAAAAAGAGAAATCTGTTAACGTCGAATATTGATTTAAGCCTAAGGAAGTCCTTTCTGAAGGCATTTATTTGTATGGAGTTTTGCCTTGTATGGGAGTGAAACATGGACGATAACAGGGCGGACAGGAAGAGGATTGAGGCTTTTGAAATATTGTGCTACAGAAGAATGCTGAAGATTAGGTGGGTGAATCGCGTAACTAATGAGGAGGTACTGAACAGAATTGGGGAGAAAAGAAATCTCTGGCATACCTTGACTAAGAGAAGGGATAGATTGGTAGGGCACATTCTTAGACGTCAAGGAATTGTTAATTGAGTGTTGGAGGGAAGTGTGTGAGGTAAAAACCGCAGAGGAAGACCAAGAGATGGATACAGTAAGCAGATTTAGAGAGATGTAGGTTGCCAGACTTATGTGGAGATTCATCTTGCTTGTCAGAATAGGGTATTGTGGAGAGCTGCATCAAACCAGTCTCCGGACTGAAGACCACAACAACAACAGTGTTCTAGGGTCCTTTTTACCCTGAACTTCCCGACATACGTTGTTTCCTTTGATCGTTTCGGCTACGTTTGGTTTTTCTTCTTTTTCGTCTTTTTGTGTTTTGATGGTTGTTCCGTGTGTTGTCTCTGTTGTCCTCTGGTTGGTCCGCTCTTACCCTCCTGTGCCGGCACACTCAAGATGTGGAGCCAATCGGAAGGGGTGAAAATGGGATAGGTGTTTAGCAGACGGAGATCGTTGAGTGGTAGGATGTCCTGTGACGGCGCCACTCACGGGAACAGGTGGAACTAAGTTTGAAACCAAGCGGGAAGGATGTATCTACACACTGTAAAACTTCCAAACATGCAGAATGAAAACCGTATTAAAAAAAAAAAAAAAAAAAAAAAAAAAAAAAAAAAAAAAAAAAAAAAAAAAAGTGTATATTGCTTTTGGAGTGACCCTCGTATAAGTAACTGACAATCCATGTAATTTTTATTTTGCACTACATTTTCTAATCTGTACTGTTTGTTTTAATAATGTTTTTTGTGCAGCGCTTAGTAAAGGCTTAAGGCCGAAATTTGGATCTTGACATTATAACAAATCAGTGAGATAGCAGTCAAACCCTTTATTAAATTTTACGTGAGTGAGGCTCCTGAAGAATAAAAATCGAAATGTTTGAGATGTGAGCCTATAGAAGAATATTGAAAATTTCGTGGACTGATTAGGTAACGAATCAGGAAGTTCTCTGTCGAACCGGTAAACAAAGAAATATAGAAAGGGAGTGGATACTAGGTAAAGGTTTCCGCAGTCGCGAGCTAGCTGTCGTTCGCTGCACATCGCCCGCTGCTACTTCTGACAAGATCGGAGATGCCTCGCGGACGAAGAGTAGTGTCATCGGCCAAGACCAGTCACATCGCCGCCATCATGCAGCACCTGCTGGTGTTGTCCGGCGCTGTGAAGAGTGGGAAGCCGCGACAACGAGCTGTGTAGTGCTACCGGTGCCAAAAGTTAGGGCACTCAGCACAACACTGTGTCAACACGGTCGCGTGTTTAAAGTGACTGTAAGACGCCTAAGGGCAGTGCACGTAAGTTTATGAACTGCGGTGGCGCACGTACATCGCCAGCTGGATGCCTGCAGCCACAAGACAAGGACAACGCGCTCGGAGCCACAAGACAAGGACAACGCGCTCGGAACCTCAGGGCGCCGGCCGCGGTGGCCGAGGTGACTGAGGCGCTTCAGTCACGGTCAGCACGGCCACTACGGTCGGGGGTTCGAATCCCCCCTCGGGCATGGATATTTGTGCCGTCTTTAGTCTTAGCTAGTTCATAAGTAGTTTGTAAGCTTAGGGACTGATGACCCCGTAGTTAAGTCCCATAAGTTGTACAAACATTTGAACATTTTTTTTGAACCTCAGGGCTGGTCGACAACGGCTGATTCACCGAGAGTCGGCGCCCACACCAGCAGCAACGGACAACACAAGAGCCACCACCGACGACGCCGCGTCTGCCCTAGTCGCTGCAGTTGCAGCAGAGAGTGCAGCCACCAACAAAGAGTTGGAGGCCCTTAGGCGAGAGCTGCAAGGGTTAAAAGAAGAACTCATTCAGCTCAAGAATACGCAAGAGAGACCTGACAAGGACACCACCAGTCAGACGGAAGATACCACGGCCCCATTAGGGATGCCAGGTCATGGAGGTTGCCATGGAGGACGTTTCCCCTGTTTTGCCTCCAGAGCAAGAATCTGAGCGGCAGGTGCATGAGTGTACGCCATCCACTGGCTCGACCCCACAGAGACAAATGGATTGAGTAAATTTTTGAAGGAATTTTTTTTTAACAGCGATCTTAAATTTTTTAATAAATAAAATAAGACAGTCTAGATCGCAAGTTGTTCCGTTTATTACTGGCACCCGATTTCGGTTCTACAGAACCATCTGCAGTTGACGCCTGATCCGGCCACCGCCACCGTCCACCAACAAGGTGCCATAGGCCTGAAGATGGTTCTGTAGAACCGAAACCGATTGGCAGTAATAAACGCAACAACTTGAGATCTAGACTCTAGACTGTCTTATTTTAACCCTTTCAGACATGTTTATTTATTTATTTTTTTTTTTGGCTGTATTCCTCTTAAGTTACATTTTTAATGATTTTAAAAGCAACATTTACGCTGTTGTATGCAGCCATTTACATACTACAAAATTGCATATGCTGAAAAGCAAGGCTTTTTTTATGGACTAAAATAATTAATTTTGTAGCGCTAACTTTTGTACTAAATAAACTGATCATTCAATAGTTGCCATGCAAAATTATTACTAGTACTTTTTCAGTTGTACAGTGGAATACAAGTAACCCAATACTTGCGTTTTCTTTGGAGTTCACAAGCTGCTGCGCAGTGCAACACTGACAACGTGATATTTTTATAGTGAACTTTCGCAGTTGACAGTAAGTGTGCACGATGAAAAGGTTAAACACTCATAGTCATATACATGTTGTTTCAATTGAGAAAAATATTTCTGATCTATCTTACACACTGTGAAAGTTATGTACACAATTGTAGCCAGAGGGTCTGAAAGAGTTAATTATTAAGAAATGGATTCACCGGACATGTAGAAATGGCTACACTAGGAAATTACCAGCAAGAAGGCCATCAGGGAGCTCTTCACAGAACTTGTTGGCATGGTCGAACGAGACAGCGACCAGGACACCATTCCTCCATATCCTTTCTCAGCCGACCCAAAACCTTCATTACCACATGAACCAATAGATCCAGTACTCCTACATCCGTTACAGGACATCCTACCACTCAACGATCTCCGTCTGCTAAACACCTATCCCATTTTCACCCCTTCCGATTGGCTCCACATCTTGAGTGTGCCGGCACAGGAGGGTAAGAGCGGACCAACCAGAGGACAACAGAGACAACACACGGAACAACCATCAAAACACAAAAAGACGAAAAAGAAGAAAAACCAAACGTAGCCGAAACGATCAAAGGAAACACCGTATGTCGGGAAGTTCAGGGTAAAAAGGACCCTAGAACACTGTTGTTGTTGTGGTCTTCAGTCCGGTGACTGGTTTGATGCAGCTCTCCACAATACCCTATTCTGACAAGCAAGATGAATCTCCACATAAATCTGGCAACCTACATCTCTCTAAATCTGCTTACTGTATCCATCTCTTGGTCTTCCTCTGCGGTTTTTACCCCACACACTTCCCTCCAACACTCAATTAACAATTCCTTGACGTCTAAGAATGAGCCCTACCAATCTATCCCTTCTCTTAGTCAAGGTATGCCAGAGATTTCTTTTCTCCCCAATTCTGTTCAGTACCTCCTCATTAGTTACGCGATTCACCCACCTAATCTTCAGCATTCTTCTGTAGCATCATATTTCAAAAGTCTCAATCCTCTTCCTGTCCGCCCTATTATCGTCCATGTTTCACTCCCATACAAGGCAAAACTCCATACAAATGCCTTCAGAAAGGACTTCCTTAGGCTTAAATCAATATTCGACGTTAACAGATTTCTCTTTTTCAAGAGCGCTTTTCTAGCCATTGCCATTCTGCATTTTATATCCTCTGTACTGCGACCATCATTTGTTATTTTACTGCCCAAGTAACATAACTAATCTACCTCCTTTATTGCTTCGTTACCTAATCTAATTCCTTCAGCATCACCTCATTTTCTTACACTGCACTCCATACTAGAACACTAGTGAGCCCTAACACTAGTGAGCCAAAGGCGGTAGCACTTCTATCTACAAACGACTCAGGCAAAAGAAAAGAAAAAAAAAAAAAAAAAAAAAAAAAAAAAAAAAAGGAATAGGTTTAAATGTTATGAAATATCTTGGTAGATGTGGGACCCGTGGACGGTAAAAAGTATATGGGAGGACGGAGGGCGGAATACATCTCACTAATAATTGAGGTCGAAGGGTGTTAATGCTACTTCGATATGAAGAACATGACTGAGGAAGAAGTCGGTATCGGCTGACATGAGCCCAACAAGAAGATTAATGGCACTAAAAAACAAACGCTGTTTACATACTATATGAGTAAAGATATGCTTTAATCCGCTCACAGTAGACGCCAGGAAGAGGGGCGCTCCCCCCTGCTTGAGGCGGAAGCTCCTAGGAACCGGTCTCTGTTGTGTGGAGCGAAGCGGCGACCCCGACGGCTTAATTGTGTGCGGGCTGGCGGAGGTCTACCTGGGCAGTCAGGCCGTTCTATAATGATTACGCCGGTTGCCACTCAGGGCAACAGGTGCGGAGAAAGTCATTTGTACACAGAAGAAATAATTAAGGAGAGCAGCAAGCAATGTATGGCGTAAGCTCCCAAGAAGGCCAAGAAATGGGCTTCGTCGAATTCCTTTCAGATGTCCGCTGCAGTAAAAATAGAAAGGGGCAGATGTTCTTGAAGTGTAGTCAGAAAGGAAACAGAATCATTGCTCCCAAATCAGCTAAAATTGGATGTCACCATATTTGTGAATTTATCTAATAATAGGCTACATACACCGCGTGTCCCAGTTCCGATAGTACTGTTGTTATAAGAAAAGGAATGTCACTGATTACGCTCACAAAATTATTAAATATGTTCAAAATAGTCTTCCGCTGAATCAATTCATACCTGAAACACTTATACATTTTTCCCCGTTACACTGATTTTATGCTGTTTTATTAATTACGATGAGCTCATTTAAGTATTCTGGTCATCATTACGTTTTCTGTAAATACGTAACACGTAATTTATGAGTTGTAATTATAATGAAAGGAATTGTTCTACATGTTATTTTTTCTTTTTCTTTTTTAGTTACTTATAACTTACATGTAATGTTCTTTTCACCGTTATTCTTGTTAGATGTTTTTCTTCATATGCCGCGGTGGAGTAGCCGAGCGGTTGGAACAACAACGAACAAACGCGATCAGCGACCGCAAGGGGGGAAAAATGCGGTCTAAGGCGCCTAGCTGCGGAGCGCGCTGTTGCTTGCCGTCGGAGGTTCGAGTCCTCCCTGGGGCGTGTGTGTGTGTGTGTGTGTGTGTGTGTGTGTGTGTGTGTGTGTGTGTGTGTATGTGTGTGTGTGTGTTTGTCCTTAGGTTATTTTACCTTAGTTTAAATAGTTTGTAAGCTACAGAATGATGATCACGCAGTTTGGTCCGATAGATTTACAAACATTTGAACATTTTTTTCTTCATCTCAAGTGTAGAAGGAACTGATATTCAGAAATTCCTTTAAGTTACTTTTAAATACTACTTGGCTATCTGGCAGACTTTTGATGCTACCTGGTAAATGACAAAAGACTTTTGTGGCAGCATAATTCACCCTTTCTGTGCCAAAGTTAAACCTTGAACAGTGAATATAATTCTTTCTTCTAGTGTTGTAACTGTGCACACCGCTATTATTGTTCAATTAGGTCGGATTGTTAATAACAAATTTCATAAGTTAGTGCATATATTGTGAAGCTACTGTGAAGATCCCTAGATCCTTAAATAAATGTTTGCAGGATGCTGTTGGATGGGCTACAGCAATTATTCTGATTACACGGTTTTAGGCAATAAATAATTTATTACTCAGTGTTGATTTGCCCCAGAACATGATCCCATATGAAAGCAGTGAAAGAAAATAGACATAGTAAGCTAATTTACTGAGATGTATTTCACCAAACTTTCCAATGACCCTGATAGCATAAGTAACTGAACTCAAACGTTTCAGCAGATCTTCAATGTGTTTCTTGCAATTAATTCCCTCATCATTTCAAATGCCTAAAATTTTGAATATTCCACCTTAGCTTCAGATTTCTGTTCAAAGTCTATATTCATTAATGGTGTCATGCCGTTTACTGTATGAAACGATATATACTGGGTCTTATCAAAGTTTAATGAGAGTCCATTAGTAGAGAACCACTTAATATTCTGAAAGGGATATTCCACACTGACGATTCCAAAGAAAGGCAACACCTGAAATAGTTTTAAAAATATTTTATAACAGTGGCTACAGTCCATTTTTGGAATTGCTTTTAGAGTATTGCAGTAATATAGCCTTAGATGTCCTTAACTGCTTCGTAACGCTGTCCTTTCGTTGTCAAATTCAATCTGGGAAACAGCCAGAAGTCAGATGGGGCGAAATCTGGTGAATATTGTGGTTAATCCAGGACTGTGCCTCGTTTTTCTGGCCAAAAACTCGGGTGTGATCTTTGCTTCGTGGATTGGGGCGTGGTGCTGAAGCAGCGACCAGATATATTTAGCCTTCTCCATCTTCTGGTAGAATTCGAACAATTCTCGACCAAATGAGTCGATAATACTCAGAAGCAACGGCTGGTCAATAATCTGGAATCGAATATTGTTAGCATTTTGTCAAAACGCCTCTTCTGCAAATACACTTTCATTAAAATTGAAGTTCTTCTGTGCTATTTGCCGTGTCATGATGATATATTTCCAAGGTTTCGGGTCCGTTACAGGAGCCTTCCTCAGCCTGAGGAAATATATCATCATCATGCGGCAAATAGCTCAGAAGAATTTCAATTTCAAAGATAATGATCGCGAAAGCCTACGTTGTTACATGTGCTTTCATTAGTTTCGGCTTTTGCGGGCTCACGCATGCTGGGCACTGCCGCTTTGTAAATGGCTCACATTGGAAACAACATGTCTCAGCACCATTTATAGGTGGTTCCATGAGACTAGACAGCTTTTGACAACTATTCGCAGCGTTGGACTCTGCCATTTGTTTTATCTCCTGGCACCAAGAAGTGGCATTCTTTTTGCCCAAATCCTCGGTCAAACTTCTCTCTAGAATTTTTTTTCCCTTAAAATTCCTGACAGGGCTTCGACGAGTCGTGCAGAAACAGATGTGTGCGCTGCATCATTCTTAACCTACTTACTGTATTCGTCTCTCTGTGATTTTTGCCCCACACAGCTCCAAAAAAAAAAAATGTTCAAAATGTTTGTTAAGCTTATGGGACTTAACTACGGGGTCATCAGTCCCTAAACATACAAACTACCTTATACTAAAGACGGCACAAATATCCATACCCGAGGGGGGATTCGAACCCCCGACCGTAGTGGCCGTGCAGGCCGTGACTGAAGCGCCCCACCCAGCTCCCTCCGTTGCTAAACTGATGATTCGTCGATGTCTCAGAATGCATCTCACGAATTGATCCCTTCGTTTAGTCAAGACATGCCAGATATTTCTTTTCTCCCTAGTTCTGCTTACCTCCTCATTAGTTACGCGATCTATTCATCTAATCTTCATCATTCGTCTGTAGCACAACTTTTCATATTTTATCGTCCACGATTCACTCCAGTACAATGCTACACTCCATAAAAACGATCCCAGAAAGAACATACTACCATTTATATTAATATTGGCTGTCACCAAATGTCGCTTCTTCAGTAATTCTTTTCTTCCCGTAGAGATAGTAGAGATTCTGCATTTTATATCTTCTTTACTTCGGCCATAAGAACCTGTTTTACAGCTGAAAGACGACTGTCTGTCATCTTCCATATATTTTTTATAAAATTTTAATTTATTTGATGTCGCTAGATTAGCATTTTATTAAAACTAGAACCCCATTCTTTTCAAGGCATGAGGAATAGCATTTTTATTTCATGTTCTAAAATATTAGTTTCTGAAATGTTAGTTACTATTGCTAGGATTTTGTTATTTTAATAATTTATTATTGTGGTTATGATTGTGGCAATAAATACGGCTTCTCCGCTACGCCACTGTCCCTGTGAGAATGGTTTTATTTTTAAGTGTATGTCCGAGGATCTAATGGCTGTCTGAATGTGGGTGGTAATAGCTCGCTTTGCAAGGTTCTCTCTGGCTCAGAGTCGATAGTTAGTCGTTACCAACCCCTGCTGCTGATGCGACCAAAGAGGTTTCTACACCCTTTGGTTACAAGCTAGTTGACGAGACTTCTCCAGGGCGAGTCCCCACCACCGCTGTACTCGTGGTTTTCCCAGTTTCTGGTAGCTTTCCCGCCTGGTGGCCGCTCGGACTTCACTTGGTGCTGGGACCGTGGTGAGGTAAGGTTGGTTCTTGTCTTGTGCGTGCACAGATGGTAGGGATTCGTTGTCTAGGAGACATGGTGATCATTGATGGAAATTCTAGATTCTACAATTATTTATTGTGATACCCAAGGATTATTGTAGGTCTTGCCGTTCTACCTATTTTGTCCTCTGCTGCCTTCACTATTTCATCTCTCAATGCTACCCATTCCTCTTCTGCTGTTTTATTTTCCTCCATTTCTGTCAACTATTGCGTAAAGCTCCCTCTGAAATTTTTAAGAACTTCAAGTTCCCTCAATTTATCGAAGTCCAATCTCCTTATTTTCCTACCTTTTGATCCATAAATTACTCAAAGAGTTTCATAGTAAAATATTGTTACCGTAACAGTTTTCTTTTTAATTATTTTGAACTTCAAACATCTACACATTGATTATACTTAAACAGTTTATTATAGTTTTAAGTTGCTCATTTCATAAACTAATATAAGAGATTCTTTCTCGCAAAATATGTTTATCTTTGGTATAATTAAATAAAAGATGAATATGTTAAGGACCCAGTAACGACACCTAGCGGTTGTACGACCAAATTTCTAGTAAACAGCTACTGAACTACAGTTTGTTGTCACTGGCTCTGTGGTCCATTTCGATATTTACTTTAAATTTCATCACGACTTATTCATGAAGATACTCTTATGTCATGACGATGCCTTTATAGTTATATTACATTAAGGTATGTAACAACAGGTATGCTGCGTAATATTTTTAATAAACACGTTTTATTTATGGATGACTGTAATGCATTATTTACATTTTATAAGGCAGTCTATTAATAAATATGTCCTTCTTGTTCTGATTTGCTGTAGACTTGGTAAATGGTCATCACTGACCGAAACCGGTCGTCAAAACGACAAGAAATTTGTTATAATTGACGGAAATAAAGATATTAAAAGGAATTACAAAAAGAATCACGGTTATAAATTTGCGACCATGTCGCAGCTTGTGATAAATTTTTGGAAACGGGAGAAATTTGTCTCTCAGATGGAGGCATTTATTTATTTATTCGATTTTTCAGTCATTTTCACTTCCATGTCCCCTTAAGTTTGTTTGGGTTACATAATTAGCAGCTGTATTTCTGTCCTGAACAAAAATTGGACACATATTGTAATTCGGTATTGTATTGGGGCGGCTCGGTAGCCCAATGGTAGACTGCAGATTATGAATCCGAAGGTCACGAGTCGGTACCCACCAAGTCCTAGGACTTTTACCTGTCTCTTTCTTTCACCTCTGGCAATGTTACTAACGTGAAAAATGTCGAGTAGCACCGTGTTTCGGAATCCATGTTAAACTGTAGGTCCCACCATAATTGGCTGGATAAGTCAGGTCAGAGGAAGGCAAGGGCATACCACTTTCCAACGGGAGAATGCCTAGAAAAGCACTGTGGTGTTCAAATCAATCTTCGGATTATTGACTACTTTACCTTATTGCATGGCATACTACCACGTCGTTAACAAAAATGTTCAAAGGTTTGTAAATCTAAGCGACTTAACTATCTTTCTTTGTTAGTGTTACATACCATATTATTTTGTAGTCTGTCATTACAGCAATTCTTTATTTAATCGTGATCACTATAACTGAATATGTTTATTTTCGCCGTTTTTCAGTTCGAGTGCATACCTCCGCTTTGTTAAGCTCCACAATTCTCCAAAGCAACCCATGTATACTCTCCTATCCCACCATTCTATTTTTGTCTGTTTATTTATTTATAATAGTGTTACAGGTTTCTAACATTTATTCTGTATTTCTTAGGTTTTGTCTCACCTTGTGGTTTGAACAACCCTCCAAACTTTAGATTCTTGCTGGGTTTTATTTTATTCACTATAGTCATCGTTGTCAAGAATTTGTCATATTTGCACTGCTTCTCGATGTATAGTATCCATGTACCCTTTTGCAGTACTATTAATTTACAGATTACATTTAAATATTTATTTACACTGTTACTGCTCCATCGAAGAAGATAATTTATTTCTAAACGTGTAACATGTGTTTTCGTTTCTTGACAACGCAAGTTCTTTGATCAAACTTCAGTAAATATCTGACAATGACCTAAGAGGGCGAAAACCAATTAACAAAATAAACAAACCTGCAGAACAAACACAAAATTGTGTATCTTCATTTTCGTAATGATGTTTTCTACCAAGAACCGACGGAAGAATGAGTTAACATAGACTTACCTAAGTTGGTCATCAGTCCCTAGGCTTACAAACTATTTAAACTAACTTAACCCAGATAGCGCTGACGAAGAACGGCAGCTTAGTATTTTCCTTTTGTCTGTAAGGACTCGTGTACAGTGTCACGTTTTATTTCTTTGAATAGCCTCCTCCAATTGCAGATCAATTTTAGCTTGTATTGTTGATTGAAATGTGTTTGGATACAGCTGCAAAGTTGAGGTTCATACAGATGATACTGAAGACTTCCTCGTAGTTTGGTTTATATTTCTTGAACTTTCTTCAATTTTTGAGACATTTATATGTACTAGTATTGCCTGTGGTCGAAAATCGACCAATTGTGTTTACAATGGACACAGGGGGTAAAATTTTACGTATCGTGTCGTCGGCCTCGCGTGATTATGTTGGCAACATCAACAACACGATAGAAAATATTTTCCCATTTGTTCGAACCACATAGAATGATTCGTTTAGTGTATCGTACAGACCATGAAGTAAACAAATAATGCTGTTCCTGCTTTATGGTTGACAGGTTCTTGTATGTACCCTCGTCCGCTCGGTAAAAATAATTGCCCTCGTAAAGCGAAGATTCCATGAGAAAAAATCAGCGTTGTCAAGCGATTGGCTAAAATGAAGACTCACAGGATTCTCACTATTCAGAATCTGTTGCCAACATTATAATAGGAGGCCGCTGGGATATTTGGTAAAATTTAACCGGCACCGGGAGGTATGAAACGGTATCTTTTACGTCTTAAGGAAAATGCCTGACACAATAACAACAAATAAAAACGGAAGTACATACTTCTCATGCCATTTTCGAATAATATAACTTTCATTAGCCTAATATTTGAAATGGAACTACAATTTCGATGTTCGTATATTTATACAACGCCAAGAAGTAATGTAATTTCGATACTGCGATATTCAGAATTTCAGGGCTGACAACATGTCGACTTCGTAGTTCTACCCGTGCACCGCTGCATGCCTCTCCCGGCGCATCATCATTTATATCGGCATTCTCGACTCCGTAGTTGCACCCGAGCACCACTAGATGCCTCTCCCGGCGCATCATCCTTTATATCGGAGTTCATATGAAAACGTGCATTTCGTTTAACCACTCTTAATCACTGCGAAGATGAAGCATTTGAACGACACAGGAAAGTGAGTTGGGAGCACTCCATGTTTCGATATTCACTTATTTTAATACGTTATTTTAATACTGCAGATGCGCTGCATTACAGCGTCTTTGGTCGAGGCAAATAGCCAATCAGTGAGCTGATTGTCGGAATATGTAGAACTTGCTCTAAGCTGTAGATAGGAAAATTTCTACTTCCTTTTACCACTTTACTTGGCTAAATGCACACATAATATTTATATTCGTGAAATCTACGACAAACAATCTTCCGAATTATGTAACCTTCATTGGCCTTCTTGTGCGAATAAATTAGTAATCTGTACCACAATTTTCGTGTTAGCGTATTTATATAATAATATATTTCATCTTAAATGTTGTTTTAATAATAATGATTCATTAGATTAAAATTATAAAACATTCATTTTGACGTCATTCCAGAAAGAAGAGCAGTATTGCTAAACTAATGGCGTGATGGTGAAAAAAAATCACTTATAACGTGCCCCGCAGCAAGGCGCCTTAGCAAGCTCGGTCTCTCCACCGCAGCCCTCGTCAACATTTCTCCTGAAACACCCTGTAGATTGGAAATCGGTACTTCAATTTCCGTGTTCAAGTATTAATTTCATTATCTCCTAAATACATCATTATCATTTCGCTACTTCACTAATGCCCGGTTTCTGGAAAACTACAGTTACCGTGCCGTTAGCTACCGCCACGTTATAATTTAACGTGCCAGATAACTTCCTTGGGTTTCCCGTAGCTGATTTCAACGACCGTTAGTTAACTATGAGGTAACTACGCCTTCTGTCGAAGCATATAGCAGATGGCACTACTAACGAAAAACTAAATTACTCGAATTTTATCGATTATTAAGTGAAATCGAAGACGCGTCTTAGTTCGTATAATTGTTACGAGTTTTCTGTTTCTGAGTTGAAAGGCAATGGGCGACAAGTGAGGAAAAAATTTGACTCTATTTGTGAAAGATTTTTTTACCGACGTGGTTTTAGAAAGGAAAGTGGTATAGTAAATGAAAGGCAGATGGTTTGACTATTCTGGAAAAACAATACGCCTTGGAAGATGTCACAGATCTGTACAATTCCTTAACAGACAGAGAAAACGGTAAGGCAACTCTGAGAGCTGTATTCTTTTTTAAAAAGAGAAGTAGAACAAACAACAACGAAGACAGGGTTATGAATAAAATCATATGTATTATTTCTGTTGTCAACATATATTTTTATGAATTTAAGTCCTCTTCACATTGTTCTGTGAATGTAACATTGCTTTTCACAACACAGACTGGCCAATTTACGTCCACCCATCCACCTATCCGACCCCCACGTTGTAATAACAATAACAAAAACACTAATCACTTCAAACATTGATTGATCGTAATGGCAATTACATGGCAGAACACTATTGCAAAGGAAGTATCTTTATGCTTAATTGAAAGTTTTATTATGAGAGCATTGCTTTGTGATTCGGATGTGGTAAAATTTTACCTCCAGATCGGCGATCGTGAGAGAGAATGTTGGCAAATGTTGCTCATTGTCGAGATGTCACTTGACCAGTCGCGAGGAAGATGCAGCTAATTTATACGTTACCCGTTGTCAACATTATCTCTCGCGACCGCCGAACGCGATGTACGGTAAAATTTAATCCGGTATGTTGTTTTCCGAGTTTTTCCCCGTTTGACCCCGGCAATGTCATGGGTCAGTATTATTTTTTTTAATTCTGAAACGCATATGAAAGTCGCTGTCATTACACAGATCAAATGGTTGTGATCTAACACGAAAAATGCGTCGTGGTCTTTCAACAGCGCCGAGTACAGCTAAGTTTTCCTCTTCTGTAAACGTGTCCGAAGCATCAGAAGAAGAAGAAGGCGGTGACGATGACGATAGAATTTCCATTCTTCAGTTTCAAAAATTTTAAAATTGTATGAAAATTATACGGAACCCAGTCATAAAAACAAAAACAAATAACAAGTGTTAAATAATTTCTGGACTTGCGTTTCGAAGCCCACTAGCGCTACATAGCGGATATAGTTAAAACTAACATTAACGTGTAGGTAACCCCAGGGGAATTCGCATTTATCTTTAACGGACAGGTAACTACGGCTGTGACGGTAACTGTTGTCTCGGAAACCCATTTTGTACTTAACGTTAAGGTAACCCACAGATAACTATAACGGGACAGGTAACTACTGTTTCGGAAACCGGCCATTACAGTGCTTTTCTCTTGGATCTGTCTCGAATGCCCGTATGATTACGTTCTGTATACAGCCAAATTCTGAGTACTATTCCGCTATACGTGCGAAGCTGGTTTATTTCTGTGTTTGGGCGTGGCCACACAAGACTGGTGCCCAGCAATTGTCGGGGTTGGGAGCAAGTGACGCCCTCTGGTCCCGCCAGTCGGCCGCGAGTAATAAAAAGCGCCCAGCACCCGCGCGGCCTGAAAATATTTCACCAGTATTACCCGAACATTCCTTCGTTAAAAACATCACCGTATCGCACAAAAAGCTCGCATTATCACGCGCTTTTATTTAGCTGCGGTGTTAGCATTTTTATCCTACCGAACACCGAATTAAGTATATGAGCTTTCTCCCCCACCCCCGTGCGCGCGCACAGTGCCACCGTTAACAACATGAAAACATTTTTACGATAATCTATTTTAATTAAGCTCTAATTACATTTGCAGTTTAAAAGCGCGCATTCGAACGGCCAGCTTAAGCTTCAATTATGCTCGCCTGCATAAAACATTAGTTTTTACGATGATTATTTTTCACCCCGCGTGTCCGTCCATGACGCCGCTCTTCCGCCCCCTAAATTTGGCCTCCGCGGTGATAAATTCCCCGCCGGCCCTCGCCGCAGAGCGTCTTCGGGCCTACTTATTTCTAATTGAATGTTCCAGATCGGAGATAGGCCCTAATGAGGCCTAATTAATTACATTCTAATTCGGAGCGATGCGTGCGTCGTCCCTCCGCGGCGCGTATTTACATATGGGTGACCAGTGTGTGTGTGTGGGGAGAATGGCACGCTAATGACGTCCGACCGTCTGCAAACAAACACCACCCTCCTCCACGCTGCCCTACAGCTATTGCCACAGCAGGCGGCAAGCCTCTCGCCTACAGCTGCTGCCTGCGCGCCCTATACTGCGCCTTATTGTGGCATATACAGGGTGTTTCACTAAGTGTGTTTGACTCTGTAACTTATAAAATAATAGGTGACGGGAAATTTTAATGCGGTAGGTCAACACAAGAAATGTTACACTTTCTGCAGAGCTATGAACATAGTTTATTGATTCATTTTCCAAAAAATTACAGCACAAAGATATGTTGTTGTTGTTATGGTCTTCAGTCCGGAGACTGGTTTGATGCAACTCTCCACCCTACTCTATCCTGAGCAAGCCTTTTCATGTCCTCATAAGAACGGCAACCCACATCCACTTGAATCTGGTTACTATACGAATCTCTTGGTCTCCCTCTGCGATTTTTACCCCACACACTTCCCTCCAATGCTAAATTTACGATTCCTCGATGTCTAAGAATGTGTCCTACCAAGCGATCCCTTCTTTTGGTCAGGGTACGCCAAAAATTCCTTTTCTCACCAATTCTGTTCAGTACCTCTTCATTAGTTATGCGATCTACCCACCTAATCTTCAGCATTTTTCTGTAGCACCACATTTCAAAAGCCTCTATTCTCTTCCTGTCCGCACTGCTTATCGTTCATATTTCACTCCCTTACAAGGCAACACTCCACACAAATGCCTTCAGAAAAGACTTCCTTACACTTAAATTAATATTCGATGTTAGCAAATTTCTCTTTTTCAAAAATGCTTTTCTTCCCATTGCCATTCTGCATTTTATATCCTCTGTACTGCGACCATCGCATGTTATTTTACTACCCAAGTAACAAAACTCATCTACCACCTTCATTGTTTCGTTACCTAATCTAATTCCTTCAGCAGCGCCTGATTTTCTAGGACCGCATTCCATTATTTTTGTTTTGCTCTTGTTAATGTTCATTTTATACGATCTCTTCAACACGCTGTCCATTCCATTCAACTGCTCTTCCAGGTCCTTTGCTGTCTCTGACAGACTTACAATGTCATCAGCAAAACGCAATGTTTTTATTTCTTCCCCCTGAACTTTAATCCCTATTCCAAATTTTTCCTTGCTTTCCTTCACCGCCTGCTCGATGTACAAATTGAATAATATCGGAGAAAGGCTACAACCCTGTCTTACTCCCTTCCAAACTGATGCTTCCCTTTCATGCCCTTCGAGTCTAATAACTGCCGTCTGGCTTTTGTACAAGTTGTAAATAACTCTCCTTTCCCTATATTTTACCCCTGCTGACTTCAGAATTTGAAAGAGTGTATTCCAGTCAACATTGTCAAACGCTTTCTCCAAATCTACAGAAGCTAAAAATGTAGATATAATTTTTTTTAATGGCACAATAATGTTTTCTATCGTGCATTGGATTCGTTGAAACCAGCTGCGTCCAAATCAATTTAAACTGCATTCCTATCACTGTTAGTTTGGGGGCTGCAATCCTTCACAGTTCAGGGGGAGGCGGCTACGACAGCGTAGATGACTGGCTGGTGGTCATGAGACAGTGGGCCGTGCCCCAGGGGATAGCCACTCGGCCAGTTAGCTACACTGTCGCAGCCTCCGCCCCCGGAACTTTGAAGGGTTGTAGCTCCCAAACTAACAGTGATAGGAATGTAGTTTAAATTGTTTGGACGCAGCTGGTTTAAACGAATCCAATACACGACAGAAAAAACTATTGTTCCATTTAAAAAATTATATCTTTGTGGTGTAACTCTTTGGGAAATGATACAATAAACTATGTTCATAGCTCCGCATAAAGTGTAACATTTCTTGTGTTGACCTACCGCATTAAAATTTCCCGTCACCTATTATTTTATAAGTTACAGAGGCAAACACACTTAGTGAAACACTCTTTATTGCACAAAATTCTACAACTCTTAAACTACTTTTCCACATAACTGTCGAAATTTTGTAGGCACTTGTCATAGCGTGCCACAAGTCTTTGCATGCATCCTTCACAGAAGGTTGCCGCCTGTGTATTCAACCATGTGGTAACAGCTCTTTATCATCGTTGACGTGTTGACCACCAAGGACAGATTTTAGAGGTAAGAAGAGGTGAAAGTCGCTAGGAGTGAGGTCCGAGCTGTATGGAGGATGATCAAACAGGTCCCATTGAAATTTCCGTAAGAATTGTTTGGTTACATTCGGTGTGTGAGGTCCGCATTATCGTGAAAAAAAAAAAAAGCTTTTGACAGTAATCCTCTTCTTACACCTAAAATCTGTCCTTGGTGGACAACACTTGAGCGATGATGACGAGCTGAAAGAACATGTTACCACATGGTTGAATACACAGGCGGCAACATTCTATGAAAAAGGCATACAAAACCTTGTGCCATGCTATGACAATTGCCTACAAAATTTCTGAAGCTATGTAGAAAGTAGTTTAACAGTTGTAGATTTTTGTACATCAAAGATTTTTTCTGTATCTGTACCCGTTCGTTTTATATGACCAAACGGAACTTACTTTCTGGACGCGCCTAGTATGTGTGTGTGTGTGTGTGTGTGTGTGTGTGTGTGTGTGTGTGTGTGTGTAGAACGTTACTGTAGTACGCCCTAGTATCTCAACGGTGTGTGAAAGAACTAACACTCCAACCTATAGTATCAGTGTACTAATAAATAATAATGTCATATTGCCTTCCAATTCTATACAAGTTTCACTGCGATACACTAACAGATTTTTCGTGTAGTACACGTGAATACCTGATAATAATATAAAGGCATCTGACTTTCATGTCAAAGATACAAGTTCTTTCATTGAGTTTTCATTTGTAAACACACAAGAAGTAATATATTGAAAGTGGTACCACTCTCTGTACTGCCTTGTAATTCGATAACTAACCTTGTGAACGACTCCATTGCCGATAATAAGGACGAGTAACACAGTTTGCCTGTCGTGTCACTTCTAATATATTTTCTCACCTTCAAAATGCACCAAAATTAATTATCCTCTTCCGGTGTGGAAATTCAATATACTTTGTGGAATAGCACCGTAAACTTCAACCATCTACGAGTCTGTGGTTCTTATTATGTTAAATGTTTTACGAAAATGTTTTTCAGTTATGATGCTGGCAACAGCTGTTTATTAGTATGCTACTGTTTCAGAGATAGAAAACATACACTGGTGCTGCGCTACAATACTCTCTGGCCGTTGCTATAAATTCGTAATATTTGAAACTTGTTAAAATGTGAAAAATGATCGTTTTCAATTTCCAGAACACTTCAAAAATTATTATTTTTATTTATCTTATTATCTTAAAACTTGTCTTCTCTGGTTTGGAAAGTATTCAGAAATTTCCACGAAATTTTAATTCACGACCCCAGCTTATGTAAGCTGTAACTCGAATGACTGTTTCAGGCAACAAATTCATAATTATCCAATCTCTTTTTCGTTTTTTATAAGCAGTATAATCAATATTCAATAAACTCCTTTCTGCACTTGTCACAAATCTACAAATAACCTAGTACGCATAATTTCTTTGAACGCACCGCAGCTTCATTTTTGTTACGTTTTTCTCAATACACAAACGAAAGGTAAGCAACGAGGACTGGCACAAATCTTTCCCCGCCTAACGGTACTAGATATAAGCAAACAAAAACGAATCCTACGAGCCACCACCACTTTTTACTAACCTTAAAGAAATAATATTTAATGCAAATCTCAACCTCTTCAGGTGTTGACAATATTGCGACCCACTAACCTGTCGACGATTAACCTTTTTATGCCACTCGTTACTCAATGCGAACTGAAAACTTAGTTGTGCAATGGTCTGTTGAAATGTAATACCTATAGTTCTATCAAAATCGAGTTCCAACTATAAATTTCCTGCTTGCGCGTTTCTTTAGTGCGAGTATAATTAAATGTTCTGCATGTGATAACTTTCAGCGTCCGTGATTTCTAATGTCACTCCTATCATTAGATTCTGATCCCAAAATTTCGGTATACTCGCCACCACAGTCCGAATAACAACACATAAAATAAATGCAGATCACTCGTTCTTTTCTATGGTTCGAGGGTGCAATTTATTCATCAAATATTACCGAAACTTTACTACGGGATGCAGAATTACTTTCCTGGAGACAAACGTGTCGTAATTGCTACCGACTCATAAACCAGAAATTCACAGGACTATTTATCATTAATTAAGGGCTCTCTAATCTCTATCACACTGCAGAATCTTAGTAAAAGAGACTTAGTCCTAACTTCACAAGTCAACTAGCACGAAAAATGAATATTACTCACAGTTATTCCACAGGTTGCGCTTCAGCATGGGTATTCTCTGCTTCTTAGAGAATAAAACGATAAAAAGGACTTTATAGACCCATATACTTCTGAATTAATCAGATTCTTCAGCGCAATCTAGGTTGGAAATTTCGCGATGCTTCTCGCTTTACTTCCTAATTACAGCTATTATTAGAACAAATGTACAGCTTCGCCTTCAGTTCGACAATGCATCGATTCTTTGGATTGCTTTCCGCCGTTGCCTTGTTGTGGCCACCTCGACGGCAGGATGGAAAGCCGTGGCTGTGTGTGTGTCAGTGGCGAACTAAGGTTGTCGGAGGCAAAACAAAATGAGCTCCCCCCCCCCCAACAACTTGGAAATGCCTGTACTACGGAGCCTTTCGAGATTTGGATGCTCCAGAACTAGAGGCCAAAGGCGCTTAAAGAATAAATAAATAAAAGCGGTCCACCCCCTCCGCTTCCCGCCCGGTTAGTCCACCACTGGTGTGTGTGTGTGTGTTGTGTGTCTGTGTGAAACCGACCAGTGCGTGTTAGCTGCCCCGTCACCAGGCTCCAAGGCTCGCTGCGGGCTGCAGTGTGTTTTCTACAACAAATAATTACAAATAGAAAACAAAAGGTATAGAAACATATACTATCACTGCAATTAAATTTTAGTTACATGCTTATTTCTGATTCCTTGTTAGCAAGTAGCGGAGATTCATAGAAAAAAACTGGTGAGGCGTAATGGCGAACCACATCCCTCAGGGATACAGGTATTTAGTTGAGAGTGTACATACAAGAATAAAATAAAATAAAAAAAAATTAATATAATTGTTGCTGTCTCTTGTTTGTTCTTCGCGGAATGATCTTTAGGATCAAAATGTTCAAATGTTTGTATAGCTTATGGGACTTAACTGCGGGGTCATCAGTCCCTAAACTTACAAACTACGAGGCGCGTCCAGAAAGTAAGTTCCGTTTGGTAATAAAATGAAATTGTACACAGATACAGAAGAAATTTTTATTGCACAAAATTTTACAACTGATAAACTACTTTTCCACATAACTGCCGAAATTTTGTAGGCACTTGTCATAGCGTGTCACAAGTTTTTGCATGCATCCTTCACAGCAGGTTGCCGCCTGTGTATTCAACCATGTGGTAACAGCTCTTTATCATCGTTGACGTGTTGACCACCAAGGACAGATTTTAGGTGTAAGAAGAGATGAAAGTCGCTAGGAGAGAGGTCCGAGCTCTATGGAGGATGATCAAACAGGCCCCATTGAAATTTTCGTAAGCATTGTTTGGTCACATTCGGTGTGTGAGGTCAGGCATTATCGTGAAAAAAAAATCTTTTGACAGTAATCCTCTTCTTACACCTAACATCCTTGGTGGACAACACTTCAACGATGATGACGAGCTGAAAGAACATGTTACCGCATGGTTGAATACACAGGCGGCAATATTCTACGATAAGGGCAAACAAAACCTTGTGCCATGCTATGACAATTGTCTACAAAATTTCGGAAGCTATGTAGAAAAGTAGTTTAACAGTTGTAGATTTTTGTACAATCAGTATTTTTTCTGTATCTGTACCCGTTCGTTTTATATAACTAAACCGAACTTACTTTCTGGACGCACCTCGTACTTATGAACTAGCTAACACTAAGGACGGCACAAATATCCATTCCCGAGGGGGGATTCGAACCCCCAACCGTAGTGGCCGTGCAGACCGTGACTGGCGCGCCTCAGTCCCCTTGGCTACCGCGGCCGGCTCCTTAGGATCACTCCGAAACGAAATTTCCAGACCTTCCTTTTTGTCCCATATTCCTTCATAGGCAACGAGTGGATGTGTTTTCGTTGCACTTACCATGTACACTGAAGAGCCAAAGAAACTCGTATAGGCATTCGTATGCGAACTCAGAGACATGTTAACACTCAGAAGACGGCACTGCGGTCGGCAAGGCCTATATAAGACAACAGGTGTCTGGCACTGCTGCTACAACGGCGGGTTAGCACGAGTTAAGTGAGTTTGAACGTTGTGGTATAGTCCGCGCACGAGAGATGGGACACAGAAGCGGAAATTTTCCCGTGCGACTATATCACGAATGCTCCGTGAATATCGCAAATAGAAATTTCCGACATCACTGTGGCCGGAAATAGATCCTGCAAGAAATAGACTTACGATGACCGAAGAGAATCGTTTAAGGGGATACGGAATCGGATTTTTGGTTAAAAAATTGATTTGCGTTTTATTGCATTATTAATTTCCACCAATGACGTATCTTACACAACTCTACTGAAGTTATAACTATTTTATTTTTATATATTTGTGAGATCGGGTACTGCCCTTTAGTTTTACGCGTCTCACATGGCTGACCATAAACTTTTTGTCAGTACATTTATGTGACAGGAATTCAAATATCCCGCTTTCCAGCGACTCTTTAAACTCTGTCCGAAAATGTTTCCTTCAGGCTTCATCAAGATACTCTTTGACTTTGTGAGATCTGATTGTTTGTAAACAGTGTGCTATATCAAAGGGAAGAAAACTAGATGATGAGAAAACCTTGGACGGCAAAGCGAGATTGAGTGAGTCAATGATAGATCACATTCAGAATTGCTATGCCTTGGAATCAGGCAAAATACAGGCAATCTTGAAGAAATGAGGAAAGGTATATGGGCTTTTTATTTCCACACCGCATCCTTTGTGCCCAAAAGGTGAAACGAGCTGGTGTAAATACAATAAGGGACTAACAACTGGAGATAAATACATTCACCACCACAGTCTACGATTAGCCATCATGGAAGAAATAAAGCTCATGTTCAGAGATCTGGCTGACAGAAGTCTTCTGATGAAATGTCTCCACGGAAAAACGCAGAACCCCAACGAGTGCCTGAATAGTGTAATGTGGCATCATCTCCCCAAAACAGTGTTTGTCTGAATTAATACACTACATTTTGGTGTGTATGACGCTGTGACAACCTTCAAGCTTGAGAATATTGCTAAACTTCAAAAGATGGATTTGCGTGTTGGTTCCAACGCAGTACGGGCTATGTTGACTTTAAATCAGCACTGAATAAGGCGTGCTGACAGCATTATTAAGAAATTAGTGAAAACAGCAAGATAAGTGCGAGGGGTTGCAAAACAATACTTGAAGATGATTATGAAGACTGTGGTAGGGGTATTAACTATGTAATAGGAATGTTTTATCTTCTTTCTCCGTTTCTTTTACGTACTGAAACAATGATTTTGTAATTACTTAATTTAGAGAAGACTTAAGGGTGATAATCCAGTAAAAAGTTATGGAAATTTTTTACTTTGAAATAAATGTAAAATACATCTGTAAGAAAATACTTTGACAATAAACTGTTGTTCAAATGTTCAAATAGTCTATGGGACTTAACTACGGGGTCGTCAGTCCCTAAACTTACAAACTACTTATGAACTACTTACGAACTAGGACGGCACAAATATCCATGCCCGAGGGGGGATTCGAACCCCCAACCGTGGTGGCCGTGCAGACCGTGACTGGAGCGCCTTAGTCCCCTCGGCCACCGCGGCCGGCAAACTGTTGTTGCAGTACTGTTTAACAAATCAGTCCACATAAAGTAAGAATTTTCTCTCCATCTCCAGTACTTTGTGAGAAAATGTTCTCTATAGTAGGCATATTTTAATATTGCGGGGATAGTTGATTCCGTATACCCTTAACGGAACAGAAGTGAACCCTTCCACTAATTGCTGGAAATTTCAGTGCTGAGTCTTCAAGTAGTGTGAGCGTGCGTATCCTTCAATGAATCATAATAGGACCACTCTTGAATCCCTACTGACTGCTCAACATGAAGCAGTTGTCCGCCTCGCCTGGGCGCATCTACAACGACATTGGACTGTTAATGACTGGAAAAGTGGGCAATATTTTATGACGCGATTCCACCAGTCTGTTTTGACCCATGACGTCATCAACATGTCGGAAAACCCGTATACAGGCTATCTTAATACTTCTATATTGTACATACTAAACAATCTGTAGTTATCCCCGTAAACTAGAAATAAGAGAATGTACCATCGATCACAGGTCTCAGCCCGAAAAATTCGCGCCTTTGGCGCTCACATGCGAAACAGAAAAACCTCTAAACTTGAAAGTAGGCAGCTATAGGATGAAGATCATTATTTATGGATTTTTCTGTGATATTTTTGTGAATCTGAACATGTATTTGCTTTACGGCTTTATTTTGTATGTAAAATTAATCTATTATATGCTTCGATAATTGATGTTTGTAACCACTGCACACCGTAATATCTTTGTAACTGTGATGTAGCATCAGTGCTACAGCAGCATCTTTGACCGCTGAGGCGGGCAGTGGACAGTAGCCTAGTAGTGAGTCGAGTGGAAGCTAGGCTCGAGGTCAGTCCTATGGTAGTCACCGTGTTGTACGGTTCGGTTGAGGAGTAGCCGAGCGGTCTGGAGCGCCACGTTACGGATCGCGCGGCCTCCCGCGTCAGAGGTTCGAATCCTCCCTCGGTCATGGATGTTTGTGTTGTCCTTAGTATAAGTTAGTTCATAAGTAGTTTGCAAATTTAGGGACTGATGAACCCATACTTAAGTCCCATAAGCATAACAAACATTTGATTTTTGATTCGGTTGATTGGATACGATTAACGTGCCAAGTTTAATTGGGTTATGTACCTATGAATGTATCCCGCCAGAGGGCGATGAAATTTTTTTTTTTTTTTATATTGGAAGAGAGATTTTGTATTAAGAGGACGAGAATATTTGTATGGAACGATATTGTACGAACCCATTGTAATCATCATTATTGACGAGTCAATAACAAAAGTATTTTTCTTTAGCAACAATAAATAATTTAATGATTACTAATTTTCTTATTTCAGCTCAACCTAGACCCTCATTTTCCTGATGGTGGCATTATTATTATTATTATTATTATTATTATTATTATTATTATTATTTTTGCATGGTAAGTGTCGAGTCTGAAGTTTTCTTTAAATGTAAATGTTCACGTGCCAGTAAAGTAATCAGTTCTTGCCACTGAAATATCACTGAAGCACAGATTATTTTGTAAGTATACAGTTATAGAGTCGCAGCTCCCATTGTTTCATTTTTGTGTATAAAAATAGTATTGTTGTTGTTGTTGTGGTCTTCAGTCCGGAGACTGGTTTGATGCAGCTCTCCACAATACCCTATCCTGAGCAAGCCTCTTCATCTCCACATAAGAGCGACAACCTACATCTGTCTGAATCTGCTTACTGTATCCATCTCTTGGTCTTCCCCTGCGATTTTTTCCCCATACACTTCCCTCCAAAGCTAAATTCACAATTCCTTGATGTCTAAGAATGTGTCCTACCAATCTATCCCTTCTTTTAGTCAAGGTATGCCAGAAATTCCTTTTCTCCCCAATTCTGTTCAGTACCTCCTCATTAGTTACGCGATCCACCCACCTAATCTTCAGCATTCTTCTGTAGCACCATATTTCAAAAGCCTCTATCCTCTTCCCGTCCGCACTGTTTATCGTCCACGTCTCACTCCCATACAAGGCAACACTCCATACAAATGCCTTCAGAAAGGACATCCTTAGGTTTAAATCAATATTCGATGTTAACAAATTTCTCTTTTTCAAGAACGCTTTTCTACCCATTGCCATTCTGCATTTTATATCCTCTGTACTGCGACCATCATTTGTTATTTTACTGCCGAAGTAACAAAACTCATCTACCTCCTTTATTGCTTCGTTTCCCAATCTAATTCCTTCAGCATCACCTGATTTTCTTATACTGCACTCCATTACCCTAGTTTTGCTCTTGTTAATGTTCATCTTATATGCACCTTTCAGCACACTGTCCGTTCCGTTCAATTGCTCTTCCAGGTCCTTTGCTGTATCTGACAGAATTACTATGTCGTCGGTAAAACGTAATGTTTTTAATTCTTCCCCCTGAACTTTAATTCCTTCACCAAATTTCTCCTTGCTTTCCTTTATAGCTTGCTCAATGTACAAATTGAACAACATTGGAGAAAGGCTACAACCCTGTCTTACTCCCTTTCCAACCACAGCATCCCTTTCATGCCCTTCAACTCTGACAACCGCTGTCTGGTTTTTGTACAAGTTGTAAATAACCTTACGTTCCCTATATTTTACTCCTGCTTGCTTCAGAACTTGAAAGAGTTTATTCCAATCAACATTGTCAAAAGCCTTCTCCAAATATACAAAAGCTAGAAATGTAGGTTTGCCTTTTCTTAATCTATCTTCTAGGATAAGCCGTAAAGTGAGTATTGCCTCCCGTGTTCCTACATTTCTCCTGAACCCAAACTGGTCTTCCCCGAGGTCGGCTTCTACCAGCTTTTCCATCCTTCTGTAAATAATTCGTGTTAATATTTTGCAACCATGACTTATTAAACTGATGGTTCTGTAGTTTTCACACCTGTCTGCACCTGCTTTCTTTGGAATGGGGATTATAACATTTTTCTTAAAGTCTGAGGGTACTTCGCCTAGCTCATACATCTTACACACCAGGTGAAACAGGTTTGTCATGGCTGGTTCTCCCAGAGACTTCAGTAGCTCTGAGGGAATATCATCTACGCCAGGGGCCTTGTTTCGACTTAGGTCTTTCAGGGCACTGTCAAATTCTTCTCTCAGTATAGTATCTCCTATTTCATCTTCATCTACATCCTCTTCCCTTCCTACAATATTGTCTCGAAGTTCATGTCCTTTGTAGAGCCCCTCTTTATACTCTTTCCACCTTTCAGCTTTCCCTTCTTTGCTGAGAACTGGTTTCCCATCCGAGTTCTTGATATTCGTAGAGTTGCTTTTCTTATCCGCAAATGTCTCTCTTATTTTCCTGTAGGCGGTATCTACTTTTCCCCTTCTTATACATTCTTCTACAGATTTGCATTTGGCTTCTAGCCACTCCTGTTTAGCCATTTTGCACTTCCTGTCAGTCTCATTTTTTAGTCGTCTGTACTCCATTTTGCCTGTTTCATTTACTGCATTTTTATATTTTCTCCTTTCATCGATTAAATTTAGTATCTCCTGCGATATCCAAGGATTTTTTGTAGGTCTTTCCTTCCTACCTATTTTGTCCTCTGCTACCTTCACTATTTCATCTCTCAATTTTACCCATTCCTCCTCTACTGTTTTATTTTCCCCTGTTCCTGTCAATTGTTGCCTAAAGCTCCCTCTGAAATTCTTAAGAACCTCAGGTTCCTTCAATTTATCCAGGTCACATCTCCTTATTTTCCTACCTTTTTGTAGTTTCTTTAGTTTCAACCTACAGTTCATAACCAACAAGTTATGGTCAGAGTCTATATCTGCCCCTGGGTATGTTTTACACTGTAGAACCTGGTTCCGAAATCTATGTCTTACCATTATAAAATCTATCTGGTATCTCCCGGTGTCTCCTGGTCTCTTCCACGTATACAACCTTCTTTTGTGATTCTTGAACCAGGTGTTTGTTATAACTAAATTATGTTCCGTGCAAAATTCTACCAGGCGGCTTCCTCTTTCATTCCTTTTGCCCAGACCATATTCACCTACTATCCTCCCTTCCCTTCCTTTTCCTACTACCGAATTCCAGTCTCCCATCACAATTAAGTTTTCCTCTCCCTTAATTGTCTGAATAAATTCCTTTAGCTCCTGATATATTTCCTCGATCTCCTCATCATCGGCAGAGCTAGTTGGCATATAAACCTGTACTACTGTTGTCGGTGTTGGCTTCGTATCTATCTTGACAATGATAATGCGATCACTGTGCTGTTCATAGTAGTTTACCCGCATTCCTATTTTCTTATTCATTATCAATCCTACTCCTGTGATACCCCCAATTGATTTTGTATTTATAATCCTGTACTCACCTGACCAGAAATCCTGTTCATCCTGCCACCGAACTTCACTAATCCCCACTACATCTAACTTCAACCTATCCATTTCCCTTTTTAAATTTTCTAATTCTCTACTCGATTAAGGGATCTAACATTCCACGCTCCGACCCGTAGAATGCCAGTATTGTCTTTCCTGATGATCACATCCTCCTGAGTAGTCCCCGCCCGGAGATCCGAATGGGGGACTATTTTACCTCCGGAATATTTTACCCGAGAGGATGCCATCATCATATGTTCATACAGTAGAGCTGCATGTCCTCGGGAAAAGTAACGGCTGTAGTTTCCCCTTGCTTTCAGCCGTTCGCAGTAGCTGTGTGGCAAAGCCACATTAGCTGATGTTACAAGGCCAGCTCAGTCAATCATCCAGACTGTTGCCCCTGTAACTACTGAAAAGGCTGCTGCCCCTCTGGCTCTGCCACGTTTGTCTGGCCTCTCCACAGATACCCCTCCGCTGTGGTTGCACCTACGGTACGGCTATCTGTATCGTTGAGGCACGCAAGCCACCCCACCTCGGCAATGTCTGTGGTTCATGGGAGTGGAAAAAAAATAGTATTATATTGATGAAAATAGGCTAAGATTAATTAATTACTATATAGAAAAAAAGTTCACAACAAACTTTTACTGGTCTTTATCCATATAGGGAAAATATAAATATCCACGCCATCAGGAAAAACTGCAGTTTATATAAATAATTGATTACATAATTATTCGTCGGAAAACTGTCTTAAAAATGCAAGTCTTCAGAGCATACAAAGGAGAGACCCAGAGTGATCATCATGTGTTAAACTCTAATTTTGTCTTTCCGTATGTAGATTTAACAAGTAAAGAAGAATATGTAAATGAGCAGGATGGTTTTTAAAGTTGAAATAAAAATTTCAAAGTATAACGTACATAGTAAAACAGATTAAAAGTCACCTGGAACAGATTTTGACCGCACAGTTATACAATATAAATATATCATAATGCTCTGTATTAAGACGCCAAAGGAGCCCCAGGTGAAGAAATTAAGTATTAGAAAAAAAAGATCTTTATACTATTTTGATACACAAATGGAGAAAGAGGAAGAAATAAAGAAAAAAAATTAAATTCGATCATTACTGAAATTATCCCGTACAACAGGCATGGCCGAACATCGCCCGTGGGTGCAGGCGCACTCCTTGCGCCCGCGCCGCCGCCCGCCGGCGGCCTTTGCCGCGCCCCTGCCCCGCGTACTGTGCGCAGCGGCGTGTGGGGCAGAGTGGCGAGCATATATATACTTTTGTAGAGCTTGTGGGACTTAACTACGGGGTCATCAGTTCCTAAACTTACAAACTACTTACGAACTAGCTAACACTAAGGACGGCACGAATATCCATGCCCGAGCGGGGATTCGAACCCACGACCGTAGTAGCCGTGCAGACCGTGACTGACGCGCCTTAGTCCCCTCGGTCACCGCGGCCGGCCTAAGCTTTTCTTTGATTTGCGTTTCTATAGAGCTTCGCGTATTGATTCTGCCAGAGAAACACTAATTGTTACCGAAACAGTAAATGGTTTGCTTGTTTCACCGTTCTTCGACCACATTACAGAGCTGCGCTTGCTCTATTACTTCGTTTACTTCGGATCTGACCGCGGGACCGTACAGCGCAGAGCAGTGCTGTGCAATCTAACTCTTTCCGCAGCTCTCTCTCGCTCCATTGCCCACACTAGAGGCACACGGTTGCGGCCGGGGCGGTGAACTATAGTGTACTCCGCCCGCGGGGCGGAAGTGATGGCCATGCCTGCCGTATAGCATTAAGGAAACAACAAGCCAAAGTTAAGAAGAGAGTGATGGAAGCGAAAAACAAGAATTGCTAACTACCAGTAATAAAGTGTGTAATCTAACTGGACTAAAAGAAGCTCAGAGGCGTGGGTGATATTGAAAACACTGAGCAAAGATTCGAAAGAAGCTTTGCTTAAACTCAAACGCAAATTACCGTTGACTCTATTCTGGCCAATAAAATTGCTTTACCACGAAGATGACGTACTACAGACGCGAAATTTAACCGACAGGAAGAAGAAGCTGTGATATTTTTCAGAGCATTCACACAAGATTGTTCTGATGCCTCTTGTAAGCATGAGAGATGCGTACCTTCACGTTTCCGACTTTGATAGAGGTCGGGTTTTAGCCTATCGCGATTTCGGTTTATCGTATCATGACACTGCTACTCGCGTTGGTCGGGATACAATGACTTTTAGCAGAATATGGAATCGGTGGGTTCAGGAGGGCAATACTGAACGCAGTGATTTTTTTTTTTTTTTTTTTTTTTTTTTTTTTTTTTTTTTTTTTTTTTTTGTGGGGCTCCCTTCTCCCCTACACCCCGTCCTTACACTCTCCAAGTTTTCCTTCATCGGCGAGCTTCTAGTGCTATCATATGGTGCCGTTGACTGCCGGTACGGGGGGTGGGGAAAAATAGTAGTAACTTAATAAACAATCAAAAACTAGAAAGTACATAGGAAGATAATAACAAAGAAATACAACATTTCCCCCTTCTGGGAATGGCAGTCCTAGGTGGCCAGTTTCGTTTCTTTACCGAACAGGGATAATCATGAAAAAAGAAAAGGAGATAATTTTCTTCGCCGCTGTCACAAACATAACGGAAATTTTACCTGCAAGACGTGTACTTTTCAACTAATTACAGTATAACACTCCACATAATGAACAATTAAATTTAATGTTCACTGTAGCGAACAACTAAACGGGTAAACCAAAAGTGTCTTCTTCAACAAACACAACATAGATGGAGCAAAGAAATTTCTCTCTTGCAGAACAATGACACGGCATGTAATTTCTTAAAAGTTAGAAAATTAGATCATATCTGCTATTCCACAGCTTCCTAGTGAATTCCGATGACATGTGGCAAACAAGTCACACGAAACAGTTTATAAAAAGCATCCTCCATCTAGAGGAGACACGATGACATCCGATAGTTCCGAACTATTCCTAGAATCATAAACGAAAAGCAAACAAATGTCACAGTTAAACAACAATGCATTTTCAAAATCCGAAGTATCAGCACAGTCCAGGTTTCCCTCATCTTCCCCTTGTCACTTCGTCACAAACTCCACGAAGCGTTAACAAGATTATGAAAAACAGTAGTGAGAGATATTTTTATGAAGTTTTGAAAAGTCTCTTGATAATGTATGTGTCCTCTAATATACTGATGTTGTTCCCACAAAAACATGAGGAATTGAGTTGCATCGGTAAGTTCTAGATGAAAGATGGCATACGTCATATGCGCGACGATCCAGGTAGTGGCCGCCCGTTTACTTGCGGGGAACGGGTTGAAGTCCTTAACCAGTATTGTAGTGGCATCAAAACAATCAGCGGTATTGCGATTGACGATACGCAACATCTCACGAGCAATATCCCACGTATGTTTGAAGCGGGCACACGTGACACGGTGTTCCACAGTGTCAACTCCACCGCAGGTATTGCACAGGTCAGGCGGAGAATGTTTTATCGTGTGCAACCGAGCGTTAAACGCGACAGTTCTATTGACGATTTTGTACCAGGTAGCCTTGACATGCGGGGAGAGATATCGGGGGGGCATGACAGGCATCTATCCGCATGGCTGTAACGTAACGTGCAGCTATGTCTCGGTCCCTGAGTCAGCACATGGCGACGTTTACAAGACAACAACCATCTGCACGAACAGTTCGACGACGTTTGCAGCAGCATGGACTATCGGCTCGGAGACCAAGGCTGCGGTTACCCTTGACGCTGCATCACAGACAGGAGCGCCTGCGATGGTGTACGCACGACGAACTTTGGTGCACGAAAGGCAAAACGTTATTTTTTTCGGATGAATCCAGGTTCTGATTTTAGCATCATGATAGTCGCATCCGTGTTTAGCGACTTCGCGGTGAACGCACATTGGAAGCGTGTATTCGTTATCGCCATACTGGCGTATCACCCAGCGTGAGGGTATGGGGTGCCATGGGTTACATGTCTCGAGCGCCTTTTCTTCCCATCGTCGGCACTTTGGCCGTTACATTTCAGATGTGATATGACCCGTGGCTCTACTCTTCATTCGATCCCTGCGAAACCCTACCTTTCAGCAGGATAATGCACGACCGTATGTTGAGGGTCCTGTACGGGCCTTTCTGGATACGGAAAATGTTCGACTGCTGGCCTGGCCAGCACATTCTCCACATCTCTCACCAATCGAAAACGTCAGGTCAATGGTGGCCGAGCAACTGGCTCGTCACAATACGCCAGTCACTACTCTTGACGAACTGTGGTACCGTGTTGAAGCTTCACGGGCATCTGTAACTGTACACGCCATCCAAGCTCTGTTTGACTCAATACCCAGGCGTATCAAGGCCGTTATTACGGCCAAAGGTGATTGTTCTGGGTACTGATTTCTCCGGATCTACGCACATAAATTGCATGAAAATGAAATCACATGTTAGTTCTATTATATGTCCAATGAATACCCGTTTATCATCGGCATTTCTTCTTGGTGTAGCAATTTTAATGGCCAGAAGTGTATATACCACTTTCACTCATTTGTAAACTAACCACCGGCCGTAGTGGCCGAGCGATCTGCGGTGCGCCAGTCACAGTCTGCACGGCCGCTACGATCAGGGGTTCGAATCCCCCCTCTGGCATGATTGTTTGTGCCGTCTTTTGTATAAGGTAGTTCATCAATAGTTCGTAAGTTTAGGGAGTGATGACCCCGCAGTTAATTACCTTAAGCTTAACAAACATTTAAACATTTTTTGTAAAGTAAGCAGCTATTTGAAGGTATTTCTTTCCTTAAAGAGTAATGGGCTTCTGATAAAAAACGATCATCTCCAGCCACACATGAATCGACAACATGGGAGACTTCCAAGTTCATGCCGCGTCTCTTTTTTTTTCTTTTCTTTTCTAATTTTTCTTTTTCTTTTTTTTTTTTTTTTTTTTTTCGGCATTCTGCAGCAAAGATGGTGGCATTGAATTACTATGGCGTTGTTTGTCCCCTACAGCAATATTGAGGCATTATGGCCCTATACTCGCCCATTATTGCAGAAGTGTTGCCGGTGTAGAATTTTACTTACGAAATAAACCCTGGATTATGTCTCATAAGTACAATAATCTTGGGATTAATGTCGGGCGATCTGGGTGGCAAAGTCATTCTCTGGAATGGTCTAGAATGTTCTTCAAATGAATCATGAACAATCGTGGCCCGGCGAAAATGTTGCATTACCATACATAAAAATTCCAACGTAGTTCGGGAACGCGAAGTATAGCTACAAGTCGTTTGGAAGTGATCGAACGTAAACATTTCCAGCCAGTGATCGGTTCAGTGCGATTATGGGAGCCTGTCAATTACATATAAAACTGCCTATACCATTATGGAGTCACCACCAATATGCATAGTAGCTTGCCCACTACTTGAGCACCCAGGAGAACCGCTGCGCCGTGCGGGATGGCCGCGTGGTCTAAGGCGTCATTCAACGGTCTGGGCGCTCATTTCTGCCGGAGGTTAGAGTGCTCCCTCGAGGATGGGTGTGTGTTGTCCTTAGTTTAAGTAGTTTGTAAGTCTAAAGACTGATGACCATAACTGGTTGGTCCAATAAGTTTACAAACATTTGAACATTTAAGAACCCCTGCAGGCAATGTCTTGCTGTTAGCAAAGGTGCTCCAGTCGTCTTCTACTGCCATAGCCTGTTAACACAAAATTAAATTACACCATATTGTCTTAACAGATCCACCCGCTCGGTTGGCCGTGTGGTCTAACGCACCGCTTTCCGAGACGGGAAGGCGTACCAGCCCCAGTTAGAATCCTCCTGGCAGATTAACCAGGGGGTTGGAGTGCCAGCCAGCCTGGATGTGGTTTTTAGGCGGTTTTCCACATCCGCCTAGGTGAATACCGGTCTGGTCCCCTATCCTGCCTTAGTTGCACGATTTGCAAACATTTCGTAACACTTTCACACATCTAACACTATACGCAGACATTTGGGGTACACATTTCCTCCCGGGGGCCATGGGATGGCGACAGGAAGGGCATCCGGCCACATGCCAAATCCGAATTGACAAGGCCGATCCTGCATATGCGGGAACATGTCCAAAGAGAAAGCGAGTGTTAACAGATCCGTTCGTCGCGCATTCCTCATTGTTTCCTTCGGCTATTTCACGCAATGTTGCTTCTCTCTTAGCACTGACAAAATGTCCACGTGGGTCTGCCGCGGAGGAGTAGCCGAGCGGTCTAAGGCGCCTCGCTGCGAAGCGCGCGGCTGCTCGCCGTCGGAGGTCCGAGTCCTCCCTAGGGCATGAGTGTGTGTGTGTTTGTCCTTAGGTTAGTTTAACTTATTTTAAGTAGTATGTAAGCTACGGACTGATGACCACGCAGTTTGGTCCAATAGATTCGAGGATACGAACCATCAACGCTTCGAATTTTTTTATTTTCAAAACCGACGAACCACGACGATTGTTGGATATTCGGCCAGTTTTACGTGTCAATTATCTCAGAAAACCTCAAAAATAAATTATTCTCGATAATTTTGGCATCGGCTGCATTTGGCTTTGTGCTATTAAAGTCCTGAACTTCACGTACCATAAATATATATAAATAATTCTCCTTGTGAAGACTTAACGCAAACGCCACAAAAAATGTTCAAATATTTGTATTGTTTATGGGACTTAACTACGGGGTCATCAGTCCCTAAACTTACAAACTACTTACGAACTAGGACGGCACAAATATCCATGCCCGAGGGGGGAGTCGAACCCCCGACCGTAGGGGCCGTGCAGATCGTGACTGGAGCGCCTCAGTCTCCTCGGCCACCGCGGCCGGCGCAAACGCCACACGAGTGACTATGTACAGACCAGAACGTATGGCTCCCGATGCATAGTCGGTCACGTGACCACCACTCTCCGCCAACCTGAGTTTACCTTTTGTAATTTCCACCATTTGTGAACCCTAAATTACTGTATGGTGACGATTTACAGTTTTGATATATTTATCAATACTTTTTCGCAATAGCGGAATTCACTATGCGTCACTGTATAAGGTATAGATGTTCTACCAAATTGTGACATATGAAAATTTGTGCCGTGCCAAGACTGGAACCCGGGTTTCCTGCTTTTCGCGAGCGGTCGCCTTAAACACTAGGCTACCCGAACACGACTGCAGGACCGTCCCAAACTTCCATATGGCTCGTTGTTTTCATTCTCCCTAGTTCGGGAATACAGATTAAGCTGCGAGTGCTAAGGGATGAATGTAGTTGACTCATAACTGCAGTCAGTGTGGCATATGGAAGTTTGGGTCGGTCGTGGAGTCATGTTCGGGTAGTCTAGTGTTTAAGGCAACCGCTCGCGAAAAGCGAGAAACCCGGGTTCGAGTCCCTGCCCAGCACAAATTTTCATGTCACCATTTGGTAGAACGTCTATACCTTATTCAGTGACGCATAGTGAAATTTGCTATTGCGAAAAAATATTGGTAAATATTTTTGAACACGCCGAATTGTACGTAGCGTCTGTTTCTGAAACGGAGATTTAAAAGAAAATCTTCTTTAGGCTACACTACTGATCACTTTTTAAGTTAAAGTTAGGATGTCTAGAACACACTTTCAGACTATTCTCTAACAGACTATCGATAACTTCAAAGCGTCAGAATCTCCGGTTCAGAAACAAGCTACGTACATATGAAACTTCCTGGCAGATTAAAATTGTGTGCCGGAACTGGGACTCGAACCTGGGACCTTTGCCTTTCGCTGCTGTGCTATTCCGACACGACTCACGATGCCACCTCACAACTTCCGCCAGTACCTCGCCTACTACTTTCTAAACTTCACAGAAGTTCTCCTGCGAAACTTGCAAGACTAGCACTCCTGGAAGAAAGGATATGGTGGATACATGGCTCAGCCACAGCCTAAGGGATGTTTCCAGAATGAAAGTTTCAGGTTTGGAAAGTAGTAGGCGAGGTACTGGCGGAAGTAAAGTTGTGAGGCGGCATCGTGAGTCGTGTCGGGATAGCACAGCAACTAGTGCGCTTGTCCCAAAAAAAAAAAAAAAAAAAAAAAAAAAAAAAAAAAAAAAAAAAAATTGTTGTATAGTCTATGGGACTTAACTACGGGGTCATCAGTCCCTAAACTTACAAACCACTTATGAACTAAGTAATACTAAGGACGGCACAAATAGCCGTGCCCGAGGGGGATTCGAACCCCCGACCGTAGTGGCCGTGCAGACCGTGACTGGAGAGCATCAGTCCTCTCAGCCACCGCGGCATAGGTCCCAGGTTCGAGTCCCATTTCCGGTAGACAATTTTAATCTGCCAGGAAGTTTCATATCAGCGCACACTCCACTGCAGAGTGAAAGTTTCATTCAAGCTACGTACAATTCAGCGGGTTCCAAAATGGCGGAAATTACAATAAGGAAATACAGGCGTTGGGGGGGGGGGGGGCGGCGGGAAGGGAGTTGGGTGGTCACGTGACCGGGAACCAAAAGTTCTGGTCTGTACATAGTCAGTCGTAAACGCCACTGCACTCGGTCATCAAGTGCAGGACGTCGACTACTGTGTACTCCGTGGTGACAGGCAATGCCGACTTTTGACACCTCGGTGTAAATTTTAACAGCGAAATAAGCAGGAATATTTGATGAATACGACTGTGAACATAGAAACAGAAGGGAACAACAATATAATTCATTGGTGGTGACAGCGTCGTGCGATTAGGAACGTGACGTATCGTCCGCTGTCAATGATCTAGACGAAGGAGAGGCGACGGCCATTAAAGTGGACGCCCCGTCGTTGCGATGACTGGCCGATTGTCGACGAGGCCTCCAACGGAAACACTGCGCGCCAGAGATAGCGGTAATAGCGTCCGCGCCGCGCCGCGTCACACGGCGGGCCGGATGGAGCTCCGAAGCAGCAGAATCGACCGCGCGACACGTTTTAGGGGGACTCATAACAGTCGCAGATAGGATCGCCGCGGCCGGAAAGTTAATTTTTTTGTTGGCAAAATAAACTTGTTAACAGACGTAGCGGGAGACAAACGTCCGCGATGGCGCGCGCGATAGGCAAATGGCGGCCATCTGGCCGCGCTCCTCGACTAATTAGAGTAATTAATGAGCGGCGCAGCGCGCGTGCGCATTACGGCCGACACCTGATGGCCGCCGCGGATAGTCGCGGTCGGCCGGCGCGCGGGGGAGGAGCGAAGACCGCGTGCACCGCACGTGCCTGAGCTGGCGACACAAGCTACACACTGCGCTCCGTGCTGTCTTTAGGGTTGCCAGGTTGAACTCGAGGCTGGCCCGGAGACCAGACCTGCCCCCCCTCCCCATTGACCAATGACTCACTCCTCCCCCAACTGCGACCAACTCCTCCCCCCCCCCCCCAACCAGGATTACACGTGAATTTAAAAAAAAAAAAAAAAAAAAAAACCCACACTAATCATCTCATCCCTCCCAGGAAGTATCTCCCCTCCCTTCCATCCCCCCCCCCCCCCCCGTGAAACATTGCTAGGGGTGGCCTTCGGTTTCTCACATCTTTACCGAGTATGTTCCAACTGTAATTCGTTGTTACCCGATCATTTGTAGGGCGACAAGGAAATCCAAAATATTCCAGAAAAATAGAAATACCGCAATAACAACTTAAGGTGTCACACCACGGAGAACGCATTGTAAGCTTTTTTTACCACATATACTGTCTTCTTAACACAAAATAAGCCCATGTACCATTATAACCGTTTGTAATTCCGCCTTGTAATTTTGTGTAAATTCTGTCACGCAGATAATCTGAAGATGCCTTGCTAAGGCCGGTATTACACTATCAAATTATTTGTCTAAGAATTGGACAAAGAAAAATTGGACGTAGTGCAATGGGAACATCGTCCAATATTTCATCCAATCTAAGGCCTCGGCCTAGATTTGATCAAAGAATTCGCTCGTCTTCTGTTTCCTGCAGTGAGAAATGTGACCGCTTAGAGCGCTAGTAGTATACAGCTTCCTTGCCACTACAGCTGTTTTATTTGGAGGTTAAATATCTGACAGTACTTGGACATAACGTTCGTATTCGTAAACATGGCTAGTAGTGGAATGTTTATGTAGTGTTTTCTAGCAACAACAAAATTTTAAAAATCAGATGGGGCGTTGTATAACAGTTGACAAGGCCAGTTCACACTGTCCGTCACGTCAATTCGCGTAGCCCAATACTCCGCGGCAAAAGTGAGGTTGAGTTACAATCCGTGATGTAAAAAAGTCATTATATACTATCGGAATTTAAGTAAAACCCCTAAATCTTAATACAGCCGAAGCAGATTTTAGAATGTATGATTTTGGTTATGTGGTGTGCTAAGTTCTGGGAAATGAAACAAGTTTCAAAACATCGACATCTGTTTGCAAGCGAATCTATGAACATATAAATACGTCAGCCAATTTATGTAAGGAAATATAAAGAGCGTATTTAGTTTATCAGCAATGTTTCCCCCCTTACATTGTTAATAACGCCATAAACAATTTCGATTATCCTCTTTGTCAGTGCTCACATTTTCCATTTAAAACTTTATTTAATGAAACTTGCTTTATCAACTTAACCATCTTATTCGTATACACTGTTTGAGTCAGCCTTTTTGTTACTCTATTGCAAACTGTGAAGGATGAAGAGCGACAAAAAGCGGCCTGGCTGTTCTGCCGACGGAATAAAAAAGAAAAATCCTCCCGGTCCCGTAACTAATTTTATTTATCTCGTTCTGACACCCACGGTTTCATCCAAGTGCGTTTCCTTTTCTTTTTTCCCTCCTTCTCTTCTAAATGCAGACACAACGCAACTGTAGTATAAACAATAGCTGAGCATTACACCGCCATTTTGAAGCAAATTTGACAAAATATTGGATGATAGTGTAATACCCCCTTTTGCGTTTCATCCAATATCTTTGTCAAAAAATATGACCAATATTTCATCCAATTCTTTGTCCAATAATTTGATAGTGTAATACCGGCCTAACTATTGATACCAAGAATAACTCCGAAAGTGGGAGCTGTAAAGTTTGTGCAACAACAGTTGCATGGGGACCGGAATATGACGTTTTCTTTTAAGATTCAAAAATGTTCAAATGTTTGTAAATGTATCAGACCAAACTGCGTGGTCATCAGTCCGTAGTTTACAAAGTACTTAAACCTAGGTAAACTAACCTAAGGACAACACACACACACACACACCCATGCCCCAGGGAAGACTCGAACCTCCACGGCGAGCAACCGCGCGCTCCGCACCGAGAAGCTTTAGACCGCTCGGCTACTCCACCACGGCTCTTTTAAGGTTACCTGACGTAGTCGAGTTTAGAGGCGATCTGATCGTTTTATACTTTTCAAAATGAGATGCCGAGATCGCACATTAATAGTTTATTCACTGACGACCGGTTTCGGTGAACTGTGTCACCATCATCTGGTCAGATACATCATACAAAATGGTCATATTGTTAAAAAAAAAAAACAAAAAAAAAAAAAAAAAACAGCAGGATGACCAGCTTGTAATATGTATCTGACCAGATGGTGACACAATTCACCGAAACCGGTCGTCAGTGAATAAATTATTAGTGTGCGATCTTGGCATATCATTTTGAAAAGTATAAAACGTTTTCTTTTCTTGAGGGATGAGGTCGCTACAGAGATAGCAAGGCCAATGTGTATATATATATATATATATATATATATATATATATATATATATATATATATTTCTTTTCTGGGTTGCAGTTGTGACGCGTCCTATTTGTTTACTGCACCCCCCCCCCCCCCCCGGAGAAAACTCCTCTTGAAAGAAGTAATTAAATAGAATAAATAAAAAGTGCTCTTCAATTGTCATTATTCGTTTCGTTCTTACATCAGATCATTTTATATGCACATTCAAAGGATTTTTTTATTGCATGACAAACGTTTTAAGTCGCGGAGACAACACGTATACGAGTCATAGCGCGGCAGCGTAATGTAGGTGGCAGTGGCCGCTGTGCTGCAACGCGCATGCGCGGCTGAGGGTCAAAATTCTCTTCTGAACCCCCAGGAGTCAGCATTTGGGCGCTCCTGTGAAAGGGAGGGCGACAGGAATCGCCGCTTTTAACATTGGCGTTAGAGCTGGTAGAGACGCCAACTCCTGGATACTGGAGCTCTGGCAGTTACGCACGAATGGTACCGAGGAAAGACAATGGAGCCACGCCTTGCGCATGTGCAAATCCTCCATGAAGACAACAACTGTACTTCATATATGTTTTTGGCGCATTGAAGATTCATCAAAAACACGGCTTATTTGGTAAAATATCTTATAACTATAAATTAATAGACGCATCACCTGTAAAAGCCTTCAGAAGATCCGATCATGAACAGTAATGAAGTCACTCCAGTTAGCTAGAATAGCCGTGTGGTTAGTGGCAACACTCTTTAGTGTCGAGAGTGACTGCAAGCAACTTTTTAAAAATCCAATCTTCTTTTTAACAGATACTGGAACAAAAATGACATTTATATTGTTACTTCCCACATACCTTTGGACGTTTTAGCAAATGTGTCGAAATTTTGACGGTAAATCACACTTATACACTTGTAACAAATATTTAACTGTCTGAAAATATATGGGGGAGAGTAGCCTTTGCGCACGCGTGAGGGGGTGCTGCTTACAGTGCAAGTGACTCGAAGGCAGCTTGTCTCCACACTGGTATGTTAATGTAACAAAATGAATCTGTTACGATGAAACAGTTACTTACTGTGTTTTACTGTTCATGTGCATATTCACATGTTCTTGGCGTTTATTATCAAAGAAAAATGAGCATCGTTCAGCTTTAAACTTGTCACGAAAGTGTGAAATAAAACAGTTTGGTAGAACGATGCCTCAGCTCGAGTTGAAACAAGTGCAAACAATCCGAGGTAGTACATTCTGTAGATCTTTTAACGAAATATATCTACAGGGCAGGGGCAAAACCGGGGCGCTTCTTTCCCTCGCAGAGGCACGCTAAGCCGGCCGCGGTGGCCGCGGGGACTGAGGCGCTTCAGTCACGGTCTGCACGGCCACTACGGTCGGGGGTTCGAATCCCCCCTCGGGCATGGATATTTGTGCTGTCCTTAGCTGTAGCTAGTTCATAAGTAGTTTGTAAGTTTAGGGACTGATGACCTCGTAGTTAAGTCCCATAAGCTCTACAAACATTTGAACATTTGAAGAGGCACGCTAAACTGTCCCTTTCGACACCGAGCTGGGGTGAGATCCGATGTAGTCTTAAGTAGTTCGCGAACGAACTAGTTCGGAAGAGCGTTCCCACAGGCGAACTACGTAAACTAGTTTGCGGCTCCCTCGCCTCTTAGTTCGTGCGCTCCTTTTCCGAAGACTGACGGGGTACAGCGAGAGGACGCGAGAGCGCGCAGAATCGCTTGATTCCCTTCTGCCAGTTAACGTCATTTCGAGCTGAGACGCAGCTCTGCCACAAATTTTCTTCTCTAAAGTATTCAGCAGTGTCTAAATATAACCCCCATTCCATAGCGTAAAATACTACGAGTACTCTGTATGCAAAGTAGTTGAATACCATTGTATCACCCATTCGTGTAAATAACTGGTTTATTTGCTTACGTATTTGATCTCTAATTGACCAAAAATACGGGTAATAGCACACGCTTGGGTAACGCTGATCATTATATAAAAAAGCTGTCATAAAAAAAATAAAACTCTTTCCGTAGCGATAGCAAAAGCCAAAAAGAGCGGACGATCTAAAAAGAGCGACCTACTTAGCGGCCGAGCTGCGAACTAAAAGGAGAACTACCGGTCGCGAACTAAAATATGCGCGATCGGTCGCGAACTAAAATATGCGTGATCGGTCGCAAGCTAAAATTTGTGCAATCGGTCGCGAACTAAAACATGCGAACTATTATGTCCAACGTATCTCGGTTCTTAGTTCCTTGGATTCTTTTCCGAAGACCGACGGAAATAGCGAGAGGCCCCCAGCAGAATTAAAATCACGTGTTTACCTTCTGCTGATGAGAGCCATTTCGAGGTGAGCGTCTGCCTGCTAGATTACATGGTTCAGTGCTACAAAATGTCTGTTTTGAAGTATTCTGCACTCTGCAATATCTGACTAATAAATTCCATAATGACAAGATATAGAGATCAACTGGAGTTATTATCCACAAACTGTTTCTTTTGGTTTGCGTGATATCGTTAGCGGCTCACGCAGCAAGCGCTTGAAGCAGCTAGGTGGGGGAACTTGTCCCTCTACCCGCATGCGCAGATCACGCCGCTCAGCCGTCACTGGGAGCCTCTTCCCACCTCTCTTTACCCTTCTTAACCTGTCCAAATCCCTCTTAGCCCGTTCTAACTCATCCTGAAGTGCAGCAATTTCCCGCCATGTTCCACTATCTTCCTACCTCTACCGCATATCTATATCTATCTATTATATGTCTCACTTTCGCGCCTCTACAATCACCCCAATGAGAAAAAAAAAAAAAAAAAAAAAAAAAAAAAAAAACAGCACCCATCACACCATAGCCCAGAGCTAACAATTCTGCGACAAATCAGGCACTTTTCACACAGGGTAAAAATATTACTTCAGTGAAAATTAATTTATTAACTTGACTCGAAAACAAATTACAATTTACGCAGCTTTCCCCAAACAGGAAATAAAACAATTTGGGGATATACTGTACTTAATATGCTATAAAGGAAACAAGAACAACTAACGAGATTCTTTAAAATTACTGTGCAAAACACATAAACAAATACACGACTGTAAACCTACTTGATGATCTTTATGTGTTTTCTCGAAAAATGTACAATCAAGGTGAAACCTTTAATAGTTTGAGGACACTAATGCACTTTACTAACTGCTAATGGCTATTAAAATGACTTTTATTACCATTTAAATTAATTAACTTTGTGAGAGCAGGACTACCAACGCCAATGAAATTGCTACTGAAAAATTGTACTTACCTTTCCCAGTCATAATTCCCTGTCGCCGCGCACGAGAAAGATCCAGCATGGATTAAAACTGATTAATGATCCGTTAACTAGAGAAAAAGAGGTAGGTCGAATAGGCCGCTCATCAATATTACTGTAAGAGTATAGGTTTTCGTGTTCTAGTTGTATGAACACATAAACAGAAAATGCAGACTTAATTACATAAAAAAACAGTGATTTCTCTTAATGAAAACTAACGTAAGAACAGTGTCGTAATCGAAAAGTTTTAATAGAAGTAAACGACAGAAAAGACCAGGTGTTTCATACTTAAAGTCAAATACACAAGTTACGCACCACTTCCATATCAAAACGACGTAATTTGGACAGTACAATACATTTATTGATATACTAGCTGAACCCACGCTGCTTTGCATGCGTAGGCTGGTTGGTCTGCACCAGTTGTTTCTTTTTAATCCTGATGAAGAATCCATATCTTACGTTTCGTAGTTATAGCTTGAAATTTGAGTTAACAGCACCATATTTTTGAAAATCAATTTTTGCATCTCGTTTTCACCTCCTTATTGGTCGAATTTCCAAAAATACCGAAACACGTGTCTTTTTAATTTGAACCCCGAATCAAAATCCGATAATTTGTAATTTTAACTTCAAAATTGCCTAAATAGCAACAGATTTTCGAAAAACATCCCCTCCCAATTTACCCCCCTTGATGGTTGAATTTCCAAAAATACCGAAATACGTATTTTTTAAATCATAACGAACAATACAAATACCAATTTTAGCAGCTATAGCTTCAAAATTGTCTTGACAACAAAGTGTTTTCGAAAATAATTTTTGATTCCCACTTTTACCATCTTAGCTTTTGAATTTGCAAAAATACCGAAAATCGTGTCTTTTTAATCCTGATCAAGAGTCCATATCCTAATTTTCGTAGCTATAGCTTGAAATTTGAGTTAACAGCCACATATTTATGAAACTCAATTTTTTGCGCCCTTTATTTACCCCCTTATTGATGGAATTAAAAAAAAAATGCCGAAACGCGTGTCTTTTAAATTCGAATCCCGAATCAATATCCGAAAATTTATAGTTCTAACTTCAAAATTACCTAAATAGCAACATATTTTCAAAAAACACCCCCTCTCCAATTTAACCACGTTGATGGTTGAATTTCCAAAAATACCGAAACATGTATTTTTTAACGTCTAACCAACTATACAAATATCAATTTTTGCAGCTCTAGCTTCAAAATTGTATCAATAGCAACGTGTTTCCAAAAAGAATTTTTGATCCTCTATTTAACCCTCTTACTTGTTGAATTTCCAAAAATACTAAAAATCATGGATTTTTAATTCTGACCAAGATTCCATATCCGAAGTTTCGTAGTTGTAGGTTAAAATTTAAGTTAACAGCAACATATTTCTGAAAATCAATTGTTTGCGTCACCTATTTTACCCCCTTATTTGTCGAATTTCAAAAAATGTCGAAACACATGTCTTTTAAATTCGAACCCTGAATTAAAATCCGAAATTTTGTAGTTCTAGCTTAAAAATTGCCTAAATAGCTACGTATTTTCAAAAAACATTTCATTCCCTATTTCACCCCCTTACGGACGGAATATCGAAAAATCGCTTCTTAAGTGACGCCTACAGAGTAAGATCAACACCCTCCACAAATTTCAAGTTTCTATCTTCAGTGGTTTGGGCTGGACGATGATGAGTCAGTCAGTCAGTCAATCGGGATACTTCCTTTTATATACAGAGATTGATACACCCTGCCTCTATTTAAAGGAAACGCTCTGTGTGAACGAAGAGTAAACGTTCAGAAGACGCGAAAAGTCTAAGTGGAAGATCCACGTACACATGCAGTCGACTCACAAACTTCGTTTGTAACCTGAGCGTGTAGCAGTTCGTGAAAAGACGAAACATTATGGAGGCAAGGAGGCCAGATTCACGCCTTACCGGACAATGAAGCTTATCCATCATTTGAAATAATTTTGTTAGTTTGGATTCCATGTTCAGGATGGTGTTCAACGACCACACAATGATGAACACACCAGATGTAACGAGCAGCATTGGCCATTAATGTTTTATTTGTAAACAACAGATCGATTTCCATCAGGTAGTGATCATTTTCAGTGTATCCTTCAAACAATGAGCTCGTTTATTCCATCTGAACGTCTGCAATTTTATGTTTGCCGAAACTTATTTCGACACAGTTGCAGTTACATTCAGTGCATTCACAATGCTTGTTTGAAGGATACACTGAAGATGATCACTATGTGATCGAAATCGATCTGTTGTTTATAAATAAAACATTAACGACCAATGCTGCTCATTACATCTGGTGTGTTCAATTTTGTTAGTTGTTCATTATTTGTTCCTTGTAGTTGAAGTATGCAGACTTATACGCCTTATCTGTGACTGGAAATCGGGTGCGAAACTTACTGCGACTGACGTCATTGTGTCAATGAATTAACGATTTTGTGCGTATGTCGTCTTCTTACAAGAAACGCTATTTACGAATTTTTCTGTTCCTGGCATTTGCACGGTGCTTAATATGGCTCTTGAAAGCTCCGTTGGGTCTATTTTGTTTTATGGGGAGGATATCCCATTGGATAAATTGAAATACTTGAAAGTGGTAAAGGAACAGGAAAAGTTCATAACCAAAATTGCGTGAACTGGTTTTCTGATAATCGGCGATTTCCTGTTAACAAGGACTTGGATAGTCTTGGAGTTCCGATTTGAGCTGATGTATGTTACAAAGAAGGAATATGCCCATATTTTTTCGATGGTATCGTGACTGCGAAGAGGTATCTTGAAATGTTAAAGAGTATGAATAACGGATTTCACGTCCCTGTATTTTGCAATGCCTATTTTCAAGAGTGAACAGATAGGTGAAGAAAATTCGATTGTCCTCCAAGGTTAATCCACCTCTCACCACACGATTTTCCAACGTAGTGGATACTTAAAGAGAATGTATTCATTTCAAAACCATTTAACCAACAAATACTTTTTGAACTCACTCAACAAGAAATTGAAACATTTTCCTGAAATGGGGAGTTACGTGACAATTTGAGCAAGCCAGTGTTTAAACGATGTGTCAAATGCCTAGACGACTACTTTGAAGAACTTTAGTAAGACTAGTTGCTTTGTATAAACCATTAAAGCTACAAAACAATGTACCGTATTGCATTTTCGAATAACTGAAATTTACATTTGCCCCTAAAAATATTGGAATTCCAACTGTAATTATAGTTCAAGACAAGGAGTTAATTGAAATGAGCACGATGAAGTTAGTTACGTAGATATTGCTGAAACAGTTGTCATAGGAAGAAACTTATTAGAATTTTTCAAAGCTCTTACTTAGAAATCAGTATCTAATGGAACTATATTCTGCGGTAATTCATCACTTACAAAGATACCTACATTACATCACAGTAATAAACAGGGTGATTCCGTAAGAACGAGCAAAAATGTCACACGACATAGAGATTGCTCCAATGAACAGCTAGGGAACTAGAGGTCGGAGAACCGGCTTAAGCTTGTCAGCCTCTTTGTGCCGTATTGCTGTTTTCCAGCTTATTTACATGCACCAGTTAAAACGTACTGTACTGTTTATTTCAATGTTGATTCTTTATTTCTCGCGAGGAAATAAGGCGGAAGAGCCTGATTACTAGAAAGTTTGTTTTCTTTCGTTTACATTGTACCGTGACAGGTCGTGCTATGAATCAAAGACTAACTCATTCATAACCCAGTGCCGAACAGAAAGTACAGTGCAATAAGATGAAATGGTAACGGTACAGTAAGCGCAGAAATCACTGTCATGCATCTTGTCCTGCCGCGGCGGAGTGGCCGAGCGCATTGAGGCGCTAGAATCCTCCCTCGGGCATGGCCGTTTGTGCTGTGTTTAGTGTAAGGTAGTTCATAAGTAGTTTGTAAGTTTATCGACTGATGACCCCGCAGTGCCGGCCGCGGTGGTCGTGGGGACTGAGGCGCTCCAATCACGGTCCGCAGGGCCACTACGGTCGGGGGTTCGAATCCTCCCTCGGGCATGGATATTTGTGCCGTCCTTAGTATAAGGTAGTAGATAGGTAGTTTGTAAGTTTAGGGACTGATGACGCCGTAGTTAAGTCCCATAAGCTTAACAAACATTTGAACATTTGACCCGGCAGTTAAGTCCCATAAGCTCTACAAACAGTTAAACATCTTGTCCTACTGCATGGCCTGCAAGGTCACCTGTCCTGAATTCCCTTGATAATCCCCTATGAGGATATCTAAAGACACTTGTGTACGATACCTCATTGAATTCAGAACGCCTTATCTAAGGCACCATGCTATGAATTGCATGGTCATTGCTCGTCGAAGGCTCGAGTCCTCCCAAGGACATGAGTGTGTGTGTTGTTCTCATCATAAATTAGTCTAAGCAGTTTGTAAGTCTAGGGACCAGTGACCACAGCAGTTTGGTTCCTCATGTTTGCAAACATAAGAACATATTTGACACGGACATAGAATTAGTTGCCTGTATTGTGGATGCTTGTGATGCGATTCGAAACACGTCAGAGATATTCGTCAGAGTGCGTCAAAATTTTATTCGCAGATTTCAGGCTCGCACTGAAGTCGATGACCATCAGTTGCAACAAATTTTGTAAGATACACTTCAAATTGTTCGTTCATTGTGTCAGTGATGGTATTTGCGGTTAACTGTGAGTAATGTAAATTAAAAAAATACACAGCAACGTGAATTTATTCCTATTATCTTCTTATACTGCCTTCTCTGACTTCACTTTCAAATAGTTCAGTATAGTATGTCTTATATCCTGATACATTTTTTTATAGAGGGGCACGTGTTAAGCAGGGCAATCTCCCAGTCTGTCAGAATGATTTTCTGTTTCAGATCAACACTACTCGGTCAATAAAATCCATAAGTAGCTTGACGAGCGTCAATAATTTCATTTCATTTGGGCCTGCAGCATTGTGTATGTCTTTTAAGGACATATTGTTAATCTAAGCAATGCCAAAATGCTGCTTAACTTTATAGATGTTAAAAACTGTTTATTATTATCGCAATAGGCCTATTTCGCGACTGTGGCCATCATCAGGCTATCTGCGGACAAATATTTTTGATTAAATGAGTGAAATAAAGATACTTACAATTTTGATACATTTTCCGTGACAAATTATATCAGTCTCACTTCCATATGGCATCGTGGAGGTATAATTTATTACAATGACTGTAATGATTGCAGTATATATGTTCTTTAGATGGTATATATATTACGTTTATCAGGTATTAATTCTTTACAGCTAATCTGTCAGTTTGACATATCCTCCAGCGATGCTCTATGGTTACAGTTTGTTTATGACTGCATATAGTGGGATCTTTGGTAGTGTGGTGTGATCTTTATTATGTTATGGTATTATGACATATATCTTTGTTTTAACTCGATTCGAAAATTTTAATAAAGTTGTCTAGATAATGTTTGTTTTAGTTCGGTTTGTTCATTTAAAATTTCGTCAGGGCTTTCCTTCAAATGTGTATAAATTTCTATCTCTTCCAGGATGTTCATATGATAACCTTTTGGTGTGATATGTAATATTTTCATTGCGTCTGTAATTCGATCGGTTTCGTGATTTTCCGTTTTCAAATGATTAAAGAGTGCTGAAATATTTTTTTCGATATTTCTTGTACGTTCTTTGTATCGAATTTCGAAAGTTCTGCCAGTTTGTCCTATATAAAATTTCTGACAATCCTTACAGTTAATTTTATATGTGCCTGGTAATTGGTATACTGGTATTTTTGTCTTAGTGGAAAAGATTAAGGTTTTTCTGTTATGTGTAGTTCTGTAGGCAAATCTGACTGTAGTATTTTTTAGTAATGCGTTCAGCTCATCAGACGTTCGTCCTATATAAATGTGTGGTATGTATTTAATTTTTTGTTTTAAGGACGTATCTTTCAATAGCTTAATGTCATTTAGAATTTTATTGGGTTTAGTATTTAGTATACTTGGATTAAAATAATTTTTGTGGGCTATATAGGTTAGTATTGAAAGCTCTTTATTTATAACTGTTTCTTCTAATGGTAGGTTTATTAGTCTATTGATCATACTGTTAACATTATCTAGACAACTTTATTAAAATTTAGATAGCCTGATGATGGCCACAGTGCCGAAATAAGCCTATTGCGATAATAATAAACAGTTTTTAACAACTATAAAGTGAAGCAGCATTTTGGCATTACTTAGATTAGCTTGACGAGGTTGAACTGTTATCCCTTGAGATAGCAATTTCAATCAATAGTCAGGCGCATTTGAAGGTACCGTATGTTAAACTTAAGGGAACGAGCAGCCGTACCAGTTTCACCTCCACATTGATCTTCAGGTCCCTAAAAAAACGGAGGTTCCATGTCCTTTTACAGTACTGGTGTCTTGAATTCACATAAATGGTCCACATACCACCAACGACGACTGAAGCTTCTTGATGATGCTTTGTGAGAATTGTGCCGCGCCTTTTTTCATTCGTTTCATCGAATTGGTTGCTTAAAGCTTTATTGGATTTCGACGACGTACATTTCAATTGTACTACAGACATTCCATATAAATATGATCTATGCATTTCCTCGATATTCATTTTCTCTCGTCCTCCTGTTGCGCCATTAGCAGGGAATATACTCGCCGGCCGCGGTGGCCGAGGGGACTGCGATCTGCACGGCCACTACGGTCGGGGGTTCGAATCCCCCCTCGGCCATGGATATTTGTGCCGTTCTTAGTGTTAGCTAGTTCATAAGTAGTTTGTAAGTTTAGGGACTTGTAATGCTGTTTCGTATGAAAATGGGTGTTGCGTATTAAAGTTAAGGTTGGGGACCACAAATGAAATTTTACCAGGTAGTGAAATATTTTTGAATGAGATTACTAAGCCATTTTGACAAGGAAGGGACAATTTAAACAAAATTATTGGATTCCGCCATTAAATGGTAGCAGTCGTAATTTCGGTAGCAAATACAACACCAGAAGCAACATTACAGAAGAAATCGGCGGTATCTAAATTTTATCTTATTGAGAGCTGGTACAAACATTTCGGTCATATTCTGTAGTAATTCTAGGGATTGTGCATTTCGTTTACTATTGTTCTATGACCGTGTTGAAAATTGATCATGATAGTCGCCAAAAACTGCAAAATTATCGGACATCATAAACATCGCAAAGATTTTTCTGCAGGCATTAAAATGTAATAAACCATTCATAGACACGAAATAAATAAAAGTTACACAGAGAATGTTCTAGTACAATCGCGAAACAAATCGCAACAATACCCGAGCATCACTTTATGAAATACTGGATCTGCTGAAAATAAATAACTTTAAAATTAGTGAGAATGGAGAAGGGACTGTAGGTAAATAAGATATTTCAAATTAACTGTGGGGATTTATTGAAATTAATTAAAAACCTAAGCTCGCACTTCCATGAATTACACCAAATCCTGAGAGACGTCCTAGCACATGAAGGAGAAGAAAGTAAGTGACGAACAGTTCCGCTCTCTCCCTTCAGCTTGTTGCAAAAACATTGAACGTGACAAATGTCATTTGTTTATCGATACGCTAGCAGAGAGAGGGCAGAAGTCAGCGACAAGCATCGCACAAGTTATTTTAAAAAATATATTAATGTATTACTACAGACTGATGACCCCGTAGTTAAGTTCCATAAGCTATACAAACATTTGAACATTTGGAATACACTTATGCTCAGTAAAAGCAGAACATCTTGAAAGACTAGATGTAGGAAGTTCATATTCACAGAATGTGAACAGTGTTATATTCTGCAGAAATGATTAGCTTTTGTCGGCCAGCAGGTTCTGGGCCAGCACTTTCAAGTGATCCTTACTAGTGCCGGCCGCGGTGGCCAAAGGGACTGAGGCGCTTCAGTCACGGTCTGCACGGCCACTACGGTCGGGGGTTCGAATCCCCTCTCGGGCATGGATATTTGTGCCGTCCTTAGTTGTAGGTAGTTCACAAGTTGTTTGTATTTTAGGGACTGATGACCCCGTAGTTTAAGTCCCTTAAGCTTTACAAACATTTGAACATTTTTTTTATCCTTACTAGTGACTGAACTTGCGAACTCGCACTAACGACGTTCATTTTGAGAGTCGTCCTAGTGCTGGCATCCAGGGAAAATGTCTATCAGTACCAGAAATCGCACCTAAGACCCTACGGCTGACAGCCACACTGACCACATGTAGTCCACTGCACGACAGTTTGACGATTCTGGAATGATATTTTCACTCTGAAGGGGGATGTGCGCTGATATGAAACTTCCTGAGATATTATAAGTCTGTGCCGGACCGGGATTCGAACCTGGATCCTTCGCCTCTCGAGGACAGTCGCACTACCGACTGCGCTCCCCTGGTACGTTTCACAGCACATCCTCACACCTACATATCCGCCAGTACCCTCAACACAGCACATCCTCAGACCCTCAACTTCCAAACTTCACAGAAGCTCTACGAACCTTGCAAAACTTTCGAAAGAAAGGATATTGTAGTGATATGGCTAAGCTACAGCCTAGGAGACGTTTTCAGAATTACATTTTTACTCTGCAGCGGAGTGTGTGTTGATAGGAAACTTCCCGTCAGATTAAAACACTGTTCCGCGGCGAAATGACAGAGATTGCGCTGTCGCTTCCGTCGGAGGTTCGAGTCCTTCCTCGGGCATGGGTGTGTGAGTGTGTGTCTGTGAGTGTATTTTCCTTAGCGAAAGTATTTTCTAAGTCTAGGGAACGGTGACCTTAGCAATTTGGTCCCTTGGGTTTACAACCACTTGGATATCAAAAGTATGTGCCGAACCGGGATTCGAACCCGGGACCTTTCTCTCACTCAGCAAAAGAACCTTGGTATATTACTAGAGCATCACTTTGAACTGAATACACAACTACAGTCTGTGAGAAGGTGTCATCGTCACTCATTCACTACAGAGATATAAAAAATATTTGCCTTCCAGCTCAAAAAGATCGTTGAGGCTGTAATACTCCCCATATTTGGCTATGTTGATGCCATTCTCCAAGGACTTCTGTAGGAAAACTGATTCACGGATGAACTGGCCATATGATACATCTGTAACTTATGCTTTTTCTACCATATCACTCCTACATACAAACAATTGTCTTGGCTACGTACAGATAGCCGTCCAACTATCAAATCCTATGTTTGCTGTGCCATTTTTTCGATCATTGTACACCTTCTTATTTATCTATATCTTTTATACTAGTATCCGAATACCATAGCAGAGCCGGCCACGGTGGCCGAGGAGACTGAGGCACTCCAGTCACGGTCTGCACGGCCACTACTGTCGGGGATTCGAATCCCCCCTCGGGCATGGATATTTGTGCCGTCCTTAGTCTTAGTTAGTTCATAAGTAGTTTGTAAGTTTAGGGACTGATGACCCCGTAGTTAATTCCCATAGACTATACAAACATTTGAACTTTTTTGAACATACCATACCAGAAATACTCGGTCTCACCAAAATAAAATCCCATTTATTCTATACCATACATCTGCCTTCGTTTCTAAATCATTCTTTATGGTCAAGATCCCGGATGTGGAACAATTTTTCTCTAAACGTAAGAGAAATAAAATGCGTTCCGAACTTCAAAAGCTAGATAATGATGCACCTTCTATCACTATAGCCAACTCTTCCGCATACCAGTCCATCATCATCAGTTGCTCTTCTCTCTAAATTTTTCACTTCCCTTTGTCAGCAGAGGTCTTTATTCAAATTTTCTTCGTTTCCTAACATATGTCGCAGTCACTTCAATCTTCCCCCTCTCTCTCTTTACTCTTTTGCATCAGATTAAACTAAACCAGATTTCAGATGTGCTAAAAGTACGCATATTCATTGTAAATACCTCTTGTTATTAATAGTATAAATATGTATTATTGTTGTTATTATTATTACTATGAATTCTTGCAATGTTTCCCGTATGTGTTGTTCCTCGTCAGGTGTAAGAAAGAGCCTTAAAACCCTAATCTGGTGCCGCGGCGGAATACTCGTGGGCACTGAGGTGCCGTGCTGCGGTGCGCGCGGTCGTTCGCCGTCAGGGGTTCGAATTATTCCTCGAGCAGGTGTGTATGTGTTGTCCTTAGGTTAGTTTAACTTAGTTTAAGTAGTTTGAAACCTAGGGACTACTAACCAAGCAGTTAAGTCCCGTAGATTTACAAACATTTGAACCTAATCTGGTCAGACTAAATAATTAACAGAAAGTCATAAAGTAAAACAGAATAATATCTGGCGTTCGAGGGATGTGACATAGGGCTCCTTCTGTTCTTTATCTTTATAATCGATGTAGGAGATAATGTGACCAGTTTCCCTACACTGTTGGAGGATAATGCCGTTGTTTATCGGTTAGTAAAGTCAAAAGCAATTGCAAACTGATTTAGATCAGATATCTGCATGCCGCAAAAATAGGCAATTCACCCTGAATAATGAAAAGTGTGAAGACACCCACATGTTCACGAAAAGAAATCCGGTTAACCTCATTTACAGCATAAATTAGAAGAATCTACAGGCTGCAAACTGAACATAATACCTAACAATGGAGGTGGTAGATGAGTTTTGTTACTTGGGTAGAAAAATAACACGCGATGGTCGCAGTACAGAGGATATAAAATGCAGAATGGCAATGGGAAGAAAAGCATTTTTGAAAAAGAGAAATTTGCTAACATCGAATATTAATTTAAGTGTAAGGAAGTCTTTTCTGAAGGCATTTGTGTGGAGTGTTGCCTTGTACGGGAGTGAAACATGGACGATAAGCAGTGTGGGCAGGAAGAGGATTGAGGCTTTTGAAATGTGGTGCTACAGAAGAATGCTGAAGATTAGGTGGGTAGATCGCATAACTAATGAAGAGGTACTGAACAGAATTGGTGAGAAAAGGAATTTTTGGCATACCCTGACTAAAAGAAGGGATCGCTTGGTAGGACTCATTCTTAGACATCGAGGAATCGTAAATTTAGTGTTGGAGGGAAGTGTGTGGGGTAAAAATCGCAGAGGGAGACCAAGAGACGCGTATAGTAAGCAGATTAAAGTGGATGTGGGTTGCCGTTCTTATGAGGAGATGAAAAGGCTTGCTCAGGATAGAGTAGGGTGGAGAGCTGCATCAAACCAGTCTCTGGACTGAAGACTATAACAACAACAACCTAGGAATAACAATTACGAACAACTTAAATTGGAAAGAACCCATAGAAAATGTTGTAAGGAGGGGGAATCAAAGGGTACGTTTCATTGACAGAACACTTAGATGATGCAACAATTCTAATAAAGAAACTGCCTACACTACACTTGTGTGTCCTACTTTGGAGTATTGCTGCCCATTCTGGGTTCCCACCTAGTGGGACTGACGGACGATTTAGAGAAAGATCAGAGGGGGCAGCTCCTTTTGTATTGTAGCTATATAGTGGGCAGATGTCACGGAAATAATGCATGAGTCGGGGTGGAAACAGAGGCGAAGGCACGCAGGGCTAATGGGGCTTAAGTCCCCACCCCTAGCACCTACCAAATATTTTTTAAATTTGTTATTTTTTATTGTTTTCATTTTTCTATTTTTTTAATCAGGTTGGCGCCGGAAATTTGAAATAGTACACATGTAATAAATAACAATGTAACTATAATTTACCGCCGGCCGCGGTGGCCGAGGAGACTGAGGCGCTCCAGTCACGGTCTGCACGGCCACTACGGTCGGGGGTTAGAATCCCCCCTCGGGCATGGATATTTGTGCCGTCCTAGTTCGTAAGTGGTTCATAAGTAGTTTGTAAGTTTGGGGACTGCTGACCTCGTAGTTGAGTCCCATAGACTATACAAACATTTGAACATTTTATAATTTACCAAGTTCAAATGTTTGTAAATCTATTGGACCAAACTGCATGGTCATCATCCCATAGCTTACAAACTACTTAAACTAAGGTAAACTAACCTAAGGACAACGCACACACACCCAAGGGAGGACTCGAACGGTCGACGGCGAGCAACCGTGCGCTCCGCAGCGAGGCGCCTTAGACCGATCGGCTACTCCACTGCGGCTAATTTAACAACCACAAGTGAACGTGAAAATGGGTCGCCAACGTGATGCCGCCACTGAGAATGCGTGCTGCTGTCACTGTGAGCGGGCCGGCCGAGCGGTCTGCGGCGTGCCAGTCACGGTCTGCACGGCCGCTGCGGTCGGAGGTTCGAATCCCCCTTCGGGCATGGATGTTTGTGCCGTCTTTAGTATAAGCTAGTTCATAAGTAGTTTGTAAGTTTAGGGACTGATGACCCCGTAGTTAAGTCCCATAAGCTCGACAAACATTTGAACTGTGAGCGGTTTTAATGCCGCCGCGAGCAGCTTTGACGCTGCCGCTATTGTTACCACTACGCTGAAGTTACAAGCCGATTGTTTCTAAGCGGCGCCCCGCTGCTAAGCAGGTCATAGGCGCCAACGAGTGGAACCTTATGAACAACAATAGTGTTATTTTAGTACAATTTTTACACAAAGTCCCATGTTGATTAAACTATGAAGACATTTCACTTTGGCTAGTAACACAGAAGCTGCATAATTATTTTACGAGCTGATTATATACACTCTATTTTCTCCAAGTTGCTCCTGTGCCACATTCAAATTAATGTGAGCCTACAAGCCTACACATTTCATTTTTCTGCAGTTGTTTTCGTAGTATAATTGGTTAGATTATGAAAAGACTAAAAATAAAGCATTAATAAATTCAATATGCTCTATTTTTAAAATATTAGCTCCCCCTCCTCCACGAAACAAATCATGGCTGCTCCATTGGGTGGAAATTGTTAACAGAAAGGCGTTATTTGTTACGGCAGATTTATTTGAGACATTTCTTTGACCAACTTTCTCTCCCGAATGGGAACATATTTTTTTAGCACCGACTTACATAGGAAGACATGATTATTGCAATAAAATAAGAGAAATCAGATCGCAAACGGAAAGATTTAGGTGTTCCTTTTTCCCGCGAGTTATTAGAGAATGGAACTGTAGAGAAATATCATAAAAGCGTTCGATGAACCCTCTGCCGTTCACTTCAGTGTGACTTGCAGAGCATTTATGTAGATGTAGAAAATAAATAATAAAAGTGATCTGTCGCAAGACTGTCCCATGTCACTAACATTATTCAAAATCTATATAGATATTTGTCTTAGAACATGGTCACGGAAGTGCAATAGTATGGGGTAGAAATTACAGATGGAGTTTATCTACATCATTTATTATTTGCTGATTAACAAGTTGTCATAGCACAAGACGGGGAGGATGCAAACTATATGTGTAATCAACTAGCAATAGCATACAAAAATTGGGGTCTGAAGATTAATTATCACAAAACAGAATACTTGACTAATGATCCACATGAACTATACATAGAGGGAAAGAAAAAAAAAATAAAAAAAAAATAACACTTTCTTTTATTTGGGGTCCATTTTAGAAATTGAGGGGAAATCTGACTCAGAAATTAATAAAAGAATTAGCAGTGGACGAACGGTCATTGGAATGCTCAACTCAGTCCTATGGAGGAGAAATGTAATGAACAGAACAAAAAAAATCATATATAAATCTATATTTGAGAGTGTAGTTCTGTACGGAGCGGAAACCTGGACCATTAACCTGAAGCACACTCAGAAACTACAAGGCTTAGAGATGGATTTCTGGAGAAGATCGACCAGAATTTCCATCAAAGAAAAAAGAAGACACTCGGAAGTAATAAAGAGGATGGAAATAAAAGAAAGAATAGGTGAAGTGATGGTTAGAAAGAAATTACGGTGGTACGAGCATGTACGATGAATGGAGGACACCAGAATACCAAAACTGGTAATGGAGTGGCAACCTGAGGGGAGAAGAAGAAGAGGACGACCTGTGACCACCTGGATCCAAAATGTAAAGCTCACAATGAGAAGAGTGTGCGCAGAACAAGAGGACACACAAAATTGAGACACCTGGAGGAATATACTGAATAATAAGTGTAGAACCTTATGTACTAGGTGTACTCATTTCTGGGCGAATTGTTATGTTCGACGTAAACCTCTGTAATGAGGAAAATCTCAATAAAGACGAGGCGCGTCCAGAAAGTAAGTTCCGTTTCAATTTATCTCCACTGCAGCGCTGCGACTGCAGTTCCGAACATGTACTGTAGACGATGTGTATCAAGGAGAAGAACGTGCGCCATTTGGCGATCGGTGCCAGTTACGTACGCTTTGTTGTGCTTGTCTGAAATATCGGCGTTGATTGAATATGCCGCCGCTTGTGAAATCAGGTGATTCGTTTTCTGAATGCGAGGAAAGTGAAACCAAGTGAAATTTATCGGCAAATTTGCGATGTTTATGGACCGAATGCGATGAGTGATTCGATGGTGAGAAGATGGCTCCGACAGTTCAATGGCAGGCGTAGTGATGTGTGCACGATGAAGAAAGAAGTGGGCGTCCACCTTTGGTTACAGAAGAACTGGTTCACGCGATTGATGACAAGATCCAGGACATCTCAAGTCTTTCCTTGGCGGTCATCACTTCACCAATGACGAAGAGCTGAAATAAATTGTTTCCAAATGGTTGAAGACACAGGCGGCAGATTTCTATGAAGAAGGTATACAAACCCTGGAGCCACGCTATGACAAATGCCTGAAAAATTTCGGCAGTTATGTGGAAAAGTAGTTTAAGAGTTGTAGAATTTTGTGCAATAAAAATTTCTTCTGTATTTGTGTACAATTTCATTTTACTACCAAACGGAACTTACTTTCTGGACGCGTCTCGTATAAACCTTATACCTTAAGGGTTGGTGTTTAATATGTGAACCTCGAAACAAGAATCTTTGGTCAAACCTTAAATAATACAGCCAAGATATAAAACAATAAATCTCCCCCAAAAAATAGGCCTCAGACTTCCAGAAAATTTAACCTTAATACATGCCACTACTTCGCGTCATTTTCCATGGCCTTCAGACATCACTTCGTTAGTAACAGCATCTTGTTCGCTAACCACGAGTTGCGAATAGATGTACACAGCGTGAGAGCAAAACATAACACTTCAACAACTTGATCTGCAGGTGGCGGGATTGAGCCATCACTCTGTTCAACAACGGCGACGAGACAATTAAATTACATCGCTACCAACCGCGACCGTTGACCAAGCAGAAGAATTCCACATCAGGCTAAACGCACAGTTAAATTGCCAAACTTACAATAGCACTGTCTCACCGTAGCATAAAAATGCCGATTACGCTGTCATGGAAGACGCGTTGATAGCTAGTTCAAAACAATATGTGCATCGCACACCGACGGAGTCATCGCCACAGCCTTTGGAACATCTACATCAACATCTACATAGATACTCTGCAAATCACATTTAAGTGCCTGGCAGAGGGTTCATTCACTACTTTCATAACTTTTCTCTACCGTTCCATTCTCTAATAGCGCGCCGAAAGAAAGGACAACTAAATCGTTACTTTTTCGATCTGATTTCTCTTCTTTTGTTGGGATGGTCATGTCTCCCTAAGTAGGTGGGTGCTAGCAAAATATGTTCACATTCAGAACTAAAAGTCGGTGATTGAAACTTCGCAAACAGATCACGCCGCAATGAATAACGTCTTTCTTTTAATGATTTCCACCCCAATTCGTGCAACATTTCCGTGACGCTTCCCCCCCCCCCCCCCGTAACGTGATAGAACAAAACGAGCTGCTCTTCTCTGAACCTTCTCAATGTCTTCCGTCAATCCCACCTGGTGAGGGTCCCACAAGGAGCAACAGTACTCCAGGAGAGGACGCACAAATGTGATAGAACAAAACGAGCTGCTCTTCTCTGAACCTTCTCAATGTCTTCCGTCAATCCCACCTGGTGAGGGTCCCACAAGGAGCAACAGTACTCCAGGAGAGGACGCACAAATGTGATGTAGGCAGTATCTTTGGTGGAGCTGGTGCATCTTCGAAGCGTTCTGCCGATGAAACGTAACCATTGGTTCGCCTACCCCACAATATTTTTACGTGTTCTCTTCAGTCAAAGTTATTCGCAATTGTAACTCCTAGGTATTTAGTAGAATCTACGACCTTAAGGTTTGACTGATTTATCGCGTAATTGAAGTTCAGCGGATTTCTTTTAGCGGTCATGTGTATTACTTCACACTTTCCTTTATTTAGTGTCAATTTCCAATATTCACACCATGTAACAATTTTGTCTAAATCGCTTTGCGGTTGCTTTTGATCCTCTGTTGTCTTCACTAACCGATAAATGACAGCATCATCCGCGAACAGTCTAAGGGAGCTATTCAGATTGTCTCCTAAATCGTTTATAAACACGAGGAAGAGTAGGGGACGTATAACGCTTCCCTGTGGAACGCCAGATATCATTTCTGTTTTACTCTATGACTTACCGTCAATTACAACGAACTGTGTCGTTTCGGATAGGAAATAGTGATCCAATCGCACAATTCGGGAGATATTCTATAAGCACGTAATTTCATTAAAAGCCGCTTGTGGGGTGCAGTGTCAAGGCAGCTCGGCCAGTCGTTCCATTGCTCGGTATGGCTGCAACTAACACGTCGAACAGCGCAGCCGATACTGACTACTTCCAGACAGGGACGTAACGGCGACATCCAGTTTACTCCCCATACCGCGCGCATCGTCCCTCTCGTCTCCAGCACACACCTCCTAGCCACGGCCTCCAGAGACCCTTCCACTTGTCTCACTAGGCTCTCTGCCAAAGATAATGAGTCGATCGAAACTCGCCGATCGCTAATGGAGATCATCGATCCGGCTCAGATTCATAGCCTGGTTACTGGCGGAAATAAAGCTGTGAGCTCGGTCTGTGAGGCGTGCCAGGGTAGCACAGCCGGTGGAACGCTTGCCCTGAAGTGCAAAGGTCCTGAGTTCCAATTCCGGCCAGGCACACAATCTGCCAGAAAAATATTCGTGTGCGGCCGTCACGGTGGTGCACCTTGGCTGGCCGGCTGTGGAGTTTATTGAAAAACAGGCAGTAGGTGGAAAAGCGCCCTCTTCCCCGGCGCAGCTAATGAGGGGCGCGTTTAGCTGCTTCCGGCGACAAAGCGAGGGCCATCCGGCGTGGCGCAGTGGTCGCGTGCGCCTATCACTGATAAGCAAACAGCGGCGGCGGCGGCCGGATAATTGAGTGTAAATCATTGGGCGCGCGCAAACACGGGGCAGCCGGCCGGCCTTTATTGATTCAATTAATTACCTCGCACCCTCCTGGCCACACACTCGTTAAGTTCCGCCACGCGGAGCGCAAACAGGCGCTCCCCCACACGCGCTGCCCCCAGCGCACGAGCGCCCTCTGCCGCTTCCGTTGCTAAACTCGTTTGCTCCGCACCAACAACGAAAATGCCCGCATATGGCTGCAGACACTGGTCGTGCTGGTAGCGCTCCCAGCAAGGGGGTGTCACTGAAGAAAAGTTTTAACTACGAGGGTGGCTAGAATTGAAACCTTATCCCTTTTGTTGTGATGGGAAGTACACAGTTCAATAGCACAACACAAATATACAGTAAAGAGCCAAAGTAACGAGTACCCATCTAATACGGTGTACGATACCCGCGATAAATGTCGGGATGACTTCACCACCTCTCCTTTATCTCATCTATTCCGCTGATGTGCCCAAACCCCAACCTCCCGTCTAAAAGGTAAAGCAGTCAACAATCCTAAGACTGGTTTGAACACCACAGTGCTTTACTAGGCATGGTCCTGTTTGGAGGTGGTATGCCATTGCCTTCCTCCGACCTTCGAACTGACTTACCCAGCCAGTTATAGGGGGACCTACAGTTTAACGTGGGTTCCGAACCACGGTGCTACTCGGTATTTTTCACATGAGCAATGCTGCCAGAGGTGAAAGAAGTGGAAAGAAGTGGAAAATCCTAGGACCTAGCGGGGATCGAACCCGCGACCTTTGGGTTTGTAGTCTGGCACTCTACCACTGTGCAACCGAGGCGCACTTAAAAAAATGTGAGGTTCCACCGAGATTCTCCTCCAATATGCTGACGACACCGCCTTCCTAGCCCTCGCCCCCCCCTCCCCCCTTGCCCGTTCCCAGTTTTTGCACCAGTCCCACCTCACCGAGTTCGCCTCATGGTTTAACAAATGGCTCCTTTCCGTCAACCCTGAAAAGTCGCAGGCAATCATTATAGGTGATCCAACCTGTTCCTTACGCCTCCCTGACTTCTACCTTATCCTCCACAACTGTCGCATCCGCCACACCCCCCTCTGTAATATCTCGGCCTGACCCTCGATCTCCGGCCGCGGTGGCCGAGGGGACTGTGGTGCTCCAGTCACGGTCTGCACGGCCACTGCGGTCGGGGTTAGAATCCCCCCTCGGGCATGGATATTTGTGCCGTACTTAGCTAGTTCATAAGTAGTTTGTAAGCTTAGGGACTGATGACCCCGTAGTTAAGTCCCATAAGTTCTACAAACATTTGAACATTTAACCCTCGATCGCTCCCTCTCCTGGACTGCACACCTCCGCACTGTCTGCCAGAAAGCCCTCTCCCGCCTCAAACCCCTTGCCAGCCGGACGTGGGGTCTCAGCCCCTCCACCATCCTCTAACCTGATAGCAAAAGAATACAATACTTAGCCAGGATATACAGCGTCATAATATTCCAGCGCGTAAAAATATCGAAATTTACGCAACCATTATCTGAGAATGGAAGCATATGTATCTTATGTACTTATATTTGTAATGCATGCTATTTGTTGTAATATTTTCAGTTCTACAGACACAATTTAAATTTCTTACATAACTTTATTCAGACCCTAACGCGTTAATTTGCTGGTTACATAATCTTTCTCCGTACTCGTTCAAATGTTCAAGCGTGGTCATCAGTCCGTAGCGTACAAACTACTTAAACCTAGGTAAACTAACCTAAGGACAACATCCATGCCCCAGGTAGGACTCGAACCTCCACGGCGAGCAACCGCGTGCTCCGCAGCGAGACGCTTTAGACCGCTCGGCTACTCAACCGCGGCCTCCGTACTAGAACACGTGTGCGTACGTGTGTGTTTGTTAGTTTTTGATAAATGAACTGGATGTACCTATAACAAAGCGGATATGTTGCATAATACCAAGTGATATGAATAGCAAGTGGTGTAATCTAATCACTTGTGCTCGCACAGCACATTCACACAAGTTACGACATTAAACGCTGGGAAAATTACAGAGTTCGCTGTAACTGGGTATTCCCACTGCTGAATTTATGATTTACAAACTAGTACCTCCAGTTAACTGATTTGCCCTTTAAAGTAGATATAGATTTCATCATTTATCCATTTCCATTCTCTCTCTGTTATTATTTAGAGATTACTAAATAGTTTGGTAATCAGTTCTCTCTCTCTCTCTCTCTCTCTCTCTCTCTCTCTCTCTCTCTCTCTATCTCTCTCTCTCTCTTTCTCTCCCTCACACACACACACACGCACGCTCTCTCTCTCTCTCACACACACGCACACACACGCACACTCACCGTGTAGATACATGACGGCCACACGGAAGTAGCCACATGGTCTAATGCATCATGTTACAGACTAGGCGGAGTTTCGAGACCTCCCTCGGGCATGGGTGTGTATGTTGTCCTTAGTGTAAGTTAGTTGAAGTAGTTTGTAAGTCTAGGGACTGATGATCAATGCAGTTTGGTCCAATAGATTTACAAACATTTGTATTTGAAATAGTTCTTGGATTCAGTTAGGTACAGTAATGTATTGATGCATACCCATGAATTCGATTTGCCAGTTGAAATCATCTGTGATTACGAGAGGAGTAGTACGTACGTGCAGAAACTGCAGATTCTTCCAAGCAACCAAATTTTACTTAACCCCAATCTATATCATTTCATTTATTTGTTGTTGTGGTCTTCAGTCCACTGACTGGTTTGATGCACCTCGCCACGCTACCCTGTCCTTCGAAAGCCTCTTCATCTCCGATTAAGAACGGCAACCTACAACCTATTGAATCTGCATTCGTCCCTCGGTCTTCCTCTACGATTTACTCTCCACATACTTCCTTCGAATGCTAAGTTGACGATTCCTTGGTGTCTAAGAATGTGTCCCAGCAACCTATTCCTTCTTTTATTGAGGATATACCAAAATCTCCTTTCCTCATCAATTCTGTTGAGCACCTCCACATTCGTTACGTGATATACTTACCTAATATTCATCTTTATTCTGTATCATCACATTTCAAAAGCTTCTGTTTTACATGAACTCCATATCGTTCACGTTTCACTCCCATACAGAAACTACACTACAAAAAACCGCTTGCAGAAAGGACTTACTAACATTTAAATTTAATATTGGATGTCAGCAAATTTCCCTTCTATAGCAACGCTTTTCTTCCCATTTGCCGTTCTACATTTTATATCTTGTTCATTTCGGCTATCAGAAGTTATTTTTCTACCCAAACCCATCTACGACCTTTATTGTCTCGTTGCCTAATCCCAATCCTTCATAATCACTTGATTTTCGTACATTACATTCCACGACCCTTGTTTTACAGTTGTTAAGAGTTCCAGATCCTTTGATGTCTAAGATTGACTTAATATGTGGCCGGCAAAACCGCCACGTATTTATTTCTTCTCCCTAAACCCAAATGTTCAAATGTTTGTAAATCTATCGGACCAAACTGCGTGGTCACCAGTCCGTAGCTTACAAACTACTTAAACCTAGGTAAACTAACCTAAGGACAACACACACACACCCATGCCCCAGGGAGGACTCGAACCTCCACAGCGAGCAACCGCGCGCTCCGCAGCGAGACACTTTAGACCGCTCGGCTACTCCACCGCTGCCTAAACTTTAAGTTCAGATGTTCAGATGTTTGTAGAGTTTATGGGACTTAACTACGGGGCCATCAGTCGCTAAACTTACAAACTACTTATGAACTAGCAAATACTAAGGACGGCACAGATAACCATGCCCGAACCCCAGACCGTAGTGGCCGTGCAGACCGTGACTGGCGCGCCGCAGTCCCCTCGTCCACCACGGCCGGCAAACTTTAAGTTCCTCTCCAAATTTCTCCTTGCATTCCTTAACAGCTTTCTCAATGTACAATGAACATCGGGAAAAGACTACAACTCTGTCTTACCCACTTCCAAATCGCTACGTCACTTTCATGGCCTTCGAGTCTAATAACTGCTGTTTGGTTTTTGTGCAAGTTGAATATAACTCCTCGCTCCCTACATTTTAACCCTGTTACCTTCATAAATTGAAAGAGTTTATGTCAATCAATATAGTCAAAAGCTTTCTGTAGATCTATAAATGCTTAACACGTAGGTTTGCCTTTCCCTAACCCATCTTCTACGATACGTCGTAATGTGAGTATTGTCTCCCGCTTGCTACATTTCTCCTAGATCTCAACTGATCTTCCCCAAGGACGGAAACCACCAGTTTTTCTATTAGTCTGTAAATAATTCGTGTTAGCGTTTTGCAACCACGACTTATTAAACTGAGAGTTATGTAATTTTCTCACCTGACTGCACTTGCTTCCTTTGGAATTGGAATTACTATGTTCTTCTTGAAATCTTTCCCTTCTTTGCCTAGCACAGGTTTTCCATCTGAGTTCTTGATATACATACAGCTGCTTTTCTTATCTCCAAACGTCTCTTTTATTTTCCATTAGGTGGATTTATCTTATACCTAGTTATACCATCTTCTACGGTCTTGCATTTGTCTTCCAGCCACTCCTGCTTTTCCAGTTTGACCTTCCTATTAGTCTCATTTTTTCAAGTCTGTACTCCATTTTTCCTGCTTCAAATGCTGCATTTTTATATTTTCTCTTTTCGTCATGTAAGTTCAGTATCTGCTGTGTTATTCAGGGATTTCTATTAGGCCTCGTCGTTCTACATACATGATCCTCTGCGGCCTTCACTATTCTATCTCTTAGATCTACCCATTCTTCTTCTACTGTAGTACTTCCCCCGGTTTAAGTCAATCCTTGCCTAATGCTCCCTCTGAAACTCTCAACCACCTCTGGTTCCATTAACTTGTCCAGGTTCCGTCTATTAAATTTTCTGTGTTTAATTACCAATAAATTATGGTCAGCGTATATATCTTCCCCTGGTACCTTCCAGTGTCTCCTGGTCTTACGTATACAACCTTCTCTCATGATGATTAAGCTAAGTGTTTGTGGTTTTTTTTATTGTACTCTGCACAAAATTCTACCAGGCGATCTCCTCCTTCGTTCCTTTTCCGCAGTCCATATTCACCTACTCCATTTCCTCTTCCTCCCTTTCCTACTGCCGAGTTCCAGTCCGCCATCATAAGTTTTCTTCTCCTTTAACGGTCCGAATAATTTATTTCATCTCCTCTTACATTTATTAGATTACCTCATCATCGGCAGATCTAGTTGGCATATAAACTTGTATTACTGTTCTTGGTGTTGAATTTGTGTCTATCTTCGCTACGATAATTCATTCACTTTGTTGTTCATAGTAACTTACCCGCATTCCTATTTTCTTTTTCATTATCAGAAATACTCCTGCGTTATCAGCAACTGATTTTGTTTTTATAACCCTGTACTCAACCTTCCAGAAATCCTGTTGAGCCTGCCTCTGAACGTCACTAGTTCTCAACCATACCATATCTAAATTTAACCTATCCATTTTTCTTTACAAATTCTCTAACGTTTTAACCCGATTAAGGGATAGAACATTCTATTCTCCGTTCCGTAGAACGCCTGTTTTGATTTTCTTGGTGACGACATCCTCCCAAGTAGTCCTCGCTCGGAGATCCGAATGGGAGACTATTTTACTTCCGTAATATTTTACCCGATAAGATGCCATCAACGTATATTCATACAGTAGAGCTACGGGAAGAGTAACAACTTTTGCCTTGCTTTCAGCCGTCGGCAGTAACTGTATGGCAAAGCTATGTAAGCTGATGTTACAAGGCCAGCTCACTCTATCATCCACTGTTGCCCCTGTAACTGCTGAAAATGCTGCTGGCCTCTTCAGGAAGCATTCTTTTGCTGGCCTTTCCAAAGATACCCCTACACTATGGATACACCTACGGCACGGCTATCTGTATTGTTGCGGCACGCAAGTCAACCCACTTCGGCAATGTCTGTGGTTCATGAGGGTGGACCATTCATTTATGGGTGATGTTTGTTTTTAAGTCGTAAAATTAGTTTTGAAGACTGAATTTAATACATGGATTGTGCGAGAGATGAAATAATGAAGACGCTGAGGATCAAAGTGTGGAAAGACAAGAAATCCTTGGTAGGTAATGAACATAAATGATGAAAGGATAAAGTATAAAAATGCTCCAAATGGGAAATCAGTACTAAGCAAGATCGGGAATGCTGGAAGACGGGAGCAGTTTATAGGGGAACCATGCAAGGTCAATGAAGCCAGTATTGTAAAAAGCGAACAGGATGTAGATGAAATGTGAGACAAGATACTGCGAGTACATTACAGAGCACTGGAAGATCTAATTCGAAAGAAGGCGCTTAGAGTAGATGCTGTTCCGTCTAAACTGTCGGCATCCTAGATGACATTACCATTTCTACTAATGTGATGTATGAAACAGGTTAAATCCCTTCAAATGTTCAAATGTTTGTAAATCTATCGGACCAAACTGCGTGGTCGTTAGTCCGTAGCTTACAAACTACTTAAACCTAGGTAAACTAACCTAAGGACAAACACACACACCCATGCCCTAGGGAGGACTCGAACCTCCACGGCGAGCAACCGCGCGTTCCGCAGCGAGACGCTTTAGACCGCTCGGCTACTCCACCGCGGCTTAAATCCCTTCAAATTTCAAGAAGAATGTAATAATTCTAATTCCAAAGAAAGCAAGGGAAGACAGGTATGAAAATTACAAAAGTATCTGTTTAAAAAGTCATGGTTGGAAATACTAACACACTTTATTACAGCAAACTGAAAAAACTGCTGCAATCCGACGCGTGGAAGGTTTGGATTTAAGAGAAATGTAGGAACACGTGGGGCAATACTCAACATACAACTTATCATAGAAGATGGATTTTAGCATTTGCAAATTGGGAGGCAGCCTGTGATAATGTTGTTTGGAATACGCTCTTTAAAATTCTGAAGGTAGCAGGGGAAAATATAGAGAAAAGTTTTATACAACTTGTACCAAAACCAGATATAACTTACAATAGTGGGGAAGAAAATGAAAGGGACGCAGTAGTTGGGGAGGGACTATGAAAGGCTTGTAGCATTTCCCCAGTGTTATTCGTATGTATACTGATCTAGCTATGAACTAAAGCAACGACAAATATAGAGACGGAATTAAAGTTCATGGAGAAGAAATAATGATTTTGCGGCTTGGGGATGACATTGTAATTCTGTCGGAGACAGCAAATGATCTGGAAAAGCAGTAGAATGGAATGGACAGTGTTTCAGGGAGGAATGTAGAAGATGAACGTAAGAAAAACAAAATAAGGGTATTGAAATGCAGTCGAATAAAAACAATTTGTGCTGAGGGAACTAGATTAGAAAAAGAGACTAAAGTTAGTAGATGATTTTGGTTATTTTTGCAGTAAATTAGCTTATGGTGTGCAGTATAGGGGAGCTATGAGACTCAAAATGACATATTTTCCAATAAAAGAAATCTGTTAACATCTAATTATAATTTTAGTGTTAGGATGTCTTTTCTGAAGGCATTTGACTGAAATATATTTTTGTACGGGAGTGAAACATGTACGATATACAGGTCAGGGGATAGAAGCTTTTGAAATTTGGTGCTATCAAAGAATGTTGAAGATTAGATGGGTACATTGCTAATTAATGAAAAGGTACTGATTTGGCGGAAAATAAATTTCTTGTATAATATGAATAAAAGAAGGGTTCGATAGGTAGGACACATTTTGAGATATCTAGGAATCCTGAGGTAAGTATGCGGAGTAAAAACCAAAGAGGCAGACCAGGAGAATAATGCAGTAAGCAGGAACAAATCGATGTGGCTTTATCGCTGTTATTCAGAGGCTTACACAGGATAGAATAGAGTGCAGAGTTGCATCAAACCAGTTTTCGAACGAATACCACAACAACAAGAGCAGCGGCAACAAAAACGCTGTGTAACCTTCTTACAGAATTATCCACATATCTTGAGATCACGTTTTCACGTTCTGTAATGTACCGAAGAGTGTACAATTAACAATACAATTAATATCATTTGGAAGACAACTACTACTGCCTACCCTATACTTGCGCGTCCTATTCTTAACTATTGCTGCGCACTGTTGGATCCACACCTGGTAGGAGTGACAGACGATATAGAGAAAGTTCAGAGATAGGCTGCTCGTTTTGTATTATCGAGATTTAGGAGAAAAGAGAGGGAGTGTCACGGAAATTATGCACTAGTTACGGGGAAGGGGGGGGGAATCATTAAATGCAATGAGTTATTCGCTGCGACGAGATCTATTTGCGAAATTCCTTCCACCTACTTTCTCTTCCGAATGTGAACATGTTTCGTTAGCGCCAACCTGCATGATCATCATAATAAAATAAGAGAAATAATATCGAAAACGGTAAAGATTTAGGTGTTTCATTTACTCGCGAGCTATCAGAGAATGGAACTAAAGGGAGATATCATGCAAACGGTTCGAAGAACCCTCTGCCATGCACTTCAATGTGACTTGTAGAGTATTTTTGTAGATCTAGAGGAGTGAGACTAAAGGAAGTCAGAGTCAGAGAAATATGTGCCAGTAAAGACGATTAAGGATGGAAAAGATCCACCGTGGTATAATAATAATGTTAGAAAACTGCCGAGAAAGCAGAGACTGTTGCACTCTCGATTCAAAATAGAACACGCAAATAATGACAGGTAAAGTTAGTAGCGTCTATAAAAAGATCGATGTGCGAAGCATACAATAATTACCACAGCCATACCTTAGCAAAAGATCTTTCCGAGAACCCGAAAAAATTCTGGTCCTATGTAAAATCGATAAGCGGGTCAAAGCCCACTATCCAGTCACTCGTTGATCATTCCGGGGCAGTAATAGAAGAAAGCAAACGGAAAGCTGAAGTTCTAAATTTAACCTTTAAGAAATCTTTCACGTAGGAGGACCGCACAAATGTACCATCATTTGATCAACGTACTAATTCCGAAGTGGAGGACATAATACTACGTTTTTTCCGGTGTAGAGAAGCAGCTGAGAGAGCTATATACGAAAAAGTCTGCTGGTCCGGATGGAATACCAGTTCGGTTTTACAAAGAGCATTCTGCGGCATTGGCCCCCTACTTAGCTTGCATTTATCGCGAATCTTTAATTCAGCGCCAAGTTCCTAGTAATTGGAAAAAAGCGCAGGTGACTCCCTTTTATAGGAAAGGAAAGAGAACTGACCCACACAATTAAAGCCCAATATCGTTGACATCAGTTTCCTGTAGAATTTTGGAGCATATTCTCAGTTCGAATATAGTAAATTTCCTTGAAACGGAAAAGTTTCTTTCTATGAATCAGCACGGGTTTAGGAAACATCATGTGAAACTTAGCTTGCCCTTTTCTCACATGACATCTTGCGAGCCATGGATGAAGGGCAACAGGCGGGTTGTGTTTTTCTCGACTTCAAAAAGGCGTTTGACGCAGTTCCACATTACAGACTGTTAACGAAGATGCGATCTTATGGAATAGGTTCACAGATTTGTGACTAGCTGTAACACTTCGTAAGTAATAAAACGCAGTACGTTGATCTCGACGGCGAGTGTTCATCAGAGACGAGTGTATCGTTAGGCGTGTCCCAGGGGAGTGTGATAGGACCGGTATTATTTTCTATCTATATAAATGATCTGATGGACAGAATAAGTTGTAATTTGCGGCTGTTTGCTGATGATGCTGTGGTGTATGGGAGGGTGTCATCTTTAACTGACTGTAATAGCATACACGATGACTTAGACAAAATTTCTAGTTGGGGTGAAGAATGGCAGCTAGCTCTAAATGTAGAAAAATGTAAGGTGATGCGCATGAGTAGGAAAAACAATCCCATAATGTTCGAATACAGCATTAGTAGTGAGCTTCTTGATGCTGTCGCGCCGTTCATATATTTAGGCGTAACATTGCAGAGCGATATGAAATGGAACGAATATGTAAGGACAGTTGTAAGGCGGACAGTCGATTTCGGTTTATTGGGAGAATTTTGGGAAGATGTACTTCATCTGTAAAGGAGACCGCGTATAACACGCTTGTACGACCACGTCTTGAGTATTGCTCAAGTGTTTGGGACCCATAGCAGATCGGTTTAAAGGAAGACATGGAAGCGGTTCAGAGACGAGCAGCTAGGTTTGTTACTAGTAGGTTCGAGCAATGCGCAAGTGTCACGGAAATGCTCCGGCAACTCAATTGGGGATTGCTGGAGGAAAGTCGACGTTCTTTTCGTGAATTTCTGTTGAGGAAATTTAGAAGGCCGGAATTTGCAACTGAGTGTAGTACGATCTTGCTGCCGCCTACTTATATTTCGCGTGGTGTTCAGAAAGACAAGATAAGAGAAATTAGGACACGTACAGAGGTATATAGGCATTCTTTTTCTCCTCGTTCTATTTGGGAGTGGAATAGGAAAAGAAATGTCTGGTAGAGGTACAGTGTACCCTCCGCCACGCACCTAACGGTAGATTGCGGAGTATGTATGTAGATGCAGATGTACATTTCTAATATACACAAAAATTATTAATGATATTAATAATGAATAAATCAGAGGCCTCAGCGAACAATAAGTACCACGACTATGACATTTCCGTTTACACCACATCACATTGAATTGTTCAGTGGCTCGTTAGACGGAGCACGAAATGCCCCAATCAGTACTGACAGGAGCACTCAACTCAGAGTTATTTGCATTGGTTATCAGTTAAAATGTAAAATAAAGAAAAATTACTGCTGCGCCCTCCAGAGGTTCGAGTGCTCCCTCGGGTATGTGTGTGTGTGTGTGTGTGTGTGTGTGTGTGTGTATTTTCTTCTTAGTGGAAGTTAGTTTAAATAGTTTAAGTCGAGGGATTGATAGCGACAGCAGTTTGATCCAGAAGGTATACAAACATTTATTATTATTATTTTAGAGAAATAACGCATACTAATTCCAAATTGTCAGAAGTTGTAAAAGAGGATCACAATGTCTTCACAGACCTCTATGTGTACATACACATATAGACAAAAATACCTAAACTGGCCAAACCACGTGCAGTATCATTGATATCTACGAAGTCAGCATTTTGCCCTCGCCGGCAAAGGCGTGTGCCCAACTACTCGATTACGGATAAAACAGTCATAAGATACAGAAATAAACAGATATAACTATGCCCCCTTTTGAGTTTTGACGTATGATCAATATGTCTCTCGTATTTGGCTGCAATTTTCCATTGACGACTGAAATAATATGGCGGCGTGAGGCTTCAAATGTTCGTATAGCTTATGGGACTTAACTACGGGATCATCAGTCCCTAAACGTACAAACTACTTACGAACTAGCTAAGACTAAGGACGGCACAAATATCCATGACCGAGGGGGGATTCGAACCCCTGACCGTAGTGGCCGTGCTGACCGTGACTGGCGCCGTGAGGCTTCAACAATAACTATTACTTTCCGGTTAATGTATGTCTGTGATACATACTACGCAAGCCATCGGTTAATGTATGGTCGGAACTACCATGTACCATCAGTAATTTCCTCCCCTATTCCACTAACAAATAGAAAGACCGGTAAATGAATGCCTATATGCGACTGCACAAGCCGAAATTCCTCTGACCATCGTGATCCTTACGATGAATGTATATTGGTGACTACTTCATCAGCCTCTGCATCATTTCTTGCATCTGTTCATCTCTTATGGGGCTTGTAGGAATGTATAACGTCTGGCAGAAATTGTATGTGGGACAAAATTAGTCCTGCAGAATCATGGTAAGTTTGAATAGTGGATTAGTAGAAAAGAAGGTATTACTTGCAGTAAAGAAATTCTCTGTTAGAAATTGAACGAGCAGTTACAAACTAAAAAAAAAAAAATTTGTCCGTCTGTTCCACTTATTATTTATTCTCAATTTTTTAGCATATTCTCTCACTATTAAGGATGTCAGAGAGGCTTTAACTGCCTATTGCGGGCATTGAATGAAATTCAATGAGGCGGTTGAAAATATGTATCTAGGCCAGCGATCGAACCCCTGTCCACTAAGCCACATGGACACGATGGATATCCCAGAAGACCTAGGAAAGCGGCGACGGAGAGGCCGAGCGCATTGAGGCGTTATGCTGCGATACGCGAGGCCGTTCCCCGTCGGGGTTTCGAATCCTCCCCTCGGGCATGGATCTTTGCGCCGTCTTTAGTACAAGCTAGTTCATAAGTAGTTTGTAAGGACTGAAGGACTGATGACGTCGTAGTTAAGTACCATAAGCTCTACAAACATTTGAACTTTAAAAAAAAAAAAAAAAAAAAAACTAGGATAGCACACTACGAGACACACAAATTCTCAGTTTCTATCCTACACTACTATCGTTGTGTCATTTACTCATTATTCCATTATACTCGTTTATTCTCGGCCTCAATTAGTTGACTCCAGTAAAGAGATCGAGGGTCGTGTTCAACAACACTGAAATGTAAGGATCATTTTGCCCGTCGTTGCTCTATATATATAAAGTGTGTGTATGTGTATTTACTAAGTGTGCAGCGTCATGCCCGAAAGAACAGTCACCATATATATGAATTTTATTTTACGATTTTTTTCTAGATACTTCTAGCTTTGCAGCGCAAAGTGAAAGTTTCTTTTTCTTTTGCTCTTTGGTACAGAGAGACACATTCGGATCCAGTTCGGCGCACTCGTACGTTTCCGTCGATGAGAGCGCTTTTGTCCGCGAAGCATCAATCCCGGGGTTTGCCGAAGGCAACTTCGGAATCCTGGATCATAAAGGCGTCAGCTTTTTTAATCTCCGCCAAAGAGAATATGAGAAACGATGTCTCAATAGCGGGAATTAAGACTGTGCTGCGCGCTGATGGCTCTAGAGAGAAACTTCCTCGGCCTGCGGTCCAGACAAGATCGACTTCTTTACAGACGTAGCAATTTCAGCAGAGTTTCAACAGACATCAAAGGAGAAACCTCAGGCTCCAGTAATGAATCAGCCGCGAGAAAAGTTGAAACGATCTTCGGAAAGCGACTGCGTGGCAGCATCTGCAAGAGTAGAACCCCATACAGACGACTGTGGGAGTTCACTGGATGATATATATTTTCCCAGCGTCTGAAAATATCATCAAAAAGTTTTAATTTATGAGAAACAGACAAAAAAATGTGATAGTTTCACAAATAATACAAGCATATGAATCTGCTCGATATTGCCTTTTTACATTCGTACACGCACACTTTTCTAATGTGTGGGGTCAAAAACATTGTTTTTTGGAGGTAAAAAAGTGGATATAGTAAAGACAGGGAAACAAGTTTTACTGAGACGTATTGCGTAATGAATAAGTGCGCATTAAGGTAAATATTAATTCATTACAGTAGCTGACTAAACAATGCCTGGACATTATCTTGCTTGTAACGATCTAAAATCTCAGTTATTCACCGATAGTGGGCAGATTCGCAATATCTAAATCGCCAATAGGAAAGCACAAAATTAACTACTAGTGAGTAAATGAGAGATAAAAGAAATTAGCAGGTTGCTGAAATCAGTTTAACAGGACAACGCACAAATGATTATTTGTGTAGAAGTGTATATGTTCGACGACATTATTTACTTATACATGCGTGATATGTTCCGGAAACGAAAACAGAATTTCGTAAATCGTTTTTCGCTGTCGTGTTTACATCTTGGGACCTGAAGCAGATATTCTTAAATGTTGAAATGTTTGTAAATCTATCGGACCGAACTGCGTGGTCAACAGTCCGTAGCTTACAAACTACTTAAACTAAGGTAAACTAACCTAAGGACAACACACACACAGCCATGCTCCAGGGAGGACTCGAACCTCCGACGGCGAGCAACCTACCGCTCCACAGCGAGGTGCCCACAAATGTTTCTGTACTCTATACACCAACGCCCATGAACCACAGACATTATCGAAGTGAGGTGGCTTGCATGCCTCAAGATAAAATAGTTATCCCGTAGGTGCAACCACAGCGGAGGGGTATCTGTGAAGATGCCAAACGCGTGGTTGCTGAAGAGGGGCAGCAGCCATTTCAGTAGTTACAGCGGCAACAATCTAGATGATTGACTGAGCTGGCCTTGTAACATGAGCTAACATGGCTTTGCCATCCAGTTACTGCGAACGCCTGAAAGCAAGGGGAAACTAAAGTCGTGCACACTGTTTAAGCAGGAGTGGCTATAGAACAAATGCAAGTCCATAGATGGATGTATAACTAGGGGAAAGATAGATACCGCTTACAACAAAATAAAAGATGTTTTGAGACAAGAGAAGAAGCTATATGAATGTCTAAAGCTGATACGGAAAACCAATACTAAGCAAAGAAGGGAAATCTATACAAGACCAATGAAGGCAATGTTACGGAACTGGAAAATGAATTAGAAGAAGATGAGGTAGAAGATGCGATACTGCGAGAAGGATCTGACCGAGTACTGAAAGATTTGAGTTGAAACTATGCCCCTGAGTAGATGATATTCCGCCTGAACTGCTGGTATCGTTAGGAGAGCCGTAAATCCAACGAAATACCAAGGAGTAACAATTACGAACAACTTAAATTGAAAGGAACACATAGAAAATATTGTAGGGAAGGTGAACCAAAAGCTACGTTTCATTGGCAGAACACTTCGAAGATGCAGAAGTTCTAGTACAGAAACAGCCTACACGTTAGTTGTGCGTCTTATTTTGCGCATTGAATATAGTGGTATCCACACCAGGTGGGACTGACGTACGATTTAGAAAAATTTCAGAGAAGGGCAGCTCGTTTTGTATTATTGCGATATAGGAGAAAGTCACGGAAATGATGCCCAATTTGGGGTGGAAAAAATTAAAAGAATGGGGTCATTCGTTGCAGCGACATATATTTGCGAAATTTCTTTCACCAACTTTCTCTTCCGAATGCGAACATTTTTTGTTAGCACCCACCTACATAGGGAAACATAATCATCGTAATAAAATAAGAGAAATCAGATCGAAAACGGAAATTTTTATGTGTTTTTCCCCGCGAGCTAATAGAGAAAGCCCTTCATTGTAAGTTGCAGAGTAGGTAGATGTAGAGCGCGTCATGAAGAAATTGTTCCACCAGGTATGCAATATGTGTGAGACAGGGGAAATAGCCGGATACTTCAAGAAGAATTCCAGTTGAAAAGCAAATGCAGTCAAGTGTGAACATTACAGAACTGTCGGTTTAATAAGTCTTGGTTGCAAAATACTAACAAGAATTATTTACGGACGAATCGAAAGGAATTTGACCTTGGGGAAGATCAATTTGGATTTATGAGGAATTTAGGGTCAGGTAATACTCAATTTACGTCTTACTCAATGCTGTATCAACAGGGGGAGGGGGGGGGGGGGGCACGAGGGGCAGTAGCCCCCCACTTGAAACTTTGGAGGAGCAAGACACGGTTTCTGCCTCCCCCCCCCCCCCCAAGTAATTTTGATGGCAGCCATATTTGCCTTTAATTAAGCAGCTTGTAACAACTACTAAATTCCGTCTCCTTTCGTCCTATTTTTCAGACTCTGACTGCTAATAGGGGACAACAACTGTACTGATGGAGCGCTCAAGATAGCTATTACGCATAAATGAGACGTAAGCGCAATTTGATTTATGTTTATTTATCGCCAAGACGAAGTCAGTAAATAGGTCTTCTTGCCCCCCCCCCCACCCCCCACCCACCTCTAAAGAAATAGTTGGTACGCCACTGGACTTACCTTAGAAGATAGGTTAAGGAAAGACAAATCTATGTTTTAGCTAATTTACATTTGGAGACATTTGTCAAGTATTGATGTTTGTAACTATCAACAATCAGCATCAAAAGAGAACAACTTGTGCCACGCTACGAATGCTGCGCAAGAGCAATACACATTGTCGCGCCACAAGGTCAGTAGCGATGCAGGGTTGCCAAACATATTGATAAATTATCACGATATACAATAATTACAACGTGAATACGATAAACGATAGTATATTAGCTGATAATTGTAGAATCTAGGATAAGTTTTGTGAAGATTTCAAATTAAATTCTGCTTGTTGACCTGTTCGAATAATTCGCACTCTGTTCTGATCAGTCGCAGATAGGTAAGAAAGTAATAGAGAAAAGGCAGATGCAAGTACATATGTATAAAAGATAATCGCGGCGGAGTGGTCGGGCTTATTTAGACGCAATGCTCCGATGCTCGAGTCCGTTCCCTGTCGCAGGTTCCAATCCTCCCTCGGGCATGGATGTTTGTGTTGCCTTTAGTATAAGTTAGTTTGTAAGTAGTTTGTAAGTTTAGGGACTGATGACCCCGCAGTTAAGTCCCATAAGCTTAGCAAACATTTGAACATTTATAAAAGAGAACAAAAATATTGCACGCACTGTAAAGTAGCGGGCAATTAAAAGTTAAATAAATTATTCTAAGTCACTTACCTGTGGCAAAGAACGTTGAAGTAATTCATTTAATTCCCCCAGTACACAACGCTTGCTTAAACAAAGTGAACAATTCCAAGAGCTGTAGTGCATCGACATATGAAACAGAAATGTCGTGATAAACTACGCTTGCGTAAAGAATCTAAGAAACTGCAAGAACTGTCGCACTAAATTAAATTATTTGTGTATTTTTTGTCGTTAAATCGACATGTATAACCGAAACCCTGTGCTTTACATCTAAGTGTATAGCCGAAATCGTGTGATAAACTATGCTTGCATCAAAGAAGGTCTTTGGCTTGTATAAAGAATTCAAACAACTGAAAGAGCTGTCGTTCGTGTTACTTAAACAGATTGTCAATAGGTGGTACCTTCTACAGTGCTTTTATATCGGTCGCCCGGTATCAACTGAGATTGAAGAGTACAAATTTTTTCAAATTAAGTTTTTTTTTTTTAAATTTATTTTTTGTGAGAACAATAATTTTAAACTATCTGTGTCTTTTTCGTCATTTCGTCAACTTTGGAAATGATACCTCAATCATTGATTTCGGGTAAGTAATACGGGAGATATGACATACCCATAAAAAAGCACCGATGAGAAATTATATTTATGATGATGGTGGTGATGATAGCGCATTCATTAGAAGCAATTTCCTCTTTTCACGGTCCACTTCCCGCAACTGACCAACGTCTCATAACTGAATAGCCTATTCGTTCCCAGGAATTACCATTTACTTCCTAACAAAGATTGTATCACAACCAAAGTGGGTCGGCAAAGGGTTATTGCACGCTAGTCGTGTCAGAAGTGCCGTCATTTTCATGTATGCTTGCTGTATCGTCATACGTTCTGCATAATTGAAATTAGTGTATCTTCTATCTATAATAATAAATCTGTAAATGTAGGCCTGTCGCTGTTCACTTCAATCTTCAAAACTACTTTACGAATCTTCATGCGGTATTCATAGGAAACATTAGAAAAGTTTGGGTCAACATATATGCATGATTTTATCAAAATCGGATCACGGAAAATAAACGTAATATTGTGTTTTCAGTAACCGTCGTGTCCGTTTGTTCAACCATTAAAAACCTCTTATCTCCAAAACTACTTCAAGAATATGCATGGGGTTTCCACAGGCAGGAGCGTAACTCTGGACAACATATAAATTCGTTGCATAAAAATTCGATGACGAAAGAAAAAGAGTATCGTAATTTGAAATTTTTTATCTACGACCGTCATGTCTGTCTGTCTCTTTGAACACTTTCCAAAACTACTTCATGGGGTTTTTACACGTAACTTGAGTATATCGTGCGATTACATAAAGGCTTCAATAATTAAAATCGGATCAGAGATAATAAAGATATCATAATTTAATCATATTTTTAAAAGATATCGTGTATGTCTATTCGTTGAGGATAATCTCCAAAAGTACTACACAAACTTTCATGGGTTTCCACAGGTAAATTGAGAATAGTTCGGAAAGTAACCTAGGATTCATGTCATCAAAATCGGATCAGAGTAAGGAAAGATATCGTAATTTGTAGTTTCTGGTGTATGCTATGTTGCAGCGCAACATAGCAAAGATCCGATAGAGGCGCTGTTACTTACACAGTATAGCACATAACTAATAGATGGCGATGCTGCGTTTTTATTCTCATAACTAAGGTGTAATACACTGAAACAAGGGCTACGATTTTCCTTACGGCAGCGGTGTAGTGTATTGATGTTGGCAACGGCCGTTGAATCCGTTCTGAAAAATCAGTCACGAACAATTAGGGGAATAATTCTTTGTGTTGAGGATGAAATTAATTATTTATAATCATCCCCCTAAAGCGAATATTTCATTGCCAACGTTAATATACTAAACTGCTGCCACTGCAAATAAAATATAACCCAAGTACGACACAAAAAAAAGAAAAAAAATTATTTCCTTACTAGCTTGAGAGGCGCTTTCGTGTACCAAAGAAGTTTCAATCAAAGTTGTATAATTAAAACAAACTGTTATCCACATATAGTGACTAGTTCTAGATTTACTTTAATTTCTTCTCCGGCGTTTTATTCTGCGACGGAAGTGTAATCTATAATTTTTCAACGAATTTGTTACGATTTTGCAAAATGTTAATCCTAAATACATTTACGAAGCATAAAACGCAATGTCATTTTTATTGGCTGTATGAACGCCATTCCTGATTAGCTGCCCTCATCTGCCGTCATTCATCGCGTCATTGCCAACATCTACACGTCAAGCAGCAACTTGTACACGTAAACTGCATGTTAACCCGTTATTCAAAATTTTATGGAAAAAAATTTAAGAAATGAATTATCTTTTTTCTACTGAAAACTAGTATTGTGTATGTCATATAATCAGCATTATTGTTTTGGTTTTTTAAGATTTTCAGTATACAATAATTTAAGAGAGAAAATGATAATTTTTAAGTACAATGTCCCATAATTTTGTCTACCGCAGTTGGCAAGGGTCTAGCGTATTCTAGTGACTAATTCTTACCAGTTATCAACATTGCTCACAAGTAAGTAGGAATTAAATGTATTCATCGAAGTTAAATAAAGATATTTTGTGGGAAATATCGAAACAGCAAGGTATGAAAAGAGCATCGGACCATCCATACTTACATTTTGCATATTCAGTTTGTTGATCTAATAAAAATTTTGGCTTTAATAATTATGAGCAATCTTGGCTGTTTCCCATAATAAATTGATTCAACGGATGCCCCCCCCCCCCCCTCTCAGATACTGCAAACTGTTATGAAAAATTTTGTTACAATCTAGGAGATTATATATATTCTGTATTGCATTTTATTTCATTCTTCATTTCTGCAGTAGAGGGTAACATTTTACCCATGGCAGCGGTGGCGTAGTACGCTGAAGTTGGCAACAACCGCCGAATGCTACTCTTTGCTACTCGTGAAGCGAATATTTTGTGACGCACACAAGCATAATACGATGATGCCGTAAGTAAAAGTAATCAATCGAAGTAATATCAGTTTATCGCATAGACCTTATACAGATGTTTATCCCAGTTTCTTACGACTGTTTTATCCAGATACAAACAGCTGATACACGTTCTTTAAAGTGACAGTGATACTGTATGCAGTATTGCCAGTCTAGTAGTGTATGTCAGTTGATCTGCCTAGAGGTTTAAGTTGAGATCACAGGCAACGGGAGTGTGAGCAGCGTTTCGGTAGCACACAAAGGTTGGCAACACACCACAATCCGCGTATCCAGTGGGTGGAACGCCACATTATTGTGACTAATCACAGGCGAAAAGACGTTGAATGAGTTTATAGCACCGGAATCTGTTTTTGCGAGTGTCTTATAATGTCGCGACGTCATGGCGCAACAGTTGATTAAATGGATGGAATTAGGTAAACTGAATAAATTTCTTGGTTACAATTTCCGGTACAACCTCACCAATTTACGTTCACCAATCTACCTACCGAGCTACATGTTTAAAGACACAAATCATTTGAAATATTGATAATTTGCCTTATTTGTTAAGAAAGCATCATTATACCTTACAATACATACTGATCCAGTTACATTCACGAATCCACCTACCGAGCCCCATCTTTTAATTAAAAAAATACTAATAATTTGAAACGCTGATCATTTGTAATGGATATTACAATGTGCTGAAAATTTAATGCATCATACCTTTCGTTGGAGCTCGGCTGTTTCACCTGACGTACATAAGCTTACTGACTCGTGCAGATTCATCCCAGAATGCCGCCTAGTGACTGCTTTCAACAATGCTGTCACAGGACACGTAAGTATAAGTCACTAGAGAGCGTCGCTACCGATGGTCAGAACTTTTACCTTGCGTAGCTAAATTATCTATGTTTTCGGACATCGAGGTCTTTCTTTCGATATTTACCTTATATCGATATCTTTAAACTAAGTTAATGTCGATGTTAACATCGATGCTTTTGTAATATCGGTCATCCGTACATGTAAGGCAGCATGGGTCATCAGACCCTAAACTTACAAACTACTTATGAACTATCTAATACTAAGAACGGCACAAATATCCATGCCCGAGGGTGGATTCGAACCCCCGACCGTAGTGGACGCAACACAGATTAAAACTTTACTTCGTACATCTGCTAAACCAGTGTTTCCGTACGTTTCTGAAGGCGCGACCCCCTTCCAACTAAAAATATTTTGGCGACCCACCCCCTCCCCGAAACATAACACAACTATGTGGGTAATTTCAGAAACAACGAATTTAAGTTCTTCTATTGATACAACTTTCTAGCAAAAAGAAAAAAAAAGTACATTACAGGATAAATTTTAGTCCTTTTTTTTAATGGAACACATCTCATTATTACATGAATTCCGACAGTAAAACATACGTTGCATAACGAAGTTTCGCACTGCAGGTAAAGCTCGGGACTGAATTATGCTCGTTGAGGAAGGTCCCACTGTATAGTCAGTTCGTAAACAATTGATTTTCGCAAAATTACTTAACAGTTTTCTGGCCTTTCGCTTATCCGTTGTTAAGACGGTGTACTTGTCATAAAGCAATGTTTGTTCTATTCAACTGAGAATTGATGATCTACGAGGCACCGCGAAATCTATCTATCTATCTATCTATATATATATATATATATATATATATATATATATATATATATATATATATATATAAATGAATTGCTGTTCGTTAGTCTCGCTAAAACTCGAGAACGGCTGAACCGATTTGGCTATTTTAGTCTCGAAATATTCGTGTAAGTCCAGAGAAGTTTTAAACGGTGATAGAATATGGAAAAGATGTCCGGAAAAGAGGAAAACTGGGAAAAACTGAAACAGCTTTTTCCAGTGCGCTATCAATACCGTTCGTCCAATTGCGATAAAATTTTGTACATTTCATGTTGAAAGAAAGAGGAAGGTTCGAATCAAATAACAATTTGAAAGTCACCGGAAAAGTAGGAAAATTTCTATGAATAAAAATCAATTGCCACATGGTTGTAAGAGCATCACTTGAGTACAGCTTGACAAGACAAGGTTTGTATGAAATAAATTTTTCTGAAAATCTACCGGAAAATTGGAAAATTTGAGAAAAACTGAAAGTGCGTTTTTTCAATGTGTTTTGTTTGAATTCAGCACTATAACTGACTATTCGCACGACGTAGAGAGGTAATTTTTTTTGGTTCATTATGGTCTTCAAAAGTTTTCAGTAAAAAAATAGGGACAGTTAAAAAGGAAAGTCGCAAAATTTGAACCAATTTCCTTTTTCATTGAGTTTCTAAATGTAATCAACACTATAAAAGTTTAGAACCGTTCATCCGATTGCGATAAAGTTTTGATCATTTGACGTTCAACGAGAGATGAATGTTTTTATGAACTAAAAATTTGGAAAAGTTACCCGGAAAATTTAAAAATTTCCGAGTAACTGTAAGAGCTTTTTTCAATGGGATATCAATATCATTCGTCTGATTCCGATAAAATCTTGCATATTTGACGTTCAAAGCAAGAGTGACGTTCTTATGAAACATAAATGTGAAAAACTTTCCCGGAAAATTGGAAAATTCAGAAAAAATAGAAAGAGATGTTTCTATGAAATGTAAATACCATTCATCTGGTTGCGATAAAATTTTTCACATTAGACCTTCAAAGCGAGAGGAAGGTTTGAGTGAAGTGAAAGTTTGGAATAGTTGATCAGGAAACAGGAAAATTTGTGGAAAGCTGAAAGAGCTCTTTTCTTTGGGATATCAATATTATTCGTACGATTACGACAAAATTTTGCACATTTGACGTTCAAAGCAAGAGTACGTACATATTAACAATTGCAAAGCATTGCCGAGTCGACTAGATAACAGAAAATCGAAGTCATTACTTTGCCTGTTTCAAATCTAAATTTTCCTCTCAATTTTTCCACGTTTTATCACCGTTTATACCTTCCCTGAACTTCCAGGAATGTGACATGAACATTATCCTGGACATGTGTAAGTGATTTGCCCACTCTTTCCGCCCACTATCGAGCCGATACTTAGAGAATCTGATGATGCCTTTATAAAGCTACTGGGTATAAAATACATATGATTTAAATTAATATGGCTTATATAAAGGGGTAAGTGATACGAAGTTCACCGGGTAATTTTTTTAATATAAAAATTTACTTATGCAACCATTTCATGCTTCTGGCTGTTTGTTTCATGGTGTAACTACTTTTTCCTGTGCCAACGACCCCCGGAGCAAGTTTGGAAAACAACGCAGTTGTAGTGCGTAGAACAAGTAGTGAAGGACGTAGGATGCAAGTGGTTCTGCGAGACCCGGCCGCGGTGGCCGAGGGGAGCCGGGCGCCGTGGCTCAGCGCGCCCGGTCAGAGGGCTGAACGCCCTCTGTAACAAAAAAGCTGAACCAAAGAAAACGTAGAACCAAAACGAACAAACATGATCAGCGTCCGCAAGGACAAGAACTACCCCATAGAGCAAAAAAAAAAAAAAAAAAAAAAAAAAAAAAAAAAAAAAAAAAAAAAAAAAAAAGTGGACTGAGGCGATCTGCACGGCCACTACGGTCGGGAGTTCGAATCCCCCCTCGGGCATGGATATTTGTGCCGCCCTTAGTCTTAGCTAGTTCATAAGTAGTTTGTAAGCTTAGGGACTGATGACCCATCATAATTTTGCCACAAACTCGTTTTTTAAACCAACATAAAATAAAATAGCGCGTTTTTTTTTTTTTTTTTTTTTTTACGTAAAGACGACAGAAACATAACAGCACCTAAGACATAGCAAACAACGATCATCTTGTGATGGTGCAGCTCTTGTGTGTTCTGTGCTTGCAGTGTTAGATTTGTGGTTGATTGCGCCTTATGCAAGACACTTTTTTTGTTTTAATACCCAGACTAATTTCGGCACGTATTGTACCATCTTCCGTGGATTTCTAGTTTTTATTTTCTGTAATAACATGTTACATATTTTGGTTATACAATCGTTTGCACAAGTTGTTTGGTTTGACAATTTTTTAAGATGTTTAAGGCCTAATTTATTCAAGGAACTTACATTGTGTCATTCGCTTGATTTGCATGTTCATTACTTGTGGAATGAAAAATTTTGACAACCTGTCATCTGTAAACAACAAGCCCTTTTTGTTTACGAAAACTGATTTATTGTAGGCCTACATTAGCCTGGGAATTATATTGCAATTATTTGTATGTGGCTGTTTTGGCTTAGTTACATTTGAGCTGTGGTGTTGCTGCTTGTTCGTTTGTGGCGTGTTGTTATGTTTAATGGTCTTCAGTGCGATTTTTGCTGTGAAACAGCACTGTTTACATCGCCATTTTGTTGTCTTGGTGGGCATTCTAACGTCTTTGGTGGTGGCTCAGTCCCATAAGTTATACAAACATTTGAACATTTTTTGGTTCTGCGAGAGGACGAGGTCGGCACAGGAGTGAATTTCGTGCCGACCCGCATCAGACCACCAGTCAGAAGAGCGGCGGCAACAAAAAATACGCTGGGCTGTTTGTTTATTGGTACACGCCACGCAGTTATCGCTATCTGGATCCGCGGCGGCCACCTCGCCCCCCATCCTCGACCACGTCAGCGCGGCATCTGCCGCGGCCGCCGGCTGGCCGGGCAGCAGCGGGGCATATGGCGCTAATTACACCGGGCGGGCTATCTGGGCGTGGGCGCCCTGCCGCAGCGGCGATATTAATTGTTCGGGACAAGTTCATTAGGGCGCGTGCCGCCAGCTCTTGGCCCCATAAAGCGTCGTTATGAGTGGCCGGCCATCGCGTGCCTGGGCCCATCTTGCGGCCGGCTGCCGATCGGCTGCGGCGCATCACGTCACGCCTCAACTCGACACAGCCAATTACCGACCGGGGCTCTTCACCTGGCCGTAGAGGGAGGGCTCATTACCAGCCAAAAACTGACCTCACTCTCTCTCCCACCATACCTGTTTTACTGCACACTAAAACGTTCAAATGTTTGCAAACCTGTTGGACCAAACTGGTGTGGTCATCACCAGTCCCTAGACCAGTGCTTTCCAAACTTTCCCTCATGGCGATACCCTTTTATAGCTTAAAATTTTGCGCGACACCCTTTCACTAATATACATACGTATGGTAGAATCTAGATGGTTCTAGCGAGGAACGGGGGGTAAGGGGAGAGGGCGGCGGAAATAAAGTATCGCTTAAATGTAGTCATCATCATCATCAGAGACTGATTATCCCTTTCAGCGTTCAGTCTGGAGCATAGTACCTCTAATAAAATTCCTCTATGATCCTCTATTCAATGCTAACATTGATGCCTCGTCTGATGTTATGCCTTTTATTTCAAAATCATTCTGCACTGAATCTAAGTACTTTCTTCTTGGTCTACCTTGACTCCTCGTACCCTCCGCTGCAGAGCTCATGAGTCGCTTAGGTAATCTTGCTTCTCGCGTGCGTGTAACATGACCCCACCATCTCAGTCTGTTCGCTCTAACTGCTTCATCTATGGTGTTCATTCCCAGTTTTTCCTTGATTTCCTCCTGCCATTGTTCCCATGTACTAGAGCGCGCGCCACATAACTTGGCGGGTGAGGTCTGGATGCGCAGAAGCACAGGTAGGCCTCCTACGTCACGCCTCTTGACCTGCTGGCCAATAGCCGTTAGTCAGCCGTTGCGCGCGCTCGAGTTCGTGTCGTACTGTGCGGAGCGACAACTGGTTTTGGCATTCTGCGTTGTGTTGTTTTTGCGAGTTATTTCGGAGCGTTCAGTTGACTATGAGTGGCAACAGCAAATCTCAGTCTGTATTGCACAAACAGGCAAGAGAAATAGTATTTCGCGTGTATCAGTTCTTTAGACGGGAGTCGGAAGTGGCTGATCACAAAACCTCTCCCGGCGTTGCCAAGTGCCAAGAACGAACAGCTGCAGCGTGCGGTATCGGGTTGAGAACTGTTCAACGAATCGCGAGTGAAGCCAAGGCATCTGTTGACGACAATGGATCACCTATTTTTAGGTCGCCTGGGAAGTGCCGATATCGAAAGAAATGTGCGAGTGAGCTCGACGATTTCAGCAAGAATGTATTACGGCGAAAAATATTTGACATGTATAGTAAAGGTGAATATCCTACGGCAGATAAACTTTGTTCATACATGAAAGAAGCCGACAATTTCAACGGTAGCAAATCTACCATGCTAAGAATATTAAGAGAAATGGGATTCAAATACAAAAAAACCAATGACGGAAGAAAACTGCTCTTGGAGAGAAGTGACATTGTAGCAGCAAGAACTGTGTTCCTGAGAACGATGCACGAGATTCGACAAGAAGGAAAATCTCGAATTTATTATCTTGACGAAACGTACGTGAACCAGAACCATTCAAGACCAATGTGCTGGAAGACAAGTGAGGACGATGGAGGCTTGAAGGTTCCTGTGGGCAAAGGGAGACGACTCATTGTGCTTCACGCTGGTTCTGCAGAAACAGGATTCATACCTGAAAGCAAATTAATATTTAAGTCATCAAAGACGAAGCATTCAGAAGACTACCATTCTGAAATGACTTACGCAGTCTTCAGTCAGTGGTTTACAAGTCAACTGCTTCCATACCTCGTGGAGAATTCTGTTATAGTTATGGACAATGCAAGTGTACACTCCGTGCAAGTGAACAGAGCTCCTACTTCAAATACCAGAAAGGACGAAATTATTTCGTGGCTTACATCTAATGGAATTCCTCACAGTGCGTCACAAACCAGGGCAGAATTGCTCATGCTTGTAAATGCATACAAGCCCAAATACCGCACTTACACGATAGATGAACTTGCAAGACAGCATGGTCACCGGGTAGTTAGATTACCACCTTATCACTGCCATTACAACCCCATTGAGCTGGTGTGGGCGCAAGTTAAGGCCCATATCGCAGAAAGAAATAACACCTTCCGGATTGCTGACGTCGAAAGACTTACGCATGAAGCAGTGAACAACATCTCGATTTCTGCATGGGAAGACTGTGTCAGACATTCAGAAACACTGCAGGAAGAAGATTTTAAAAAGGAAATTAACAGAGACACGGTGATGGAGCCTTTTATAATTAATCTTAGCGAATCTGATTCGTCTGAGGAAGACACCGAGGCTGAGGACGATGTTTTGGGCTAAGTGTGCCACTACTAATTACCACATTAAAAATTATTTTGTGGCAGTTTGGCGTGTATTAACTAACTTTATACCATGTGTGCTTCCCTGGCAACGGAATTGTAAAAATATTTTTGTTCTCATTTATACTCTTTCGTTGTGGACTTTGTTTAAAGCTTGTCTTCCGGCTTCAACAGCTTTGACAATTTTGTTATGAACTCAATTAACGTTGACTATTAGCCGTTTCCAGACTGTGCCTCGACGATCGTCTTTGCGGTGAGTAGCAAGCAATTCTCATTTTTTATTGTTATTACAACCTGAACTTTCCACCGTAAAATATCTCTTTGTTTTATTTATGCTAGTGGGACATCTATTTTCAATTTTAAAAAAATTGTACGAAAATCGCTAGACAAAAATGTTTTACAAAAGCTCTTATTGATGGCCGATTTCGACAGTTCTTGGTTGCCATCATCTGATCTTTATTGCATACATTTCAGTATTCCTCATTTATCTGTACATAATCAATTTTACAAAAAATAAATCAGGAAATGTGAAATACGTTGCTTTGATCAGTAAGCACTTGCTTGATAGGCATCAGTACGAAGACTGAAATGTGGCACTTTTAGATAGTCTCCTTGTCTTGTACAATGCCAAATATATACAATTATTCCATCATTCCATATGATATGTCACTTAAGTCATTGATAAAGTATTTTAATAACTGCCTCGAAAAATACAGATTTTAAGATACAATTTAGGGAAAAATCTAAAGTTTGTCAGTTTCTAATTTATCACTTTTTTATCTTCACAAATTTACTTTGAATTCGTAATCTGTCGTGAACGTCTAATGTGGTTTTTCAGTAATAATGGATAGACTGATCTCCCTAGAAGAACTGTGTATATAATTTACAGATATTTCGTGTTAATCGACTGAGCTACGAAATGAATTTCTGTGCCGCTCAGAAAATTATGCCCTGCCGTGTAAACATGATAGGTACAAGAGAAAGAGACTCGTAAATACTCGTGAATGCGCCACAGTTTTCCCAACAATCAAACGAGCGTTGTTTTTCTGCATTACACTTTTTGTACAGCCGTGTGCGTTCAAGACTCGCAGCTTGACATTTCCTTGCGCTTGTATGCGGCCGTAACTTTAAATCTAAGCGGCAGTCAGCAGCTGACTGCGGAATGGAATGGAGCGCGGCTAACGCACAGTCCGGCTACGCTGTAACAGCTGGTCCCCCCACCACTACACAGCTACCTGCGCAGAAGAGCCAGTCCACCCGCCAAGTTACGTGGCGCGCGCTCTAGTACCTGCAATCATTCTTGGTACTTTCATATCTATAACCTCTACCTTATGTGTAAGGTAACCTGTATCCACCCAACTTTCACTTCCATACAACACAGTTGGTCGAAAGATAGAGCAGTGCACTGCTGACTTAGTCTTGGTACTCACTTCCTTCTTACAGTAGAGAGTAGATCTTAGCTGAGCACTCACTGCATTAGCTTTGCTGCACCTCGATTCCAGTTCTTTCACCATGTTCCCATCCTGTGAGAAAATACATCCCAGGTACTTGAAACTGTCTACCTGTTCTAACTTTGTTCCTCCTATTTGGCAGTCAATCTGTTTGAATATCTTTCCCACAGACGTTACTTTCGTTTCGGGGATGCTGATCTTCATATGATAATCCTTGCACCTCTGATCGAGCTCTGAAATATTAGTTTGCAAACTTTCAATCGAATCGGCCATTACAACAAAGTCATCCGCATATGCGAGACTGCTTATTTTGTTTTCACCTATTTTAATCTCGCCTGTCAATCTACTGTTTCAAACATATGATCCATGAATAGTATGAACAACAGTCGTGATAGGTTACAGCCTTGTCTTACCCCTGAAACTACCCTGAACCATGAGCTTAATTTGCCATTTACTCTAACTGCTGCCTGACAGTCTACGTAAAGCCCTTTGTCTGCAAAAGTTTGCCTCCTATACCATAATCTTGAAGAACTGACAGTATCTTCCTCTTAGGGATACGGTCATAAGCCTTTTCTAGATCAATGAAACATAGATACAATTCCCTGTTCCACTCATAGCACTTTTCCATTACCTGCCGTAAGCTAAAGATCTGGTCCTGGTAGCCTCTAAGAGGCCTAAACCCACACTGATTTTCATCTAATTTGTCCTCAATTAATACTCGCACTCTCCTTGATAGTTGTTGCAATTTTTTCTGTTTCCATGTTTGAAAATTGGCGTGATTATCGCTTTCCTCCAGTCAGACAGAACCTGTCCCGATTCCCACACCTTCTCAATTATCCTGTGTAACCATCTGAGACCTGATACTCCACTGTATTTGACAAGTTCCGGCTTAATTTCCTCCACCCAGCCGCTTTATTGCACTGTAATCTACTGACCATTTTCTCCACTTCCTCAAATGAGATCCTGGTTCCATCGTCGTTCCTATCCCATTCTACCTGAAAATCTGACACATCATTGAACGTTTCACCTACATTGAGCAATTCTTCAAAATATTCCCTCCATCTGCCCAAGGCATCCACAGGATTGACTAGCAGCTTTCCTGACCTGTCCAAAACACTTGTTAATTCTTTCTTCCCTCCCTTTCGATGATTGCTAATTACTCTCCAAAATGGTTTCCTGCGGCTTGACCCAGAGTTTCTAGCTTATTTCCATAGTCTCTCCATGATTTCTGCTTGGAGTCTGCAATTATCTGTTGGGCTTTCTTTCTTCAACATAACTTTCCCTGTCTCCCTGATTTCTAGTATGGAGCCATTTTTGAAACGCCTTCTTTTTCTTTTTACAGGCTGCCTTGACTGTGTCATTCCACCAGGCTGTCCGCTTCTTTCTACCTTTACGCACTACTGTTCCAAGACATTCTCTGGCTGCTTCGAGTAATGTGTCCAAATACCTTGACCATTCCTCTTCCAGTGACTGTGAATCATTACATTCAAATGTAGTTTGTAAACGAAACTGAAATCCTCGTACGCATTGACATGTTTAATGTTGATCCTGACTGTAGCAATTACGTACACTCATCGCAAGAAAAGGAAACATTGGGAACTACGGAGATGTACAACAGAGTAACACCGCAGACAACAATGCCTAACTCACACAGTAATATTTGCTTCTTCTACATGCGACCCAACTTTCCAAACACGAAAACTGAATTTCGGAAACCGTTTTCCGCTGTCGTGTATACATGTCAGGGCTAGATACGTTTTTGCTGGATCGATTGAAAACGGCACCTGGAAAATTAGCTGCTCGGATTTCCGATTTAGACAGCACAGTTCAATATTATCACATTATTTTCGGAAATAAAGAGGATGTATTTATGACAAGTGATGAATGATCCTTTAAGTTCTATTGTTAGGTTCTTGCTTTACCACGACTTCTGAAGTCCCGACATATTCGGAAAAAATGGATAAATATTTGTGACAAGTAAGAATACGAATGTCATTTCTGGTCCCAGAATCTGTTACATACAGGAAACTGAGAGAAAAAATATTAACGCATACCAGGGTTTGAACCAACGATCAATGAATTTAAAACACTAATCTCCGTTAATCACCCGACCATACTCCATACTAAGCATCGCTACTGAATAGCTTTAGTCAGTGGATAATTGTGGCTGCTTTTACAATCTGTGACAGCTTTTACACCCACTGTGTCTTTGATTGACATTTAATTGTAAGAAACGCTACCGAGGGTGACGTGGCTTTGATAAATCCATTAAAAAAACGCTAAGTTGCAGCTTTTTGAGAGGGAAAGCAGACTACAGTAGATTCGTTCAAGCAGCTGCAGGTTCCAGCAAACTGCGCATAGGAAGAGCCGTTATCCAATATCAGCAGCAGCTCTACGCATGCGCAGTTTGCTGGAATCTGGAAACTGGCAGCTGCTTAAACGAACGGTCGAGAGTCTACTGCTGCTGAAGCAGAGCTGCCGCCTAGCGGCTGAACACGCAATTAATGTGCACCTATAATTCCTTTAATACGTGATATGTGACGCAATGAATGAAGAGAAGGATGATTAGCTGCAGGCGAGTCTTCAGGGTACTATGAAGAGAAGGATATTTTGTGTTATTTTATGACAAGTTTCTTTGTTTAGAGTCTAAATTTGTTAGTCTCGCGACACACTTGATACTATTAGGCAACACCCCAGGGTGTCGCGACACCCAGTTTGGAAAGCTCTACCCTAGACTTACAAACTACTTAAACTAACTTACACTAGTGACAACGCCATGCCCGAGAGAGGACTTGAATCCCCGGCGGGAAAGTGTAATGGTACGGATCCTTAATTCAATTATGTCTTAGGGAATGACTTACTCCTGCTACCTTTGCCTCGTTGTTGTCAGTACACATATACTTTTATTTGTAAATCTAAACTTTCAATTTCAAAGACAGGGAATTTGTAACTAGGGCGACATCTACTAAACATCTGACTACTACACGAGGGTTGCGTTTTTACTATAACTAGTATTGCCTGTGGTCGAAAATCGATCAATTGTGTTTACAATGGTCACTGGGGGTAAAGTTTTACGTATCATGTCGGCGACCTCGCGTGATTGTGTTGGTAACATCAACAACACGATAGAAAATCTTTGCCAATTTGTTCGAACAACATAGAAGACTCGATTAGTGTATCGTACAGACCATGAAGTAAACAAATAATGCTGTTCCTGCTTTATGGTTGACAGGTTCTTGTATGTACCCTCGTCCGCTCAGTAAAAATAATTGCCCTCGTAAAGCGAATATTCCATGAGAAAACATCAGCGTTGTCAAGCGATTGGCTAAAATGAAGACTCACAGGATTCTCACTATTCAGCATCTGTTGCCAACATCATCATTTATATCGGCATTCTCGACTTCGTAGTTCCACCCGAGCACCGCTAGATGCCTCTCGGTGCATCATCCTTTATATCGGCATTCATATGAAAACATCCATTTCTTTTAACCACTCTTAATTACTGCGAAAATGAAGCATTTTACCGGCACAAGAAAGTGAGTTAGGAGCACACCATGTTTGAATATTCAAATACTGCAGATGCGCTGCAGTACATCGTCTTTGGCTGAGGCGAATAGCCAATCAGTGTGCTGATTGTTGGAGAATGTAGAACTTGATCCAAGCTGTAGATAGGAAAATTTCTACTTCCTTTTACCACTTTTAATGGCTAAATGCACACATAATATTTATATTCGTGAAATCTACGACAAACAATCTTTCGAATTATGTAACTTTCATTGGCCTTCTTGTACGAATAAATTAGTAATCTGTACCACAGTTTTCGTGTTAGCGTATTTATATAATGATTTGGACAAATTAAAATGTTTCGTCACCTGTTCTCAAACAATTTACGTTATTATGTCCTAGCAGTGTAGCCATGAAGTACATTTGTGCGACCACTTTCCATGTTTTCCTCACGCTCTTCGCGGTTCTACCTAAAATTGTTTCTGTTTTTCATTCTATTCCATTAATGCACTCCCGAGGAACATTATATTACGTACTATAACACAGACGATTGACTATTTCGAAGCCTCTTCCCAACCACTATGACGAAAAATTTTACGCTAGAGTAATATGCTCCAAGGCTTGCCGCACACACACCGATTCTGGACGGCCGGTAAAATATCGGCCGTCCACATTTCAAGTGAACAATTGGCGGGAATTGTGGCTTGACTGGCCGGCCACGGAACGGCACCGGCCAAAAGCCGGTCAGCTGCCGGCGACTACCACTGCAGACCGCCAGCGCACGTGGGCAAATGACTTTTTTATTCTTCGGATAGGTCGTGTCATTGTTTCATGATGTTATTGAGCTCTTCGCTTTGTTTTATTATGGAGGGTGGCTAGCCCTCTGAGCGATCGGCTGTACAGAAACGTTTCTAGCCCTACCTAAATCATCAACCTATAATGTACTAGTGTCAATTATCCTGTTTTCTCGCAGGTTTATCAGCATCGAACATATTTATATACCCACAACGAAATGGTCATTTGTCTTTTGGAGGTGTGCCATGAATTAAACAATTAACAAATAAAAGATATACGTATTTCGCTACTGGAAGTCACGAACAGTTTTGTGGAACAACACCACAGTCTAATATATACAGTCGCGACACTACCGCTGATTTTTGTTATACTAGGCGACTGCAGCGCTCCTTGCGGACGTAAAGCCACGTTGATCAATATCGTATACGAGACGTGTGTTTGTTGTGTGTTTTGGTGTACGAAATGGTCTTTACGAAGCGTGTATAGTGCAATAAATTGCAGCAACAAAAACTAGAATACGTCATATTTATCATTCTTTAGGTTTTCTACAGAGCCTGAGAGGTATGTGACAAAGTTTCGGTAATGCTTAATTACAATTATGTTGTGAGCAACACACACATATTGAAGATTATTTCTTTTTTAGGATCAAGAAATGGCTTATAAATAGCAGGCGACAAGATCTTTTGAATAAAGTTGCCCGTATTTACGTGGTAATGTGAAGTTCTGCTCGCTACACTTCGATGCAAACCAGTTCATGAATGATGAACGGAAGAAGCTGGTGTGGAATGCTGTGCCTACATTGTTCTATGTTCCAAACAAACCACCGAAACTGGGAATGAAAAGGAAACTACCGCAAAGACGTGATAATGTAAGGGCGGAAGAAATTAAACGGTGTCCTGAAACAACTATTAAGACTGTGGTTGCTGCTACATCACAGCCAGAAACATTTTTGTCCGGGCATTCGAAAGTAATTCACTATAGTGGCAAATGTATAAGAAATGTATGGAAAAGAAGTGTTCATTGTAACCGCTATTAATGTTTGAAAGGTTAAATGTTTTCCGTTTTATCTAATGGAAAGCACAGTCTAACATATAAACCTATTTATCTGAAACCACAGAGCCGTCTTATTTTACAGACGATTGTCGCCTCGCCCCCTCCCACTTCTCCCTCTTCTATTAACCCTACAGTGACAGACTGTGATAATCACTGAGGATCATTTATATAATATGACATTTAGACTGCCGTGTAATCTACGTAATATTATCTTAAAATATCATATAATTGAAATAATCTCATAGCAAAATTATATTAGATGAAAGTTTCATAGCCAGTGGGTGTTCTCATAACTAAAAAGCAGGGGAAAAAAATTCACACCTTTTAACTCCGGGAAGACCAATTACAAGCTTCTCATGTGCGAAATACTATGTTTACCAGCAAAGTAAGGTGCAATGTCTGAAGAATTTCGTCAAAAATATGTTGCAGTTAGCGTCAGTTTATTTACGAGTTTTTACTAAATTTACATTTGTTGATATTTAACTGTCCCTTAGAAGTTCTATTAAAGGATTGTCTGCACAAAATAATATGTTTGTCTATCACTACCAGGAAAGTAAGCTGCAAGCAGTTTCTAAAGAATTATTTCGTAACATGTTGCACAATTGCAGTCTGTGTCCGATCACAACGAGTTTTTGCTCGGTTTGCGTTTGTTTTACACTCAGTCATGTGTCAAGATACTTAAATAAAGCTTGCAAGAATGTATACAATGTAATTACAAGCGGGCATTATCAATGTGTCGTATACGGAGTTAAGGGACAGCGGCTTTACGACCGCTTGGAGCGCTAGTGTCGCTCCAAGTGTCCGGCGGTAACACCTTTCACAGCAGTGAGTGTCGCGACTGTATTTATTAGACTGTGACAACACCTTGGATCCGTTTGAAGATATAAATGTGACTGGAGATACAATGAGACAACTTTCCTGCTAACTGAATGAGGGTTTGAAGAAATAGAGAGTAGAGAAAAAAATTCATTTCGTAACTGGTATACTGTACATTGAGCAAGCAGCGTAGGAATCGAAGGAGGAATTTGGAGAGGGAATTAAAGTTCAGGGAGAAAAAAATGAAATGTTTGCGGTTTGCCGACGACATAGTAATTTTGTCAGAGACTGCAAAGGATCTGGAAGAGCAATTTAATGGAATGGACAGTGTCTTGAAAGGAAGATATAAGATGGACATTTACAAGAGTAAAACTAAGGTAATGAAATGTAAAGTCAGAAAATAAGGCGATGCTGAAGGTATTAGATTGAGTAATGAGACAATAAAAGTAACAGATGAATTTTGTTATTTGGGTAACAAGATAACTTCTGATGGCCCAAGTAAAGAAGATATAAAATGCAGAATGGCTATGGGGAGAAAACCGTTTCTAAAGAAGCGAAACTTGTTAACATCCAATACTAATTTAAATGTTAGGAAGTCCTTTCCGAAAGAATTTGTCTGGAGTGTAGCACTGTATGGCACTGAAACGTGGACGATAAGGAGTTCAGACACAAAGATGATAGAAGCTTTTGAAATGTGGTGCTACAGATGAATGATGAAGAGTAGATGCGTAGATCACATAACTAATGAGGGGGTGCTTAATCGAATTGGGGAGAAAAGGAGTTTCTGGCATATCCTGACTAAGAGAATGGATAGATTGGTGGGACACATTCTGAGACATGAAGGAAGTGTGTGGAGTAAAAATCGTAGAGGGAGACCGAGGGACGATTACAATAAGCAGATTCAAAAGGATGTAGGTTGCCGAACGTATTCTCAGATTAAGAGACTTGCACAGGACAGGGTAGCGCCGGCCGCGGTGGCCGAGGGGACTGAGGCGCTTCAGTCGCGGTCTGCACGGCTGCTACGGTCGGGGGTTCGAATCCCCCCCCCCCTCGGGCATGGATATTTGTGCCGTCCTTAGCATAAGGTAGTTCATAAGTAGTTTGTAAGTTTAGGGACTGATGACCCCCGTAGTTAACTCCCTTAAGCTTCACAAACATTTGAACATTTTTTTGACAGGGTAAGGTGGAGAGCTGCATCAAACCAGTCTGCGGATTGAAGACCACAACATACTAATTTGTGATGATTCGGTACTTTATTAGTTATTTGTATCATGTCAGCAATATTTGTTATAACACTGAGCAAAATCGTTTGGGATTCATTAATTCATGATTTTAATCGGCTTCACTCGACCACGACAGCCAAGCGCCGACTCGTTTGACCGGTAAAATGTCGGCGTGTGTTCAAGCAGCGCTCCACCGGTAAAATATCGGCCAATACTTACCGGCCGTCCAAAACCGGTGTGTGTGCGTGCAACCAGCATTACCTGACTCGTGCACGTTGGGTGCGTCGTGTAATACCTGCCTAAGGCGTCATGCTATGGTCTGAACTGCCGTTTTTGGAGCGCAAAGCGCGCTAGTTTGACAGCAGAGAGCATCGAAAGTTGCGTCGAGTGAACAGGCAATCATCCGCTGTGAGGAGGTGAGCCTCGCCCAGCTTCGCATCGGCCGGCATAGGGCCACATGGAGAACACGCTGGCGGACGTGACGTCATGTTCAACTGTCTTTCCCGCCGATAGACGACATCGTCTTTATTTTTAGATACTACGCTGACAGTATCAGACTTGGAGATTAGCACGGAGAAGCAAATGAAATAGGAGAACAGTACGCTTTGGATGATGTATTGACATCGGTTATATCAATTTTATATCAAAATTTATTCAGAAAACTAATATTTATTCACTTGGAAAAATCCACTGGCTAAACTAATTGAACTACAGTAACGAGCAAAGGCTGAAATGAAAGGTCTCATCGAGAAGCAAAAGCTTGGTACAACCATATCATAATAATGCACTTTTAGGGAAAAACGATAATGATTTGTTAGTAACAATTAATACAAGTCAGATAGACAAACAGCGAGGCAGTGGTAAGTTGCAGTTCCCGAAACACACAATATGACCTGTTCAGGATATATTACTGCATTTATTTTACACTACTGGCAATTAAAATAGCTACACCAAGAAGATATGCAGATGATAAACGGGTATTCATTGGACAAATACATTACACTAAAACTGACGTGATTACATTTTCACGCAATTTGGGTGCATAGATCCTGAGAAATCAGTACCCAGAACAACCACCTCTGGCCGTAATAACGGCCTTGATACGCCTGGGCATTGAGTCAAACAGAGCTTGGATGGCGTGTACAGGTACAGATGCCCATGCAGCTTCACACGATACCACAGTTCATCAAGAGTAGTGACTGGCGTATTGTGACGGCCACCATTGACCAGATGTTTTCAATTGGTGAGAGATCTGGAAAATGTGCTGGCCAGGGCAGCAGTCGAACATTTTCAATATCCACAAAGGCCCGAACAGGACCTGCAACATACAATCGTGCATTATCCTGCTGAAATGTAGGGTTTCGCAGGGGTCGAATGAAGGCTAGATTCACGGGTAGTAACACATCTGAAATGTAATGGCCACTGTTCAAAGTGCCGTCGATGCGAACAAGAGGTGACCGAGACGTGTAACCAACGGTCCCCATACCATCACGCCGGGTGATATGCCAGTATGGCGATGACGAATACACGCTTCCAATGTGCGTGCACCGCGATGTCGGCAAACACGGATGCGACCATCATGATACTGTAAACATAACCAGAATTCATTCGAAAAAGCCGGCCGCGGTGGCCAAGGGGACTGAGGCGCACAAGTCTCGGTCTGCACGACCACTATGGTCGGGGGTTCGAATCCCCCCCCCCCCCCCCTCGGGCATGGATATTTGTGCCATCCTTAGTGTTAGCTAGTTCGTAAGTAGTTTGTAAGTTTAGGGATTGATGACACCGTAGTCAAGTCCCATAAGCTATACAAACATTTGAACACGTGAACATTCAAAAAAGTACGTTTTGCCATTCGTGTATCCAGGTTCGTCGTTGCGTACACAATCGCAGGCGCTCCTGTTTGTAATGTAGTGTCAAGGGTAACCGCGGCCACGGTCTCCGAGCTGATAGTCCATGCTGCTGCAAAAGTCGTCGAACTTTATGCGCAGATGGTTGTCGTCGTGCAAACGTTCCCATCTGTTGACTCGGGGATCGAGACATGGCTGCACGATCCGTCACAGCCGTGCGGTTAAGGTGTCTGTCATCTCGACTGCTAGTGATACGAGGCTGTTGGGATCCTGCACGGCGTTTCGTATTGCCCTCCTGAACCCACCGATTGCATATTCTGCTAACAGTCATTGGATCGCGGCCAACGCTAGCATGCAATCGCAGGAGGCTACAACCCGACATTTATCAAAGTCGGAAACGTGATGGTACGCATTTGTCCTCCTTACACGAGGCATCACAACAACGTTTCACCAGGCAAGGCCGCTCAACTGCTGTTTGTGTATAAGTAATCGGTTGGTAACTTGCCTAATGTCAGCACGTTGTAGTTGTCGTCACGGGCGCCAACCTTGTGTGAATGCTCTGAAAAGCTAATCATTTGCGTATCACAGCATCTTCTTTCTGTCGGTTAAATTTCGCGTCTGTAGCACGTCATCTTCATGGTGTAGCAATTTTAATGGCCAGGAGTGTAATATATTGTCTTCGTCTAAAATAAATTATTTTGTTTATCCAGCGTAATTTCTTTAAATTTAGTAACACAATTATTCTGATCAGTACATTGGAAAGAGGGCTGAAAAATCTACCTGAAGAACATTTTTCACCTAAATAATTGCTTACAAATTCATTGTGTGACGGCCGAAAGACTTACTTATCGGTCGTGTTGAAAATATTCGTATGTTTAAACTTATGATTTTGGGGGTATTATTCATGTTGGAAATTAAAGTAAAGTATGTATTTGCAATAGAATCTTAGCGGGCATCTAACGATGTCGTCATATCAACATTTCAATAATTATTAAAAAAGTTTTGTACACTACTGCGAGAATGAGTAAAGCTTGTTAGGTGACGTATTACTGGAATGACGTCACAAACTGTATATAATTGGGTGCCAGAAGCGGCCGAGAATCAGTCAACGTCAGCTGAATCTTTATTGCAGACGTGCAGTGAAATCGAGTGAGGCGATAGGTGTTCAACATTGCAGCAGAATCAGCCGCGCTGGACGTATGTGGACTTTAATGTTGAACAGCAGTCATAACTGAAAATTTTTTCATCGCATTATGACCCTTTTTTTTTATCTTGATAGAACAATATCGCGCGACCTCCCGCGTCGGAGGTTCGAATCCTCCTTCGGGCATGGATGTTTGTGTAGTCATTAGTATAAGTTGTTTATAAGTAGTTTGTACGTTTAGGGACTGATGACCCCGCAGTTAAGTCCCATAAGCTTAACAAACATTTGAACATTTTTTTGATAGAACAATAAACTTTACTAGCAATCATTTTAAGAACATTATCAGTAATATTAAATATTCAGATAGCTATATTGTTAGCAATATTGGGGGCTCGAGCTAATCATATCAGATGGAGTTTAACGAATTTAGTTATTCTCGCCAGACATAATCATGCAATGGGCAATAAACAATCGTTATATAAATACGCTAACACGAAAATTGTAGTACAGATTACTAATTTATTCGTACAAGAAGGCCGATGAAAGTTACATAATTCGAAAGATTTTTTGTCGTAGATTTCACGAATATAAATATTATGTGTGTATTTAGCCATTAAAAGTGGTAAAAGGAAGTAGAAATTTTCCTATCTACAGCTTGGATGAAGTTCTAGATTCTCCAACAATCAGCTCACTGATTGGCTATTCGCCTTGACAAAAGACGCTGTAATGCACCGCGTCTGCAGTATTAAAATAAGTGAATATCGAAACATGGAGTGCTCCCAACTCACTTTCTTGTGCCGTTCAAATGCTTCATATTCGCAATGATTAAGAGTGGTTAAAGGAAATGGATGTTTTCATATGAATGCCGATATAAATAATGATGCGCCGGGTGAGGCATCTAGCGGTGCTCGGGTGGAACTACGAAGTTGACATGTTGTCAGCTTTGGAATTCTGAATATCGAAGTATCCAAATAAGATTATTTCTTGGCGTTTTAAAAAATATGCGAACACCGAAATTGTAGTTCCATTTCAAACATTAGGCTAATGAAAGTTATATAATTCGAAAATGGCATGAGACGTGTATACTTCCGTTTTTATTTGTTGTTATTATGCCAGTCATGTTCCTGAACACGTAATAGATACCATTTCATACTTCCCAGTGCCGGTTAAATTTTACCAAATATCCCAGTGGCCTGCTATGATAATGTTGGCAACAGATGCTGAATAGTGAGAATCCTGTGAGTCTTCATTTTAGCCAATCGCTTGACAACGTTGATGTTTTCTCATGGAATCTTCGCTTTACGAGTGCAATTATTTTTACTGAGAGGACGAGGGTACATACAAGAACCTGTCAACCATAAAGCAGGAACAGCATTATTTGTTTACTTCATGGTCTGTGCGATACACTAATCGAGTCTTCTATGTTGTTCGAACAAATGGGCAAAGATTTTCTATCGTGTTGTTGATGTTGCCAACATAATCACGCGAGGCCGCCGACATGATACGTAAAACTTTACCCCCAGTGACAATTGTAAACACAATTGGTCGATTTTCGACCACAGGCAATACTACTATTTATAAATATCGGTACTTAAATTCATCATAATCGATATTTCAGGAAGCCCTAAAACTGCGTCAATGTGTAGATAATGGAAGATTGAAGAAGGTTGTGTGTTTCAACTTGAACATAACCTCGTTACACACTTTATCATAATTACAAGAAGAGAGAATATTTTCGTAGTTCTTTCATGTTATGCTTGCATGTGTATCATTGCGGATCATTGTGGATCATGTGCAGCAAAAGACACTTTTACAGTTTGCTGCTGTTTTGCCTGACATACAAAATATCCTTATAAATTCCTGCACTTGTGGTTAAATGTCTAAATGCGTCGTGCAAAGCAAGAAAAAATAGTGCAGTGTCTCACTACGCAAATAATGAATGCCTTTTCCCCTGAAGATTGTCCCATTTATATCCACAGACAAAATCTATTCCAGCAGGTAGCAAAATACACGAATCCTACAGTGTAGGTCTACCATTTCACGTATTATTCCACACATAAGTGAACCAAAATGTAAATCACTTAAGGAGGACTTATGAGGTTAGATTAGAGTACAAATAAAAACATTGATGTCACTTATGCATCTCCATATATACGTACTTCGGTCCATATAATTTCTTCCTTATTATCATCCACTGTGAGCCACTCTGAATACCACTGCTAGCAGCAGCTTTATCTTTATACATATCCTAACCGTATATTTCAGAAAATGTGCTTTGTATTAAGAAATATTCTGTACACTTCATATTTTGAAACGATCACTGTGGCAGCAGCGATACAACAAATACCCTTGGCCGGCCGCGGTGGCCGAGGAGACTGAGGCGCTCCAGTCACAGCCTACACGGCCACTACGGTCGGGGGTTCGAATCCCCCCTCGAGCATGGATATTTGTGCCGTCCTAGCTCGTAAGTATCTCAAAAGTAGTTTGTAAGTTTAGGGACTGATGACCCCGTAGTTAAGTCCCATAAACTATACAAACATTTGAACAAATACACTTTGACGTTAATTTGTAGGTTAAAAGGCGCCAAAGCAAGGAAAGACGGATGTATACAATGGCAAACTTTTATAAAAGCTAGGTCCTCGCTCTAACTTTTATCAAACATCTTTCATATAAGAAATCTTTTTTAAAAGATGCTCTAGAACACCGTCAAAGATTTGACCAAAGGGCTTTGTTTTTTGTTAACATATTTTTGTCAAAGATCTTTTACAGTGTATACGGGCCTAACAATTTATCCTGTGACTAGTGTTGTGCAAAAATATCCCAGTGAGATGAGGAAAGAAGAAAAACAGTCGACCACAGGCAATAACACTTGTAGAACACCATTTCCAAACACTGTAAGTCTTAATAAAATCAAAATATCGGTATCCACAGATAGAAAAAAAAAAAAAAAAAAAAAAAAAAAAAAAGATCGCCAGAACTCTATAAACAAAACTGCCAGAAATGTGGAAGACGAAATAATGTCAATCATAAAACTTTTATTTATTTCATACCATTGTCGATGACTTGTAAATAAAAGCAAAACGAGTATGGCAAAAAATTTCTTGTATTTATTATCAATATTTTCTCGCAATAGCGAATTTCTTTCAGCGCCACTGTATAAAGTATAGATGTTCTACCAAATGGTGACATATGAAAATTTGTGCCGGGCCGGGACTCGAACTCGGATTTCCCGCATTTCCCGCGCGGTCGCCTTAACCACTTTTTTTTTTTTTTTTTTTTTTTTTTTTTTTTTTTCAGGTACATCTATCATTTGCGGTCGTTTTTATTGTTCATACTTGGTCGTTCGTTGATCATTTGGCTCAGCTTTTTTGTTACAGAGGACGTTCAGCCCGCTGACCGGGCGCGCTGAGCCACTGCGCTCGGCGAACCACTAGGCTATCCGAACACGACTCCAGGACCGACCCAAACTTCCATATGACACACTCACTTCACATATGAGTCAACTGTATTCATCCCTTAGCGTTCGCAGCTTAATCTGTATTCCGGAGTTCGAGTCCCGGCCCGGCACAAATTTTCACATGTCACCATTTGGTAGAACATCTATACCTTATACAGTGGCACTAAAAGAAATTCGCTATTGCGAGAAAATATTGATAATATTATCATCACTGTAATTCGTCACCACACAGTAATTTCTTGTATCTAGTTTGAGAAAGCTGGGGAATGGGAGCACAAGCTAATTTGCCATGACCTCATTCAGTAACCCTCACTTGTATACAGCTTGCGTAATATTATTAGTGTGTGTGTGTGCGTGCGTGTGTGTGTGTGTACTTTGCTGGCAGTTTTTCTGTTTTCAAGATACAGACTGTCAATGTTGTGTGCGTTAACAGCAGTGAGCTCAGTCTGTTGGACACACACACACACACACACACACACACACACACGCACGCACCAAGTGTGTCCATCAGGCACCGGCCTGGCGCGGCTCATGGCCGCGTGTGTGGCGCTCCCCGGAGCTTTAATACGGACACAATCGTGCCGCTCCAATAAAGCGCAAACGTTCCACGTTTTAATCCGCGCTTTACACGATTCCTGTATCAAAAACAGGCTTTATCAAGTTTTCATTGTTTGTCTGCACTTTTCAATTGCTTTTCCGTCGCTCTGCAGTATTCACAGCACTGATCTGATATGACAGATCTGAACGCACGTGAGAGATTTCATTGCAAAAAGTGGATTTATTAATCACTTTTACGATTTAGTGCAACAGTGCGGACAACGTAGAGTGTTCCAAACGCTAAGAGTTGAAATCACACAAACGGCAGAAAATCAAATCTGAGTCTCTTGACACGAGCAACTAAAGGTACAGTTTAAGCTCATAGAAAATATTTAAAGTGGTGGCTATTAGACTCTGAACATGTATTTTGCCACTGGATCAAATTTTACTGCCCTTTCTAATATATTCCTGCTGTCTGTCGTAGAATTACATTTCGAATTTCATGCATATATGGCTCATTGAAAACTGAAATAACGTTTATTTGAAACTTCAGATATGAACCTCCAGTAGTACATCTACATCTACATCTACATAGACACTCTGCAAATCACATTCAGGTGCCTGGCAGAGAGTTCATTAACCACTTTCATAACTTTTCTCTACGATTCCATTCTCTAATAGCGCGTGGGAAGAAAGAACACCTAAATCGTTCCGTTTTCGATCTGATTTCTCTTATTTCATTGGGATGGTCATGTCTCCATAAGTAGGTGGGTGCTAGCAAAATATTTTCACATTTAGAACTAAAAGTCGGTGATTGAAACTTCGCAAACAGATCACGCCGCAATGAATAACATCTTTCTTTTAATGATTTCCACCCCAATTCGTGTAACATTTCCGCGACGCTTTCCCCCAGGTAACGCGATAAAACAAAACGAGCTGCCCTTCTCTGAACCTTCTCAATATCTTCCGTCAGTCCCACCTGGTGAGGGTCCCACAATGGGCAACAGTACTCCAGGAGAGGACGCACAAGTGAGATGTAGGCAGTGTCTTTGGTGGAGCTGGTGCATCCTCGAAGCGCTCTGCCAATGAAACGTAATCTTTGGTTCACCTTCCCCACAATATTTTCTATGTGTTCTCTCCAATCTAAGTTGTTTGTAATTGTAACTCCTACGTATTTGGTAGAATTTATGACCTTAAGGTTTGACCGATTTATCACGTAATTGAATTCAGCGGATTTCTTTTAGTAGTCGTGTTTATTATTTCACACTTTTCTTAATTTAGTGTCAATTGCCAATTTTCGCAATTTCCGTAAAGGAGAATCTAAAATCCAACAATCCTGTCGAAATACTTACAACGAGTTTCTTCGTGAGAAAATGTTTCTTTGAAGTGTTTTTTTTAAATTTCAAAAAGTAAACAAAAACTCAACGAAATATTTGAGCAGGAAGATGCACTGAACTATCTCGTGGCATCACTGTTTTCCCATAAACAGTAGATAAAAACAATACAGAGGCATTTGGCAAATATGCTGACCTGTGTTTGTCAAAGCGTCTGCTTATGTGGCCCCGTTAAAGTGCCAAGAATACCAAAGATTGTCGACCTGCCACTGAGTCTGCTTCTTTAATTCTGACGGCTTTTGACGTAATTTCCAAAGCTGCCACAAGAACTAAAGAATCTTAGCACTAATCCACACGCTTTCAAATATAAATTGAAGAGTTACCTCATGGCTCACTCCTTTTATTCTGTTGAGGAACTCCTAGAAAAGTCAAACAATTAAGCTAATTCATTTTTTTCTTTATTGATTCTTTTCACTTTGTCTTAAGATTGTCGTATGCAAAGGACTACTTAAAAATTTTCTATTACCATTCTTGTGTAACAATTAATGTATTGACTTGTTCCATGACCATGGAGTCTCACTCCTCAATTGGGTCCTATGGCACAGAAAAACCAATAAATAAATAAATAAATAAACCACAATTCTCATACGTCAGAAATACTTGTCTTATGTATCAAGTTTCGTACGGTGTTATACTATGCTGGTGGCCAATTATATGGATGATTATGTGTACCAAATTCACAAAGTGTAAAGTTCTGTTTGCATCAGACTGTTTACAATGTATAATTGAAGAACGTTGAAAGGACAAAAAGGATGGGTAGCAGGAATCAGTCGCAATCCCATTGACATATTTATTATTGCAGCAACTCATATTTCGGCAATAGTTAGCTATATTCAGTGGCCTTGACAGGGTTGTAGCCTTTCTCCAATGTTATTCAATTTGTACATTGAGCAGGCGGTGAAGGAAAGCAAGGAAAATTTTGGAATAGGCATTAAAGTTCAGGGGGAAGAAATAAAAACATTGCGTTTTGCTGATGACATTGTAATTCTGTCAGAGACAGCGAACGACCTAGAAGAGCAGTTGAATGGAATGGACAGTGTGTTGAAGAGAGCGTATAAAATGAACATTAACAAGAGCAAAACAAAAATAATGGAATGTAGTCTTAGAAAATCAGGCGATGCCGAAGGAATTAGATTAGGTAATGAGACAATGAAGGTGGTAGATGAGTTTTGTTACTTGGGTAGTAAAATAACATGCGATGGTCGCAGTACAGAGGATATAAAATTCAGAATGGCAACGGGAAGAAAAGCATTTTTGAAAAAGAGAAATTTGCTAACATTGAATATTAATTTAAGGGTAAGGAAGTCTTTTCTGAAGGCATTTGTGTGGAGTGTTGCCTTGTACGGGAGTGAAACATGGACGATAAGCAGTGCGGACAGGAAGAGAATAGAGGCTTTTGAAATGTGGTGCTACAGAAGAATGCTGAAGATTAGATGGGTAGATCGCATAACTAATGAAGAGGTACTGAACAGAATTGGCGAGAAACGGAATTTTTGGCATACCCTGACTAAAAGAAGGGATCGCTTGGTAGGACACATTCTTAGACATCGTGGAATCGTAAATTTAGCATTGGAGGGAAGTGTGTGGGGTAAAAATCGCAGAGGGAGACCAAGAGAAGCGTATAGTAAGCAGATTCAAGTGGATGTGGGTTGCCGTTCTTATGAGGAGATGAAAAGGCTTGTTCAGGATAGAGTAGGGTGGAGAGCTGCATCAAACCAGTCTCCGGACTGAAGACCATAACAACAACAACAATATGTCAGTTATGTGAACCCAATAATCTCACGTTAGTGCATGTCACAATTTACTATTACTGCGGGTTTAGCCATATACCGGTAACGTTGTATGATTATATGCACTATTCAGAGTTTCTTAAGTTCATGTAACTCGCATAAATGCCCTGGACATATCCATTTATTGCTGATATCTGTATATGCAACAACAATAAAAACAGCAGTGATATCGTGACTAATTCCTCTTACTTATCCTTCCTTGTTGTGTCTAAAATCATGGTGCACAACGGTTCCTTAAAGTCAGGTAATAAAAAGTGAAACGTCAAGACAGGCTGAGTTGGAACTGGTGTTCGTTTTCTGGAGGAAGGCGAATTTGGGTATTCCATGCACTTATGTTTGTCTACCAGCTAGGGCGGTGCAGTCAGTGAGCGAATTTACCCTGTCAGCAGAAGGAACCTTGTTAGTATTCTATGTTTCAGGCTATGTTCATTAATATTGTCTCCTAACGGAATCGAAGCACATTGAAAGGGTTCTGAAAGATTTATAAATATTGATAAAAAATATCTAGAAAAATGCAAAATTAAAAATAAAACGGAGTGTTATTGTAATGCATATCAAACGACTAGCTTTTAACCACTAGTCTGCCCTCATTCGTGTATGTGACATATATTATACATAGTACACAGATGCATATGACTCTTCCGTTTTACACCATACAGAGACAATGTTAAGTTTATCGGTGGCTGAAGGACGCAGAAACAATAACGATTGACAATCCAGTGCTTTTTGGCCCACTTTAGGTTACGGTAGTAATACTAAAAGTGACCCTTTGCGATCGTCTTTTGACAGCTCGAAATTTACATGAAAATAACGGCTTAACTATTCATCTGACACGAAAATTGAATGTCCTAATTCGTAGAGGAGAAAATTCTCTACAACTTTTCTCTCTTGTGTATTCTTCATACCTCGTAACATTTCAAAGATATTTGCAAAAATAACGGCGATTTTGGGATGTATGTCTGTCTGTCTGTTCCGTCTGTCTGTCTGTCAGTAACGTTCCCTGTTTTTAAGACGAACCGTTCAACTGATCAGTACCAAATTTTACAGACATGCTTGTAGGCCGCCAGAGACCAGAACCACCCCTTTTCAAATTTTTCGGACAAAAAATACGGTGGTAATACAAAAAAAAGCCGTTTGTAATATAATTATAATTGCAAACCAACCGTTCATCTAACACGAAAATTGAATAACCTAATTGGTAGAGGAGAAAATTCTCTACAACTTAGCTCCCTTCTAGTTTTTTCATATCTCGTATCGTTTGAGACATATTTGCAAAAATAACGGAGATCTGACACCCTCCATTGAATTAACGAAAACCAGCCTTTCGGAGATGTCACCTCACATTCCTCGCCCATAACTCTCTCTGACATACGCCATCTTGCGTTGCGTATTTGATGATTTTCTTATTGTAATTTACACGTTGTCATTTCAAAGTAATGGCGCACTGAAGAATTAACAAATACACGTCGTTCTTCGTACGATAAATGATAATCTAGTGTCTACAAATGCCATATTTGCATCAGTTAACAACGGCCATCAATAGTACGAGATTAAAGGACTCATCTTTCTATTGATAGCCGTAGCGTAGTGGGCAAGGCATTGGACTATGACGCTAAAGGTCCGTGGTTCGGAACCTAAAAGGTTTTGAGACACTCTTATTAATTAATTTTTTATTATTTAATTATTTTGGTCCAAAATGTTTGCAAAAACTTATAAAACTACAAATCTAAAGTGGGCCGTAAAACATGTCAGTGCGATTTTTTTTCTTGGACTCTTCTAAATCGGTACGTAAAAATAAATGAAATATATCGTGCTAAAACACGGGAAACGCCCAGCCATGATATGTGCTTATGTGTAGGGAAACATGTACGAAAGGCCTCTCCAGGTCATTCTGCACTAGACGGCCACTGATGTGATTTGCGTATCTGTGAGCTATTAGTGCGGATGGAGCTTGTAAAGTGATCCATTTGGTCGGCAAATTCGAACTACGGAGAATTACGCACCTAAATGGTACTCGGAATCAGTAAGCCAGTTGGAATGCTAGCTGTTCCCGAATGTTAGGCGATGGACAGCTTTGAACTCTGATTTATTTTTTCTGCATTTCGGAATTATTGCCTGATAGCCTACTGCAATGTGCTCATGGCTACACGGAATTTGATATGCTAATCGCTCACTGTTATTTCAATTATTTTGTGAGCTGGAGATTATTTTGTGAATAGTTTAACTGAGTGATTAACTAGTATTTTGGGAATCTGCTGACACTTAAATACGCAAACACGGAATCTTTACTGAAACATGATTATATTATTCTGCGTTTAAACGCGTAATTGTAGAACAACTTTTTTCATTATCTTGTGTTTCATTTTACTACCTGATTAAATAATTAGTTCATTCAGTCCAATCGTTGTTGCTGTAATTTGAAAGAATCAGTTTTTTTCCCAATTTTATTAATAATTTATTTTTTTAAATTTGCATAATTTGTTAACACTTTAATAATATTGAGTAAAGGATCACGAGTTAAATCAGCTTTGCTGCTAGTTTAACAGCTAACCATGAAAGGTACACAATATCGAGATAATATTTGAAACAGAGCCGTACATGTCCCCAGTTTTGAATGTGTGTGTGTGTGTGTGTGTGTGTGTGTGTGAGAGAGAGAGAGAGAGAGAGAGAGAGAGAGAGAGAGAGAGAGAGAGAGATGGGTAGAAAGAGAGAGAGAAAGCATATCGTCACACTAATATGTTGCGTGATGGACAATAATTTGGTAATACAAACTTAGTACGACACAATACATTCGCCAATAACGAGATAAAAAATTAAGTGAAATTGAAAATCTGACTTATAATACAGTATTTAAAGGATGATGAAAATTTGATTGTCGTATGGGACTGTTACACATTAATATGTAAGAAGTTACAGAGTTACAGAAGAATACGGACTTGGTAGAAGGAACAGGAGAACTGTAAGAGATTTATTTAATTCTGTAAAAGTTTTTAGCTAGTAATTGCTGAGAGGTATACGGGAAAAAAGGTCAGAGACACGGGAATTTATGTTGGATTACGTAATAATCAGCAAAGATTGCGGTCATATATGAAGTACATATAGACTCGGATTACCATTTACTAATTGTGAATATTAGTACTGTAGCTTCAGACAGATAGTACTGGTGATGTCATCCTACACTTATAAGAACTTTCTTAAATAACTAGTAAGTTATTTTTCAGAAAGTTACTGAACTGTGCTGGTAGGTTCTGTTCCAGTTTGTAAATTAGTCTTGCTGTTTTACCGGCCGCAGTGGCCGAGCGGTCTGCGGTGCGCCAATCACAGTCTGTACGGCCACTACGGGCGGGGGTTCGAATTCCCCCTCAGGCATGAGTGTTTGTGTCGTCTTTAGTATAAGGTAGTTCATAAGTAGTTTGTAAGTTTAGGGACTGATGGCCCAGCAGTTAAGTCCCTTAAGCTTAACAAACATTTGAACATCTTGCTGTTTGTGCTATGTTATAATGTTTACATATAAAAGTTACTTCCCGATTTTCATGTAATGTATTGTACTTCGTCACCAATAGTCGTTTCAGCAACTATAATTGAAATGAATCAACAAAACAACGGTAAAAATGAAAATTTCCCAAAATGCTGATCATATTTTCTCATATAATGTAGGTTAAACAATAAATTCGGAAAGCAAAAGAGACATCTCATAAATATCCAGATCAACTTAACAACTCTATCCTTTTTAAGTTTATTGACCACTTAACAATAAGCATGAATCCATGACCACACCACTAACGTGCACGTAAATCTAATATGTAAAACAAAATGTAGCTACAAATGTATGTATCCAAATTCGCAGAACCAAAGAAGATACTTTATAAATAAGAAACCATATTAGAAACCAAATTAGCCTTAATTGCAGTCAGCATAAAAATCATAATTAATTCGGAAAGCAAGCTTAGTCGAAATTATAAAAATGGATGTCAGAGACGATATTAAATTCTGAAAGTATCCAGAAAGTACCAGAAAGACGATGCTGTGCTGTTTAGACAACTCAAAGAAAATGTAACCTTCGAAATGTGTCATTTGCCGACAAGAAACTGCAGAGAAAACTGGGCGTATATTGTAAGTCTCTCTAATTGTTTGCATTTGTCTACCTAAATACACTCCTGAAAAATGAAGAAATAACACCAAGAATTCGGCGATCCAGCGGAGGGAAATTTTATTGACACTTTATTGAGGATGTATACAACAGACGATCACACAGACAGAGACATACTAACATGAGTACAGTCACATTATCGTGCGCAAGGAGGACGCTAGTACCGTGTAAACCCTCCTTTTGTAGGAATGCAAGCTGTAATTCTTCCACGGAAATGATCGTAGAGGTTCAAAATGTAGTCTTGCGGAATGGCCTGTCATGCAATTTCCTGCGGGTGCCTCATCTGGGCCTAATTTTGAGATGCTCGTGGAGACCGTGGAAGATGAAGTTTCTTCCCGTCTCAAACACGTTCAAAGAAGGACAGATATGTAGGCAGGATAGTTAGCGTACATCTTGAAGAGCACGGTGGGTGGTGCTGTTTACTTTCCAACGTGTATTGTACGGTTCGTAAAGCATATCGCTTTGTTGCTGCATGTGAGAGCGAACAAATCGTCAAGAATGCCAGGGCACGAATGAAGAGGACAGCGTTGGATCAGATGTTTGATCGTCTGTTCCTCCAGGTTACACTCGCATATCGGTGAACCGATCCAGCCCACTTGTTCAAATGTTTGTATAGCTTATGGGACTTAACTACGGGGTCATCCGTCCCTAAACTTACAAACTACTTATGAACTAGCTAATACTAAGGACGACACAAATATCCATGCACGAGAGGGGATTCGAACCCCCGACCGTAGTGGCCGTATAGTGCGTGACTGGAGCGCCGCAGTCCCCTCGGCCACCGCGGCCGGCCAGCCCACTTGTGCTTGAAACAATTGTAGCAACTATGTCTAGTCCTCAACCTGCTGATGCGGCACCAGAAGTTCCTCGGTAGGTCAAAATCGTTTGGCTTCTTTGTGGAATCAAGATGGTACGCACTTGTTAGCAATGTTTTTGTTGACCACTCATGCCTCCAGATTTCGTTTAGGTTAAATCCATCAGCAATGAATTGCCCCGCAGTGACATTTACTGGTGTTATTGATTGCAATCGCTACTGTGATGGTGTAATAGGCTCGGGGACTAAATATTTGTGTATATATATATATATATATATATATATATATATATATATATATATATATATATATATATATATATATATTACGTTAGTTATGAAATGTTGCTTTGATTATGATCGTTAGAGGATTGTGGGTGGATTTTTAGTTGGAACTGACCGTGTGCCTGCCCACGTTATTTCCCCGAGCCATTAATACACCCTACTTCTAAACTATGAACATCAGTCAGATGCAATATCGTCAATAAACGATTCTCATTCATTAACACACGTTAATTCAGCTTTGAATCGGTGTATTGAAACTCATGCAATAATATTTAGTTGCACTGTAGTAACAGACAGGTTGAAGGTTCACACATCGTCCCAAATCAACAGTACACGAGCGAGTAATTGCCTGTTCTGTTCCAGAATAAAGAATAGCTTGATGTATTAGCACATATTACACAATATGCTAAACCAATATGTTATCCACGTGCAATGGCAGTCCAACGTAGTTCCAGCAATTGTTGCCAGTTCGACACGTCCGATGGCGACGCGGTTGCCCGATAATCTTGGTGTGACGGTTACGACGAAAGTTTGTATTTTACGAGATCAAAGTTACACGCTAGTCAGATCTTCTTCATTTAGATCCAGTCCAAATATAAAACCGTTACCGTCGCGACGCGGTTGATTGTTTCCCTCGACGACACGACATACGTTAGCGCACACTTTGACAGAATATACATTCCACTGACTGTAAAGATACACGATGGCTTGGCGTGGCTCATCAGTAAGAATCTCTGTTCTATTGGTTGCACCAGCTTCAATAATAACCATTTCGTTCGTACCACTGCCGTAGTTAGCTAGCTCTGCCCGCTCTCAGCCACGCACACCGACTGCTGCTCTTTCCAAACTCGATTCCTTGTACGTGATCGACAATCGATATCACTCGGACCGTCAAAGATGTAGCCTACAGAACGCTTGCAATGGCTGGCAGAATTCATGGTGCAATGGAAAAGAGGATGATGCAAAGATTTTCTTAGCTTCTCTTAGTAGAGCTTGCTTCTTCCGTAAGTAAACAGTGACATGGAGTTGATTTGATGGTACCAGTAATGCAACGCATTGTACCATTCAATTTTGCGTCTATCTTAATGACATGTGCGCTTTCCAACCAGACGGGTGCACAGTACTCAGCAGCCGAGTAGACAAGACTGATGGTAGATAAGCGGAAACATTCAGCAGAGGCTCCGCAGGATGCACCATGAGCTAATGCAATATGTTGTTTCTTTCGGCGACTTTGTGAGAAAGCTTAGTAATGTGTTCTTTGTCGCTCAGGGCTGTACATAAAGTGACTCCAAGATATTTTGGTAAAGGATTGTACCTTACCTTTGTCCATTTAATTGAACTCTTGGTTTGTAGTTTACAGCACGATTCGCTAGATGAAAACAGGAGACTTCAGTTTTTGTAGGACTTAGAATAAATCTCCAGATCTTAAAAAAAGTTGAGAATATCTTAAGATCCTCTGTAAGAATTTGTTCAAAGTTATTACTCTGTGCTACTAGTGCGATGTCGTCAGCAGATATGAACTTAGTTGATGTTGTGGTTGGTAGAGCATGAATATACAAATTGAAGAGAAATGGGGCTACAACAGATCCCGTTAGTTAGTTTTCGTTTGTGTTTTTTAGTGCTGCCTAGGAACACTTCGAATTGTCTTTCACTAAGCATACTAGATATTAGGTCCACGATTCCTGGATTTGGAGCAACTTGCAATAGTTTGTAGATAAGTCCTTATCGCAAGCAGTGACACATGCCCCAGTCAAGTTGATGAGAACTTCAGTTGATGAAACCTTCTTCTATGTGTGTAGTTGGAGCAAGAAGCAGATGAGGTGCAGCTGCGTCCATGTCTGAATGCAGCTTGTTCCGGCGGCGTGGCAGCTTCAATGAAATGTGCTGTTATGGTTAGGAGAATTCGTTCAAGCAGCTTGAATGTGCAGCTAAGCACTGCTATTGGTCGATAACTTACGGGGCTATTTTCAGGTTTGCCAAGTTTGAGAATGGCTGTAACTTTTGATAATTTGAATTGACTGGGTAGCGGGACTGAAAAATAAACACACTCACTTGTCAAGTTTAGAGGAACTTACGAGTGTTGTTCTCTCTCTCTTGTCCGGACAGGACAAAAGAAGGTGCAGATAAGATTAAGAGACACACTCGAGAGAGAAAAACAATTTTAAGGGAAATAATATATCTGAGAACGGTTGTAGCTAGAAATGGTAGCAACACTCAATACTAATTTTACCAACTTCGTTACTCACTTGGGACTGCATTTTCAATCATGTTATCTTTCTACAACTTGTTATCTCCCAAAAACATTTGGGTTTGATATGTGCAACGCTTCTCAGTGGCGCATGTTAACTGGCCTGGAGTGTACTTCTCTAAGACTCGTCCGTACTAGGATCTATTACATCACCATCATCTGTGAAACTTTGTGACGTCATAATCACGCAATAATCCCTTTAAAAGACTGGTAAACAGGAATTTCAGCCCACTCCACACAGTTATTTCTAAACGTGCTGAGGATGAAACAACAATATCTGTGTAGTTACTGTTTCTCACGAGATCTGCTCACTGATGAGAGTGTACCATCTATATATAAAAAAATGAATTGCTGTTCGTTAGACTCGCTAAAACTCGAAAACGGGTGAACCGATTTGAGTAATTTTAGTCTTGAAATATTCGTGTAAGTCCAGGGAGGGTTTACACGGTGATAAAATATGAAAAAGTTGTCCGGAAAAGAGTAAAATCTGGAAAAATTGAAACAGCTTTTTCCAGTGAGCTATCAATATCGTTCGCCCAATCGCGATAAAATTTTGTACATTTCATGTTGAAAGCAAGATGAAGGTTTGCATCAAATAAAAATTTGGAAAATTTAGGAAAAACCGAAAGCGTTTTTTTTTTCTACGAATAAAAACAAATTGTCACATGGTTGTAAAAGTAGCACTTGAGTACGACTTGACAGGACGAGGTTTGTATGAAATAATTTTTTTGGAAAATGTACCGGAAAATTGGAAAATTTGAGAAAAACTGAAAGTGCGTTTTTCAATGTGTTTTTGATTGAATTCAGCACTATAACTGACTATTCTCACGACGAAGAGTGGCAATTCTTTTGTTGTGTCGTTCATTATGGTCTTGGAAAAGTTTTCACTAAAAAAATAGACACAGTTAAAAAGTCGCAAAATTCGAACCAAGTTTCTTTTTCAATGTGTTTCTAAATGTACTTAATACTATAAGTTGAGAACCATTCATCCGCTTGCGATAAAATTTTGATCATTTGACGTTCAACGAAAGATGAACGTTTTTATAAACTAAAAATTCGGGAAAGTTACATGGAAAATTTGGAAATTCACGAGAAACTAAAATATCTTTCTTCAATGGGATATCAATATCTTTCGTCCGGTTGCGATAAAATTTTGCATATTTGACGTTCAAAGCGAGAGGAAGGTTTGAGTGAAGTAAACGTTTGGAATAGTTGGCAAAAATAGGAAAATTTGTGGAAATCTGAAATAGCTCTTTTCTTTGGGATATCTATTTCTTTCGTACGATTCCGATAAAAATTTGCACATTTGACGTTCAAAGCAAATGCCTTTATAAAGCTACTAGGTCTAAAATGCATAAGATTTAAATTAGTGTGATTTATATGAAGAGGTGAGTGATACGAAGTTCACCGGGTCATCTAGAATTTAATAAAGTATTAGGCAGCAGTTAGTCATGATTGAGCTAAGTTGACTCTTTCGGTGGACAACACATAGCAGCGCTGACGCTTCTTAAAAACTGACACGCAAATTACTTTTGTGTCCGACGTAATGGAAGGCTCTGTTTGAGTACTCGCCAGCGTCCAAGAGCAAGAGTCAAAAAAGAAGGCAGACAAGCAGAGTGTGATTACCGCCTAAAGCACGCCTAACAGACGGGTAGCACGAAATGAGCTGGGCTAATTACAGAGGAGAGGCCCGCAAAGAGGCGCGCTGACCCTCTGAAATGATAACAAAATGAGATCATCGCGCGCTGCCGTCCCCACCCCCTTAATGAGGGTGTTATGCCACTCGCGGAGGCCGCCCAAATCGCTTAACGACTGCGCCGCGCCAGCTTTCGCTCTTAGACAGAAATGGCGCGAATGAGGCATAAACACGATGATCGATATGTGATGTATCCTAGCCCGGTGTGTGCGTGTGCGTGTTTTGGAACTGAAAGTATGTAAGTACTAGCCGAAAACCTAGCGTTGCCCGTTTTGTGTCCCAGCCTCGTCGCCGCTTTTGTGTCTCGTTTCCGTCGTAGGTGTCGGTGGCCGAGTAAGAAGACCGACACAGGAATAAAGGTAGCACGCTTGTGCAGGTACGGAGGGGAGCAGCCAGTGGGACAGCAGAAACTAGAAACACTAGAGTAAATTAGAACGAGATATATATTGCACAGAATTTATACAATACTTAAACTTTTACATAGTTTTGTACTGCAGAATGCTGACACATAGTTGAGCTAGAGGCCTGCCTAGTGCCTATCCGATAGCCGAGTCTTCACTGGTGCCTATCTGAATACGAAGTGTTAACTGGTTCCTATCTCAGTCCCAAGTGAACGATGTCCTTCAGTGGTGGCCACGAGCGGAGTTGTAGCAGAGGGCGCTCGTGGCTGCCGTCGTAAGAACGCCGCGCCGTGCGTGCATGGCGGCGCGCGGCGAAAGTAGGTGGCGCGCACTTTGGACTTGTGCGACACCACACCCCGGGTATTTATATATTTATTCCAGCCTTGAGTGGGTACTTCTCCTATCCCTTCTCTCCATCTCCTATTCTCTAATAACATATATTTATCAGAGAATACACTCCTGGAAAGTAAAAAGAAGAGCGCCATAAATTCGTAGACCCCCCCCCCCCCTCACGAAGGAAATTTTACTGACACATTCTTGAGGATGTATACAACTCCCGATCACATAGGCAGAGCCATACGCATGTGAGTATAGTGACCAGAGCATGCACAATGTCGGCGTTAGTACCGTGTATACCCTCCTTTTGTAGCAATGCAAACTATAATTCTTCTAATTTTTCATGACGTGAACTATGTGTAGCGTATGAACCTTACAGTTAGGGCGACCGTCCTCATGGATTGCAGTTTACGAGTGCATAATTTCGTTAAGATTGTAACAAAACTATAGATTTGTATGCAGTACGTACACACATACAAATGCCGGCCGCGGTGGCCGCGCGGTCTGTGGCGTGCCAGTCACGGTCTGCACGGCCGCTGCGGTCGGGGGTTCGAATCCCCCCTCGGGCATGGATGTTTGTGCCGTCTTTAGTAAAAGCTAGTTCATAAGTAGTTTGTAGGTTTAGGGACTGATGACCCCGCAGTTAAGTCCCATAAGCTCTAAAAACATTTGAACATTTGAACACATACAAATAGTACACGAAAACTCTGCTTCATATAAGGGTTGGAACTTAAACAGTGGCAACACTGCTGTGCAGACATTATACAATGGAATTTACTATTATCGCTGTTAGCATACGTTGTTGACATACCTACCTTACCCCCGAGCAAATCGACTTGCCCATAGCCGCGGTGGAGTAGCCGAGCGGTCTAAAGCGTCTCGCTGCGGAGCGCGCGGTTGCTCGCCGTGGAGGTTCGAGTCCTCCCTGGGGCATGGGTGTGTGTGTTGTCCTTAGGTTAGTTTACCTAGGTTTAAGTAGTTTGTAAGCTACGGACTGATGACCACGCAGTTTGGTCCGATAGATTTACAAACATTTGAACCTTTGACTCGCCCATACTACATCGGCGTGTTCACAATTGAAGGAAACACAGTCACTTGTGAGCGGGCGGTCTAAAGTAACGGTGTTACTATGTTTTCGAAACAGAAATATCACAGTGTCATCAAGGTCTTCAAGGGGCGTGCGAGGAATCGGCATTGCAGTACAGAAAAGTGGCATGACAATGTGCGAGTGCATACTGCTCTGTTCGGTCGGTGGGACTGAGAAGTTCTGTACCATCCACCATATTCGCCAGATTTAAGTCCTTGTCACTTTGATTTGATTCCAAAGATGAAGAAACCACTTCGTGGCATTCGCTTCATAACCGTTCTAGAGATTCAACAGGCAGTAGTGCTCCATTCGCACCATCAACAGAACAGGGTCTGCTAACGCCTTCCATATTGCTGGCAACGAGTTCTACACCACGCTGTTGACCACATTGAAGCATAGTAACAGGTGCTTTTGTTGTGAATAAATAGTTGCCACAATTTAAGTTCCAACCCTCGTACATAAATATCTATGCATATATTGAAACACGTCCACTGAATGTGTGGTCGTGTTCCAGTTTTGTGTTATTCATTAACCTAAAGTGTTTATGCACCATTAATATTGTCCATTAGTATGATTGTTATTATTTTTATTATGTTTATTAATGACCAATGCCCCATGTTTATATATGTTTCCACCAGTATGATTGCACTTGTGTGTTCATGTGAATAAGGAAGATTGTTATTAATACTGACTGACTGCCGTGCAATAGCTTACAGTCGCCGCCTCGCACTTTAAAGCCTCGTTTACTGTAATTAAGAAGGCATGGATCCGTTTGTCGTCTGCGCTGGCGTCTGCTGGGTGGCCAGAGACAAGCTTACTTGGCAAAATGGCGAGGTGGCCGTGTACTTAACGTGGTGCCAACCTAATCTTGGCCGAAAGAGGTGACAAGAGACCTCTCTGGGCCGCGGTGGAATAGCCGAGCGATCTAAGGCGCCTCGCTGTCGTGCGCTCGGTTGCTCGCCGTCGGAGGTTCGAATCCTCCCTAAGGCACGGGTATGTGTGTTGTCCGTAGGTTAATTTACCTTAATTTGTAAGCTACGGACTGATGACCAAGCAGTTTGGTTCGATAGATTTACAAACATTTGAACATTTCTAGATCTCTCTGGGAGCCGTTGAAGAGGGTTGGTAGACACTATGCTCTGAACGCACTCATCATCGGTTTTAGCGCGCTCTACATCCGGTGTGTGGCGGGGAAAGGTTTTGGGATGACCTTTGGGCTTCACTCTTGCTGCGACCGTGGAAGTAACTACGTCGTCAAATCATGCTGAGGGGAAGGCATGCTGTTAGAACTTTGCTCTCTTTGTGATCAGGCAGTCTTGGTTTTTCAGTGATAGTTTTCTTGAGTAATTCTTTCGCTATGCGAGGTGAAGTGTTTCTTAATTTGCAAAATTCAAATAATTCAGTGTAAAATTAGTATTTGCATTTTCATTCTGGTGATGATTTTGTGTCCAGGTTTTCTCAAGTTAGAGCCGGCCGCGGTGGCCGAGGGGACTGAGGCGCTCCAGTCACGGTCTGCACGGCCACTACGGTCGGGGGTTCGAATCCCCCCTCGGGCATGGATATTTGTGCCGTCCTTAGTATTAGCTAGTTGATAAGTAGTGTGTAAGTTTAGGGACTGATGATCCTGTAGTTAAGTCCCATAGACTCTACAAACATTTGAACATTTTTCTCACACGTGTGTGGCCTTCAGCCTTTGTGTAAACTTAGTATGTTTGAATTTCCTTGCTGTTTTTGAACTATTGTTGTCACATCGTGTCTGTATGCATGACTATGCTAAATATTTCTCATATTTTATGGTTTGATTCCGTCTTTGCTATCTTGGAATGACCGATTGCACCATGTAATGGTCGTTATTTCGGCCTTCAACCATGCTTTTACTGATACTAGCTTTCTTCTATATGAATTCTTGTGTGTGCTTTACGTGCTTATTCTAAATTAATTTCTGTTTGCAAAGGCTACGTAATTCGGCGTAGTCGTACACCACATGGTACTTAAGAATAGAGAGACGCGGCCTTCCTGAACATGTGTTCGTTGGTGCATAGTGATTTTAAATTTGTGCTTCAAGACACCCGCCATCTCGTCAAAACGCCGCCGACAGTTCGTTTGTTGCTGCTATGAACTGTTCGTGCATGAGTAATGTACTGCAAGCATTAGAACGTGTCTAGATTTTAATGAATGAATATGCTTTCATTTATCCAGATTGTGTTTGCAGTTTTACTCCCACATTACCGCCATATTCATGAAGGGCAGAAACAATATTATTACAGGCAGTAACTTTATGATTTAATTCACTATTGTTCAAGGTGTGTGTTGAATTTGATCTTCCCACATTTGTTCGCTTGTTCATTTTATTGAATAGATGATGATTTAAAGTATCAAACCTCTGCTTTATAGTTAATAAAACTCTTCTGGGTATTAGAGCGCATCGTCAATATATCGAATATTTCACCGACGTTTCGGCCGCTATTGCAAGCGGCCATCTTCTGGGTGTTATGTTTACTGCTGGATGAGGGAAAGCTGGTGTCTTAAATATTAAATGTTGGCAGTTATCATTGGTGGTTTCAGGGCTCTTATCATTGGTGTTTGCTTTATTTCTTCCTATTGGTGGAAAAGGAAGTCCAGGATTGGTGTTTATATTAATGTTTGCCATTGGTTAAAACTGGCGAATGAGGAGCGCTGGTAGCAGTGACGTAGCAGTGACGCCTAGCGCCGGCTAGAGCGTGCTGTTTGCGCTGTGTTCGCGCGGCCGCTGTTGTCTCCGGGCGGGCCCCTATGGACTGCACTGCGCGCGGTAGCGTCGCGAAGCGCTTCTACTGCTGGCAACCAAGACGCGGGAAGTCTATACCCGTCTTCTCTGTTCATATTTCCGGGACGCTTAGCTATTTCTATTGCTTCCCTGATTTTCCTCTTCAAAGTGTAGGGTTGTTTTGCCAGTACAGTGACTTCCTGAAAACATATATGTTTGCCGCACTCTTCCTGGTGTTCAGATACTGCCGACTTTGTATGCTGTCCCAGCCGAATGTACCTCTCGTGCTCGGCTATCCTTGAGTTAATCGGCCGCCCAGTTTCTTCCATGTACACCTGGCCGCACTCACAGCCGATTTCGTAGACTCCAGCAGTGTACAACTTGTCAGATTTGTCCTTCATTGAGCCTAGGGCATCTCTTATTTTATTGTTGCTGCGGAATATAGGTTTGATGCCCTCTCGCCGAAGAATTTTGCCCACTCGTTCGGTGACTCCTTTTACGTATGGCAATAGGGCGATGGTTTGTCCTTCCTTTGGCTCTTCCCTTTTACTTCTATCATTAGATGTCATAATTTGCTCAATCATCCTCTTCCCATAGCCGTTTGCTTCGAAGGTGGACCTGATGTTCTGTAATTCAGCTTTCAGGTGTTGTTCATCGCTAATCCGATGGGCCCTCTTAGTTAGAGTGTGGAGCACGGAGTTCTTTTGCGTAGGATGACGGTGGGAAGTTGCGTGAAGGTACCTGCCTGTGCTGGTAGCTTTTCTATATACCCGATGGCCCAGTTTACCCTCTGGCTTCCGGTAAACCTCTACATCGAGGAAAGGGAGCACCCCATTCTTCTCAATCTCCATGGTGAACTGGATCTTGTTGTGCTGTTGATTGAGGTTTTGATGGAAATTCTGCAGCTCCTCCATGACGCCAGATGACAAACGTGTCGTCTACATATCGCAGCCAGCAGTCTGGGCGTATTGGTGCTTCTTATAGATGGGTCGTCGTAATCTGTAGTATTCATCACCACCGTGGCGTTCCCCTTGTCGGACTGTACCACTACTAAGTCTATAAGAAGCTCAAGGGGGATCCGACGGTTTGGTCGGTCCATGTTAGCCGGCCGCAGGGGCCGAGGAGACAGGCGCTCCAGTCATGGTCTGCACGGCCACTACGGTCGGGGGTTTGAATCCCCCCCTCGGGCATGGATATTTGTGCCGTCCTAGTTCGTAAGTAGTTTGTAAGTTTAGGGACTGATGACCCCGTAGTTAAGTCCCATAGACTTTACAAACATTTCAACATTTTTTATGTCCATGACAAAAGTAAACCAGTATTTCGATAACTACGACATAAAAAGTCGTACAATTTGGGAATGGAGTGATTTCTAGTAGGTAGCGTAACTAATAAGGAGATAGTGAACATAAATGGGGACGAAAGGAATTTCTAAAAATCCTTGAATAAAAGGACACTATTAGTAGACTCAAGGAGTCGTGATTTTACCATTGGAGGGAAGTTTGTGGGGTAAAAGGCGCAGATAGAGATCAAGACACGAATATATTAAGAAGATTCAAATAGATGTGGGCTGCCGTTCTTATGAAGAGATAAAAAGGCTTTAATTCCTTTTCCAAATTTCTCCGAGCTTTCCTTCACATCTTGCTTAATGTACAGATTGAACAGCATTGGTGAAGGGCTACAACCCTGTCTTAATCCTTTACCTTTCATTTCCTGCTACTCTTATAATTTATGATTTTTTTACAAGCTGTAAATAAGCTTTCGTTCCTGTATTTTGTCCAAGCTGACTTCAGAATTTGGAAGAGTGTATTCCAGTCAACATTGTCAAAAGTTTTCTCTAAATCTAAAATATCTTAATATATATGTTCACTTCTCCTTTCAATTGCCCATTTTTTACCCTTGTTACCTTCAGGATTTGTAAATTGTGTGCCGTAAACATTGTCAAAAGCTTTTTATAAATCTACAAGAGCTAAAAACGTGAGATTACCTTTTGTAATATTTCTGACTTTCAGCAATCATATTAAGAAACCAGAAGCATACGGTATGGAGATGTTACGTAGTGGTGTGAAGTACCAGCGACATATGACACTGTAAGTGTTATTCCTGTGGGAATAGCCGCCGTAAGTTTAGGAGCCTTACTCCGCTTGGGTAGCGCTTTGAGAGGCTTCGTGACGGAACTATAGCCCGCATCACGTACAAAGGCGCCCCAAATTTCAGCATTTGTGCTCATTCCACTCCATACCTGACCTCGGCAGCCAATAACGTTTAAGCCGTAGGCGCGTGGCTGGCCAGTGTTTCTCCCGCAGGCTCCACTGTTGGCGCTCGGCCGTAGCTCCTCCCCTCCACGCTTCCTCTGTCGCTCCGCCTCTATGCGCGGGAGCGCCTTCTTACGTGAAGCCGACTATATATAGTATTATTAATTATATTTGATTACGCTTTTATTAAAAACTAGCTTAAACCCGCGGCTCCGCTCGCGTGTTGGTTGATTATGATAGATAAGCTATCTTTCAGTAGTGTGCTACGAGACTGAATAGTAAGTAGTGTAGATCAAATCACACGTAAAAGCGCACTCGTTTCGAAAAATCCAATCACGAAATTCAACAATAATGATTGTAATAATATCACAGATCGATCACTTGATGTAATGCGCTAAACGTCAAATCGATTTTTTTTAAAGAGATGTATTAAAAAATTCCTTTTTACTGTTTTATTTATTTATTCTTACATTTCCTTATTCGTATGCTTGTCCTTACAGAGAAACTGCTGAAGACATTGTAGTACACATAGACCAAAGATATGGTCTGTGGCATCACGTTTCGCTGTTTGTAAGCTCCTTGCTATATTCGCAACGGCATCGCTGGCTTTTTTTTTTATATATATATAATTTGACGACTTTCAACCACCATATCTTCCACCCCCATATAGCTATCGGCATGGAACTGCTATGGAGTACAACGGGAGACTTCGGACAACAATCCAATCGTTTGCGTTCTGTAGTTTTCGCTGCAGAGCGAAATATTAACAGACATACACGTAGAATTTTATATACACCGATAACTTTCCATCCCAATACACTCCACCCTTTTATCATTATCAACCCTCAAGCAACAATGCAACCAATAAGACCATTTTCAAAGAGTAAATATAATTTTCAAAGAGTAATTATTGTTCCGCATTTCGCGTTATATTCTTCAAATTACTAAATATCTATCAAATCTCTATAAAAACGTGCCTAAAACCTTCCTCAGGTATAAATTAGTAACTGTAAAAATATTTAAGTCTCTGCGTCCTGTCGTTCGGACGTGATAAGCGTACACCGAACAGACATTCACATTCATAGGTATAGATATGTTAGATTAAAAAAAATCTAAACAGCCAGCTATATTTCTGTAATTTTGGAACAAACTAATTTCATAAATAACAAGGAGGGCAGACGCCTGTCGGCCATGTCTTCCCGCCTATTTGTACGCGGAAGAACTGACAAGGAAGGGGCAGTCACGATGGGTATGCATGCTGTGCACAGTCGGTTACCTGATACGTAAACTAAAAGTTAGTACTTAAGATCCAAGTGTATTACTTCGTACTATCTCACGCATCGTAACGTCTGTGTTAGATTTATGGCAAGATCAGTGTTACATGTGAAGTTTTTCTTTTCTGGGGAATAAAATAAGAGTGACATCCAAATAAAGACTAATTATTAGAGTAAGATGGTACAATTTCGATCATTTCGGACAAATGTTATTGTAACTGGAAATATATTGAAAAAATAAATAATTTTAACTATTTCACTTGTTCCCAGATATTTAATGAATAGATAACACAAATATTAAACAGTTACAATTTTTGGTATAAACACTAGAAAAGGTTACAGATTTGAGAAAAATCGATCGAAAATGAACCACACTATGTACAATTATGATAACTTCCTCGTACAATTTTGATAATGGGCATCTTCCACATAGAAAGCACTTTTTCCTTAAGGCACCAGAGCACACTTCGTGGCAGCAAACATTGCATATTTAGCAGCGAATCCAATCACCCTTAACCAGAAAATGTATAAGAGCGCGTTGGACTAAGTAGCTTCACTTACCTCTTAATAGGAAAAAGTATATATCTCCGTAGCACAGAATGGTGTCTTCTTTGAAAAGACAGGAGGAGCTGTAGAAAACTGCTACACTACAACGCCACACAACGAGACACCATGAAATTGACAAATGGCGTGAAAACTTATGTTGATCGGAATTGCCGGCCGCGGTGGCCGAGGGGACTGAGGCGCTTCAGTCACGGTCTGCACGGCCACTACGGTCGGGGGTTCGAATTCCTTCGCGGGCATGGATATTTGTGCCGTCTTTAGTATAAGGTAGTTCATAAGTAGTTTGTAAGTTTAGGGACTGATGTTCCCGTAGTTAAGTCCCATAAGCTTAACAAACATTTGAACATTTTTTCGATCGGAATTGTACCAATATCGAATTTGTACCACCTTACCCTACGTATAAAAATCGAAATATTGAAACATTTCGACAAAGTTGAAAATTTATGCTGCTCTGGGGTTCGAACCCGGATGTTCCACTTCTGGGGTGCGGTCACCTTAACCAATTAGGCCATCCTGGCACGCTTCCCTTCCAACAAAATTCTCAACTTCCAGTCCCCTGCCATTTGATTCCTCTTGCTAGCAGTCTATATTGGATTTCCGCATGGGACCGAGCATATGAATGCGTTCGCATTGAAACTGACATTCCCTATTGTAGGCATAATTACAATTATTGATATGGTGACCTTTTCGGACATGTCCGAAAAGAACAGACTCCATATCAATAATTATTATATTTATGTTGAGCATCTTCGTTAAACAAGCCTTACAGACTCATTACATGAAGAATACATGACCTGCGCGCAGTCTTCTGTCCATGAGACAACACTTAAAGATTTCCGGTTGGTGAACTAACGTTTTTTTGAAATTTTCAGTTATCACTTTGATGTTGTGAAAAACCTAGGACGCCTCACGCTTTCAGTAATCTCGTACCGGCCGCAGTGACCGAGCGGTCTGCGGTGCATCAGTCACAGTCTGCACGGTCGCTACGGTCAGGGGTTCGAATCCCCCCCTCGAGCATGGATGATTGTGTCGTCTTTAGTGAAGGAAGTTCATAAGTACTTTGTAAGTTTAGGGACTGATGACCCCGCAGTTAAGTCTCTTAAGTTTACAAACATTTGAACTTTTGAACATTTGATTATTTGTTCTTTAGTCTTTGGGAGTTGTTTTGAGCAAATAAAATAAAATCTGGATTGCCAACTATTAATTATACAATGTACAGGTCAAGATTGTCAGCAGTTTTCATCTGCAAGCCTCCTAATATCTTCGCGGAATGTCTGCAGTGCGTCCGTATAAGATGAGCCCGCATATTTTTTACGCAGCATTAATTCTGCCGGCAAAGACCGATGGCAGTAATCTATTCTTTGATTCTTCGAAGCAAGTCTTTTCGAAATAGCACGAAAATACGAGCATATGGAATAGATTCACAAATTTGTGACTGGCTGGAGGACTTCATAAGTAATAGAAAGCAGTACGTTGTTCTCGACGGCGAGTGTTCATCAGAGACGAGTGTATCGTCAGGCGTACTCCAGGGGAGAGTGATAGGACCGCTGTTCTTTTCTGCCTACATATATTATATGTTGGACAGAGTAACTTGTAATTTGCGGCTGTTTGCTGATGATGCTGTGGTGTATGGGAGGGTGTCGTCTTGAATTGACTGAAATAGCATACAGGATGACTTAAACAAAATTTCTATTTGGTGCGAAGAATGGCAGCTATCTCTCAATGTAGAAAAACGTAAGGTGATGCGCATGAGTACGAAAAACAATCCCCATTAGTAGTGAGCTTCTTGATAGAGACATAACATTGCAGAGCGATATGAAATGGAACGAACATGTAAGAACAGTTGTGAGTAAGGCGGACAACCGACTTCGGTTTATTGGGAGAATTTTGGGAAGATGTACTTCATCTGTAAAGGAGACCGCGTATAAAACGCTTGTACGACTACGTGTTGATTATTCCTCAAGTGTCTGGGACCCGCAACAGATCAGTTTAAAGGAAGAAATAGAAGCAGTTCAGACGTGAGCAGCTAGGTTTGTTACTGGTAAGTTCAACCAATGCGCGAGTGTCACGGAAATGCTCCGGCAACTCAATTGGGGATCGCTGGAAGAAAGTCGACGTTTTTTTCGTGAATTTCTGTTGATGAAATTTGGAGGGTCGGAATTTGAAGCTGAGTGTAGTACGATCTTGCTGCCACCTACCTATATTTCACGTAATGATCACTAAGATAAGAGAAATTAGGGCTCGTACGGAGGCATATAGGCATTCTGTTCTTCCTCGTTTTATTTTGGAGTTAGGAAAGTCTCCTGTCTTTCAAAACTAAAATGCAAGTTTAGATCAGTTGTGGCTTACTTTCAAAGACATAATATCGGTAGCAATCGAGAGATTTATACCAAATAAATTAATAAAGGAGGGGGCTGACCCCCGTGGTACACAAAACAGGTCAGATCACTGTTGCAGAGGCAAAGAAAAACACGTGCAAATTTTAAGACACAGAATCTTCAAGACTGGTAAACTTTTACAGAAACTCGTAACCTAGGGCGGACTTCAATACGAGAAGCTTAAAGTAGTTTCTACAACGAAATCCTGTCTCATAATCTGGCAGAAAATCAAAAGAAATTCTGGTCATGTGTGAAGTACACTAGCGGCAAAACACAAACAATACCTACACTACGCAATACCAATGGTAACACTACCGATGACAGTACTTTCAGATGTTCAAATGTTTGTATAGCTATGGGACTTAACTACGGGGTCATCAGTCCCTAAACTTACAAACTACTTATGAACTAGCTAACACTAAGGACGGCACAAATGTCCATGCCCGAGGGGGGGATTCGAACCCCCGACCGTAGTGGCCGTGCAGACCGTGACTGGAGCGCCTCAGTCCCTTCGGCCACCGCGGCCGGCGATGACAGTACTGCTAATGCAGAATTCCTCAACACTGCTTTCCGAAATTCGTAGACAAAAGAAAACGAAGTGAACACTCCAGAATTCAAACTAAGAACAGCTGGCAGCATGCGAAATGTAGAAGTAGATGTTCCTGGAGTAGTAAAACAACTTAAGTCACTAAACAAAAACAAATCTTCCGGGACAGATGGTATACCAACTAGATTCCTCTCAAGAGTATGCTGTTACAATAGCCCCATACTTAGCTATCATATACTGTACAACCATTCACTCAGCGAAAGATCCGTACCCAAAGACTGGAAAGTTGCCCAAGTTACTCCAATATTCAAGAAAGGCAATAGGAGTGATCCCCAAAATTACAGGCCCATCTTATTGACGTCGATTTGCAGTACGATTTACAGTTCGAACATTATGAACTAACTCGAAGAGAGCGACCTAGTAACAAATAGTAAACACGGATTCAGAAAGTATCGCTCATGCGAAACACAGTTTGCCCTTTATTCACATGAAGTGATAAGTGCCGACAAGGGATCTCAAATCGATTCCATATTTCTGGATTTCCGGAAGTTTTTTGACACTGTACCTCACAAGCGGCTTCTAATGAAATTGCGTGCTTATGGAATATCGACCAATTGGATACACGATTTCCTATCAGAAAGAACACAGTTAGTAATTGACGGTAAGTCATCGATTTAAACATAAGTGATATGTGGCTTTCCTCAGAAAAGCGTTATAGGTCCCCTACTCTTCCTTGTGTTTATAAACGATTTAGGAGACAATCTGAATATATATATTCAATACAGTGGGATTCGAACCAGCGACTCTATGGTTGTGATACCAGAATGCTAGCAACTGTTTTAATTATAGATACTTCCATGTAGTTCAAAACTTTAAAGTGGATTTTCTCGAGAATTTTTGAGAGTTGTGTCGAATGGCTTTGGTTTATTGTTATTTAAGTTCTGAGGTTCACGTACCATAAATACAAAGAAATTTTAAAATTCGACACCTATATGGTTGGTTGGTTGGTTGATGGGTAGAGGGGATCAAACAGCTAGGTCATCAGTCCCACACCTCTTTGGTCTCCTTGTGAGAATCTTTTTTGGAGAATGTGCTCTTTTTTATTAATACGGCCCAATGTCTGACATGTTGCTAACTTCCTACACCTCTCCTAAATCCGAACTGATCATCCCTGAGGTCGATAGTATTATACTGGAAACAGTCCTCCTGATAATGTGACGTGATCCAGCCTCCCGCGGCCGGTGACACATCGGATGACCACCGCCGTCTTCCCAGAGTGACAACTGCAGGAGAAACCCTACAAATGCGACGTCCTTTGAAACGGAGCGCTCTCTCGCCCCCCCCCCCCCCCCCCCACTCTCCCCTGGGTGGGTGGAGGTGGTGGGGGCGGAGGCGACGGCCTGGAACACAAGGGGACCGCGCGGGCTAAGAGTGCAGGCATTAGCCGCTGCGGTGTAACGTCATCACCGGGCCCAGTATCAAAGAGGCACGGCTTCAGTAACACGATCACTTGGAGCCCGGCGCTTTGTCGGAAATTGGCTTTAGGAAAAGGGATCCATCGGCCGGCGCCTGCAAGGTAATAGCGAGTTAGCGGAAAAACAATTTTCTCGGTCAAATAATGACGTGAGCGGATCCCGTTAACATAAGCCCCTGCGCGCCGCCTTTGCCATCTGTTTATCAGCCGCCAGCGCCTTCCCTTGCTTTTCGCTTCGTTCCGTTTCGTTCCGTTTCGTTCCTGTGCGCCTCTTCCCCGTCTCGCTGCCCCTTTGATTCAGTCGGGCGCGCTCTAATGCTCGGTCGCGTGACCCTCGCTACTCTCCCCCGTCCTACGGTTATTTTTTTTTCTTTCCCCCCTTTTGTTTATATTGCCTGTTGCCTTCTGGAAGGACCTTTTATCACTGCTGTATGAAATGGAAATATCATGAAAGGGTATCATCTATCCCTGAGAGGCGCGCTGCGGAGCAAAGAGCAGTGGAGATAATTTTCTCTTCGTGCGGTCCTAGTCTCAAGACAACTACATAAGAGTTTTTCCCGACCACTTAATCGACGCTGCTTAGTCAAAATCGAACTTATTTTTAATTTTTGTTTGTGGTGGATTTATTAGCAAGAAACCTAAGGAGACGCTATTGATAATTGACGATCTAGTCGTTTCCCTTCAAAAAGAAAGGGTACTCATAGCAACCGTCTTCAGATATACAAAAACGATTGTGCTTATTGGGATACGGAATCGCCTATTCCCGCAATTTTAAAATAAGTCTACTGTAGGCAACATTTTCATACATTTAGATCTGAGGAATAAAATAGACCCACTATAGGTTACGGTAGTACCACTAAAAGTGAGCCTTTGCGATCGTCTTTTGACCGCTCGAAATTTAAATGAAAATAACGGCTTAACAATCATCTGACACAAAAATTGAATAACCGAATTTGTAGAGGAGAAAATTCTCTACAACGTTCCTCTCTTATGTTTTTTTTTTTTTTTTTTTTTTTTTTTTTTTTTTTTTTTTTTTTTTTTTTCATATCCCGTATCGTTTCAGAGATATTTGCAAAAATATCGACGATTTTGGTATGTCTGTCCGTCCGTCTGTCTTGTCTGTCCGTAACGTGTTCCCTGTTTTTAAGACGAAACATTCAACCGATTAGCACCAAATTTTACAGACATAATTGTAGGCCGCCAGAGACCAGAACCTCCCCTTTTTGAATTTTTCGGACAAAAAATACGGTAATAATAATAATAATAATAATAAAAGAGTCGTTTGTAATATAATTGTAATTGCAAACGAACCCTTCATCTCACACGAAAATTGAATAACCTGATTGGTAGAGGGGAAAATTCTCTACAACGTCGCTCTATTATGTTATTCTTTATGTTTTATTTTTTCTCATATCTTGCATCGTTACAGAGATATTTGCAAAAATAACGGAGATTTGACGATGTCTGTCAGGCTGTAACGTGTTCCCACTTTTTAGGTTGAATCGTTCAACCGATCGGCACCAAATTTTACAGACATAATTGTTGGCTACCAGAGACCAGAATCTCGCTTTTCAAATATTTCGGACAAGAGATACGTTAGTAATACAACAACAAAAAAAGCCGTTTGTAATGTAATTTTAATTGCAAATAAACCTTTCATCTGACGCGAAAATTGAATAAACGAATTTCTAGAGAAGAAAATTCTCTAAAACTTTGTTCCTTTATGTGTTTTTCATAATCTCGTATCCTTTGAGAGATATTTGCAAAACTAACGGAGTTTTGACACCCTCCATTGAATTAACGAAAGCCGTTCGCAGATGTCACGTAACATTCCTCGCCCAGAACTTTCTCTGGCCTACGCCATCTTGCGTTGCGTATTTGATGATTTTCTTATTGTAACTCACACGTTGTCATTTCAAAGCAATGGCGCACTGAAAAATTAACAAATTCACGTCGTTCTTCGTACGGTAAATGATAATCTAGTGTCTACAAATGCCATATTAGCATCAGTTAACAATGGCCATGAATAGTATGAAATTAAGAAACGCAACTTCTTGTTGTTAGCCATAGCGTAGTGGGCAATGCGTTAGACTGTGACGCTGAAGGTTATTGGTTCGGAACCCGCCACTACTTAATTTTTTTTCCTAAAAGGGTTTCAGACACTCTTATTAATTTTTTTATTATTTAGATTACTATTTTGGTCCAAAATGTTTGCAAAAACTTATAAAACTACAAGTCTAAAGTGGGCCGTAAAACACGTCAGTACTTTTTTTTACTGTATGTGCATTTACATTTTATAACAATTCTGAAAAAACAGTTCATTGTGAAAGTTTTTTCTTACAGGGATATTTCACAGTAAATTTGTCCCATCACTTTTTACTAGATTATCACTCCTAAGTTTTGTGTAAATCAAGTAATTAAAAAATAATTGTTTCACTATATAAAAGAATCCCATGTGACTAATTTATAAAAATTGCAGACTTCTAGGTTCACCACTACCTGTGATAATGTTCCTAGAAGAAGTAAAAAGTAAACTTACGGGAAACGGAGAAAGAAGATAAAACATTCCTGATCCATAGTTAACACCCCTTCACAGTCTTTATAATCATATTCTAGTCTCCTTTTGGCACCCCTCTGCACCTGTATTACTTTTTTTCACTAATGTCTTGATGATACTGTCAGCACGTCTTAGTCTGTGCTGATCTAAAGTCAATATAGCACATACCGTGCGGGAACGAACACACAAACCGAACTTTTAAAGGACCTGGCATTTAGTTCTATTCCCAAGATCGAAGGTTGCCACAGCATCATACGGAACCAAAATGTAGTGCACTAATTCTGACAAACACTGGTTTTAGGAGACGATACCATTTCACACTATTCCAACACTCTTTGAACACGTTTCATGAGAAGACTTCTTTCAGCCATATCTCTGAAAGTGAGCTTTATTTCTTCCATGATGGCTAATGGTAGACTGTGGTGGTGACTTTTTCTCGAGTTGTTAGCCCCCTATTGTATTTACACCAGCTCTTTTCACATGTGGGGCACAAAAGATATTCTGGATGCGTATCTGTGGATGCGGTGTGGAGCTACAAATCCCATAAAGCTTTCCTCATTCCTTCAAGATTTCCTGATTGCAACGGGATACCTATTCTGAATGTGGTCTATCATGGAATCAATCAATCTTCCTTTGCCATCCAAGTTTTTCTCATCATCTAGTTTTTCCCTTTAGTATATCACACTATTTACAAACAATCCCAAGTGACAAAGTCACAGAGTAAAATGATGAAACCAGGGAGAAACATTCCCGGAAAAAATGTGTATACAGAGTCACTGGATAGCGGGATATTTGAATTCATGTCACATAAATGTACTGGCAAAAAGTTTATGGTCAGCCATTAGAGACGTGTATAACTACAGCGCAATACCCGATATCACATATTAGTAACAGTTATAACTGTAATAGAGCTATGTATGATACGCCTTTTTAAAGAAGAAATTTGGCGGGATATAATAAGCCAATCAAACGAAAGCCGGCCGCGGTGGCCGAGGGGACTGCGGCGCGTCAGTCACGGTCTGCACGGTCACTACGGTCGGGGGTTCGAATCCCCCCTCGGGTATGGATATTTGTGCCGTCCTTAGTGCTAGCTAGTTTGTAAGTTTAGGGACTGATGACCCCGTAGTTAAGTCCCATAAGCTATATAAACATTTGAACATTTGAATAAAACGAAAATAGATTTTTAACCCAAAATCTGATTCTGTATCCCCTTAAGGGGGGACGTTGATGAAAAACATACACTGTTTCAAAAATGCACCAAATCCACAGTTTTGGAGATATGGCAACGTAATTTCGTATCACTCTTTACATGAAAATAACACATTTACATATAAAGTCATTTGATTATATATATTCAACTTTTTTAAATGAAATTTGAAGTTTTATTTTCAAAACATGATGTATGTTCCTTTTTTTCAGAAAGTATTCAAAAGATTTTTGTACAAAAATTTCTTTATTTGATCTCTTTATATGTTGTAAGCTTCTCTCATAAGGTTTTTGGAATAGGTCAAATAGGAGAATTTTCATATTTTTTAAATTGTAATTCGACAAGTACAATTTTAAATTCATGCAAACTTCCAAACACTTTGCCCATATCTCAGCTTGCAAACAGAATTTCAAATTTTGCTCTTGAGACAACGTTTATTCGGTTTACAAAAATTTGTGTACAAAATATCATATTTCTAGCATTCTTAGAATCTGAGGAAAAGATAAAAAAAAATTAAAAAACAAACATTTTTTTCTCAGGTTATCTTTAGAAAATTTCTTATCTTGAAGCACATTCTTTCTAATACATTCATCCTCCCAACGTCCGCGTAATTAAATACAACAACTGCATTTGTTGCAATTATGACAACTGTAGCAGATGCAAATGTGGTTTTAGGGCATCATTTTCATATGAGTGAATTTAGAGACTCATATGGTTTCTGGTTTTTGCGATGAACAAACTTTTTGAGAAGTGCAGGATTGGCCAGAAACCGAGATTCATCACTGTGGTATGCACCATTCACCTCACTGATTTTTCGCTTGGAGCTGCTAGAGACGAGTTCACATTATAGTAGATGCTCTTACTTGGGACGTAGCCTCATTGCTGGTTTGTCGTTGATTCTCATGTTTTCTATTCACTAACTTATTCAGACGCAGTTTATCCACATCTTTTTATAGTCTTTGTGATCGTGGCATAGCTGAATGAAGAAGGAATCGAACACTTGTATAAAGCTCTGTCAATATCACAAGGCAAAAAGGAATTACTTCGTCATAAACGATGCAGCAAGTTTGTTATTGTTTATAAGATACGGAAAATAGTCAAAAATGATCTACAAAACCAAAAGAGTATGTATCACGGCCTTCTAGATGTATCCCGTATAAGTTTGGTTGAAAGTAATACACAGAAACGGTGTTCACTGAGCTGGTATTGAAGTCCCCCAAAATGTGGGCGTAGCACTTTTAATTTATTTTCAGGCACTTCGGATGCGATTTCAACATTGAAACTTTGGGAACTTATTGTCCATGAGTTGTACTAACAAATAAATAATAAATCGAAAATTGACATTTTTTGTCAATTTCGTCAACGTCCCCCCATAAGAAGTTCATATTTATAGAATAATATACAAGGCGAGTCAAAAGTTGCAGTACAATCCTTTATTTCAAAACTTCTGCAGGGATTGGAAACTTGAATATTCCAATAAGGCATCGGTGAGGTGGTCTATATTTTACCGTTAGTACCGCACATGTGCGCCGTCTTACAATAGGCCATCTCAAATCAAAGTCAAACATCTTATTGATTGATTTTTTTAAGGCAGTGTTTTCCAACCTGTGGGTTGCGACCACCAGGTAAGTCGCAAAGTCTTGCTTGGGAGAGGGAAGGGGGGAGGTCGCCATCACAGAAGGAAGTAGGCGCACTGTAAAGTAACTAAGTAACTAGGGTTTCATATGATAAATCTAAAGTATAGAATTAAAATTTGTGATGTGACCGGGAATCGAATCCGGACCTCCATGCTTACTAGGCAGACGTCATACCGCTAGACCATCGCATCACCAGCGATTAAGGCGCCTCGGTATAATCTAAGCACGATTTCCTTCACGTCACAAACTTTAATTCAGCTTCTGTCTTCCACAGAACATTGCCACTACTGCGGAATAGTACCTCGGCAATGGACATATTGGAAGATTCCTGTTTAAGGTGATATAAATATCAATGTAAATACAAATAAACAATCCCTGAGACGGATTTTTGTCTCGAATATGTCAAAGACATTAATGATAAATCTGAAGCAATTAATTAAAATTTGTGGTGCGGTGGTCTAGCGGTAAGACGTTTGCCTAGTAAGCATGGAGGTCCGGGTTTGATTCCCGGTCGCATCACAAATTTTAATTCAATGCTTCAGATTTATCATTAACGTCTTTGACATATTCGAGACGAAAATCCGTCTCAGGGATTGTTTATTTGTATTTACATTGATAACTAGGGTTTCGGAAATACGAAAACGTATGTTTAAGAAAAATTTATTTATAGTTAAAATCACGGAGTTCTTTGTCGGTATTAATTAAGATTTGAATAGATTATAGATTATTTTACAATACAATGTGTTAATGATGAGTAAGTACAAAGCTGAAAACTGTTTTCAGGAAAAGAATTTTATACAATTCTGAAAAATTCGAAAAAAAAAGATCTAGCCTGAAATGCGAAATACTGGTTAACAAAATATATTCTTGTGTCGGAAATCACGTAAAAATAGAATATGTGTACCACTATGAGAAAGATAGAAAAAATTCGTACAATTTAAAAGAAGCAAAAGAAAGAAGATAAAATTTGTTTCCTTTGAGATTACATTGTTTTGTTACGGTTTGTGAGAGGGGTAGCACAATACTTTTCTTTGAAAGACGGTCGGCAGAATATTTTTACTCGGAAAGGGAGTCGCATATTCGAAAAGGTTGAAAAACACTGATTTAAGAAAAGGAGATCGTGTGATATATGTCTTAACAACTAAACCGGTTGAAATTTGAATACGCCGCTTTGAGATAACATACTGTGACACCTGCGGACGCAAAGCATGAGTCGCCACTTCCCAAAAAATTCAAAGCTGTGCCCACAGTAGGCAAGGTGATTCTCACCTTCTTTTCCGTTGTCCAAGGTCCGATATTCATCGAATTCCTCAAGCACGAAAAAAAAAAAAAAAAAAAAAAAAAAAAAAAAAAAAAAAAAAGATAGAGAGAAAATATAAAATTACTGTATGAGACTTATACTCTACAATTATGAGGTATTTTCATAACGCTAAAAATTTGAGCATTACTGCTGCCTCAGTTTACAAAGCAAGATGCGTAGACTTCACAGAATCGAACCTCGAAGAGGCAACAGCTACAGTAGCGGCAGAGCATTCAAAATAGTAAACATCAACTCGCCAAACAGCTACGTAACTAAAGAATTAAACGGACTGTCAATACTGAGAATATTTTTGTGCCGAAAAATTGATTTTCCTCAGTATTTCTAACATTGACAATATGTCTACACTCGCCCTCAGGCAGTCATACTATTATAACGTAAATATCACAGAACGTATGAGCACCTGATATTCGAATAAAGGTAAGTGCCTGTCGTCTGCTAAAAATATACATAAGACTCCCATCAATAGGGGGGAAGCAATGTGTTTTACGCACGGCCTCCATTTACACTTATTACGCATAAATAATCTTACGTAGTTGCGCTGGTGGGAATTTTTGCGGATGTACGAGGATGAACGGAGAAAAAGCACCGTGTTGATGTGCGATACCATGTAAACGCTAACACACAGACTTCGCATTATAAGAAATTTACGAATCAGTATTACAACTGCATTATATAAAGCCTATCAACGTACTATAAATAAATTGTGATTACCTTCTTGCTGTAATAATAAAAAAAAAAAAAAAAAAAAAAAAAAAACCTTATTACAGGTAAAGGCTATTTTTAAAATCCTATTGCAGTATATACAGTACTAATCAATTAACTTAGGGTTGAACAGGCGAGATGAATGAGACTGCTCCTGAAGGTTTGGCGGTTCGCCAATTGGTTTGTCAAGGGTGCTATGGTGTTGAGACTTCATCCATCTTGCTGCAAATTTTTCTGCTTCGAAGCAGTGCAGTGTAGGTCAATTTATTGAAATGAAAAGTAGATTAGATAGTGAAACTTCCTTGAGATTAAAATTGTGTGCCGGAACTGGGACTCGAACCTGGAGTTTTGCCTTTCGCGGGCAAGCGCATTACCGACTGTGCTATCCCGACACGACTCACGATGCCGCCTCTCAACTTTACTTCCGCCAGTAACTCGCCTCCTACTTTCACACTTCAAATTTTAATCTGCCAGGAAGTTTCAGATCAGCGCACACTCCGCTGCAGAGTGTAAGTTTCATTCTGGAAACATCCCTTAGACTGTGGCTACGCCATGTCTCCACCATATCCTTTCTTCCAGGAGTGCTATTCCTGCATGGTTCGTAGGAGAGCTTCTGTGAAGTTTGGAAAGTAGGAGGCGAGGTACTGGCGGAAGTAAAGTTGTGAGGCGGCATTGGGAGTCGTGTTGGGATAGCACAGTCGGTAGTGCGCTTGCCCGCGGAAGGCAAAGGTCCCAGGTTCGAGTCCCGGTTCCGGCACACTCAGCTGCAGAGTGAACGTTTCATTCTAGATTACATAGTGTCGGAATTTGTAAACGATTTCTCTGATCAGTCAGTGTTTCATTCATGGCACTAAATCCGCGTCCACATTCAGCTGTAAATATAGGTATAATTTCTATTGCTTTCACAAGTTCTTTCACAGCAGTGGGCATGTGTTGAGGATTTTCCTTATAGACTCGAAAGTCTTTAACTAGTGATTCACATGTACTTCCACTTATTTTAAAATACACTTTCTTACATAAGCGAGGAATTGACAAGTCACCATAAAACACATGTTCACAATCGTCTGAAGGCCATGATTCTGAATTTAATACGGCTGTGTCCGAAACGAAATCTAAGTCTTCAAAGCGGTTTTTTATATTGTCTACTAAAGAATTAAAAAAAAAAAATCGCCCGAAATGTTGGAAATTTGCGATACACATCGGAAGATAGTTCCTTAAATAAAACTCCTTTGAATTTTCGATTTTCCTCCAACTCTTGTATTATCCTCTTCATTCGTGGCGAATCATTGTCTTTCAGTGTTTCGAGAGTTCTGATAGCAAAGTCGATTTCTTGTTTCGCTTTAAGAACTGAAGAATTACTGTTTTGCATAAAGAATGGTAATACTTGCAAAACGTCTAGGACCTCATAAAGTACAACTAATTCCATTATAAACATACACTTTGTAAGATGTTTCAGAAAACCTTCAAACTTAGATCGGGAACCATCAACACTCAGTTTTTGAAATATATTGACAAGAGAACTGTGGCTTTCAAGAAGAGTTCTAACAGCATTAAAAAAGGAAGCAACCCAGCATACATGAAGAACCCGATCGAATTTCAATAGCTGCGAGGATAATTCTCCAGAAAAACTTGGTAGGAGTCTGTGATTTTTAGGACTTTGTGAAAATAAAGAATACAAAGAATCTATAAAAGTCTGTGTATTGTATACATCTGCTACATCTTTCATAACATTGTGGACAGTAAGTTCAATTTTGTGGTTCATACAATTCACGACAGTTAAATCTTTATGTAATTGATTCCGCAGTATCGAACTACGCCTTTGTACGGTGCAAGCATTGTTGATGCACCATCTGTTGCGATACCTACAACATGGTTGTTTAGTACATCATCATTAATGTCAAACTTTTCAAGAGCTGCTAACAGTGCACTGATAATGTACTCTCCCGTCCCATTTTTTAATTCAATGATGTCTTAAAAAATAATTACAGCCAACTCCCTCAAAGGACAAACGTACATATATTATCAAACAAATTTTATTGGAAATTGTTGTACTTTCGTCCATCATGATATCAAAGTTAATACCCGATTCTATAAGAAAGCGAGCAAGATCCTTTTTCATTTCCTCTCCTATAAACATAATGATATTGCGGCACGCATGGTCAGAATGAAGCATATTACCTACTGATAAGCCATTAAATTTTTGTAGTTAGATTAACGAAGGATAAGTTTTAAATAATAATTTCTGTTTTGCTACTACATATGCAGGTCTAAACAGCGAAGCAGCTTTGATCACTTTTTCTTGATGTTGCTTTCCTCACAACTTTTCACTGTCACATACGCATTTTTCTAAATTTTGTTTGTCTTTGCTGCGTATGATTTCTAAGCATTTAAAGTGTGATTTGCACCTTGCATGATCACCGATTGTGTCATTTTTTGACATTATTAGCAAAAATACCTGTTAAAAAGGCGCTATCTATACGCACACGTTCCATGCTTTCCACCTTTAGTTCACGAACTTCTGAACACACTGTGCATATTAGTAAGTGCTCATTATTTACAGACAGCCACGACTTAGTCTTTTGCCAGTTTTTAAAATGTGATAAAGCAACACAATTCCCTACCATAATTTCCAGCCTGCTGTTTCCCACATTGCTACCTTGAGATTTCTCACAGTTTTCACTTCCCAAAGATTCACTGTCTTCCTCTTTTTTAACACCACCATTAGCGATTTTTTCCCTTAGAATCACCGTCCATTTTAACTCTCTTAGCACCACTCATAACATCGCGATTGTCGTTCTACATCTACATCTACATACATACTCCGCAATTCACCGTAAGGTGCGCGGCGGAGGGTACACTGTACCACTACTAGGTATTTTCTTTCCTATTCCACTCCCAAATTGAACGAGGAAAAAAAGAATGCCTATATGCCTCCGTACGAGCCCTAATTTCTCTTATCTTGTCTTTGTGATCTTTACGCGAAATGTAAGTAGGCGGCAGCAAGATCGTACTACACTCAGCTTCAAATTCCGGCCCTCTAAATTTACTTAACAGAAATTCACGAAAAGAACGTCGTCTTTCTTCCAGCGATCCCCAATTGAGTTGCCGGAGCATTTCCGTGACATTCGCGCATTTGTCGAATCTACCGGTAACAAATCTAGCTGCTCGCCTCTGATCCGCCTCTATGTCTTCCTTTAAACTGATCTGCTGCGGGTCCCAAACACTTGAGCAATACTCAAGACGTGGTCGTACAAGCGTTTTATACGAGGTCTCCTTTACAGGTGAAGTACATCTTCCCAAAATTCTCCCAATAAACCGAAGTCGGCTGTCCGCCTTACTCACAACTGTCCTTACATGCTCGTTCCATTTCATATCGCTCTGCAATGTTACGCCTAGATATTTGAACGACGCGACAGCATCAAGAAACTCACTACTAATGCTGTATTTGAACATTATGGGATTGCTTTTTCTACTCATGCGCATCACCTTACATTTTTCTACATTGAGAGCTAGCTGCCATTCTTCGCACCAACTAGAAATTTTGTCTAAGTCATCCTGTATGCTATTACAGTCAGTTACAGACGACACCCTCCCATACACCATAGCATCATCAGCAAACAGCCGCAAATTACAACTTACTCTGTCCATCAGATCATTTATATAGATAGAAAATAATAGCGGTCCTATCACACTCGCCTGGGGCACGCCTGACGATACACTCGTCTCTGATGAACACTCGCCATCGAGAACAACGTACTGCGTACGAAGGAAGTCTTCCAGCCAGTCACAAATCTGTGAACCTATTCCATAAGCTCGTATCTTCGTTAGCGGTCTGCAGTGTGGCACCGCGTCGAACGCCTTTTTGAAGTCGAGAAAAACACAATCCGCCTGTTGCCCTTCATCCATGGCTCGCAAGATGTCATGTGAAAAAAGGGCTAGCTGAGTTTCACACGAACAATGTTTCCTAAACCCGTGCTGATTCATGGAAAGAAGCTTTTCCGTTTCAAGGAAATTTACTATATTCGAACTGAGAATATGCTATAAAATTCTACATGAAACTGATGTTAACGATATTGGCCTGTAATTGTGTGGGTCAGTTCTCTTTCCTTTCTTATAAACGGGAGTCACCTGCGCTTTTTTCCAATCACTAGGAACTTTGCGCTGAATTAAAGATTCGCGATAAATGCAAGCTAAGTAGGGGGCCAATGCCGGAGAATACTCTTTGTAAAACCGAACTGGTATTCCATCCGGACCAGCAGACTTTTTCGTATTTAGCTCTCTCAGCTGCTTCTCTACACCGGAAATACCTATTGCTATGTACCCCATTTCGGAATTAGTACGTTGATCAAATGATGGTACATTTTTGCGGTCCTCCTGCGTGAAAGATTTCTGAAAGGTTAAATTTAGAACTTCAGCTTTCCGTTTGCTTTCTTCTATTCCTGCCCCGGAATGATCAACGAGTGACTGGACAGTGGGCTTTGACCCGCCTATCGATTTTACATAGGACCAGAATTTTTTCGGGTTCTCGGACAGATCTTTTGCTAAGATATGGCTGTGATAATTATTGTATGCTTCGCGCATCGATCTTTTTATATACGCACGAATCTCTACTAATGTAACGTTGTTTACATTAGTATCCGATATTACACTTTCCTTGAGAAATGACGTAATTTTGCACTGTTTGAAAGACATCCTGAAATTCCGTAGTTCTTGCAGGCTTCGACGCACTCAACTCAGTAACAACATTACTAAAGCGAGAAGCTATGGAGATCGCAGTGTCTTTTGCAAATGCGCGAGATCAACCGAATGGAGCTAATTAATTTCGCATACGGCCGCACCCGATACTGGGAAACCCGCGTTAAGCTCGGCCCACGTATTCCTCGACTATCAAATTAAGACTGTCGGATCCAATCTTCTGGGAACCACAGCTCAACTGACACTGCTTTGCGCTTTTGTGGAAAATACGTTCGTCCGCAGGCCACCGTTGCCAAAGTCGGACCTAACGGTAGACAAGCACGCACGTACGTTACCTATAACCTGCCACTCACGTTAAACCGTGCCAGATTAGCTTAGTTCCAGTTGCGGTTGTAACGGTTGCAACCGCGCTAAAGCGTTTAAAAATTGCGGTCGCCACAGTTTCAAACTAAATATGACTGTCATTGAGGCGTTCGAGTTGCGGTGCGAAAGGAGTTGCAATAGTTTGTGACGGTAAGAGGAAATTCTACTGACCGACTCCAAAGCGTTTAATAACCTTGCACCAAATAGATAAACCAGCACATGTGCAAAGTGGTTTTTATGCAGCTCGTTCCTTTTCCTCAAAGAAATAGCAGTACGAAATTTCTTGTAATAAATGTGAGCTTACAAACCTTAAAGACAGTGTCATCAGTGATAAGGTGTTCCCTGATATTTGTGGTATCGTGGTATTACCTTACATCTTGAGTTAGTGCGATAGAGAGCTGTGTTTCTCTAGTGCTGACTTGTTGGAACCAGTTTCAAAAGTCGAACGACTGTACCTAGGAGCGAGTAGAGTACCCGCAAGACAGGTACGTTAGTTGTGTTGCATGCGAATCAGGCGAAATCTAATTCAGTTCATTCGGATACATTTGAGCCCGACTGAACATACTACTTCCAACCAAGTCCCTCGGTCAAGCTTGCAATGCGGACCTTTCGGAAGTTATGGCGAATTTGTTTCTTCTAAAATTTTCACCTTGTATATGTGGTACCTGTTATTTAGAACATGTCCGAAAGAACAGAGACCAGTTGTGACCCTGTTGTTAGTGTCAAATCAGCATTCAAAGCAATTCATGACGTCAGTTGCTAGTGGGCACTGAAATAAATCTGTCGGAAAAGGTGAATGCAGAACATACTGCTGTTAATCTTCAGTCCGTTTCTTCGATCTTTACCTCGTCGATACTAAAATGGAATGTTCCTAACCTCCATTAACCTCAGAGAACTCGGTATCTACAAACTATGGATGTAACGAAAGTGGCTATATTGGAACCGAATTCGGAAGTGGAGTTTTAAAATGTGATTTATCGGAACCGAAATCGCAACTGGAGGCAGAAGAGAGCTATGTAAAACTGTTGTGGGTAGGTTGAATAAAATAAAATTAGACACGTTATTCATCAGTTATATACTTATTATTAGTTCAAATAGTGATACAGGTAGGTTTATACTGTATACCTGGGAGCTGAAAATAAAAACAAAAATCTTAAACAATAATAAAATATGAACCCGAATGAAGTGACTCCAAAAGAACTAAATTATATTTTATAAACAGAAACTTCTCAGCTTTTTCTCCGTCCATTCTACTCTTCAACGGGTCATAGATGAGGCCAGCGCCACTAAAAGGTTGGTTCGCTGGCTACTGAGATTCGCTGCAAAGCGCGCGGTTGTTCGTCGTCGGAGGTTCGAGTCCTCCCTGGGGAATGGGTGTGTGTGTTGTTCGACGGTTAGTTTACCTTAGTTTAAGTAGTTTGTAAGCTACGGACTGATGACCACGCAGTTTGGTCGGATAGATTTGCAAACATTTGAACATTTTTTTCCACTGAGCTTTGTGGAGACGACAAATATTGACGGGCAATCGAGTACAGGGGCTGACTCTTGTATTCACTTTCCACCATAACAAAGGATCGTCAATGATTGGAATACGGTTTTCTCTACTGTAGTCATTAAGTAATTTCTTCGATAGGAAAAAACTGTCGAAAACAGCATGTTTGTCGGATGTGATTAGACATGTGTACCAAATGCAGACTAGAACGCTGCAGTCAGTATATTGGGTAATGCGAGAGCAGTGACATCTGCGCATAGACACACTACGGGAGCGGAGACGGTTCTGGGTTCACACTTGCACCCGAAAGTTGCACATGTACCAAATTTCTGGCCGGCCCTGGTATAAACCAGTCCAGACTGACTAAAGACGGAATTCCAGCGTTATTGCTAGGTGACATTACTGATGAAACAGTAGTCTGAAGATTTAATTTAGACCGTCTTGAACAAGAAAATGGCCGTACACGCTGACTGCGGCCGCAACCGCCGCTGCCACTGTACATCAGCCTCCGATATAACTTCCGTTTAAAATTTATCGGAACCGAAGGAGCAAAATGAATCGAAAGTTCTGAATTTTCGGAATCGGAATCGAACCCCGTAACATCCCCACTACAAACATAACAGGTTGTCGACATTGAAACATAATGTTTCTAATCTCTGTTGATCTAAAATCAAATGTTTGTAAAGCTTATGGGACTTAACTACGGGGTCATCAATCCCTAAACGTACAAACTACTTATGAACTACTTACGAACTAGGACGGCACAAATATGCATGCCCGAGGGGGGGTTCGAACCCCCGACCGTAGTGGCCGTGCAGACCGTGACTGAAGCGCCTCAGTCCCCTCGGCCACCGCGGTCGGCTCTGTTAATCTCAGAGGACTCGGTAACTATAACGAAAATGACTTTCTACAGTTCTTCCGAGCTCTGTATATTCTTTCAAAAAGCCAGACGCACATACTATATTAAACTTTCAAGTAAACTTTTTTTTTATCCAAACAGCAGTCGGAAAAGTTCTGGTTGTACTCCACGTGAAAAGCCAAGTAATTGACTTTACTTTTCCGACTATGAATCAGTTCTGCTAGGCTTAAAAGTGGAAAATATGTATCACCACTTGCCAACGCATATTTTTAAATTCCATTGGTAGCAGCACGAAATGCAGACATCAAAATGGAATTCTGGCACACAGTCACTTCTTTAAAGTTTAGTAAATTCCACAAAAATGGTCAAATGTTTGTAAATCTATGGGACTTAACTGCTTGGTTACTAGTCCCCAGCTTACAAACTACTTAAAATAAGTTAAACTAATCTAAGGACAACCCAAACACCCATGCCCGAGGGAGAACTCGAACCTCCCATGGCGAACGGCCGCGCGACCACAACACGGTGACTCAGTGCCCACGAGTATTCGCCGTGAAGTAAATTCCCCGACAGACTGCCTAATCTGGACGTGACCAGATAACTTTCGAAGCACTGCACATTTATCTCGGTTGTTTCTCTCCGTTGGCATGGACAGTACGCGATCCTGACGTGAACTTCTATCTAAAGGTCCCGCTTACTCTTATAGTGTCGGCACGGACGGTAAAGAGAACACCTGCTTAAGGCGGTATTACAGGACGATCCGCCGCGAAATGTATTTGTCTAGCGCGATAGCCAACTAGCGGCAGAACACGTGGAACTACCGCGGAATCGTGATTATTAGCAGACACTTGATCCGCGCTCCGGAATGGAGACCCGTTCTAAACTCCCTTGAATTCGCGCATGCGCAGTAGGCAACGCTAACGCTTGCATACAGCAGTAAGCTTTCTGCTTGTTATATTCTTGGTTAGGACTGATTGCCGACTTTCGGGTAACGGATTTTTACCGTTTAAAAAAAAAAAATGTTCAAATGTTTGTAAATCTATCGGACCAAACTGCGTGGTCATCAGTCCGTAGCTTACAAACTACTTAAACCTAGGTAAACTAACCTAAGGGCAACACACACACACACACCCATGTCCCAGGGAGGACTCGAAACTCCACGGCGAGCAACCGCGCGCTCCGCAGCGAGACGCTTTAGACCGCTCGGCTACTCCACCGCGGCCCCGTTTTTCAGTTACTAGGTTTTGATAAATGCGGTAAATAAAAGAAACACATTTGTTTGCAGCAGACTTTAAACTAAATGTTTGTGAAAAGAAATTCTTGTATTGATTGCTTCGTAATTTAGAAATGAAATGGAATAGGAGAGATCTGTCGAGTCATAATTCAGGCTTACAGGAAGAAAAGTAACCTACACGATCCCTCTATCGTAAGTTACGACAGCAATCGTTTATTCCTCAATGATATGGCTGCAGCATTACAGACAGCAGCTCTCGAAAATAGGTCACGTCTTTCCTCACGGAGTTCTGAAATTGTTGCGGAATCCCAGAACTCAATTCTTTCATTATCTGTGACTATATTCGCCTATACCTGTCTGTCTTCTTTCTGGCCACAGTCGAACGCAACGTCTGGGTTTAGTCGTCGGTGTGTCGTAATCTGCAGATTTACTGTCACAACTTCAAAAATGTGTTTTATGTGCAAAATTTTGTATAAATATAAATTTAAATATATATTTTGGCAACCAAGTGTAGTTATATAAAACTGCCGTGCGGTCTGAGGCTCCGTGTCACGAATTGCGCAGCCGCTCCTGCCGAAAGTTGAGGAATTTTGTCATTGGCATAAGTTAATTTAAATAGTGTTTAAGTCTAGGGACCGATAACCTAAGCAGTTTGCCCCTTAGTTACACAAAATTTGAATTTACATATAAAACGAAAGTGTTGAGTCTGTATTTGTAAGCAGTAGAGCTCAATCCCGTGCGAAATACATAAGAGAAAAAGAAATATTAAATAAAAAATGACAACTTCACATTAAATAGGAGCCTTGAGCTCACATAAATAATTTAAATGAATGACATTCCAGGAAATCACTATTTCCCTCGGATTCTTATATGGTACGAATGAAGGATTAGAGGAGCTCAGTTTTCTACGCGTTTCACGCTCGTTATTGCTGTCTATTGCGCATGCGCGGATTCGCGCCGAGGCAATCGTGTAATAGGTCCACGAGAGGCAGTACGTAGTTCCAGATAATCACGCTTGTAGGGTTAGTGCATAGGTGTACGTCTCAGTGGCTTTACTGGCAGTATGAAGTGCCACAGCCACCACTTCTTTGGTGCAAAAGTGTTGGCACATCTTCTCCACATTTAAGGTAGGCTCTATTGCTTAATAACCGGAATAGGAAAACTATTAACAGTCATTTCACATGGAAGTGAACCATTTTCAATGCTAAGATAGATACAGTTTACTTAAAAGTTCAATATATTTGCGTGTGCCTCTTTGAAATAATATACAGATTTATTAAGAACTGTGAAATACGTCCACTGAATGTGTGGTCCTGTTCCATTTTAAGTTTTGAACTATCAAAAGGACTACTTTCATTACTCTAAAGTGCTTCTCCACCATTAATTTTGTTTATCTGTACATCAATTATTTTATTCCTTTATTATTGATCAACGCCCCATGTTTATATATGTTTCCACCATTGATCTCCATACTCTCTGGATGTTGAACTTCAGTTTTCCTAGCGTGCCAGCCATAGATATTCATATTTAGTTTCTTGCCAAATTCAAACATGGCTGCTAAGAAGCATTTAAAGAAAAAGATAAGAAAATATGTTTCGATTCCGTTCCCATATCAGCCTACAACATCGAATATTGAATTAAATTCCAAGTCAAGAGGTAAGCAAGGAATTCTTTGTCACGTAATAACTGATGGAAACTCGTTTGCCAAATTTAAACATGGCGGACAATGCGAAATCGTGTGCAAAACATTTGAATGTGCAGGCACGCTGCAATTCAATGCTCAGACACCAGAGTTATACATCCAGTTTGTATAGAGATCACTGGTTTCCACACATTTGATTGAACTTGTATGTACGTATGAATGTGGAGAGTTGCTTTTAATATTGACTGAATGCCGCGCAATGGCTTACAGTCACCCCTCGCGCGTTAGGCCTCGTTTACTATAGTTAAAACCGCATGGTTTCGTATGTCGTCTGCACTGCCGTCGTCTAGGGAGCCAGAAACACCGTTCCTCGACAAGAGGATAATTCTGTTTGCACAAGGCTTCGGGCAAGCGTGACGTCATTTTGACGTCACACGCAGCATCGAATAGTGCAACAATTACTATCGACTTTTTCCTTAGCATTCGATCTTCCCATAGTTCCGATTGCTGTCTGTTGATGGAAGCATAAAATGGAGGACCATTCTGATCTTGCACGCCATTATTCTTCATCATCCGGCACACAGATTCGCGCGGTATTATAGACATTCTTACATCCTGTAACAACAATATCAGACCTGCCTCATGAGTTGAACCACCTACGCAAGGTCTCCAGCAGTAATAGCTACAACGATCTAGAAAAAAGTGATGCGATCTCAGGTAAGAAACAATAAGAGGAAGAGGACAAGAAACTTGTTTCTTTTGCCGTTCTGTATTTCTGGTTGGGCAAAATAAACCGCCTGCTAGAGAGATACAAGATGAAACAAGTCTTCAGGCCAGCGACGAAAATAAGGCAATTATTGAGAACATTTGAAGACGCAGAAGGTCTCAGGACACCTGGGGTCTACAATGTACCTTGCGAGTGTGGCCAGTCTTATATTGGACAAACAGTACGAACTGTCGAACAACGCAGGAAGGAAAATAAAAGATTTTTATCGTTTACGACACCCAGAGAAATCTGCTTTAGCTGAACATGCGTTAGAAAACAGTCATCCAATCAAATTTCATGAAACCTCCGTCGTGGCTCGTACTAACGGCTTCTTGGACTGTATAATTAAGGAAACCATCGAAATTAAAACTACCGGCAACACCATTAACAGAGACGGCGGCTTGCAGCTCAACGCGGCGTGGGTTCGAGCGATCGCGGAGTTTACACTTTTAAGTACCGGATTTTTCTGTACCCCTAGTAGTAACATGTGGATCACTTTTGACCCAAACTACAAAAATACTGTTTTATTTATATTCGGGTGGTGTTTTGGGCTTCTACGTATTGACATGACATTCAAGAGGACTCTAATGTACAAGAAAGATATTATTTTTTCTCTAAAATGAGCTGTACACAGTCAAAACTAAAGTTTCAGAAATACATGTTACTTTCATTTTACGTTTTACAGAAGAAATTGTACAGTCTTGTGACAAACATCATTCAAACAAGTAAGCAAAACAATTTTACAGCGTGTATCTTTATAGAATAATTGAAACAGGGTCAAAATATACAATGCGTCTAGTAATAGTATTTTTAACTTTACTAACATATAAGGTAAGTACTGAGTGCCTGCAAAAGAGTCTAAAATGCAACATGTTTTCTTGCTTATTGAAATCAGGGGACAAAAATAACAGAACAAACAATTTCAGTTTATGATTGTGTTTCAAAATATTTAGGAACAAACAGTGGACAGTATTTTCTAATATGTGGTAGGCTCACAGTTCAGACATTGAACAAGAGTTTTGGCTTGGCAGTTTTTGCACACATACTTGTTACACTTGTAAGTTTGATGTTCATTCCCCTGTTGTTATTTATAAGCAACATGATTCTGACAATGCCTTCTATTTCCATATTAGCGATTTCCGGTGCTAAATGCTTCAAGAGAAGATTGGCTCGTTTCTGCAGTTTTCTGGGTGGAGGAAGCTCATCTGCTACTCTGAGAATAAATTCTCGTCGTGAAGTTTCCTTATATGTATATAACTTAAAGATTGCGTGAGCATTGAACATTGTAAGGTCAAGACTGTTGTAAAAGACATGCACAGTTTATCGGTTGGTGCCAGCTTGGACACTGTAATATCTTCCCATTTGGTCAATTACACCAATTCCAGCCTTGGTTTCATCATAAAACTACACACACTGTTTCTGGAAGTGTCATCTCAGTATTGTCATTGACCTGACATCCAAAATGTTCAAATGTTTGTAGAGCTTATGGGACTTAACTACGGGGTCATCAGTCCCTAAACTTACAAACTACTTATGAACTAGCTAATACTAAGGACGGCACAAATATCCATGCCCGAGGGGGGATTCGAACCCACGACCGTAGTGGCTGTGCAGACCGTGACTGGCGCGCCGCAGACCGCTCGGCTACCGCGACCGGCGAACTGACATCCAGCACTCATGTTACGCAGAATGAGACCCATAAATCCGACACCTGAAGAACAAAGACGTACAGTGGACTGCGTGCTTATTAGGGCCACAACTTAGGTAGAATGGTACAGTAGAGTCTCGATTATCCGATTTTCGGTTATCCGACTTTCCGTGTTATCCGACCCTTTGACAGCGCCGGGACTGTACACAGTAGCCGTGCACCAGCCGATAGGTCAGTGACTACACGTGTTGTTTGTTTTGGTGCGCGTCACCGTCACTCAGTTCAAAAATGTTCAAATGTTTGTAAATCTATCGGACTCAACTGCTGGGTCAATAGTCCGTAGCCTATAAACTACTTAAACCAAAGTAAACTAACCTACGGACAACATAAACACCCATGTCTGAGGGAGGACTCGAACCCTCGACGGCGAACGGCCGCGCGCACCGCAACGCGGCGCCCCAGTACGCACGGCTAATCCGCCGCGGTTCACTCAGTTCATTGTCGCCGCCTGCTATTCCTCACTCCTCGGTGTTAACCTAGATCTGTAGTGGAGTAGACGTGTTGCGCTTTGTTTATAAAAATTTGCAGTGGTGGCTTCAAAACAGAAAAAGGCGGTCGTTTCATTGGAACGAAAACTTAAAGCTTTAAAAAGAATAGACAACGGTGAAACTTTCATAAACGTGGCGCAAGATAATAAGGTCGGGAAAACAACAGCTGGGGACTGGAAAAGGAACTGAAATGAAATTGAGAAGTAGTGTTCTCAGAGAGCAACATCGATTGATTTGGAAGATCGGAAAACCATGATAAAATGTGATTATAAAAAGTGACGCTTTGTTTCTGTGGTTTAATCAAAATAAAGGTTTATCCATCTCGGGACCTATTTTGCAGGAAAAAGTCTTAAAACTTTCGTGAAGAAATAGACGAAGGTGAATCTGATATCTTATCACATTTCTTTGATTGTCGCCGTAATGTATTTGAACGTTATATTCAGGTCTTGGTCAAGTGTTTAATAAGTTTTATATGTTCAAATAAATTTTTCAAACTTCTTATGTTTTTGGTATTGTTTTCCGTGTTATCCGACCTTCCCGCTTACCCGACCATGCCGCGGCCGGTTTAGGTCGGATAATGGAGACTCTCCTGTACATGTTTCGGGCGCTGAAGCGCTAAATGTCGAGCTCCCAAGACCCCCCGTCGTCAGTAGGTACATATTTACGTTGTGCAAGAGGTAAACCACTGTCAGATGTTTCAGATTATGTCTGCCGATCATTTGATACGTCTGAATCACTTGAGGCAGCAGTTTCCACTGAAAAAAATCGTCTACATCCTCTGTAAGCGTCTCACTACCGGATTGGTCACTCTATTTCCTCAGTGAAACGTCAAGTACAGAATTTTGGCATTCGTGAAATTGCATAGCATCGCGATCATAGCTTCAATGACGCAAACTCGCCACAGTAAACCACAAGCTAACGTCGCTGCCACCCGGCATCTTGACCAAAGGCAAAGATACACAGACAGGAAATTTGTGGAAGAGCGACACAGCTGACATCTGATATCGTGTCATAGAACTATTAGCTGTCCCTCAGACAGAGATGTAGTTATTCTATGACTTCCCACTACTACTTCATAGGTCTACATGGCGCAAGTTCACAGAAAACCGAAAGCCGCACTGATATAAGGCTTCACCTGACCTCCAAATTTTTCGTATTTCTCATAATTTTTGGCCTAATGTGTTGCAACATACTCCAATGTCGAGATAGGAACACGGGAGGCAATACTCATTTTACGGCTTATCCTAGAAGATAGATTAAGAAAAGGCAAACCTAGATATCTAGCTTTTGTAGATTTGGAGAAGACTTTTGACAGTGTTGATTGGAATAAACTCTTTCAAGTTCTGAAGCAAGCAGGAGTAAAATATAGGGAGCGTAAGGTTATTTACAACTTGTACAAAAACCAGACAGTTGAAGAGCATGAAAGCAATGCAATGGTTGGGAAGGGAGTAAGACAGGGTTGTAGCCTTTCTCCAATGTTATTCAATTTCTACACTGAGCAAGCTACAAAGGAAAGCAAGGAGAAATTCGGAGATGGAAATAAAGTTCAGGGTGAAGAATTAAAAACACTGCGTCTTGTCGACGACGTAGTAATTCTGTCAGAGACAGCAAAGGACTTGGAAGCGCAGTTGAACGGAATGGACAGTGTGCGGAAAGGTGCCTATAAGATGATGATTAACAAGAGCAAAACTAGGGTAATGGAGTGCAGTCTAAGATAATCAGGTCATGATGAAGGAATTAGATTAGGTAACGAAACAATAAAGGAGGTAGATGAGTTTTGTTACTTGGGCAGTAAAATAACAAATGATGGCAGCAGTACAGAGGATATAAAATGTAGAATGACAAAAGCGTTCTTGAAAAAGAGAAATTTGTTAACATCGAATATTGATTGAAGCCTAAGGAAGTCCTTTCTGAAGGCATTTGTGCGGAGTGTTGCCTTGTGTGGGAGTGAAACATGGACGATAAACAGTGCGGACAGGAAGAGGATTGAGGCTTTTGAAATGTGGTGCTACAGAAGAATGCTGAAGATTAGTTGGGTGGATCGCGTAACTAATGAGGAGGTACTGAATAGAGTTGGGGAGAAAAGGAATTTCTGGGATACCTTGACTAAAAGAAGGGATCGATTGGTAGGACATATTCTTAGATATCAAGGAATTGTGAATTTAGTGTTGGAGGGAATGTTTGTTGGGGTAAAAATCGCAGAGGAAGACCAAGAGATGGATTCAGTAAGCAGTTTGAGACAGTTGTAGGTTGCCGTTCTTATGTGGAGTTGAAGAGGCTTGCTCAGAGTAGGGTATTGTGGAGAGCTGCATCAAACCAGTCTCCGGACTGAAGACCACAACAACAACAACATCGAAATACGTCCAGAAATCATGTGCCGTCTAAAAATTGGCGCTTCTAATGTCAGATTGTGTTAAACTGCGTGTAGGTCAAAAATTACCCACACTCTGCTACTGGTATAACATCAATTTTTCATACTTTTAGGTGGCCCGGAGGGATGAAGTTTTGGTCAGTTACACAACTATATAAATGATTAAAGGTCACGAGAGGGTTTGGTTCTACGAAGAATATGGTGACAGGTAGGGCTCACGAAACACCGATATGGGTCAAAAATGACCGACTTGGTACTTCTAGTGTTAAAGCGGGCGCATCGGACACCGACTCAACGCATGCCCATATATGGCAATCTCAAGGGGAACCATTGCCGTCACGGCCGGCAGCTAGTGTATATAAGCTCTTACTAGCAGCTACTAGGAAGTCATACCACTTGTCAGTGGCCAAGGAGTGCTTGCCGAAAGTTAGCGGAGTATTAACCTACTAACACGGACGGAAACCCGATAACTTTTTATTTATAAAATTGAAGGCATTAGAACAAGTTCAAGTCCTATCGTGGAGCACAGAGTGTGACACGTCTGCACAGTTAAAAACTAAGACCCTACTTTGTGCGTTGAGTATTTGAAAAATCATGTAGTCAAAGACACCTAGCCGCGGCGGAGTGGTCAAGCGCATTGAGGCGCTATGCTTCGTTACGCGACGCCGTTCCCTGTCGGGGGTTCGCATCTCCCCTCGTGCATGGATGTTTGTGTCGTCTTTAGTGTAAGGTAGTTCATAAGTAATTTGTAAGTTTAGGGACTGATGACCCCGCAGTGAAGTCCCTTAAGCTTAACAAACATTTGCACAATTGAAAAACAACCTAATTTTTAATACGGTTGATGTTTCTGGAAGTATTAAATTTACAGCGCTGCTGATCTCAATAGTATGAAAGTTACGTAGCCTGGACTTCATAAGGTTATTGTTTTTATAGTATCCTTAGATTCTCTCTCTCTCTCTGTTTCCAGAGTGACATGGATTCTACGAGTACTGTTGTCTTATTTAGTTCTTCTCTTTCCTGGATTCCTCTGTGTTAGGGTATATTCGTAGGGCGCGTATAACTGTGAATACAGTATTCACAGAACAGCGGAGAAAATAGGCGCAGTGGCGCGTTTACAAACGCTTAGTAATTACTGCTAGTAAGCCAAGCGTATTAGCAATCTCATTAAAGCGTATTGGGTATTTCGTACCGGTGTAATCAGTAATTAATACTCAAGCACGGCCTTCTATAATTAGAGACAGACCGTATTAATTGATTCGGCATGAATATCGGATCCGGTGTACAGAACGTCCCGGCTGACAGACAAAAAAATATAAAAATAAAAAGAGAGAGAGCAATATCGGATTATGTACCTTATTACGTAAGATCATTAGGAACGGAATGCATTGAGTATTCATTTTACGCCAGGCTTTTCAAATCAATTTTCGCCACGAGGCCGCAACAAAAGCTCGGCATCTGTCAGACGGACGAAAGTAAATGATTCCGAGGCAGCGAGGGAAAAAGCTGAATTCTGCGCACCGCGAGCGTAGCGCACAAAAAGAGCGGAAGGAAACAGAGAGAGAGAGAGAGAGAGAGAGAGAGAGAGACGTATGTACGTGAAACAAGCGGGGCTTCGAATATCAGTTTCAACTCAATGTGCGCCGTTGTGATCGATCGCGAGGCAAGCACACAAAAATAACAAACCTCCTCTCCTCATTCGACATATTGCCCAATTATTTTTCAGACTCGATATAACGGAACATTAAACCACAAAGCAAGCAGGACACAATAAAAGCCGCGCGCCGCCCCCAAAACATATTAAATCTCCGGGCCCCGCTCGCTCCTTTACCAGTTTGAAAACAAAAAAGAAATAACGGCGAACGCACTGCTCAGGGCGCAATAGCAACCGTCACTCGAGGCTCCGTATGTCGCTTCTGTAAGGAGGGTCTTCTGGGTAGTCAGCACCTGCACTTCAAGTTCTTGGTTCTTCCGACTTGCAAGTCAATGGTACACGGAAAAGATAAGTTTGTGGACTGCCGATATAGAAAGTTTTTGTGTCCCAGCCTCGTCACCACTTTTGTGTCTCGTTTCCGCCGCTATCGTAGGTGTCGGTGGCCGAGTAGAAAGAGACCGACACAGGAATAAAGGATGCACGCTTGTGCAGGTACGGAGGTGAGCAGCCAGTGGGACAGCAGAAACCAGAACACTAGGATAAATTAGAACAAGATATATATTTCGTAGAGTCTTCGTAATACGTAACTTTTACACAGTTCTTGACTGCAGAATGCTGATACATAGTTTAGATAGAGGCCTGCCTACTGATGATTCCTAGTGCCTATCCGATAGCCAAGCCTTAACTGGTGCCTATCTGATTCTCAAGTGTTAACTGGTTCCTATCTCAGCCCCAAGTGAACGATGCAGCCGTCGTGGCCACGAGCGGAGTTGCAGCAGAGGGCGCTCTTGGCTGACGTCGTAAGAACGCCGCGCCGTGCGTGCATGGCGGCACGTGGCGTAAGTACGTGGCGCGCACTCATACTTGTGCGACACCACAAAAGTGATGTGTCTTCCTTTATTCTGCAAGACTGTATCACAGTGTACCATATACAGTCACGACACTCCTCCAGATTTTGGTTAAACACTGCGACAGCAGCGCTCCAAGCGGCCGGCAAGCTACATTTCTGAATACGATATTGGATGAGTACGAGTACGAGTGGCCGCCTCAGTTGATAATAATACCACTCATGTGATTCTTGAGTTTCTCCCGGCGTATTTGATAATCAAAATACCCACAGGTGTACTGCCGGTCTATAGTATCCAACGGGCACAATATTTCGGCGATCATACATGTCGCCATCATCAGCTGAACTGACGGACTGAGCTCCTGGAAACGCGCCGGCAAGGAGATCCGCACGCTACGGCGGCTCGAGGGGAACTGGGTTCTAGCCCGGTAGCGGGCGCTTTAAATACTTGGGAACCAGCGATTGGGTAAATTAAGAGTACATCTAGCAAACGTAACGTAGTGACGACCACGGCGGACAGAGCCCTTACATCGACGTCAGACGCCGTAGCAATCGGTTCCACTGCGCGACCGCGGCGCGGGGCGCGGACCCCGGAGGGGCGCTCCGCGGGCCGAGGGTATTTAAATCGCCCGCTACCGGAAGGTAGCATCCTGGAGCCCCTCTTGTTTAACCTCTACATTAATGATCTTCCATCCACACATAACACGATGACCGCAATCTACGCAGATGACACCGCCATCATGGCGCAAGATTGGAAGCCATCATACATAAATTCACGCCCACAGACAGCACTCAGAACTGCCGAACCCTGGTTGGAGAAATGGCGTGTTAAAGAAAACGTCGACAAGTGCGAGGCAGTTCTGTTCACACCCAGACCGAAACACCTGCGCAAACACCAGTACTGTAGACCAATTACTCTACATGCACGCCCAATACGTTTCCGTGAGAAAGTCAAATACCTCGGTGTCTGGCTGGACCGGAAACTCACATGCGGGGACCACATACAACACATGACCAACCGAGCAAACGCGAGGCTCAAACAACTCTACGCGAGGCTCAACAGGGAAAGCAAACTGAGTTGCCGGGTGTCAAGGAACCTCTACATGACACATATTAGACCTCTGATGACGTACGGTGCTCCGTGCTGGGTGTACGCGGCGCCAAAACGGCTGCGTCGCCTGCAGCTCATACAGGACAAGGTACTACGCATCATAAGCAACGCTCCACGATACACACGGACCGTGGATCTTCACAATGAATACCGCCTAGAGCGCCTCATGGTGGTATTCAAGAAACTCGCCACACAACTGTACAAAAACTCGAGACACTCGAACAATCCTTTCATTCTACGCTTGGGGAACTACGATCACAACCATAGGTGGAAACATAAACGATCCAAAACACTTCTCCTCAGAGACTAACCACCTACGGTCATAGGTCATAGGGACCACCAACTCGCAAACACGACGAACATGGCGAACCCCTGCAGAACAACAAACTGACTGGCAATGCCAGCTGAGCTCACAGCCGAACAAAACAACAGGCAAGGCAAGGAAACCATATTCAGTTCACTGAACACAAACAAACCTATACAGTCCCACATATTTAGCCAGTTCTATGACAAACTTGGCTATGTTCACATGTATTCTACCGCAGCCGACTCAGGAGACTTCACAGGAGTCCAGCTGCAGCAGAACCTCGCATCAACCGGACTGATTCTTTATGACAAACCTAGCAAAGTTAATGGTACTGAGATATACGCTTTACTAACATTACCAAACCTATCATGATCTGTCGCAGATAGCACACCGCTACTGCCCTTAACACCTACCCCACTGTCGCAGAGGATTTTTCCCTTGGCTCTCGCCTTGGCACTTTTTTTCCTCTGCCCTTACATACCTTTACCCTTCGTATACCTTTCGACCAATTCTATCTCCAGATGCACCGTATTAATGGGTGATCGTGCCCACACTTACGGATAACATCGCGGTTCCCACATCCCGTGATCCACCTTAGCAAACTAACCAAATACGGAGGTGACAGTAGAACGTTTGTGATGGTCACCACGTTGGTGTGGGCGTGGAGGGGCCGGCCGCGGTGGCCGAGGGGACTTAGGCGCTGCAGTCACGGTCTGCACGGCCACTACGGTCGGGGGTTCGAATCCCCCTCGGGCATGGATATTTGTGTCGTCCTTAGTCTTGGCTAGTTCATAAGTAGTTTGTAAGCTTAGGGACTGATGACCCCGTAGTTAAGTCCCATAAGTTCTACAAACATTTGAACTTACTTTTTTTTTTTTTTTTTTTTTTTTTTTTTTTTTTGGCGTGGAGGGGCCCCATCCTGTGGCTAGAACCCAGTTCCCCTCGAGCCGCCGTAGCCTGTGGAACTCCGTGCCGGCGCGTTTCCAGGAGCTCAGTTCGTCAGTGCACCTGATGATGGCGACATATATGATCGCCGAAATATTGTTACCGTTGGACACTATAGACCGTGGATATTTTGATTAATATCGTTTATGATTAAAAATTTACTCAGTTATCCGATTCTGTGTGAAAATATGAATTCGAAGAAAATGAAGTATTAAACACACAATTTTGTCAGAAAACCATCCGTCAGCGGGCAGGTGCAGAGTCGTAATCGTTCACTTAAACAGTCAATAATAAAACAAGCAGCCACTGAGAACATCAAGCGCAGATACTTGCACTGCAGCTAGGTGAAGTTTCTGCGGGAGTGGTGTCTATCATCCATACGACGACTAAAATAAGCGCGTTTAACCTTCATTTACACGATACACCAGTCAAAACTACAGGCCGTAAATTCAACTAAATACCTAGGAGTAACAATTACAAACAACTTAAATTGGAAAGAACTCATAGAAAATATTGTATGGAAAGCGAACCAAAAACTACGTTTCGTTGGCAGAACACTTAGAAGATGCTACAGATCTACTAAAGAAACTGCGTACAGTACACTTGTGCGTCCTATTTTGGAGTGTTGTTGCGCATTATAGGATCCCCACCAAATGGGATTGACAGACGGTTTGGAGAAAGCGCAGGGAAGGGCAGCTCGTTTTATATTTCATGATATAGAGGAGAGAGTGTCACGGAAATAACGCACGAGTTGGGGTGGAAATGATTAACAGAAAGGCGTTACTAGTTGCGACGAGTATTGTTTGCAAAATTTCTATCACAAAATTTCAATTACCAATGCGAACATATTTTGTTAGCACCCCGGTTGCTCGCCGTCGGAGGTTCGAGTCCTGCCTAGGGCGTGGGTGTGTGTTTGTTGTCCTTAGCTTAGTTTACCTTAGTTTAAGTAGTTTGTAAGCTACGGACTGATGACCATGCAGTTTGGTTCGATAGATTTACAAACAAACATTTGAAGACATGATCATCAAAATAAGAGAAGTCAGATCGAAAACTGACAGATTTAGGTGTTCCTTTTTTTCGCGAGCTATTAGAGGATGGAATTATAGAGAAACATCATAAAAGCAGTTCGACGGACCTTCTGCCATGCACTTCAGTGTCACAGAGTATTTATGTAGATGTGCAAGTAGATCTGCTGCTACATGCACTTGTCGTACAGTTCTAAAATTCGCACAGTATGAACTGAATGCCGAGAGTTTGAGCTTACTCTGTCTTCCTAAAAACGTATTTCGTCTTTCGAAATTGAGCGTATTCTATTTTATGAAATATTGCCTTCACATCTGAAGCAAATGTTACAGTCACTTCTTTACCCAGATAGCGCGGAGCTATTTTTGGTTTAAATTTTTTTCAGAAGCTATTAATTACTTTCATATGACAGCACACTATCGTTATAAGTGATTTTTTTCACAGTCACGCCATTAGATTTGCAATATTGCCCTTCATTCTGGAAGGACGTCAAAATAAATGTTTTAAAATTTCAATCTGATGAATCATTGTTTTTAAAACAAGATGAAATATATAAATATAAATGTTGCAAAAATTAAAGATTGTTCAAGAAATACAAACCGAACTACGAAGACGTCTTCAATATCTTCTGTACGAACCTCAACTTCGCAGCTGTATCAAATGTTTGTAAATTTAAGGGACTTAACTACGTTGGTGATCAGTCCTTAAGCTTACAAACTACTTAAACTAACTTAAAGAAACGTATTCTAAGGACAACATACATTCCCATGCCCGAGGGAGGACACGAACCTTCGTCTGCGAGAAACCGCGCGCTCCGCAGCAAAGCGCTCTAAAGCGCTCGGCCACTCCACCGCGGTTCAGCTGTATCCAACTACTTTGAAATCAACGACACAAGTTGAAATTGATCTGCAATGGGAACAGGCGCTTCAACGAAATAGAATATGACACTGTACACGAATTCTTAAATACAAAAATGAATAAATAAGCTGGGTCATCCACACAAGAAAGTGACTGTAGCATTTGCTTCAACTCTGGAGTCAATATTTCATAAACTATTTCCAGTTACATTCTTTAATGACAAAATGTCTATTTACATTATACTGTTCCCTTAAAAAATCAATAACATAAAAAGCATAGGTTCCAACTCACCGTAAAGGCGATCGCTGAGCTGCAGACAGGCATTAAAAGATTATCACACTTAGAGTATTTTCGGCCACAGACATCGCCAGTAATACAGAGTACATACTCATTCAGAAATATTGTGAACTCGGTTGACCATCGCCTTTAAGCGTTTTCCTGCTCCAGTCATCGATCTGAAGATGGATCTTGCAAAGTTCAAAACTGGTTGCAGTCAGTGAATGTGTATGCGATTAAATTGTTTTAATTCCCTCAGCCAGACAGTTAAATGTGATCTGCAGAGTAAATATTTAGACGCAGAATATTCCGAGCAAACCGTCATGTCACCTTCAGAAGCGGACATTCTTTTGGTCTGGTTGCTCAGCGACATTTTATCCACGTTTACTCTGTGATATAATCAGAAAGTCAACTTGGCTACAAAGGTTTGTACCACATAGGCTCAGAAAAGGTTTTGTTTCCGCATAATCACAGCAGCAGAAGAAACTAGACATGAACTCTCTAATGGAGGACATAGTCATAGGTATTTCCGGTCTAGAGAAGCAGCTGAGAAAGTTAGATACAAGAAAGTCTCCTGGGTCGGATGGAATACCAGTTCGGTTTTACAAATAGTATTTTGTGGCATTGGCCACTTACTTAGCTTGCATTTATAGTCAATCTTTAATACAGCGCAAAGTTCCTAGTGATTGGAAAAAAGCGCAGGTGACTTCCGTTTATAAGAAAGGTAAAAGAACTGACCCATAAAATTACAGGCCAATATCGTTGGCATCCTTTCCGTGTACAATTTTGGAGAATATTCTCAGTTCGAATGTAGTAAATTTCATTGAGACGGTAAAGCTTATTTCTATGAATCACTGCGGGCTTAGGAAACATCGTTCTTGTGAAACTCAGCTTGCCGATTTCTCACATGTCATCTTGCGAGTCATAGATGAGGTCCAAGAGGTAGATTGTGTTTTTTTCGATTTGAAAAAGGCGTTTGACGCGGTGCCACACTGCAGACTGGCAACGAAGATACGAGCTTGTGGAATAGGTTCACATATTTGAGACTGACTAGAAAACTTCCTAAGTAATAGAGCGCAGTACGTTGTTGTCGACGGTGTTCATCAGAGACGAGTGTATCGTCAGGCGTGCTCTAGAGGAGTGTGATAGGACCGCTATTATTTTTATATAAATGATCTGATGGTCAGAATACCTTCTAATTTGCGGCTGTTTGGTGATGATACTGTGGTGTATGGGAGGGTGTCGCCTTTAATTGACTGTAATAGCATACAGGATGACGTAGACCAAAATTTCTAGTTGGTACGAAGAATGGCATCTAGCTCTCAAGGTAGAAAAATACAAGGTGATACGCACGAGTATAAAAAATAATCCCATAATGTTCTAATACAGCTATAGTTGTGAGCTTCTTGTTGCAGTCGCGTCGTTCAAATATCTAGGCGTAAAACTGGAGAGCGATATGAAATGGAACAAACATGTAAGGACAATTGTACTTCATCTGTAAAGGTTACCGCATATAAAACGCTTGTACGATCACGTCTTGAGATTGTTCAAGTGTTTGGGACCCGCAGCAGATCAGTTTAAAGAAAGACATAGAAGCAGTTCAGAGGCGAGCAGCTAGGTTCATTACTGGTAGTTTCGACTATGCTCCGGGAACTCAAATAGGAATCGTAGCAGGAAAGACGTTCTTTTCAATAAATTCCATTGAGGACCGGAATTTTGAGCTGAGTGTAGAACGATCTTCCTGCCGCCTACTTACATTTCGCGTAATAATCACAAATACAAGATCAGAGAAATTAGGGGTCGTACGGAGGAATATAGACATTTCTTTTTCTCTCGTTCTATTTGGGAGTGGTAACGCCCAGTAGTGGTACAGTGCCGGCCGCGGTGGCCGAGGAGACTGAGGCGCTTCAGTCACGGTCTGCACGGCCACTACGGCCGGGGGTTCGAATCCCCCCTCGGGCATGGATATTTGTGCCGTCTTTAGTATAAGGTAGTTCATAAGTAGTTTGTAAGTTAGGGACTGATGACCCCGTAGTTAAGTCCCATAAAAAAATAAAAAATAAAAAAAATAAAAAAGTGGTACAGTGTACCCTCCGCCACACACTTTACGGTGGATTGCAGAGTGTATATTAAAAGTAGACCACTGTACGTAATAAAAGCTTAATTCTGGTAGGAGATACCCAGATGAAAGATTACTGTTATAATTTTAGCAGTAAAATTAGCAAAAGATCCGTGTGAACTACCGGCTACTCCCTGCTGTAAAACCCTGTTCCCTGGCCCTAATAGAGAACTGACTTCGTTCTAATTACTCTTTTAACAGGAAGTTAACGGTACAGTGGCCAATATCCATAGCAGCTCACACGAAATTACACACAGTCATTATTAAACAAGTCACCACAATTAAAGCTATTTCATAAAGGTGGCTAAAGAAAAACATTTATTGGACAACGGAACTTAAACATAAAACATTTGCATCTGAGCTTGTTCTCACCACTGGTGAAGAATAATATTACATAAAAGGGGGAAGGTTCTCGAAAACTACAATTTATAGGCAAGTCAAAATTATACTGAACTTGTTTATTTAGGTCGAACGCAAGTAAAATGGGGAACCAATTTTGTTAATACAAGGAAAAGCATCCCATTTACAGGAACTAACACTGACGATGCCCAGCATTGAAATTAACATAAATTACACAGAACGTAACGCTACTGAGGAGAAGATTTACAAACAACACTCACCCACTCACACACACGCAATGCAACAGCGAAACTCACCAAAATCATCTTGCTGTAACGATGCAGAAGCAGGCGCCGCTATCGTAGGCGAAATTCAGCAAAGTCGGAGGTACCACACAACACAATCTGTGAAATAATGCGTGAGTACAGCAAGTTGCATTCAGATTAGACTGCGAGCAAACACGCTAACGGCGACACATGGCTACGTTACACGATCGCACTCCACTGAAGGGGAAATGGTTAAAAATCGGATTCATTACACAAAATCACGGCGGACTCTTAAGTTCCAATCTGAGAGTAAACTATCTAGGCACTGGTTTTATGGAACGTGGTGTGAATTCAGGTGACTAGCTGCAAATCCCAGAAGTCGGAGTTCAGATCCACGTGGATCCGAAAACCGATAAAAATGTATAAATTCAATTTTAGAAAAATGAAGAAAATTAACTACGGCATGCAACCCTAGAACTGCCTCGAATTTCATAAGGAAGCTACTGAAATACAGCAACATGCGATTGGGAGCGTTCACACAGGCGGAAGGAGTCCAGTCTCAGAACCCGGAAAAGTGAAATAATTACAAAGTTGAAAAAATAAAACCTACGGCATGCAACCCTTAGAAATACATAGTATTTCATAAGCAAGATGTTGAAGGAGGTTGTACAAGGCTCGGAGAGAATTACTGACAAAGACTGACTGCATACTACAAGTTCGGGGAAGAAACAGCAAAATTAAAATAGGCGGGAGAGAAGATCGCGAAATGTTAGTGGAAATCAGAAGGATACAGGCAAAGTTACTTGCCTGATCGGCATGGAACAAACAATAGAGGAAGCTGAAGGCTTTGTTCTAAGAACCAACCACGTGGAACACATATCACTCACGGAAGGAAACGATAAGAAAGATTTTATATGCACTGTACAAAAATGAACATATCGTCTGTTAGAAATCTTGCCTCACAGAGCTAGAATGAATTTACACAGAGTTCGTACATCGCCACATAATCACAAAAAGTTTGAATGTACCAAGCCGTTATCAAACTGCAACTAGTAACAATACACCGCGTTTATCTGTTGGAAATCACTGGATTGAAAAACTAGAGCACATTTCCGCACATGATAGGAAAAAATATTCCAAAAAATGAATCTAAGTTCAAGAGTCTTACTAGACAATGAATCGCTACCATCTCCGCGGACACAAGAGCAGAACCAACCTTACATCACCATGATCCGCGGACTAAGTGAAGACCGAGCGGGCAGGAGGCGCGAAAGCTATCAGAAACTGGAAAACCAAGAAGAAGTGGTGATGGGGAGAGAAGATCTCAAGACTCGCCCTGAAGAAGGCTCGTCGACTGGCTTGTAACCAAAGGGTGCAGAAACCGCTTTGGTCGCATCAGCAGCAGGGATTGGTAACGACTAACTATCGACTCTGAGCCAGAGAGAACCATGCAAAGTTCAGAGAGACATTAGATTCTCGCACACCCACTTAAAAGTAAAACAAGTACACATTCTCATAGGGACAATAATAAATTATTAAAATAACAAAATCCTAACATTTCAGAAACTAATATTTTAAAACATGAAATAAAAATGCTATTCCTCATGCCTTGAAAAGACTGGGTTTCTACTTTAACAAAATGCTAATCTAGCGACATCAAATAAATTACAATTTTATAAAAATATATGGAAGACGAGAGACAGTCGTCTTTCAATATGTAGATGTTTATGTGTACCAAAGACATCATACGACAGTCCTTGGAGGACCTTATTGTCAAACTTTATTCTCAAGACCTTATTGTTTGATGTATTAAAAACTGTATCATCTGGACATTCTACACAGGTGCAACGACTTCTCTCTACTCATAGGTGTCCTCGTTTTGCAAAGAGCAAAATGTAGCACCCATATCATGAGACTACACACTTTGTAGCACAGCAAGCTGTCCTAGATCAGGGACCTTGACGATTTGTCTCACGATGTGCCTGGATCAACAACTTGTGTACTGGAGGGGGGGGGTAAGAAGGTGGCTGAGTGGGACGGCGGGAGTCAGGGCCAACATAGTGGTCATGCGTGAGACCAACCAAAGCTTGAAGGCAACCCTCGCTTACAGAGACTTCTGTTGGCCAGATACACTGGCAGCCTGTCACGACTCCATTCAGTCTATACATCCACCTCTTACTTTGCGTGGTTTCTGTGGTCGACATACGGAATGCATTTCCTAGATGACGGATGTTCTCGACGGAGACCATCTAGTCTCTGAAAAGCCCAATGGAGAAGGTAAATGGGCCACAGATCACTTGTTCCGAATATGCTCTTCTTTCATTCACTGTCATCACCTTTACAAAAAGAATGCCCTTTATTCGTACCACAGCCCCCCGAACGGTGTCAGCCCCGCGAAAAGTCTATGTACGGCAACACCATCCTTCGAGTAGTTAATCTCCCCTCTGGTGGTCTCGACGCCATCGTTATTCTACCTAAGATGACGTCTGGGTACTGATTTTCTCTACAGGTAATGTCCCGCCATCCTTCCCCGCTGTTCTTGTGTCATCATGTCAGAAGCGAGGATAGTGCCAAGCCGGCAATCAAACATTTCTGACATGCAACGGCATATATCTAGTGGGAGTCAATGCTGCTAAAGTCGTGTTTTCCTAAACGAAACCAGTTACCATAAGTTAGATGGTGATGAGAAAAAGGCTAAGACGAATATCAAGGAGGAACGGCTGAAACACTAGAACGTAATGATGGTCGAGAATAAGACTAATTTGATCGATCCTGTTTATGAAGCTACGACTGGTATCCACTTTTCCGTCGCAGACTGAGTCATTTTACTTACTACGTACGACACATTTCGCTACTGGAGGGCGGGACAGGATGAAGAAAGAACTGTTATCCAAGTATAATAAAAGGATTCATCCACAACTGAGCATAGTAGAGGAAGAAACTACCCGCTTCAGTTGTTGCAATTTTATGGGATCGCACACAACCGATTGTGGACACTTCAACCTCTTGGGAGTAGCCCTGCGCTCTAAGGAGCCTGCGGATTCCCAGTCGGAGGTTCGAGTCCTCCCTCAGGTGTGTGTGTGTGTGTGTGTGTGTGTGTGTGTGTGTGTGTGTGTGTGTGTGTGTGTGCGTGTGTGTTGTTCCTAACGTAATTAGTTTATTTTGTAAGTTTAGGGACTGATGACCACTACAGTTTGGTCCCAAAGCTTTAGAAAAATACGAACTATTTTTCGCTCAGTTCAAAGCCCATCATCTATTGTATAATTTGGTACCACTGTGCCAAAAAACGAACCATCTATTGTATAACTTTACGTTGACAGTGTACGGCGAACTCACGGCTCATGAATTAAGGTTATACACCAGATGATGGGCTCTGAATTGCCTGAAACTGGTTCCGTGTGATAAAAACTGAAACAGCGGGAACTGATACATTCCTCCCGAAATATAACAACACTGATTACCCGTTGTCATACTGAGCTGTACATTCACCTTTGTGAGTAGTTTTTTCCGAGTTCAGTTACCGTTGCGAGGTCGATTTCATCGAGTCACAGTCCATCCTGATAGAGAACACAAATTTATATTAGCTTACCAATACCTGTATTATTTTATCAAGTTTGTGGTTCTGAGGTCTCTGAAATCAAAGAGAGCGGCAGAAGTACCATAGAATCTCATCGACTATTTACACTCGTGGCCATTAAAATTGGTTCAAAATGTTCAAATGTTTGTATAGTCTATGGGATTTAACTACGGGGTCATCAGTCCCTAAACTTACAAACTACTTATGAATTACTTACGAACTAGGCCGGCACAAATATCCATGCCCGAGGGGAGATTCGAACCCCCGACCGTAGTGGCCGTGCAGACCGTGACTGGAGCGCCTTAGTCTCCTCGGCCACCGCGGCCGGCTTAAAATTGGTACACCACGAAGATGACGTGCTACAGTCGCGAAATTTAACCGACAGGAACAAGATGCTGTGATATGAAAATTATTAGCTTTCCAGAGCATTCACACAAGGTTGCCGCCGGTGGCGACGCCTACAACGTGCTGACATGAGGAAGGTTTCCAACCGATTTCTCATAAACAAACAGCAATTCACCGTCGTTTCCTGGTGAAACGTAGTTTTTCGGTTGTGTCTTGATAACGGACAATCATTTTCGAAAACGGAACGATGTCGTTTCTAGATAAATGTGCAAAAACGGCTAAAACCGGGTTTTGTAATTTTGTGCAAAACTATGATAACTTTAATTCTATGGATCTCGGTAACGGATAAAGATATCGAAGAAAAATTAAAGAATGTATTGATAATATCAGCACAAGAACACGTGGAATGAATATAAAGTATCGAAGAATTCGTGTTTTTGAAACCGAAAAATCATGGTTTTTCGTAATTTTCTTAAAAACCACCCACGAATGAATGCTGTTGTTGTGAGCCTTATGAAGCTCACCCTAGACCACACATAATGTGCGAACACAAATCGATTTGATGGGCTCCAGGAAGTGTGTAATTTTGAAAATTTTGACGCTGTACTGTATGAGAGATATTGTATTGCCATTCTTCTTATATGTATAGAAATTATCACTAGACAAAGGGCTACCACAACACTTTACCCGTTACCTCTGGGATCAGGAGAAACCGAGATACGGGTCTCTGAAGAATCGCAAATTATCACGCGGCGTGTACATACATACTAACGTGGTCGTAGCGAGGGCTTCGCTGTCTCCATGTGCGTTGCGGTATGTCGCAGTCGTATTTGGGGAGGAAACACTAGCTCTAGAAATTTGTTTAAGGCATTGATGGGAGATCGCATGGACAGCAGTGAGTCTAACAGTGTGACTTATCAGCCGTATCTACACGCCGAATGTGAACATTAACGTAACGTACACCATTACTATTACGTGGAATACACATTATAAACACAAATCAAAGAAAACTCGAAAAAACAAGAAGAAAAATAAATAGAATCATGACAAGTTGTACAAAATTATTAAAAGTAATAAGTAGTACACTGTGTAATTTCAACGTTGCCTAACTTAAGAGAAACAATAAAGAAAACCCATTGATGATAGCGCAAAATATGCTGAAATATTTATGGGAAAAGTAACAAAAATTGAAGTGTCTTGCATATGGCGGAATATTCTCACCATTATGTAAGCAAAATGGAAGAAAGAACAGCAACAGCAAAAAGATTATTGTGATGAATAAGTTTACATCAATGTTTTTGTGGGAGAATGTTTAATAAAAACGGCAGGAGGATATCTTTAAAGATTTAGCAATGTTTATACACAGGGAGGAAAGATTGTTTATGTAACTTGCTGAGTTGAATGCATAGGTTAACGAAATCGTTTAAATTAATGGTTGTTAAAATTGGTGGTGTATTGACCCTGTAGCGAGTTTGAATATGCTGTTTCAGACGTTTCTTTCTACAACAAATGGTCATGGTGCACGTTGATCTCTGTAGCATGACAACAGGAGTGGATCGGATGGGGTGATAGTGGTGGAGGGAGCAACAGGTTCTGGGGCCAGTCCAGCCAAGACAGGATGAGACTTCCGAGGGATTTTTTCCCAGGGACCAGAAGTCATGGGCTAGGTGGAGAGAAGGAGTAACAGATTGCGAAAAACTTTGGTGGTGCGAACTTGAACATTCGACAGTCATAGGATTGTCAGCAGAGGGCTCTGAGGTCAAGTGCATGTGTGTGACATCGTAATAAGGGTAGTGTCCTAGGGCATTATATATGACTTTCTAGATGCCCCATATATATGTACGTGATGTTTGTATACAACTGTAATTAAGGTTCATTGTACGATATTACCTAAAATGGATAATAAAGTCTTGTCGAGAAAGTGGGTAACAAACGAATTCCGGAAACGGACGATTTTTGGAATAGTTAAGACGAACGGAGTTCCAAAAACGTGACCTGTGTCAAAATTATTTAACCAATTGTCCTTGGATGTTTATCAGCAATACTTACGTCCAGCATGGGGCTGCTGCTGAAGAAGTCTTCGCTAGACTGTGTCTTGTGACGGAGTGACCCAGTTCCCAGCCTTATGCACGGGGGGAGACGGGGAATTGGGGAAAAGCGGTGAGAGGATGGTGATGACATCACTGTATAAGTTTTTTCTGCCAAAATCTTGGAGTGATGGCCAATAGCTTCTGAGTAAATATCAACTCAACATTCCTGGTAGACGCCATATTGATTTACTTAGTAATTCTTGGAAGTTCCTCCAAGCGACCGGCGGCCGTCTTGAGCTGGAACCGGAAGCGACGCCATCTTGATGACGTCATTGCGACGTTGCCACATTGGAGCCCAGATGGCCAAAGAAGGGAAAGGACATCTGGCAACACTGTAGTGCGGTAGAATCGACACTATCCCTATATATTAAGGGTTTTCATCTAGGGCCATATTAACATTTTGCATAAATGATACTTCTCATACTATATAATGTCTGGCAATTGTATATAATGCCTAGGAGTAGTCTGTAGCAATTACACAAAAAAAACCTTCTATTTTATAATTTACTGAAAACAGTCAGACATTCCATACATTACCTAGACACTATATAAAATATCCGTATTTCACACAATGTTGGTAACATATAATGCAAACTTCAACATGCCATATCCTTCCTTTCTAGCCAGACAATAACAAGACGACTACTACCATTAAAAACTGACTGTATGAGAGAGGAGACGACATCCACATATCACCATCTCTGACAGAAGCAAGAGTAGCAGATCACTAATAGGTTCAGGCACCCAAAGACTATGTAACAACAGCATTTCCAACATAAATTCCATTTGCATTAATAGTCCTTTCAGTTGGTGGGTTGGAGAAAAGATGTGTGAAGCCATAAGGGAAATTCCTTAAAATAGCATTCAGCAATTTTCAGAACTAAATGATAGCATTTGGACCACATTGAGTCAAGAAAAATGGTTTTTCCTTGCTGCGGAAGATGAGGACTTAACTATTTTGCGTAGTGGCAATAAGCCTACAGATGTACTAACAAAATATACAGGAAAATGGCATTTTATGCCAAATGTAATGGTTATGGATCCAGGTATTCATACAGTCTGAGTAAATAATACAAGCTGATGTAACTAGTGAAGACGTAGTGCCCGGCTTATACATCCAGATTGATTGTTGTGTAGTTAATGAGGAAAAGAGGAACATTTCCGAGCTAAAGTTAGATATGGTGTTGGAGCAAGTGATATAACATTTAGATGACCTTAAAGTTGCTGAATAGCAGAAATAAGAATAGAAGATAGCTTTTCAAGAGCAGCATAATTTCTCAGAGAACCCTTGGTATCATTATTATTTCTGGTTGATCTATGATTTGTTTTATGCCGATATTGTAACTGCTGCCGGGAATCTTTTTGATATCTGTAGAAAGGCATGAGCAATGACTGCTGTGACAGATTTTGTAAATACATATTAAGGGTCAGAAAAGGCACAGATCCGTATTAGGAGGCAATTGTGCCCAATTCGACCAAACAGTGAAGAGCATGAGACACGTTCCATCACTTCGTCACACAGTGAGCTTAGACCTCCATTCAATACCAGCACCATATAGAGATCAAAGGTAAGTCACAGCACTGCAAAAACAAAGAAAACAGTTCTGTCAATCAGTTAAACAAGTATACAAAAAGATGACGTAAAGATCTATATATACAGGATGGCTACGAAAGAGTAAAGTTGTAGGTGTCCATGATACTTTACATAGATTAGAGTTGAATAGATTAGAGTAGTAAGAAAAGTGGGTGTTGGTCATTCTGTCAGTCATGACACGTATAATTTGAAACAAAAACTGGAACAGTTTCGGGGTTCACATTGTCAGAAGCTTCAACCCCTGGGAGGACACCAACAGGCTGCGGACATGGAGTTGTCCAAAGAGAAGGGAAATGGAACGATCATTCAGGACGAAGGCTGTTCAGAAGGAGAGCGATCGTTTCTGGCGATCATCAACCGCAGGGCCGCTCTGCGCCCGTCACGTATCCACTCCCCACTCCCGGATTGGTTGATCGGTAGGAACGTTTCCGTGTGAGCAAGGGGAGGTATATGGTGCCCATGTGAGCTGAAATTATGGCGTGTAGGCGAGCACGTGAACACGGTATGGGCGGTGGAGCTGGATGGTGGATTTCGGTACACATTCGCCAACACCTGGCTATGCGGCTGCCTTAGACGCCACACGAATGAGAGAAAAAATTAAAAATTTACTCTCGAAACAAAAAGTCCTTTTCAAACTGTTGGTCCACCATGCACATATGTTAAGTGTAGTTTTTCTAGTGTACTCATGCTGTACAATGTGGGTTAAAAGACGACCGTCTGTCGTCTTCCATATATTTTTTATATATTTCTGTAAAGTTATAATTTATTTAATGTCGCTAGACTATTATTTTATTAAAGCTTGTACCCCACTCTTTTCAAGGCTTGAGGAATAGCATCTATATTTCATGTGTTAATACATTAGTTAATATTGCATGGTTTTTCTTATTTTGTTATGTTAATAATTTATTATTATATTAATTAATGTGGCATAAGTACGGCTTCCCCGCTACGCCACTGTCCCTGTGAGAATGCGCAGTTGTTTTACTTTTAAGTGGATGTGCGAGAATCTATGGTTGTCTGAATGTGGGGAGTGATAGCTCGCTCTGCGTCGTTCTCTCTGGCTCAGTGTCGACAGCTGCTGATACTACCAAAGAGATTTCTACACCCATTGGTTACAGGCTAGTCGGCGAGCCCTCTCCAGCGCGAGTATCGTTTTCCGTCCCCACTACAGTTGTTTCTTGGGCTTTCCAGCTTCCGGTAGCTTTTCGCGCCCCTGTGGCCCCACGGCTGCCCATTCTGTGCTGGTCTCCTGGTGAGGTAAGGTTGGTTCTGCTCTTGCGTTTGGAGATGGTAGCGTTTCATTGTCTAGCACGTTTAACTTAGACTCGTGAACTTAGAATCATATTTTGATATATTTTCTCCGATCGTGTGCGGAAATGTGTTCTCGTTTTTCAATTCAGTGATTTACAATAGATAAACGCAGTGTGTGTGGTCCTAGTTACAGTTTGATAACGGCCTGATATGTTAAAAGCTTTTGTGATCATGTGACGGTGTATGAACTCTGTGTAAATACTTTCTAGCTTTGTGGAGCCCGATTTCTAATAGGTGATATGTTCATTTTATACAATGCATGTAAAATTATTCTCATCGTTTTCTTCCGTGAGTGAGATGTGTCCCACGTGGTTGGTACATAGAACAAAACCTTCAGCTTCCACTCTTGTTTGTTCCATGCTCATCAGGCAAGTAACTATGGGGGTATCCTTCTGATTTCCATTAATATTTCGCGATCTTCTCACCCCGCCTATTTTAATTTTGCTGTTTCTTCCCCGACTTGTAGTACGCACTCTGTCTTTGTCTGTAATTCTCTCTAAGCCTTGTACAACCTCCTTCAATAGCTTCATTGTGTAATTTAAACATTCCTATGGGTTGCATGCTGTAACTCTTAATTTTATTTTTCCGACTTTGTAATTATTTCAATTTTACGAGTTTTTTTGAGACTGGACTTCATCCGTCTCTGTAAGCTGTACTTCTTTCGCTTCCATATGTAATTCTAAGCATTTCTATGGTTTGCATGCTGTAGTTAATTTTCTTTATTTTTCGGAAACTGAATTTATTCAATTTTATCGGTTTTCGGAACCACGTGGGTCCGAGTTCCGACTTCCGGGGTTTGCCGCTAGTCGCCTGAGTTCACGCCACTTCTCATATAAAACCAGTACCTAGATCGATTTCTAACAGACTGCAACTTAAGAACCTACCGTGATTTTCGATAATGAATCCGAATTTCAACCACTTCACATTCAGTGGAGTGCGTTCCTGTAACGTAGCCGTGCGTCGCCGTTAGCGTCTTTTACTCGCGGTCCAATTCAGATGTAATTTAACTTGACTATACACACGCACCATCTCAAAAGAGGCACGACAGACCAGAGCCAGCTTCAAAGTGTTTTGTATATTGTGTTTTGTGTTACCTTCGACTTGCTGAATTTCGCCTACGATAGCGGCGCCTGCTCCCGCCTCGTCTCAGCACGCTGATTTTGGTGAGTTTAGCTGTGGCAATGCGTGTGTATGAACGAATGAGTGTTGTTTGTGAATCCTTCCCCCCCAGTAGCATTAAATCGTGTATAATTTAGGCTGGGCACCGTCCGCATTAATCCATGTAAGAGATGCATTTTTATTGTATTAACAAAATTGCTTCCCCATTTTGCTTGTTTTTCTATCTGAATAAACAAGTTTAAGTTCAACATAATCCGTAAGTTGCCTATAAATTGTATTTTTATAGCACCTTCCCTCTTTTATTTTATATTGATCTTCACAAGTGCTGAGAACAAGCTGAGATGCAATTTTTCTTATGTCTAAATTCTGTTGCGCCATAAATGTTTTCTTAGCCACCTTTCTAAGGTAACTTTAATTGTGGTGGCTTGCTTATTATTGTCCGTGTGTAATAAAGTGTGAGCTGCTAGTATATTGACCACTGTAGTATTAACGTCCTGTTATTGAAGTAATTTGAAACGAGTCAGTTCTCAGTTTGGGCCAGGGAACAAGGTTATATAGCAGGGAGTAACCGGTAGTTCACATGAACCTTATTTTCTAATTTTAGTGATAAGACAAAGCTCTTGTTTCGTACAGTGGTCGACTTTTAGGGTGTACTAATGTTTCCGTATGTAATGCGAAATCAAAACTTTTGTAAACGAAAAGTCTCATTAATATTTATATGAGAAGGTCGTGGGAGAAAAATATATTAGTGCTGCTTACAGTGAAGGGGTGAAACCAAAAGATACTGAAAAGGTGCTTGTGACCTAGTGTTTGAGTGTAATTTAATGTGTTTTCTAAATATATAATGTTTTTACCACATCAAAAGTCAGCTTATAAATGTGTTACCCACGAGAGTGAACAAAATTTTCCTGTGGGGAAAGCGTCATGTAATACCTACTACTATTGAACTGCTAAGATGCTGTGTGAAGCCCAAAGGGTAGCACACCAAGCTGGGAAACTAGAGACTATCGCAGATAGCCAGCTAGACTGGTCGCATATAGGTTATGGGAAGTAAACAGTAAAGAAAAATAGAGCTTTTTTTTTTTTTTTTTTTTTTTTTTTTTTTTTTTTTTTTTTTTTTTTTGCCAAGTGGGAGTAGTGTTTTTACTGCAGAGCTGGTCGCTATCTCTCGAGCTCTGGAACATATCCGAGCCTGCCCCGGGGAGTCGTTTGTCATCTGTAGCGACTCCCTGAGTGGCTTGCGAGCACTCGACCAGTGTTTCAGCTCCTTCTGGTGCAGTGTATCCAAGACTGTTGCCGCTCTCAATAGGTCTGGTCGCTCAGTGGTCATTGTCTAGACTCCATGGCACATCGGCGTTCTTGGCAATGAACATGTGGATCAGTTGGCCAAACAGGCCACCTCCTCACGCCCACTTGAAATTGGCCTCGTGGAAACGGACCTTAGGTGGACGCTACACCAGAAGGTGCGCGACGCTTGGAGCTCGGAATGGTCTGCACTGAGTGCACCAAACAAACTTCGCACAGTCAAATCATCCACAGCCACATGGAAAACTTCACTGAGGCCCAATCGTCGAGACTCTGTTGTGCTATGCCGCCTCCGTTTCGGGCACACTTGGTTGACTCACGGCTATTTACTTCGGCGTGAGCCACCGCCCATGTGTCACTGTGGTGGTGCCTTGATAGTCGTTCATCTCCTGTTGGACTGTACTATTTTAGCCCCCTTGCGGCAGTCTTTTAATCTACCACCTACCCTATCCTTAGTGCTAGGGGACGATGCCTCCATGGCTGAGTCTGTGCTATGTTTTATCCGTGCAGCCGGTTTTACAATTCTATTTAATGTAGGGTGATTTCTCCTGACTTTTAACCGTATTTTAATGTTTTATGTCTTCTGACTAACAGACATTCGTGTCTGCTGTGACATTCGTGACTGGCCCGTCAATTATTATCTCAGTGACCAGCCAGCCACAGATTCTCATTGTCAATTTTAGCATGATTGACTGTATTGTTTTATTTTTTATATCTGTGCTGTTGGTATCTCTATTTTTGCTTTTGGTGAAACTTCATCTTTGACATGTACCCCTCTTGAGTATTTATACAATGTCTCCAGGTCCATATGGCTATTGTTTCCTATTAAATTGACTTTCTTCATTAGGAACAGGGGACTGATTACCAAGTAGTTTAGTCCCCTCTAAACAACGACAACAACAACAACAACAACAACAACAGTATATGGTGAGTCGTGAACGAGCGTCACCCAACATCACCAATTCCGCAAATGTCAAAATGTTTGTTAAGCTTTTGAGACTTAACTGTAGGGTCATGAGGCACTAAACTTATAATCTAACTGATACTAAAGATAGCATAAACTTCCATTGCCCGAGGGGGGATTCGAACCCCCGCGTGGAACGGCCTCGCGCATCACAGCATAGCGCCTCAATACGCTCGGCCATTCCGCCGCGGCCCCGCCAGCGTCTAGATGCTGTTGCTAGTTGTTACAGCTGAGTGTGGTGGCCGCGGTGGCCGAGGGGACTGAGGCGCACCAGTCACGGTCTGCACGTCCACTACGTTTGGGGGTTTGAATCCCCCCTCGGGCATGGATATTTGTGCCGGCCTTAGTCTTAGTTAGTTCATAAGTAGTTTGCACGCTTAGGGACTGATGACCCCGTAGTTAAGTCCCATAAAAAAAAGAAAAAAGAAAAAGCTGACCGAAACAGAAACCGCGACCGAAACCAATATTTTGGCCGTAACCGAAACCGAATATTCGGTCGGTCCTTAGCACACGTTATTCGCTGAGGTAACCTCGCATTTAATGGCATTTTAAAGATTATGTTTACTAGACTTTCTTGCTTCGAATGACTGTTCATGTGACCTCCCTATTACTTTTCAATCCTCCTAGGACACATCCAAAAATAGCGAAACATTTTTAGTGTGTTCCTATAAAAACCAATGCACCTTTAGTAATTAAGATTATTGAGAAGAGTCCACGATATTATCCAGAGTTAGTAAACTGGCCGATACTTACCACAATATTTGAATAGTAATATCCGTCGGTTCTTGCTAATACTTTTACCATCGCCAAAAATTTTGCGACTGAATTTGCGAACTCCATACAGTATACTCACCCGTCGGATTGTATCTCCACTATCAAATGGAAAATACGCAGCGAACAGTTTCTGAACAAAACACGGCAGTAGCAGGAAGCCGTGGGGCGGTGGACACGCTAAGATCATTAACGGGGAATACACGTGGCGCGAGCCGTAACGAGACCTGTGGCCCCCAGTTTTTAGGCTGCTTTTTTTTCTTTGTTTCCTACATTAATTGGAGGCCTTCTACTGTCAAACATTTTCCCCCCTACTCAGAGAAGATAGGTTGCCCGGAGCAATCACATATGCACGCGTTTATTTAAAGAGAGCCTTCTGTAGCGAGTTCGCAAAAAGGAAAACATCACATGACACATTCCCCGCCGACACAGGGGAATTCATTTGTTGTTTGCTAGAGGGAAGCGCGTATCAGATGCGGCCGCCGAATTCCGCCTCCCTCCCTCCCTCCCTCCCTCCCTCCCTCCCTCCCTCCCTCTCTGTGACGGTGTGTGCGCCGTCTGTGTGCGTGGATGCGGAGGTCGCACGGTCTCAGTTTGCAAAACCCAGAAAAGGTCTTTAAAAATGTCTCCTCCCCCCGTCATTCAGCAACCGTCACTCCCAGATATTTCCGCGAGCCACGCACAAAAGAGTTACTACTTCCATGTACGTTGCCACGGGTAACAGCCAAAGTTTTCCGTTTCGTTTGTGTGTGTGGCTTTATTATACGTGCAGTTTTCGAACAAAAATGTATGGATTTCGTGAGCCTTGTGTGCGGTACATTTTGCCAAATAAATATGCAAGGGTAGTTCAGTCAAGCTAATCACAAGTAGTTATTTATTTAATTCACCCATCGTATGGCTTTACAAGTGCAATTACCCAAATTCAGATTATTAAAATACACAAGCTATAAAATATGTAATATGTTCGAATCTTGAATGAAACTTTCATTCTGCAGCGGAGTGTGCGCTCATATGAAACTTCCTGGCAGATTAAAATTGTCTGTCGGAACCGGGACTCGAACATTGCCCGCGAAACGGCAAAGTTCCCAGGTTCGATTCCCGGTTCCGGCATACAATTTTAATCTGCCAGGAAGTTTCATATCAGCACACACTCCGCTGCAGAGTGAATGTTTCATTCTGGAAACATCCCTTACGCTGTGGCTAAGCCATGTCTCCACCGTATCTTTTCTTCCAGGAGTGCTAGTCTTGCCAGGTTCTCAGGAGAGCTTCTGTGAAGTTCGGAAAGTAAGAGGCGAGGTACTGGCGGAAGTAAAGTTGTGAGGCAGCATCGTGAGGCGTGTCGGGATAGCTCAGTCGGTAGAGCGCTTGCCCGCGAAAGGCACAGGCCCCAGGTTCGAGTCCCGGTTCCGGCACACAATTTTAATCTGTCAGGAAGTTTCATGTTTGAATCTTCTTTTCTTTACATTTACTGACCGTGTGTGTGTTTGTGTGTGTATGTTCGTATTGCATACAGATCTATAGTTTTGTTCCAATCTTGACGAAATTTTGCACACTTGACTTTCACACCACGAGGACCGTCACAGTAAGTGTAAGAATCATGTACAACACATAGTTCACGCGATATGACGTCATAAACAATGAGATAGGCGCAAAAAAAGATGTTGCTTCACGCGACAATTGCGTTCATTTACTCCTAAACAAATGGACCGATTTCAAGCCAATTTTGTACACCTATTCCTTACTGTAAGGTAACAATTGCTGTAGCGGTAACAACCACATGTGACACATGATCCAGGAGATATGGCGTCTAAACAATATGGCAAAACACTGCAAAATCATCACATAATGCAACGAGAATTTATTTAAGCACTTTGTGTGAATGAGAGTACTTAGCGACTTGCAAAAATCTTTAAGCATAATTTCAAACCTTTGTTTATATTTTTTCTCGCTGATAATCACAACAAAATGCTGAAAGAAAAAAATATTTATGGACTCTTCTGTCCGTTCTTGATGGAAGATAAACATATTAAATAACTTTGATACACTATATATTTGTTCCATAATAATATTTATTTTGTTGTAAACTAACTTTCGGCTTTCCAGGCGATCTTCAGACAACTTAATACTGCAGATTATCCATATTGTACCAGCTACTGTGTTTGGAGAACAAATATTGCAAAATCTTTGTACTCCAAACACAGTATCTGGTACAATATGGATAATCTGCAGTATTAAGTTGTCTGAAGATCGCCTGGAAAGCCGAACACAAGTTTACAACAAAATAAATATTATTATGGAACAAATATATAGTGTATCAAAGTTATTTAATGTGAAAGAAAAAAGTTTCTCGCTTACTACTCTTCCGTTGTTCATGGAGTAAAAGCACGGAATTCTATATGACGTTACAATTTATAATTTCTACAGTGAAAATTGTACTCGCAGGAAATTTTATAGACAGTATACACACATACAGTTGAATGTACCATCGAAATTGTATCACAGTACGATCCCTAGTTCATGAGATATGAGGACGTAAATAGTAACGTTCATGAAGACCTCCCTATCACGCATCAGCGTTTAATTTATTACTTCTTACTGTGAATGTATTCACAACATATTTTACAGACATACAGAGCTTATACAAATGAATATATATCTCTAAAATTACAGAACTGTACATTGCATAATTCAATAAATATAAGATCATATACACTACGATAGATAAAAAACCTGTCACATCATGTACCACGTTTTAATCCATATGTTCTTCACTACTAGGACGCTCCTGTATTCCAGTCAGCTGAAAACTCCTGAAAGCTACCACTGCTGTTGACAATTTTGAACTGTGAAGCCCGCACGGCTTCAGGCGAAAGCAATTAACTTCTATAAAGCTACAATAAGGAATTAGATTAGGTAATGAGAACATAAAAATAGTACAGGAGTTTCGTTACTTGGGTAGCAAAATAACTTCTGTGGCAAAAGTAAAGAATATCTACAAAACATCTTAAATCACATTTAAGTGCCTGGCAGAGGTTTCATCGAACCACCGTTATACTATTTATCTCCCATTCCATTCTCGAATACCACGCGGGAAGAAGGAACACCTGAATCTCTCTGTTTGAGCTCTGATTTCCCGTATTTTATTCTGATGATCATTTATATCTAGGTAAGTGCAACTCAACAGTATATTTTCGCATTAGGAGGCGAATGTTGGCGATTGAAGTTTCGTAAGTAGCCCACGCCGCTTCCCACATCCTGTATCATTTCCGTAACGCTGTCTCCCCTGTATCGTGACAATACAAAATGAGCTGCCCTTCTTTGGACTCTTTCAATGTCCTCTGTCAAACCCACTTGATAAAGATCCCACACTGGGCAGCAATACCCGAAAAAAGGACGGACAAGTCTAGTGTATGCAGCCTCTTGAGTAGTTCTGTTGCATCTTTTAAGGTTTCTACCAATAAAACGCAGTCTCTGGTTCGCCTTTCCCACGACATTATCTACGTGTTCTTTCCAATTTAAATCTGAAGTAATAGTAATGCCTAGGTATTTTGTGGAGTTTACGGCCTTCACTTTTGATTGATTTATCTTGTAAACAAAGTTTAACGGGATTCTTTTCGTACTCATGTGAATGACTTCACACTTCTCATTATTTAGAGTCAATTGCCTATTTTTACAGCATAGCGATATCTTATTCAGATTCAGCTGCCACATAAACCTGATTACATCTAGAAATTAAACGAAACTTGACAACAACAAAAAAAAAAAAAAAAAAAAAAAAAAAAAAAAAAAAAAAAAAAAAAAAAAAAAAAAACGATAGTGGATCCAGAGATCGCCATTACGGGCGGTTACAAGAAAATAATGTAGCATATTGCTTACAAAGACGAAGGTTTGAGACGCCGCTGGTTTCACTGGTGATTTCGTGAAAGTATCGGCAGGCATCACAACAGGCTGGTAGAAGACTATCTCAGAGAAGCGCCAATTTTAACAGGCACACTGTGCCAGTAAACAGTGGAAGAAGCCGTGATTTTTCAATGAAAACTGCTATAAAATGTCGTGTATTGGCAGTCATGCTGACTACAAATTAAAAATAACTGATATCGTGTACAGAGTGACAAATTACGTGGAACATTAGTAGAACGATAATTTCTTGTAATAAAATTATTCATGAAACTAAAATTATAATACCTAGTACTTTCCAAAATATGTGCGAAAGAATAAAGTGTAAGAATTAAAATGTTAATAATATTGCCGCGAGTCTTCTGACAGCACGCGTGGCCTAGTGGTTAGCATCGCAGATCGCTGTGCTTGCGGTCCCCAGATGCTGGGCGCCGTGTCTCAGCGCGCCCGGTCAGGAGCTGAACCTCCTCTGTAATAAAAAAGCTGAGCCAAATATTCAACGAAAAACCATGAGCGAACTGAACCAACGACCGCACACCATAGATCTAACAGATGAAAAAAAAAAAAAAAAAAAAAAAAAAAAAAAAAAAAAAAAAAAAAAAAAAAGTTGAAATCCCGCCACGGGCAGAAGAAAATTTATTTCTTTGTATTTAGTATTTCTAGAATGTTCTACATGCTTATTATGTTTGATGTACTTGTAAGTATCAGAAAATTCTTTCTATGTATAAACAGTGGAGCACTCCAAGCAGGAGTCAGTCTGTACTGAGTGTACGCTTGTGTTCGCAATAAACGTGTTCTAAGTGTAAAGTGTTGTGCTCTATTACCGACCAGCCTTCGAATTCCGGACCACCTGCAGTTTTCGTCGAGACAATATAATTGGATACTATGTGAAAGAACGAGTTCAAAGCCGCAGAACCACAAATTATATTATATAAGTGTTATATACAATTACCAATGTAATTAGTTATCAGGCGAAAAACGTGTGAGCTGTAAAAACTGACGAAATGTCTCCAGTTTTAAAATTAAACAGGCCATAATATTGAAATATAGTACAATATACTCTAGAAACACAACATAGCACTTTTCGACACGATTTTCCTGTCATCACAAGGCTGTCACAGTAAACAAGATGGCAATCAAGGCAAAGTTTGTATCCATTAGTCGATATTTAGCATCGAGAGTCACTTCAAATGTCCTCTGCTCTTTTTGCTGGCATGTATTGACGAGATGTAAATCTTTCATATACAGTGCACCTGTCTCAGTAAACACAAATATGCCACAATACATAATATAAAATTACATGAGCACTGGATAGTGTGTATTCAATTGACATGCTATTTTAAAATGAAGGGAATAAAGTTATTGAAGAAATGACCTCTCGTTAATGCTAGGAGTCATGAAGAAGCTGTGTTCAGTCTAAAACTAGGCCACTGTACGGAATAAAAGTTTAATTCTGGGAGGATGTACCAGGAGAAGAGTTTACTGTTGTAAAAAAAATATTAATAATAATAATAAATTAAATTTAAAAAATAAATAAACACCTTAATTTTAGCAGTAAAACTAGCAAAAGATTCGTGTGAACTACCGGCTACTTCCTGTCGAAAAACTTTGTTCTCTGGCCCAAATTGAGAAATGACTTGGTTCAAATTACTCTAATAACAGGAAGTTAACGATACAGTGGCCAATATACATAGCAGCTCACACGAAATTACACACAGGCATTAATGAACAAGCCACCACAATTAAAGTTATTTCATAAAGGAGGCTAAAGAAAAACATTTATGGCATAACGGAACTTAAACATAAAAAATTCAATCTGAGCTTGTTCTCACCACTGGTGAAAAACAGTATTAAATAAAAAGGGGGAAGGTGCTCGAAAACTACAATTTATAGAAAAGTCAAAATATCCTAACTTAACTTGTTTATTTAGGACGAACATGAAAAACGACCGTCTGTCGTCTATCATATCCTTTTTATAAAATTGTAATTTATTTGATATCGCTAGATTAGCATTTTTTTAAAAACTAGAACACCACTCTTTTCAAGGCATGATGAATAGCATTTTTATTTCATGCTATAAAATATTATTTTCTGACATGTTAGTTAATATAGCTAGGTTTTTGTTATTTTGATAATTTATTGTTGTGGTTATAACTGTGGCAATAAACACTGCTTCTCCGCTACGCCACTGTCCCTGTGAGAATGTGTACTTGTTTTATTTTTAAGTGGATGTGCAAGAATCTAATGGATGTCTGAATGTGGGTGGTAACAGCTCACTTTGCATGGTTTTCTCTGGCTCACAGTCATAGTTAGTCATTACCAACCCCTGCTGCTGAGGCGACCAAAGAGGATTCTACCCCTTTTGGTTACAAGCCACTCGACGTGCCTTCTCCAGGGCGAGTCATGAGATCTTCTCTCCCTACCACCGCTGTTTTCTTGGATTTTCCAGTTTCTGGTAGCTTTCCCGCGGCTCCTGGCTGCTCGCTCGTTACTTTTTGCTCGGACCACGGTGAGGTAAGCTTAGTTCTTCTCTTGTGCCTATGGAGATGGTAGTGATTTGTTAACTTAGACTCTTGAAGTTAGATTCATTTTTTGGAATATTTGTTTTTGATCGTGTGTGGAAATGTGTTCTAGTTTTTCAATCCAGCGATTTCCAACAGATAAACGCAGTGCATGTGGTACTAGTTGCTTTTTGATAACGACCTGGTATATTCAAACCTTTTTTGATTATGTTGCGGTGTACGACCTCAGTGTAAATGCTCTCTAGCTTTGTGGGGCCCGATTTCTAACAGACGAAGTGTTCATTTTTGTACAGTGCATGTAATATTTTTCTTATCGTTTCCTTCCATGAGTGGTATGTGTTCCACGTGGTCGCTTCTTAGAACAAAGCCTTCAGCTTCCACCATTGTTTGTTCCATGCCCATCAGGCAAGTAACTATGTGTGTATCCTTCTCATTTCTACTAATATTTCGCGATCTTCTCTCCTCGCCTATTTTAATTTTGCTGTTTCTTTTCCGAACTTGTGGTAATCACTCAGTCTTTGTCAGTAATTCTCTCCGAGCCTTGTACAATCTCCTTCAATAGCTTGCTTAGGAAATTCTAACCAATCCTATGGGTTGCATGCCGTAGTTTTTATTTTTATTTTTCCGACTTCGTAATTGTTTCATTTTTCCGGTTTTTGAGACTCGACTTTTTCCATCTCTGTGAACGCTCCCAATCGCGTGTTGCAGCATTTCAGTAACTTCCTTATGAAATTCTACTCAGTTCTAGGGGTTGCATGCCGTAGTTAATCTTCTTTATTTTTCGGTAATTGAATTTATACATTTTTATCGGTTTTCGGAACTACGTGGGTCCGAATTCCGACTTCAGGTGTTTGCAGGTAGTCACCTGGGTTCACGCCACGTCTCATAAAACCAATGCCTAGGTAGTTTACTCTCGGATTGCAACTTAAGAGTCCGCCGTGATTTGGTGTAATATATCCGATTTTTAACCACCTTACCTTCAGTGGAGTGCGATCACGTAACGTAGCCATGTGTTGCCGTTAGCGGGTTTACTCTCGATCTAATCTAAATGCAACTTAACTTTGATATACTCACGCACCATCTCAAACCCGGCACGACGGACCAGAGCCATCTTCGCAGTTTTATTGCATATTGTGTTGTGTGATACCTCCGGATTTGCTGAATGTCGCCTACAATAGCGCCGCCTACTTCTGCCTCGCGTCAGCACACTGATTTTGGTGAGTTTCGCTGCTGCATTGCGTGTGTGTGAGCGAGTGAGTGTTGTTTGTAAATCCTCCTCCCAGTAGCGTTAAGTTCTGTGTAATTTAAGTAAAATTCAACGCTGGGAATCGTCAGTATTAGATTAGGTAATGAGATGCATTTTTATTGTATTAACAAAATTGGTTCCCTATTTTTCTTGCGTTCGACCTGATTGAACAAGTTAAGTTCATTATAATTTTGACTTGCCTATAAATTGTATTTTTCGAGCACCTTACCCCTTTTTTATTGAAAAATAATTAATTTTAGCAGTAAAATTAGCAAAAGATCCTTGTGAACTACCGGCTACTCCCTGTTGAAAAACCTTGTTCCCTGGCCCAAATTGAGAACTGACTTGGTTCAAATTACTCTAACAACAGGAAGTTAATGATACAGTGGCCAATATACATAGCTGCTCACACGAAATTACACACAGGCATTAATGAACAAGCCACCACAATTAAAATTATTTCATTAAGGAGGCTAAAGAAAAACATTAATGGCGCAAAGAATCTTAAACATAAAAAATTGAATCTGAGGTTGTTCTCAGCACTAGCGAAAACCAATATTAAATAAAAAGGGGAAATATGCTCTGGAGGTTATGACTCCAGAAGACATTGATAAAAACCATGATGTGGTGATGGGTGAAAGAAGAGTTATGGTGCATGAGATTGGTACTGCTTTTGGCATCTCGAATAAACGGGTACATAATATTTTGCATGGACGTTCAGCGTCACTTGTGCCCACGAGGTAACTCCGAAGATTTTGAAACCACTTGTAAACCTAATCGAAGGTGCAGAGTCACCATAATGTTTAGCAAGCTTCTCTTTAGTCTCTTGCGGTGTTTTGCCTTTCATAAAGTAATCTTTAGTCGCCACAAGAAATTCTTTCTCGTCCATTCTTTGACACTCGCTCGACTTTATTGATTCACACGAATACCAGAGACAAAGAAATAGATCAATATGGCTGAAACTTGGTGTGCGTTCTTTCCTAAGACGCTACTAACTACATCTATATCTACATATACATGAGAGACTCTGCAAATCACATTGAAGTGCCTGGCAGAGGATTCATTGAACCACCTTTATACTATTTATCTCCCATTCCATTCTCGAATAGCGCGCGAGAAGAAAGAACACCTAATCTATCCGTTTTAGCTCTGATTTCTCGTATTTTATTCTGAAGATCATTTCTACCTATGTAAGTGCAAGTGAACGATATATTTCTTCATTCGGAGGAGAATGTTGGCGATTGGAGTTTCGTAAGTAGAGTACACCGCAGCGATAAGCGCCGCTGTAATGATTCCCATCCCAGATCCTGTATCATTTCCGTTACGCTGTCTCCCCTGTATCGTGACAATACGAAACGAGCTGCCCTTCTTTGGCCTCTTTCGATGTCCTCCATCAAACCCACCTGATAAGGATCCCACACTGGGCTGCGATACTCCAAAAAAGGACGTACAAGCGTAGTATATGCAGTTTCTTTAGTAGTTCTGTTGCATCTTCTAAGGGTTCTACCAAACGCAGTGTCTGGTTTTCCTTTCCCACGACATTATCTACGTGTTCTTTCCAGTTTGAGTCTGAAGTAATAGTAATTCCTAGGTATTTTGTGGATTTTACGGCCTTGATTTATCTCGTAAACAAAGTTTAACGGATTTCTTTTCGTACTCATGTGGACGACTTCACACTTCTCATTATTAAGAGCCAATTGCCTATTTTTACACCATAGCGATATCTTATTCAGATCGTTCTGTAGTTGGTTTTGATCTTCAGATGATTTTACTAGACGGTAAATGACGGCGTCATCTACAAGGAACATAAGAGAGCTACTTAGATTTTCCCCTAAATCGTTTATGTAAATAAGGAACGGCAGAGGACCGATAACACTACCCTGTGGAACGCCCGATATCACCTCTGTTTCAGTCGATGCTTTACCATCGATTACTACGAACTGTGTCCTCTCTGAAGGGAAATCCCCTTATCCGGTCGCAAATTTGGGCCGATATACCATAACCACGCAGTTTGATTAAAAGCCGTTTGTGAGGTACGGTGTGAAAAGCCTTCTGGAAATCAAGAAATACGGAATCGATTTGCGAACCCTTGTCGATAGCACTCGTGACTTCGTGTGAGTAAAGAGCTAGCTGTATTTCGCACGAACTATACTTTCTTAATCCGTGTTGATCTTGGGTCAATAGAACTAAACATCTCTCGGTCTGCCGGCCGCGGTGGCCGAGGGGACTGAGGCGCTCAAGTCACGGTCTGCACGGCCACTACGGTCGGGGGTTCGAATCCCCCCTCGGGCATGGATATTTGTGCCGTTCTTAGTCTTAGCTAGTTCCTAAGTAGTTTGTAAGCTTAGGGACTGATGACCCCGTAGTTAAGTCCCATAAGTTCTACAAACATTTGAACATCTCTCTGATTTTTAAAACGCCCCTAACATTTACTGTCTAGCCGCGTCACTTGGCTGTGCTCATTTAATGTTTAAATGTAGTGGGGGCTGACCCTAGCGAGCAGTGCTTAAAGCCAGCGAGGCAGCAGCAGCAGTAGCAGCAGCAGCCGGCGGCATTGTCAACTGCCACCGCGCCAGCCCGGCTTGTTTTCGCCGCAGCGCGGACAAGCCGCCGCGGGCCGCGTTATAGAAATCCAGACGGCAAAAATGCGAAGACTTGTTACAAATTAGGCGGACTAACCAGAGGCCCTTTTCTGTTTCTGCGCGGCTGCTCCCCCCCCCCCCCCCCCGCTCCAGTTCTCCTTATTCTGGTGTTCCTTTAAGCGGAAGGAGCGCGCTTCAGCACAATTGGAGGCGTGTTTTGTCCGCGGGGCGTCGTGTTCGGAGGTTGGGGGAGTCCCTTCCCCCCGCCGGCCGCCGCCTCGCTAATAAATACTGGCCCCGGACAAGCCGGCACAGCGGGACAGCGCGTCGCTTTACTGCATTATACCCGCGGCTCTGACGTCACTGCCAGCGAGAATCTGTGAGCACGAGAAACGAGGGCCGCCCTCCATTCGGGACACGTTGTTACGAGAAATTGCGCCGTTCCAGCGCAGTTTCTTCTCGGCTCCCCTTGCTGCTCGGCTACAATGCGGACGTTGGAAAGAAGGCGCACAACCTCTTCTACGGCGCTGACCATGAAAATTGTACACCTCTAATGTTCCGCAATTAATTGCTGTTGATCATCAATAGTAACTTTTTTTAATTATAAAATTTCTACAAATCTAATAAACAGTGCTAAATATTTTGTTCAACGGATTTGGGCCTTTCGCGCCCCTTTTTCGGAAGTTTATTAGCGAAGCCCCGTGTGTGTGTCACAGTTTTACAAAGTGACCACATGTGTATCGGATTTTAGAATTTTTGATATAAATGGTACGTGAAGGTCAGAACACAAATAACAATCAGCCAAAGCCGTTCGACGCAACTCTCAAAAAAAAAAAAAAAAAAAAAAAAAAAAAAAAATTATATCGGGTATTACCAAATTCATATTCCACATGAAGCCCAATACTTGGCACCATGAACGTCTATGTTATTTGCTGCGAGTACGCCCTTTTCGTACAAGGTTCTCCAGACGAGTAGAAGTTTTGGGTCTTGCATTTGTACGCTTTCGCAGGGATCGTATACACTAGTGTGTCTCGATTTCTTCACTTTACTGTGCACCGTGATACTCCTGTTGTAGTCATTCATTGCTTTCCAGATCGTATATGGAAGTTTGAAGCCATCTGTAGGCCCTTATCAGGGGTTATTCCCTGGTATTCCTGGTCACAAGTTTCTCAACAGTTTCTTCTCGTCGTGGTTTAGGCGTTAGGAAGAGTGGATTTGATTGTTTCTACGAAAATCTTTGAATTAAGCCTAGCAGTTTGGAGGTTACGTCCTAACAGTGGATACCTGGGATTGTTTCTTGTTCAAGCTTTTCGATTTCTGAAACTGTTCTCCCGACGTCTGGAGGGGCTATGCCCATGAATTGGTACAGCTGATTTGTGGGAGTTTCGTGAAGATATGCTGATGGGTCCTGTGACATTCATGGCTGTATTTACTTATTCTACATGGGTGAATTTTTGCCAGGCATGTGCCGAATACTCCGCGACAGAGAAACATGAAGATGGAACTGACGTACGGAGAACTGTGGGTTGTGCTTTCCATCTATTATTTATGTCCATCCGAATGATGTTGTACCTGGCACTCTCTTTTACTTTTGTGCCTACACTGTGTTAATTCTAGGTGAGAGTAGGTCGATTTCTTTATATTTTGATGCATGGCAATGAGAGAGGCGCTGTCTCCTTCAGATTATGTGGAGTTTCCTCCTGACCTCCCTATTGCGCAGGTAATTGGGTTGTTGATGGATTTTGGTTGATTTTTATAATAGGCACCTAGATTCTCAAGCGTTAATGTTTTCTTTCCGTATCTTCAAAAGTTCTGCCCTGAGCAGCAACTAATGTGTCAACTGCATTGATGAAGAAACCAGTGTCGTGTTGATGGTCTGGTCATTGGTATAGATATGATACATCAGTTGGGCGAGAACACTACCTTGAAGTAGTCATCTGCTGCCCTTTGGCTGCAGCGTAACAAAATAGCATATGCTCTGAGGGAAACACTGGATGAATTATGCCAGCCGGTAATCTTTCGTCATGTTATACATTGCTGATACGAATTTATTCTACAATGTAAACTTTCACGGCCGGCGTTGTCTTCAGGTAAAACTTCCGATCTGATAGGCCGTGCTCCAGGTATAAAACGTCCTCCAACTGCGGGAGACATCTTCCATTGTCTTCCGGCAACTGCCACTGTGGTCTGAGGGGCTCTCACATTTATAGAGGGCATAGAGGGAACCACCGTACTTGGAGGGTGAACTAAATCACCTACGGTCGGCCTTCGAGAAAAATGGATATGGTGGTAAGGAAATTGATCGAGCTCTCCATCGAAGAAGAGAAGAATCCATATGTTCCGAGCAACAACGGCAACCATCTGGAAAAGTTTTCCTTCCGTATATTAGCAGAATTACTGATCGAATCGGGAAAGTTTTGGTCAAACATGGTATCGAGAAGATCTACAGACTCACTAACAAGATAAAAGAATACTTGAGATCAGCAAAAGACGCACGTCACCCCCTATCAAAACCTGGGGTATACAAAATTCTTTGCAGCTGTGGTCAAGTATATATTGGAACAACTAAAAGAGGCATCAACACCCGCTTAACTGAACATAAAAGGAACTGTCGTCTCGGCCACACGGAAAAATCGGCAGTAGCAGAACGTGTTTTTCAACATGGGAACCATCAAATAAAATTTAATGAAACGAGCGTTTTAGCTAGAACATCACAATACCATGCACGCATGTATAGAGAAGCAATAGAGATCCACAATCACCGAAATAATTTTAATAGAAAAAAAGAAGGCCTGAAGTTAGATAAAATATAGATGTCGACATTGTACCAACAAGATGACAATCGATTACTTTTAATCGAGAGTGACGACGTCATCCAAAGATAGCCACACAGTCAGCCTCACGTGACGTATGGTGGTGCCCTCTATGTCCTCTATAAATGCAAGAGCCCCGCAGACCACAGTGGCAGTTGCCGGAAGACCCGGGAAGATGTCTCCCGCAGTTGGAGACGAAACGTCGCAATTTTTATACCTGGACCATGGCCTATCAGCCCGGAAGTTTTACCTGAAGATGAGCGTATTCTGATTAATGGTCATAAGCCAGCTTTAACGATGGTTTTCTGATTAGTAATCCTATATGTCCTGTCGAAACGTGGAAGGACAGTGAACAGCAAGTGCAGAGATTATGCAGGGGCTAGCCAGTGAAGAAATTTGTTAAACTTCGTTCATAAGATACACCAATCAAACCTGAAGTAATAAATTCAACTAAATATCCAGGAATTACAATGATGAGTGATGAAAATTAGAAAGAACACATAAAAATGTTGTGATAAAGGCGAACTATAGACTACATATTAATGGCAAAACACTTAGAAGATGTATCAGAAATACTGAAGAGATTGCATACACTACACTTTTCCAACCTCTCATATAGTACCGCTGTGAAGTATTGGATCTTCATCAGATGTGATTGACGGAAGACTTCGAAAGAGTAAAAACAGGGGTAGCTCGTTTTGTATTATCACGAAACAGGGGAGAGAGTATCACAGGAATGACACAGGAGCTGGATTGGGAACCACTACAACATTGGCGTTTTTCGTAACGACGAGATCTGCTTACGAAATTTAGATAACCTACTGTCTCCTCCGAATGCAAAAATGTATTGTTAACTCCCACTTACAAAGGGAGAAATGACCATCAAAGCAAAATAAGAGAGATCAGAGCTGAAACGGAGAGATTTACGTGTTCTTCCTTTCCGCGTACTGATCGAGAAGGGAAAGGTAGATAAATAGTATGAAAGTGGTTCGATGAACCCTCTGCCAGACATTTCAGCGTGATTTGCTGAGTAACCTTTTAGATGGAACACACAGGGTCACCAATATACCTCTACATCTACATACATACTACGAAATCCACCGTAAGGTGCGTGGCGAGGGTACACTGTACCACTACTAGGCATTTCCTTTCCTACTTCACTCCCAAATAGAACGAGGAAAAAAAAGAATACCTATATGCCTCCGCACGAGCCCTAATTTCCTTTATCTTGTCTTTGTGATCTTTACGCGAAATGTAAGTAGGTGGCATCAAGATCGTACTACACTCAACAGAAATCCACGAAAAGAACGTCGTCTTTCCTCCAGCGATCCCCATTTGAGTCGCCGGAGCTTTTCCGTGACACTCGCGCATTGGTCGAACCTACCAGTAACAAAACTAGCTGCTCGCCTCTGAACTGCTTCTATGTCTTCCTTTAAACTGATCTGCTGCGGGTCCCAAACACTTCAGAAATACTCAAGCTGTGGTGGTACAAGCGTTTTATACGCCGTCTCCTTTATAGATGAGATACATTTTCCCAAAATTCTTCCAATAAACCGAAGTCGGCTTTTCGCCTTACTCAGAACTGTCCTTACATGTTCGTTACATTTCATATCACTCTGCAATGTTACGCCTACATTCTTGAACGACGCATCAAGATGCATCAAGAAGTTCACTACCAACGCTGTATTCGAACATTATGGGATTGTTCTTCCTGCTCATGTGCATCAACTTACACTTTTCTACATTTTGAACTCGCTGCCATTCTTCTCAGCAACTAGAAATTTTGTCTAAGTTATCCTGTTACAGTTAGTTAAAGACGACACGCTTCCATACACCACAGCAACATCAGCAAACAGCCGCAAAATACAAGTTACTCTGTCCATCACATCATTTATATAGATAGAAAATAATAGCGGTCCTATCAAACTCCCCTGGGGGACGCCTGACGATACATTCGTCTCTGATGAACACTAGCCGTCTAGAACAACGCAATGCGTTCTATTACTTAGGAAGTCTGAAGAAGGACACTAACTGCCCGAAACCAATCAGTAAAACCATTTGACCTGTGCAACTGGTTGCTGTATTCTTTTTTAACACATTAGATACTTTGTTAAATACGTTGTCTAATGACAACATAAGGGTGGGGAGTTTGCAAGAGTTCGGGATTTCTCGGGTAGATGGCGATTCCTCAGAGGGATTTGATATCAAAATTGCGCCAGCCAGCCATGGTCTTGTCTGCTACCGAAGTGGAATCTCCTGTTGGAAGGAGCAAATACAGTGCCTGCCGGAAGTGCAATAAAAATTAGGCACTATGTTAAATTATTTATCTCTAGTACTGGCATAACACTGATGGCAGCTTAAATACTTTTTTCTACAAAATAGTTCATATGTAATTTGTAGGAGTGAATAAATTATTTATTGCGCAGAGAAGGATTTCCCATAAAATTATCACTCCAGTTGCTGGGCAAGTTAAAATCGAAAGAGAAAACTTTTAACCACAACTTGCAACACGAATAACTGATCAGCAGTGGTTTTAAAGGCATGACCATTGAAACTACTGACTTGAAGGCTACTGTAAAATATTTCGATGAATCAGTGCCAACGTTTGGAATACTACTTACTGTATTCATCTATTGGTCTCCTTCTCCGACTTTTATCCCACACACTTCCATCCAATGCTTAATTCACGATTCCTTGATTCTAAGAATGTGTCGCACGAATCTATTCGATCTTTTAGTGAAGGTATTCCAGAAATTCCTCTCTCCCAAGTTCTGTTTAGTACCTCCTCATTAATTACGCGATCTACCCACCTAATCTTCAGCATTCTTCTGTAGTACTACATTTCAAAAGCTGCTATCCTCCTTCTATCTGAACTGTTTACCGTCCATGTTTCATTCCCGTACTAGGCAGCAGTCCACACAAATGCCTTCAGTGAAGACTTCCTTACACTTCAATTAACATTTGATGTCAGCAAATTTCTGTTCTTCAAAAATGCTGTTCTTCCAATTGCCATTCTGCATTTTATATCCTCTGTATTGCGACCGTCGTATGTTATTTACTGCCCAAGTAACAAAACTCATCTACCGCCTTTATTGTTTCATCAACTAAACTAATTCCTTCAGCCTTGCCTGATTTTCTTAGACTACATTCCATTACTATTGTTTAGCGCTTGTTGATTTTCATCTTATACGGCCATTTCAACGCACTGTCCATTCAATTCAATTGCTCTTGCAGGTCCTTTGTTGTCTTTAAACAGAACTAGAATGTCACCGAAAAAAGGTTTTATATCTTCGCCCTGAGCAGTAATTCATTCTCTAAATTTCTCCTTGCTTTCCTTCACAGCTCGCTCAATGTACGAATTGAATAACATTCGAAAAACGCTACAACCCTGTCTTACTCCCTTCCCAACCACTGCAATATGCACATTCAACGTTAATGTTCAGGAGACATTAGGAATAATGTGTGTTTTCAGCAGTGTATTGCGAATCAGAAGTTAGTGGTACACTACGCAGAAGAGACTTTCTTTGTCTTGTTAGAGTTCCTCAAGGATTGTGTCCAAACTGGGATTTTAAAATTCCTTCTGATAGCAAGGGATCTTGCCGCGGCGGATTAGCCGAGCGCATTGGGGCCCCGTGTTTCGGTGGACGCGGCCGTTCGCCGTCGAGGGTTCGAGTCCCCTACCCCCTCGGTCATGGGTGTTTGTGTTGTCCTTAGGTTGATTTACTTTAGCGTAAGTAGTTTGTACGTTACGGACTAATAACCTAGCAATTGAGTCCGATAGATTTACAAACATTTTTTGGGAACTTTGAATTTTCACAGACGTCTGGACTGTAACTATCAGCTCGATTGTACCTCTATAACGGTAAAGTTAAGTATTTCTTTATTTTACGTGTGTTATTAAAGTGGCTGTGAAAGAGCGACTTTAAATGAGATCATTGTTAGGGAACTAACAGGATCCCAAAGAGGAATGGAAAGATCAATGCTGGGTTACACACAAAAGATACAAAGAGAGCAATCGAAATAAAACCAACAACAAAGTCGTCTTCTTTATGGTTAGGGTGACTACACTGAAATGTCCGTGGGCTGGTCATATTGCTAGAATAAAAGATGGTAAATGGTCTAGACAAGTCCTAGACGTCGGAGGGAAGTGTGTGAGGTGAAAACCGCAGAGGGAGACCAAGAGATGATTTATAGTAAGCAGATTCAAATGGATGTAGGTTGTCGTTCTTATGAGGTGATGAAGTGGCTTGCTCAGGATAGAGTAGAGTGCAGTTTTTCGAAATGTTTCGCTTCAACATTTTACGAAAGAAAAATAAAATAATGAAATGAATGTCAAGTAGAATTGTTTCCGAAAGTTACATCGGATTATAAATTTTAGTTATTTTTGTTGGACTAAAATGTATTTGTCTGATGTGTGTTCTAGATTTTATGTAGAAAAAAATGCCAAAGATATAGCCAGGAGAGAGCTCATAGATATATTTCAAATGCATATGAGCCGCTTAAGATAATTCAAATATGACAAAGAAGATAATATTGAAAAAGAGTACGACAACTTGAAAGGAATATTAATGATTATTGTACAGTGCAAGATGAAGATCTCCCAATGATTTATTGGTTCCTAAGATTGTTCACAGTTAGTTGTCTGTGAGTTGCCGAGCTGATTGCTTTGAGAGGCAAAACAACGTGTTATTGATTGCGTAGGTCTATGTCCTTCGCGAATTTAATATAATTTGCGAAATAGGATGTCAATACAAGGGATGTTAAATAAACTTGTTTCCTGTGTGGAATCGAAGTTGTGAGGTGGATGATAGTGCCATAGTTACTACTGATAATAGTGTACCTTGACGATATTTGTCGGATCAGTGTAGTAGCAGTTTGCTGGAAGTGTTAGTTGGTTTTAAAATGGTAATTGAAGTTAATACTGTGTGGCAGTATTAAGTAACTCATTTATGGAACGTACCTATTGAGTATTGGTTTGTGGTGTGGGTATTACTCAGTCGCGAGTGGAGTTGACGTGGCAGTTTGAACAGAGCAGTCTTATTGTGTTTTTATGAATCCTGCGGGAGTTCATTAAGCCACGCGTGGGCCGTGTACTTCATTGGTATAGTTTCTCTGGCTCCGGTTACAAATTGTGTGCAACTGGGTTTCGTGATTTACAGAAAAAATAATAGATCAACTTATCTTCTGGTACGTACCTAAAATTTTTGACAGTGACGGATAGAATAGTAATAACTTAGGGCTTGGAATCAATAAAACTATTTGGAGATCTCGCAAGTAACCATCGACCAGCTTAGAGTGACTTAGGTGTGGTGAGAAAAGTCATCATTACTTTATTAAAGTTGTTTCGATGCCAACACCTGAAGTATGTTCCAAGCTCGATTCAAGATCATTTAAATGGAAGTACGGAGCTATAAGTTGGTGGTGGCGCCGTATGATTTATTTGTCTTTGTTTTCTGAATCTACTTAAAAAGGTAGTCAGAGGGGACAGTTAGTTAGCAGTCACTCTAAAGCTAAGATCTGTAAGTGGCTTATATAAAAAAAAAAATCAATAAAACAGATTTCAGCCTGGAGGCGTAATAAAAATAAAAAGGAATTTATTTGATTTATTTATTATCTGGTTTAAAAGAAAGTGTTCCTAAACAAGAAAAAAAGGTAGAATATAACTACTATCGTAATTTGAAAATAGCTGATAAAGAGATTAGCATCTTTGGTCTATTGATAAAATATAAATATGCTATCAGAGTAAGGGAGCAATAAAAAATAAATATAAGTTTGTCCTTTGAGGATAAATACATTACAAAGTCAACCATATCTCCATAAATGATGTAAATGAAAATATATTATTAATTTTACATAAAGGAAATATTGTGTATTAGTAAAGGGATCGATTAGGACTGATGTAAATATTATCGTCGACTAATAGAAATTTTATTTCGAAGTGTCTTGGATAATATTCAGAACTGTCAGCAAAAAGGGCGAAAGGAAAGATTAGTTCTTTAGGTGGGGTCTTTTAAAGAAGCTTCTTGAGAAGTCTCTTTTATAAAATATTGAAATAAAAAGGATGTTTTAGATCTATGGTTCGTAATACACCCTGAGTACAGATAAAACGAAAGTATCGTTTCATTTAATCAAAATATTTGGTAAGCTTAAGGGACTTAACTACAGGGTCATCAGTCCCTAAACTTACAAACTACTTATGAACTACCTTCTACTACACACGACACAAACATCCATGCCCGAGAGGGATTCGAACCCCCGACCGTAGCGGACGTGCCGACTGTGACTGGCGCGCCACAGACCGCTCGGCCACTGCGGCCGGCATTTCATTTATTAAGATCTATATATTCAATAAATGTGAAATGTGCTTTTATTTATTTATTTAGTATTGTGAAGTTAAGTAGTATTGTGAAGATAAGAAAATACTTTTATTTTCTTCATGTAGTAAGAATTCACAACTTACAGATAATTGTTTTATAATCGCTGGTTGCGGACTGAGTTTACGTAGGTGACTAAATTTTACTTACGGCGTCGTCTGTGTATGCGCTGTAGTAGCAAGGTATTTAATTCACTCTATACTGGTGTTCAAGGCAAAGGTGTATATTCATCCGGAACGGTATTTAACTTACTTTAGAACCTTATAAGGGACTTTCTGAAGCTATTCAGAGTCAGATGCATTAAATATATTACATTAATACCATATACTGTATCTCTTACGATCTTTTCTAACGCGATAGGCAACCAAAGGGCTAAAAATAATATTTCGGAATACTTAACAGCGTTAGACAAGACGAGGCGTTGCAACTGCAGTCCAATTTACCAAAAACACATCTAGAAGAAGAACACTATGTGATATTACAGATACAGAGGGAAGCTGATTGTTTCCATGTGAAAGGCGGGTTTTGCCAGTCTGTTGGGTTCCCCAACCGGCTGGTTAACAGTTTGAACCTAGTGAATGGACAGGTAGTCAGGGTTTTCCTAATGTGTTCTGAAACCGGAAACCACACTTGGCTGAGCGATGGCGGCTATTCCAGATTGCAACTGAAATACAATAAAGCCACAAACATTATTCTAAAAATCCATATAAAATCAGGAAATGATCATACACCAAATATAATTACACCATATCAGTGGATTCAGGGTAATTGGGAGAATCAAACGCCATAATTACAATTTCAGTATCCCTTACAAATAAAAAGGCAACAAATTTCAGTACTATAATAATAATATTATAAGACTTATATTTACAATTATTGATATGTAGTGTTTATCAGCAACAATTTAAGAGGCAAATGGGCAGCATTGCACCACGCACATCTCTACAAAAGAAAAAAAGAAAGAAAAAAAAAATAAACGTACCACGTTATTTCCGTCTTCTTTAAATAAACTTTATTTTACTCTCTTGTTCTGCTTTTCAATGAGGTAATAATATTCTTGTGTGAGAACATAGATTCCACCACAGAAACACAAAATATGAACCCAGCAAAGCGCATTACATTTATATATGTATTTTATTATATTTAATATTATTCTTAGTAACGTTCGTTTTCTTATGTCGTAAACTGCCACTTAAATATTTCATGGCCGACTAAAAATAGTAGATATGCAGCAGATATGTTATATACAAACAATTATAAGTATTTGTGGACAATAACTGAATATGTTTATATAAAAAGCCATGATAAATTAAATATTAATTGTGTAACCATATTTCGAGGGCGGCAGTATATTTGAACAGTGAGATGCCATGTTTAATGACTTTCTGAGCAAAGAGCTACAGTTTCAACCGTTTTTAGTATTGTTAAATATATATTTGTTTCTGAAATATAAACAACATTTGTAGGGAGGTGGTCAAAGCATTTAATTCTGTGATATTCAAATGTATAAAATTTTGCAAGGGAAATTGTATTTTAAAGATGTGGCGTTAGGATGCGCGGAAGGATACAATTTTGGGAGCAGAGAGAAGACGCTTTCGAACGCTTGGAAAGGGACTCTTAACTTGGACGTGGTGGCGAAAGGTTGTGACGCTGGGCGGTCTGAATCCGCGTTACGAACTTGTGATTCGAAGAGATACGCATGTGTGGACTTAGAACTTATTCTCTGCTTGAAAGGTGATAAACTATGCACGGTAGTAGGGCTGTGGAACTGTGATAATTCAGCAATCGTGTACTCGTGTGATGACAAACTGTGTTTTATAATAAATACTTTTATCGCGGATTAACTTGGAACTGCAAAGTTCGATGAACTACTCTAACTTACGAGTGATAATTTGGAACTTTTACTCTCGAGTGCCTGTGATACTTATAGTGCCTTCCATGAACAATAACTGGGGAAATATTCAGTTATTTACCGATGTATAAAGCAGGACCACCTCCGCGTTTCATGTCTAATAAGAGTAATAAACTCTATTTATAAAGAATTACTTCGTGAGTGAATCTGTTCTTTATCTTAGAATCCATTTTGTTGGTTATTCATAAGTTTAACTTATGGTTGTGTAAATATATGTTCACGTCATTATATGCAGATTAATAGACTGGCTAAACTACAGATTAATTATTGATCTTGTGTAAACAGTTTGGGTAGCTGTTTAGGGCATAGAAGCTGACATACATAACTCACCCCTATGAACAGAGACAACAAGCCATTAACTTTTATTACCCTGAGTTATCTTCTAGCTGCTGCGGCCACGCCGGCCTCTCTAGTATTACCAGAGGCTGGTCGGGCCTTTCTCAAGTTTAAGGCTTGGTCGCGTGACGTAATCGCTTGCGCGCGAGGTTTAAAAGGGCTAGTAGTAGCCGTTTCTCGGTCTTTCTGGGCCGGATAGGCGTTCTTTATGGTTCGTAGGCGGAGAATGAGGCGTTCGCGGCTTACTGTGTTTAAGGCTATTGATAATATTGACATTAGGAATACGACTAATAATGTAGGAGCACAAGTGTTTCTTCAAGGGTCTAGTGTGTTTTGTGGCGGTGTTTTCCAGTTTACTGTTAGTAGAGCTGATACTACTCCAAGTCATGGTAATGGATGGATTACAGCTGCAGTTGTTCGTGGTAATGGTGATACTTTAAAGGCGCAAGGTGCACTTGAGAGTTTTAATAACAGAGACGTTATTGCTTATCGTACATTTCAAGTGTTTGAAGTATTTAATAAGGATATTGATAAATCTGATTACTCGTGTAACATGCCATTTGTTGTTAGAACTCGTAATCATCGGAGAGTTAACGAACAAGGAGGTGTCGGAATTTGGATTAAAGGAATGATGAATTGTAGTAAGATTAGAGTTATTGGAGATGTATTATTATCGTCATTGAAATATAGAAGTATTTTTAATTAAAAGAGCTGGTGATGTACAGTTTTATTTTGATAAGGACACACAGCAAAAAAGAAACCTATTGGGTCACGGGTAGTGATCCATCCCAAGTCATCCCAGTAACTGATTCACCAACAACAAATGGAGAAGGTGTGGGGGGTATCAGCAATGGCGGGAGTTATGACTCTTCTGCGAAGCATATTATACTTTGCCGCATCTTTTTCAAGTTGTCTTGATATATATTTTCGATAAGTTGGCTGCACTATGTTAAAGTCATTGGTGAAAACCAATAGGATGGTCGCAACCAGACAGATGAGATAGAGACCTAAGGAACAGAGCATGACTCAGTTGGCAACGGAAAGCTCAAGATCGGAAGAAATGGAAGAACCTTCTGGGATCCTTTGTTAAAAGCCGACTCAAAGAGGCCACATCACTAATTGATAGAACTGGCTGATAATGATGATGATGTCGGTAAGTCATTGAGTAAAACAGAAGTGATATCTGGCGTTCCACAGGGAAGCGTTATGGCTCCCCTACGCTTCCTTATGTTTATAAACGATTTAGGAGACAATCTGAATAGCTCCCTTAGACTGTTCGCGGATGATGCTGTCGTTTATCGGTTAGTGAAGTCAACAGAGGATCAAGAGCAACTGAAAGCGATTTAGACCAAATTTCTACATGGTGCGAAAATTGGCAATTGACACTAAATAAAGAAAAGTGTGAAGTAATACACATGACCACTAAAACAAATCCGCTGAACTTCAATTACGCGGTAACTCAGTCAAACCTTAAGGTCGTAAATTCTATCAAATACCTAGGAGTTACAATTACGAACAACTTAGACTGGAGAGAACACATAGAAAATATTGGGGGGAAGGCGAACCAAAGATTACGTTTCATTGGCAGAACGCTTAGAAGATGCACCAGCTCCACCAAAGAGACTGCCTTCATCACACTTGTGCGTCCTCTCCTGGACTACTGTTGCCCCTTGTGGGACCCTCACCCGGTGGGACTGACGGAAGGCATTGAGAAGGTTCAGAGAAGGACAGCTCGTTTTGTTCTATCACGTTACGGGGGGGAAAGCGTCACAGAAATGTTGCACGAATTGGGGTGGAAAAAGAAAGACGTTATTCATTGCGGCGTGATCTGTTTGCGAAGTTTCAATCACCGACTTTTACTTCTGAATGTGAAAATATTTTGCTAGCACCCACCTACTTAGGGAGACATGACCATCCAAATAAAATAAGAGAAATCAGATCGAAAACGGAACGATTTAGGTGTTCTTTCTTCCCGCGCGCTGTTAGAGAATGGAACGGTAGAGAAAAGTTATGAAAGTGGTTAATGAACCCTCTGCCAGGCACAATTGTGATTTGCAGAGTATCTATGTAGATGTAGACCTAAGGAAGAGAGCATGACTCAGTTGTCAAGGGGAAGCTCAAGATCGGAAGAAATGGAAGGACTTACCGCGATCCATTGTTAAAAGCCGACGCAAAGAGGTCATATTACTAAGTGGTAGAACTGGCTGATGATGATTATTAAAGTCGTGGAATCTTTAAGTGTACCTCCGTCGCTTTAGTACGAACACCCTCACAACAATCGTACTGGCAACGTCGGGAGGAGGGAGTTGAGCGTTCGCCAGTGTTGTGGCGAGACTCGCACCCACTAGCCACTAGCGCTTAATTGCCGTGGCGCGACCGCGGCTGGAGTGGCGCTTCGCGGGGGCGCACTTCGCGGCACTTCGCGGCACTTCACGGCACTTCTCGCGCGCGGAATCGCGGCGCGCGGATGGCGGCCGTATAAGGCGCGCGCTAAAGCAAGCCAAGTTGCGCGCTGCCCGCGAAATGCGAGTTATTAGTTTAATAGAGCGTGTAACGCCGCGACAAATGAGCGCCGCCGAAATGACAGTTGAAAGCATTTTTGTGTCGCCGCATTTTACTGCCATTCTTCCCGCCGCTCCGTGCCGCGACTCCGGCCGCGGAAACGTAAAAATTTTTCTTCTCCCCGTAAGCTCTTCAAAGTTAGATATACAGCGCACATTTAGAGAGCCGGGCTGCCCGCCCATTTCATCACGCAACCCTTTTACTGCGAGAACCCGCCGCGTGCGGGGGCACACTTTCCCGCGTCAAGGATGCGACGGCTGACGCCGGTCTTATCCAAAATGTTTATAAAAAATTTCCGACGGCTTCCGCGACCCTTGATTCGGTGAAACTTCTTTATACTTCACTACGAAGTACATTAGCTCGACGGTAATAATTCGTTCGTGCTGCGATTCACCTTTTCGAGATTTACATTTTCTGCTGTGACCTTTAACAACTTCAGGTTCTTCTTCACGATTGAATCTCTATGAACTTGGAGGAATTGAAGTGCTTTCACATGAGCAGTGGTTTCTACGTGGTGGTCCATTCATAGCGACCGGGCCGGCCGCGGTGGCCGAGGGGACTGAGGCGCTTCAGCCACGGTCTGCACGGCCACTACGGTCGGGGGTTCGAATCCCCCCTCGGGCATGGATATTTGTGCCGTCCTTGCGCCGAGGGGACTGAGGCGCTTCAGCCACGGTCTGCACGGCCACTACGGTCGGGGGTTCGAATCCCCCCTCGGGCATGGATATTTGTGCCGTCCTTAGGATAAGCTAGTTGATAAGTAGTTTGTAAGTTTAGGGACTGATAACCCCGTAGTTAAGTCCCATAGGCTTAACAAACATTTGAACATTTTTTTTCATAGCGCCCGGCCAAATATATCACGAAATAAGTATCAAAAGAAAAAACTACAAAGAACAAAACTTTTCTAGCTTAATAATTTAGTGACTATAGTTCCCACTTATTTGTTTTCGCTGTACGTTCAGTGGTAATCCGTGTTCTCACTTCTAACTTGTGCCACCATCTCTGTTAGAGTGTGCTAACTACATACAGATTGTCAACAGAAGCGCAAAAGTTATTGTGTTTCTACAGTGTTAGTCAGTCAATGCAGAATAGAAGTTTCCGCGGAAAAACAAGCTACTGTTTTGACCGTAACAGCATTTTTTAAATACTGTGCTTTCTTTTTGCGTGTGAAGTGACTTGTATTGTATTTGTCTACTTTTATATTTACGAGGGAGATATTATTAGTGTATATTTGCTGGATATCAAAGAAAATTGCATACATATTAGAAGGTAATTTAGTGGGAACTAAGTTTCCCACTAACGCGTGTGAAGTTCAGTGTGTATGGCTGTGCAATCGGCATCGTAGTTATTCTTGTAGATTTGGCAGTTGTCAGTGCCAACTTTATGTGGGAGAGGAAGGCCCGTTCATTTCCAGAGACCGGAAAGAGCCGTCTCTGCAGTTCCAGATGGTTCGTCTGGCGAAAGTTGAACACATCTGCCAACAAAAGTTACTTCAAACAAAGGTGTCACCAATATATCACTAAAAACAAATAAAAGAGGATAAATACAATGTGTAGCAACTGTCGTGTACCTTTCTGTGTAGCACCATGCTTCTCTAGGTTACACAGTACGTCACCTTAGTGAACTCAATGGACAATATGAACTAATACAAAAGTAAATCAAATGTTCGATATAGTTTTTGCACTAAAAATTAAAGGATATACATTTTTTAATTATCAAGTGTAGCTACTCCAGAGGTCGGCGGGAACAATAGTTCCCACAAATTTTTTTATACCTGTAGGCTTAACTCTCACTTTCAAGATTTAAACTATGAATTTATATATGGCTTCTTAGCCCAATAAAGTATTCATAAAAATTGTACAATTTCTGGAAATAATTTGGTCACTAAAGGGTTAAAGGGGGAAAACAGATGGCGCGACAGTTGGCCCGCTAGATGGCGCTGTCATAGGTCAAACGGATATCAACCGAATTTTTTTAATGGGTTCTCCCATTTTTATTGTATATTCGTCTAGTACGTAAAGAAATATGAATGTTTTATTTGGAACATTGTTTTCGCTTTCTGATACGTGGTGCTGTAATAGTCACAAACGCAAAAGTACGTGGTATCCCATAACATTTCGCCAGTGCGGACGATATTTGCTTCGTGATACATTACTCGTGTTAAAATGGACCGGCCGGCCGCGGTGGCCGAGCGTTCTGCGGCGCGCCAGTCACAGTCAGCATGGCCGCTACGGTCGGGGGTTCGAATCCCCCCGTTGCACATGGATGTTTGTGTCGTCTTTAGTATAAAGTAGTTAATAAGTAGTTTGTAAGTTTAGGCACTGATGACCCCGCAGTTAAGTCCCTTAAGCTTAACAAACATTTGAACATTTTTTTAAATGGACCGTTTACCAATTGCAGAAAAGGTCGATATGATATTTATGTATGGCTGTTGTGATCCAAATAGCCAACGGGCCTGTGCTATATATGTTGGTCGTTATCCTGGAAGACATCATCCAAGTGTCCCTGATAAATGGGTACCAAATGCTTCTCGGTGTGTGACAATTGGGAAACTGGAAATATGTAATTTCTAATTTGTTCTTTCTTTGTTCTGGTCCTTGGTCTAACTTTGCGAGTAACGCACCTTTCTTTGCTTTGTTGTTTTGTTTTGACGGTGGAGCACTTACTTTCTCCCCCCCCCCCCCCCCCCAATTTTTTAAAAAGTTTTGTGTTGTACGGATGTGTTATCAGTGTCGTCTGATGATGGTTGACTAAATTCCTTTACATACATTAGTAATTGTCGTAATCTTGTACTTCCTTTTGGCAAGAAGCATTTGCTCACCATATGGCAGGAGGCCTTTAGTGTTATACCCGCAGAACGCTGTGTCCAGATATGCGCTTTGAACTTGTGACACTTTTCGTATCCTTCCGTCCAGCCGCGTCGGCCGACGGGGATACGCCGCTGACAGGATGTGCGGCTGATTTTTCTTTTTGCTTTCGCGTTAATTAAAGAAACCCTGTATTGTCGGAGTAGTCACTTTGTTTCACAAAAAAAAAAAAAAAAAAAAAAAAAGAAAAAGAAAAAAAAATAAAAAAAATAAAAAATAATAATAATAATAAAAAAAAAAAATAAAAAAAATAAATAAATAAGTAAAATAAATATCTGTATCTATAAATGTGAATGTCTGTTCGGTGTACGTTTATCACGTCTGAACTACAAGACATAAAGAGCTAACAATTTGTACAGTTACTAATGTCTACCTGGGGAAGGCTTTAGGCACGGTTTTATGGCGATAGGATAGCTATTTATCTATATATGTTAATGTGAATGTCTGTTCGGTGTACGCTTATCACGTCCGAACGACAAGACGCAGAGACTTAAATATTTGTACAGTTACCTATTTATACCTAAGGAAGGTTTTAGGCACGGTTTTATAGCGATCTGATGGATATTTAGTAATTTGAAGCATATAACCCGAAATTCGGAACAATAATTACTCTTCGTCAATTATATTTACTCTTTGAAAATGGTTTTATTGGTTGCATTGTTGCTTGAGGGTTGATAATGATAAAAGGGTGAAGTATATTGAGATAGAAAGTTATCGGTGTATATAAAATTCTACGTGTGTGTGTATGTGTGTGTTAATATTTCGCTCTGTAGCGAAAACTACAGAAAGCCAACGAATAGTCTGTGTGTAACTGTTGTCCGAAGTCTCCCGTTGTACACCATAGTAGTTCCATGCTGACAGCTATAAGGGGGTGGAAGATATGGTGGATGAAAGTCGTCATATTATAAAAATATTCGGACTGAAGGCCAGCGATGACGTTTGCGACTGTATAGCTAGGAGATTACATACAGCGAAACTTGATCCCACATGCCGTATCTTTGGTCTATGCGTGCTACAATGTCTTCAGCTCTTTCTCTGTAAGGATAAGCATACGAATAAGGAAATATATGAATAAATTAATAAAGCAGTAAAAAAGAAATATCTTTTAATATATCTCTTTAAAAAAATCGATTTGACGTTTCGCGCATTACATCAAGTGATCGATCTGTGATATTATTACAATCATTACTGTTGAATTTCGTGATTGGATTCTTCGAAACGAGTGCATTTTTACGTGTGATTTGATCTACACTACTTACTTTCCTGATAAACGGTAAGTGCATAGACTTATGCAATCTGATAGAAATAGTTTTCAGTTTGTTTCTAAAGAAGGTATTGTATTTCATTTCATCCTTCAATACCAGTTTCATAGCAGCGAGCGGAGCCGCGGGATTAAGCTACTAAAAAAATAAAAATAAAAATATTAAGAAAGAAGAAAAAAGTGTCCGGACCTTTCGTCTGATAGTTACATTATTTATAGAGACAGGAAGTGTTCAGCCACAAGTGAAACGTCAACCACGACCTGCAACAAATGGTGATGCCCAAGTAAGTGTTTTAGCTGCAGTTGCGGCTAATCCGTACATCAGTAGCAGGCAAACTGAGCGAGAATCGGGAATCTCAAAAACGTCGATGTTGAGAATTCTACATCAAAATAAATTTCACCCGTGCCATATTTCTATAGACCAGGATTTGCATGGCGAAGAATTTGAACGTCGTGTACAGTTTTGCCATTGGGCACAAAGTAAATAACGGGACGATAACAGAGTTTCTTCACGCGACGAAACGACATTCACAAACAGAGGGCCGCTCCTAGTCGAGCGTTCGAATCCCCCCACGGGCATGGATGTTTGTGCTGTCTTTAGTATAAGTTAGTTCATAACTAGTTTGTAAGTTAAGTTCAGTCACGGTCTACACGGCCACTACGGTCGGGGGCTCGAATCCCCCCGCGGGCATGGATATTTGTGCCGTCTTTAGTATAAGGTAGTTCATAAGTAGTTTGTAAGTTGAGGGACTGATGACCCCGTTGTTAAGTCCCATAAGCTTAACAAACATTTGAACTTCTTCTTTTTTTGTAAGTTAAGGGACTGATGATCCCGCAGTTAAGTCGTATAAGCTTAAACATTTTTGAACAAACAGAGTTAACGCATATCGACATAAAATGCCCTACTGGGCAACGAAAAATCCACGATGGCTGCGACAAGTGGAACATCAGCGACCTTGGCGGGTTAATGTATGGTGCGGTATTATGGGACGAAGAATAATTGGTCCCTATTTTATCGATGGCAATCTAATGGTGCAATGTATGCTGATTTCTTACGTAATGTTTTACCAATTTTACTACAAGATGTTTCACTGCATGACAAAATGGCGATGTACTTTCAACATGATGGATGTCCGGCACATGGCTCGCGTGCAGTTGAAGCGGTCTTAAATGGAATATTTAATGACAGGTGGATTGGTCGTAGAAGCAGCATACCATGGCACGCACGTTCAGAGGATCTTACATCCCCGTATTTCTTTCTGTGGGGAAAATTGAAGGATATTTGTTGATTCACTGACAACGCCTGAAAACATGCGTCAGCGCATTGTCAATGCATCTGAGAACATTACTGAAGGCCAACTACTCGCTCTTGAGAGGAATTTCGTTACGCGTATTGCCAAATCCAATGAAGTTGAAGGACATCATTTTCAGCATTTATTGAAGTCATGATGTAATTACAGGTAATCACGCAGTAACAGCATGCGTTGTCATACTGTATGATAATTGCACAAAAGTACATGTATCACATTGGAACAACCGAAATAAAGTTCAAACGAACCTACGTTCTGTGTTTTAATGTAAAAAGACCTACCTGTTACCCACTGTTCGTCTAAAATTGTGAGCAATGTGAATATTACAGCGCCATCTATCACAAAGCGAAAACAGTGTTTCAAATAATTCATATTTATTTACGTACTAGACGAATATGTAATAAAAAATGGGGGTACTTATTTTTTTTAAATGCAGTTGATATGTTTGACCTATGGCAGCGCCATCTACCGGGTCAACCGTAGCGCCATCTGTTGTCTCCCTTCAAGCTAGAAAAGTTTTGTTCTTTCTAATTTTTTCGTTTGATGATTATTTCGTGACGTATTTAGTCCAGTCACTATCAATGCACCACTCTGTATATAACCTGGAGGTATAACTCTGGTGTCTGAGCATAGAACTGTAGCGTGCCTGTAAATTCGTATGTTTTTCACACGAATTTTGTAATTAGTCAAAGGAATTTCCATCAGTTAGTACGTGACAAATAATACATTACCTCTAGATTTTAAATTTATGTGAATATGCGAAGTAATAGACTCATGTGTGTACGGAATCGAAACACTTTTCCTTTTCGTTTTATTTCTTTAATTTTTTTATTTATATTTATATTTTTTTATTTATTACTTCATAGGAGCCATGCTGTAATTAGTCAAGGAACAGAATATGGACATCTTTGGCTGGCGCGCTCAGCATTCTATAGTTCAACATCCAGGTAGTATAGAGATCACTGGACATGAGCGTGAGACCTATGTTTGAAACACGTCTTTATCAAAGAGATAGAATAATGGTGGTACGATCTTACCGCTCCCTGCAGTGCTACGCGTACTATTACTCACCATATTTTCATATGTTTGGCAGTGGCATTCTGAAATCGATACTTCGTGTGCAATCCAGTGAGATAAGTGGTCCTTTTAGAAATCATGTCATAAGTTTGTGTCACCAACAAAACTCAATAACATTGCGAATATTTCTTTATTCGTGTTATTACTGCTTGCAATATAATATGTTGTATGTGACTTGTTTTGCGCATTTGAGTTATGTGTTCAAGTTGATAAACATTTATTATTTTATCCAAGGTTTCTGTTAAAAACAATCTGCTGTCATGCAAATGGGTTGTTGCAATGAGAAGAGAGAGTTGGTTTCCGATAGCATCCACTCCTATTGGTCCTTCATGTCTTGAAACAAAATTTGTATATGAAGTGTATGAAGTAAGGCTAAATATATTTAACGTCCTTTTCGTCATATAAAGTGAAACTATAGAGTAAATTCAGAATTAGTATTTTGATGCAGAGGATCGTAATATGGAGCATGATACAGACAAGCAAGATGTTGACTGCAATGCCTATATAAACCTACGACCACCAAAAACTTAAATGCGTGTTCTACGTACTGGGTGGCTGAAGTATAAAGCTCCAGCGTAGAACTGTATTTCCTTGGCCCATCAGTAGTTTAATATTCACAGAATATATGACATCAACTGCGATTGGGCAAAGCTGAAAATATGTACCCAGCCGGGATTCGAACCCGGGTCTCCTGCTTTCTAGGCAGTTGCGCTGACCCCTACAGCACTGGGGACACAATGATCACTGCACCTGCAAGGACTACCTAAGCACGCCTCCCGTCAGATACAAATTCCAAGCTTCGCCCTGCCCACAGTACTCAAACTCGTAGTTATGAAACTAATTCCCGTAAGAGTAAGGGCTTCAAACTTTCCCACCCCTCCCCACTAACGATAGGATCACTGCCCATCACCGGCATGTTATATATATGCATGTGGCGTCTGTTCCGAAAGAACAAACGTCACTTTTGATCCTGCAGTTGTTATTCTTTAATATTCACAGAATATATGACATCAACTGCGATTGCGCAAAGCTGAAAATGTGTACCCAGCCGTTGATGTCATATATTCTGTGAATATTAAAGAATAACAACTGCAGGATCAAAAGTGACGTTTGTTCTTTCGGAACAGACGCCATATGTATATACATCAGTAGTTTGTTTCGAACATTAAATAAACTGAAATTAACGTAATCTTACTGTACAAAGTTAATCTCTGAAACCTCTCCTATTCTTCGAGAATTTTCTATTGAAAACAGCATACTAAAACAAAAGTAGACGGGTCTTAAATTAAACTTTGCAGACCATATCGTTTAGTCGTAAATGCTACTGATCGTCTCGGGTACTGTATTCAAAAGAAAGCTGTTGATGCTTTCAAGAAACGATGTTTATCAATTGTTCATACTTTATACTCAGCGATAATATTGTTTTTGGGTAAAACTAAAAGGCGCAAACAGTTATATTTTCGTAATCTTCTAACGGATTATCATGTAGAACGCCCCTCTCCGGACTTCCGATAACACGGCGGACGGTCGTTCAATTTTCTTCACTCTGGTCGTGGTGTTGCGTCTCTATAGTAGTCTATCTCTTTGGCCTTTAACAAATGTTAAAAATATGTACCCGTTTGTTAGGAGGAGAGATATGTCTATCTGGGTTGCTCTTTGGTTGTCGCGGTATTGCTGCGGTCTGCGAATGTACGTTAAAACGCTCACTGCTGCACTAAATTACTTTGAGTGGCCACATTACATGCGCAACGGAAATTCATCTAACTGCTCACCCTTTAATGGAGCAGCCAAGGTTTAATAAATTTCATAATAGTGTCACAGGGATTTAAACGAAGCTAGTTTATTGACGAAGACGCTGTGGCCACAGTCGGAGAGAGACACACTCAAAGTCACACTCACGAGGAGGCACCAGCAGGGGAAAAATAAATAAACATATAAATAATAATAATAATAACAAAATTGATAAGGAACACATAGCAGATATAGATACTCGTGACGCGGCGCTGCGCGGCAGCATCTCCATCAAATTACATTAAGTTGACCCGCCACCAGCCTAAGTTCGCGCTACTATAACCTATTACGCAAACTACATGTTGAGCTCAACGCATGCATCTACCAGTCTACAGTTTAGTCCCGGACTTCTTGCAGATCACTGGATTCTTCTTGTCACTCCGGCGAGCACCTGAAGAACTTAACTAAAGACAATTTTAATACAGAATGAAACTTTCACTCTGCAGCGGAGTGTGCGCTGATATGAAACTTCCTGGCAGATTAAAATTGTGTGCCGGAACCGGGACTCGAACCTGGGACCTTTGCCTTTCGCGGGCAAGTGCACTGCCGACTGTGCTATCCCGACACGACTCACGATGCCGCCTCACAACTTTACTTCCGCCAGTACCTCGCCTCCTACTTTCCAAACTTCACAGAAGCTCTCCTGCGAACAAGCAAGACTAGCACTCCTGGAAGAAAGGATATGGTGGAGACATGGCTTAGCCACAGCCTAAGGGATGTTTCCAGAATTTTAATCTGCCAGAAAGTTTCATATCAGCGCACACTCCGCTGCCAAGTGAAATTCCTAACTACATTCTCTCCTCAAAATGTCAAAATACATAGAAGCTTGGTATTAAAACAAACAAATGGATAAATTCACATCCTAATCCTATAATCGCCGGCCGCGGTGGCCGAGGTGACTGAGGCGCTCCAGTCACGGTCAGCACGGCCACTACGGGCGGGGGTTCGAATCCCACCTCGGGCATGGATATTTGTGCCGTCCTAGTTCGTAAGTAGTTCATAAGTAGTTTGTAAGTTTAGGGACTGATGACCCCGTAGTTAAGTCCCATAAGCTTAACAAACATTTGAACATTTAATCCTATAATCAGAGAAACACTAAAACAACACAAGATATGAAAATACATAAACACCTGTAACAATAAAGAAAGTAACACGCAGTTGATAAATGGATAAATTGACATCCTAAGCCTATAGTCAGAGAACCACTAAAACAAGACATGAAAATCCATAAACGCCTGTAACAATCACGAAAATAAAACACAGTTGATTAAGTCAGACATCTAAAATGGCCTAAAAAACATAAATAAAAACAAACACTAATTATTAGGTGCGCTACTCGTAGTTTTCCAAATTCGGGCATTCATCTCGCACAGTGGTCACATTAATCATGGACTCGACCTTATACACTGGGCTACGTACTTTTTCTTGTGTACAAAATTCAAAAGGGCCTTGTATGGTAGTTTCTTCAGTACGTCCTTCTCATTTATTATACTGCGCTAAACACAGTTTCCTGCAAACAAATACAATGGGGAAAATTCCGTTAGGGATGCACACAGTCAAGGTGATCATGTTAAAGCTTGAGTTGCAGTTTAATTAATTAATTGGTAAATTAGATACGTCACCCTGTTGGCATTACAAAACCTTGTCCCAGTTATACACAACATGTTCCAAAACACCATCTAAGCTTCACCAAGCGATAACCCTTTTCTGTCCGGGAGGTGGCACCGTTACGGCGACTTACAAAAGGCAACACATTGGCAATTTAAAGGACACATGGCGCACACATACTGGCTGTGGCAGTACTCATTACCGTCCTCCCTGCTCTGGAGGAACATGCCTTTCGCGTTCACTCACTGACGGTACTGGACATCAATACAACCTAAAACATCAAATGTACGTAGCACAGCTCAAAAGAAATGTACACCCTAAATTATCATACTTGGTTTTGATACAAATTGTACTTAACTCGAATATCTGGTGAAGCAGTTGAATAACACGCATGAACGACTGTAAATTAAACTAAATTTACCCATTACACAGGCACTCCTCTGTAAAGTAGTATTCAAACTTTTGTTTAGAGGACCCGACATTACTGACAGTGCCACAACATTTTAAGAGCGCGCACTGAATCAGCATGTTTCATGCGTCTGCTGTGTAGTAATGACTGATACCTTGTGATACTAATTTTGTGATGATGATGCACAACATGGAATATATATATATATATATATATATATATATATATATATATATATATATTCTCTCAAAAATGTGTATTATAATGAATAAAAATGGTAATTGTTTTATATAAATACAGTTCTGCTAATATATATATATATATATATATATATATATATATATATATATATATATATATATATATATATATATATTCATTATAATACACATTTTTGAGAGAATGACGCTAATTCAGTTCCCGTTTTTCTCCACTCATTATGAAACTTCATGAAGCAATTTCTCTCCATACTCAAGCACAATGTCGCACTGCACTTGAGACATGCTATACAGGATTTTCCCTTGCATTCTGGATACTTGCAATGACCACGGTTTTCCAGCCAGGTATGCATGTGGTCTATCCCATACTGTCCTTCCTGACGCTGTGGAAGATCTGCCGTAGGGCCTCTCTTCTTATTACTGTCAAGCTGTTTGTGTATTTCATTGCTTGGCCTACCACTTTCTTGGATAAGGATTGCCCGGTTTTTCAGAGGGCCTTTGCAACTGCTACCTCGAAATCAACAAGGGGCATGTAGTCCGTATTTCAAAAGTTCAAATGTTTGTAAATCTATTGGACCAAACTGCGTGGTCATCAGTCCGTAGCTTACAAAACTACTTAAACCTAGGTAAACTAACCTAAGGACAAACACACACACACACACACACACACACACACACACACACACATACACACACATGCTCCAGGGAGGACTCGAACCTCCGACGGCGAGCAACCGCGCGCTCCGCAGCGAGGCGCCTTATACCGCTCGGCTTCTTCTCCATAGCAGCCAGCTGTTCACACAAGCCAAGTCCACTAGGTGAAAGAATGTCTTCAGGTACCATTTTTTATCTGATTTGAATTCTATAATATCCTAACATAGAATCTAATAGATCGCCAAAAGTTGAAATATCTTCAGGTACCATTTTTTATCTGATTTAAATTCTATAATATCCTAGCATAGAATCTAATAGATCGACAAAAGATGAAATTTTAATCTATGCTTCCAAGTCTGCATGTTGTGCCATATTTGGAACAGACCTATTTTTCAATATTTGGTGTATTCTAATTCACAAACATATGAACTTACCTCTTTATAACTGTCCACAGATGACAATGAAATAAACCGTTTACTGTAACTGATACAAGTGTGTGTGCGACCAAACTTGGACGTAAACAGCTTGCAACAGAAAGCAAAGATTCATACCACGGAGTTTCTTACTGTCTCAACAAATGGCACAGCTCCTTTTGACTGCGTGCCATATCAGTCGCAACGTGCAGTTTGGAAACAAATGCTCAGATACTAGTTTTACAAAGAGAAAAGTGGTATGTGTCATATCTGGCACAGTATACAGTAAGGAGTTAATGTCATTCAGCGACGCAAGAGAGTATCGAAGTTGCTAGAGGACGCCGGTACCTGTTAGTACGACTTTCTGTAGCGACGTTGAATGGCTTTACTGGGCATGCTTTTCTGTGCTCATTTTGTCCCCCCAAACGCTTTCTATATCCCTTAGAAATTTGTTGGTGTAATTATGTAGTTCTGAAATATACTGACGTATGGAACATACACCCATCTTAGTGTGCCGAAAATATGCGCAGAACGAAATTTCGTGACGGACATTCTTCTGTTGCTGGCATGTGAGTAATCATGTTGCGGACCATATATATAGGGTGTTACAAAAAGGTACGGCCAAACTTCCAGGAAACATTCCTCACACACAAAGAAAGAAAATATGTTATGTGGACATGTCTCCGGAAACGCTTAATTTCCATGTTAGAGCTCATTTTAGTATTTGTCTTTAAATGTAAATTGAAATAATTCGTGCAGACAATTGTCAAAATACCCAATTGTTTCGTTAGTATGTACTGTACTTCCTCAATTCACGGCCAGTTGGCCCAATTGAAGGAAGGTAATATTGACTGCAGTGGTTATGTTAATGTTCTTTCACCTACGCTCACTGGAGCACGTTATCATGATTTCATACGGGATACTCTACCTGTACTGCTAGAACATGTGCTTTTACAAGTACGACACAACATGTGGTTCATGCACGATGGAGCTCCTGTACATTTCAGTCGACGTGTTCGTACGCTTCTCAACAATAGATTCGATGACCGATGGATTGGTAGAGGCGGACCAATTCCATGGCCTCCACGCTCTCCTGACCTCAACCCTCTTGACTTTAATTTATGGGGGCATTTGAAAGCTCTTGTCTACGCCACCCCGGTACCAAATATAGAGACTCTACGTGCTGTGATACAATACGCCATTCTCCAGGGCTGCATCAGCGCATGAGGGATTCCATGCGACGGAGGGTCGATGCTTGTATCCTCGCTAACGGAGGACATTTTGAACATTTCCTGTAACAAAGTGTTTGAAGTCACGCTGGTACGTTCTGTTGCTGTATATTTCCATTCCATGATTAATGTGAATTGAAGAGAAGTAATAAAAGGAGCTCTAACATGGAAATTAAGCGTTTCCGAACACATGTATACCTAACATATTTTCTTTCTTTGTGTGTGAGGAATGTTTCTTGAAAGTTTGGCCGAACCTTTTTGTAACACCCTGTATATAGTCAAAATGATCAAATGTTTGTTAAGCTTTAAGGGACTTAACTAAAGGGTCATCAGTCCCTAAACTTACAAACTACTTATGAACTACCTTACACTAAAGATGACACAAACATCCATGCCCGAGGGGGCATTCGAACACCCGACCGTAGTGGCCGTGCAGACTGTGACAGACGCGCCTCAGACCGCTCGGCCACTGCGGCCGTCTATGTATAGTCCTTGTGACACTCTGCTGGAGTGGAAATTAAGTTATTGAGATATGAATCATAATTGCATTTCTGTGAGGGCCTGTTGAGGATATTACTGACAGTTCTGGTGTAGACTCTGAACAGCCCAGAGACCCGCCTGGGTGTGAATACCGAGGGTCGCCTCGCTGCCGCTGTGGGCCCCCTGCCCCTGGTCGCTTATACCCCAGCAGTCGGAACTCGGCTCGTGCCCCGGCGTGCAGTCATCGCTGAATATGCATTGAGCGGGCCAATCGCGATCCGCCGCTGCTTCACGCCTCAGTTGCGACCGGTGAGCGGGGCTAAACACGCCGCTGCAGAACAAAGGTCTGCTCGTATGTATTCTCTGCACCGATGGGCACCATGCCAATCCGCTGTCTCTAATGGGACCTGCCAGTTCCATGCCATCTTCGGTTTCCTGTGACATCCGGTATTTGGAAAATTACTGGATCCACTGGATCCGCTCGTAGCAGTCCTCAGCAGCGTGCCATATTTATTTTAAACGATTTTCCTACAAACTATCAGTATGGCTGGTGGATAATGTTTATTATTATAATTTTTTTTAATGACCATTCCCTCGCTGGATAACTGGGGTAGGCTAGGAACACGCAAGTAGTCGAAGTGGCGTCCAATTGAAAGACTTGCACCATGTCATGAGCTACACGAAATTATTATTATTACAATATTATTTTAATGTGCGGCTCCGTAGCACAATGGTAGAGTGCCAGACTGTGATTTGTTTGGGAAGCTGTCAGAGAGTTACTGGATCCACTGGATCCGCTCGTAGCAGTCCTCAGCAGCGTGCCATATTTATTTTAAACGATTTTCCTACAAACTATCAGTATGGCTGGTGGATAATGTTTATTATTATAATTTTTTTTAATGACCATTCCCTCGCTGGAAAACTGGGGTAGGCTAGGAACACGGAGGTAGTCGAAGTGGCGTCCAATTGAAAGACTTGCACCATGTCATGAGCTACACGAAATTATTATTATTACCATCTTATTTTAATGTGCGGCTCCGTAGCACAATGGTAGAGTGCCAGACAGTGATTTGTTTGGGAAGCTGTCAGAGAGTTACTGGATCCACTGGATCCGCTCGTAGCAGTCCTCAGCAGCGTGCCATATTTATTTTAAACGATTTTCCTACAAACTATCAGTATGGCTGGTGGATAATGTTTATTATTATAATTTTTTTTAATGACCATTCCCTCGCTGGATAACTGGGGTAGGCTAGGAACACGCAAGTAGTCGAAGTGGCGTCCAATTGAAAGACTTGCACCATGTCATGAGCTACACGAAATTATTATTATTACCATATTATTTTAATGTGCAGCTCTGTAGCACAATGGTAGAGTGCCAGACTGTGATTTGTTTGGGAAGCTGTCAGAGAGTTACTGGATCCACAGGATCCGCTCGTAGCAGTTCTCAGCAGCGTGCCATATTTATTTTAAACGATTTTCCTACAAACTATCAGTATGGCTGGTGGATAATGTTTATTATTATAATTTTTTGAATGACCATTCCCTCGCTGGATAACTGGGGTAGGCTAGGAGCACGCAAGTAGTCGAAGTGGCGTCCAATTGAAAGACTTGCACCATGTCATGAGCTACACGAAATTATTATTATTACCATATTATTTTAATGTGCGGCTCCGTAGCACAATGGTAGAGTGCCAGACAGTGATTTGTTTGGGAAGCTGTCAGAGAGTTACTGGATCCACTGGATCCGCTCGTAGCAGTCCTCAGCAGCGTGCCATATTTATTTTAAACGATTTTCCTACAAACTATCAGTATGGCTGGTGGATAATGTTTATTATTATAATTTTTTTTAATGACCATTCCCTCGCTGGATAACTGGGGTAGGCTAGGAACACGCAAGTAGTCGAAGTGGCGTCCAATTGAAAGACTTGCACCATGTCATGAGCTACACGAAATTATTATTATTACCATATTATTTTAATGTGCGGCTCCGTAGCACAATGGTAGAGTGCCAGACAGTGATTTGTTTGGGAAGCTGTCAGAGAGTTACTGGATCCACATGATCCGCTCGTAGCAGTCCTCAGCAGCGTGCCATATTTATTTTAAACGATTTTCCTACTAACTATCAGTATGGCTGGTGGATAATGTTTATTATTATAATTTTTTTTAATGACCATTCCCTTGCTGGATAACTGGGGTAGGCTAGGAACACGCAAGTAGTCGAAGTGGCGTCCAATTGAAAGACTTGCACCATGTCATGAGCTACACGAAATTATTATTATTACCATATTATTTTAATGTGCGGCTCCGTAGCACAATGGTAGAGTGCTAGACTGTGATTTGTTTGGGAAGCTGTCAGAGAGTTACTGGATCCACTGGATCCGCTCGTAGCAGTCCTCAGCAGCGAGCAATATTTATTTTAAACGATTTTCCTACAAACTATCAGTATGGCTGGTGGATAATGTTTATTATTATAATTTTTTTTAATGACCATTCCCTCGCTGGATAACTGGGGTAGGCTAGGAACACGGAGGTAGTCGAAGTGGCGTCCAATTGAAAGACTTGCACCATGTCATGAGCTACACGAAATTATTATTATTACCATATTATTTTAATGTGCGGCTCCGTAGCACAATGGTAGAGTGCCAGACAGTGATTTGTTTGGGAAGCTGTCAGAGAGTTACTGGATCCACAGGATCCGCTCGTAGCAGTTCTCAGCAGCGTGCCATATTTATTTTAAACGATTTTCCTACAAACTATCAGTATGGCTGGTGGATAATGTTTATTATTATAATTTTTTTTAATGACCATTCCCTCGCTGGATAACTGGGGTAGGCTAGGAGCACGCAAGTAGTCGAAGTGGCGTCCAATTGAAAGACTTGCACCATGTCATGAGCTACACGAAATTATTATTATTACCATATTATTTTAATGTGCGGCTCTGTAGCACAATGGTAGAGTGCCAGACTGTGATTTGTTTGGGAAGCTGTCAGAGAGTTACTGGATCCACAGGATCCGCTCGTAGCAGTTCTCAGCAGCGTGCCATATTTATTTTAAACGATTTTCCTACAAACTATCAGTATGGCTGGTGGATAATGTTTTTTATTATAATTTTTTTTAATGACCATTCCCTCGCTGGATAACTGGGGTAGGCTAGGAACACGCAAGTAGTCGAAGTGGCGTCCAATTGAAAGACTTGCACCATGTCATGAGCTACACGAAATTATTATTATTACCATATTATTTTAATGTGCGGCTCCGTAGCACAATGGTAGAGTGCCAGACTGTGATTTGTTTGGGAAGCTGTCAGAGAGTTACTGGATCCACTGGATCCGCTCGTAGCAGTCCTCAGCAGCGTGCCATATTTATTTCAAACGATTTTCCTACAAACTATCAGTATGGCTGGTGGATAATGTTTTATATTATAATTTTTTTTAATGACCATTCCCTCGCTGGATAACTGGGGTAGGCTAGGAACACGCAAGTAGTCGAAGTGGCGTCCAATTGAAAGACTTGCACCATGTCATGAGCTACACGAAATTATTATTATTACCATATTATTTTAATGTGCGGCTCCGTAGCACAATGGTAGAGTGCCAGACTGTGATTTGTTTGGGAAGCTGTCAGAGAGTTACTGGATCCACTGGATCCGCTCGTAGCAGTCCTCAGCAGCGTGCCATATTTATTTTAAACGATTTTCCTACAAACTATCAGTATGGCTGGTGGATTTTTTTTTTATTATAATTTTTTTTAATGACCATTCCCTCGCTCGATAACTGGGGTAGGCTAGGAACACGCAAGTAGTCGAAGTGGCGTCCAATTGAAAGACTTGCACCATGTCATGAGCTACACGAAATTATTATTATTACCATATTATTTTAATGTGCGGCTCCGTAGCACAATGGTAGAGTGCCAGACTGTGATTTGTTTGGGAAGCTGTCAGAGAGTTACTGGATCCACTGGATCCGCTCGTAGCAGTCCTCAGCAGCGTGCCATATTTATTTTAAACGATTTTCCTACAAACTATCAGTATGGCTGGTGGATAATGTTTATTATTATAATTTTTTTTAATGACCATTCCCTCGCTGGATAACTGGGGTAGGCTAGGAACACGCAAGTAGTCGAAGTGGCGTCCAATTGAAAGACTTGCACCATGCCATGAGCTACACGAAATTATTATTATTACCATATTATTTTAATGTGCGGCTCTGTAGCACAATGGTAGAGTGCCAGACTGTGATTTGTTTGAGAAGCTGTCAGAGAGTTACTGGATCCACTGGATCCGCTCGTAGCAGTCCTCAGCAGCGTGCCATATTTATTTTAAACGATTTTCCTACAAACTATCAGTATGGCTGGTGGATAATGTTTATTATTATAATTTTTTTTAATGACCATTCCCTCGCTGGATAACTGGGGTAGGCTAGGAACACGCAAGTAGTCGAAGTGGCGTCCAATTGAAAGACTTGCACCATGAGCTACACGAAATTATTATTATTACCATATTATTTTAATGTGCGGCTCCGTAGCACAATGGTAGAGTGCCAGACTGTGATTTGTTTGGGAAGCTGTCAGAGAGTTACTGGATCCACTGGATCTGCTCGTAGCAGTCCTCAGCAGCGTGCCATATTTATTTTAAACGATTTTCCTACAAACTATCAGTATGGCTGGTGGATAATGTTTATTATTATAATTTTCTTTAATGACCATTCCCTCGCTGGATAACTGGGGTAGGCTAGGAACACGGAGGTAGTCGAAGTGGCGTCCAATTGAAAGACTTGCACCTTGTCATGAGCTACACGAAATTATTATTATTACCATATTATTTTAATGTGCGGCTCCGTAGCACAATGGTAGAGTGCCAGACTGTGATTTGTTTGGGAAGCTGTCAGAGAGTTACTGGATCCACTGGATCCGCTCGTAGCAGTCCACAGCAGCGTGCCATATTTATTTTAAACGATTTTCCTACAAACTATCAGTATGGCTGGTGGATAATGTTTATTATAATAATTTGTTTTAATGACCATTCCCTCGCTGGATAACTGGGGTAGGCTAGGAACACGGAGGTGGTCGAAGTGGCGTCCAATTGAAAGACTTGCACCATGTCATGAGCTACACGAAATTATTATTATTACCATATTATTTTAATGTGCGGCTCTGTAGCACAATGGTAGAGTGCCAGACTGTGATTTGTTTGGGAAGCTGTCAGAGAGTTACTGGATCCACAGGATCCGCTCGTAGCAGTTCTCAGCAGCATGCCATATTTATTTTAAACGATTTTCCTACAAACTATCAGTATGGCTGGTGGATAATGTTTTTTATTATAATTTTTTTTAATGACCATTCCCTCGCTGGATAACTGGGGAAGACTAGGAACACGCAAGTAGTCGAAGTGGCGTCCAATTGAAAGACTTGCACCATGTCATGAGCTACACGAAATTATTATTATTACCATATTATTTTAATGTGCGGCTCCGTAGCACAATGGTAGAGTGCCAGACTGTGATTTGTTTGGGAAGCTGTCAGAGAGTTACTGGATCCACAGGATCCGCTCGTAGCAGTCCTCAGCAGCATGCCATATTTATTTTAAACGATTTTCCTACAAACTATCAGTATGGCTTGTGGATAATGTTTTTTATTATAATTTTTTTTAATGACCATTCCCTCGCTGGATAACTGGGGTAGGCTAGGAACACGCAAGTAGTCGAAGTGGCGTCCAATTGAAAGACTTGCACCATGTCATGAGCTACACGAAATTATTATTATTACCATATTATTTTAATGTGCGGCTCCGTAGCACAATGGTAGAGTGCCAGACTGTGATTTGTTTGGGAAGCTGTCAGAGAGTTACTGGATCCACTGGATCCGCTCGTAGCAGTCCTCAGCAGCGTGCCATATTTATTTTAAACGATTTTCCTACAAACTATCAGTATGGCTGGTGGATAATGTTTTTTATTATAATTTTTTTTAATGACCATTCCCTCGCTGGATAACTGGGGTAGGCTAGGAACACGCAAGTAGTCGAAGTGGCGTCCAATTGAAAGACTTGCACCATGTCATGAGCTACACGAAATTATTATTATTACCATATTATTTTAATGTGCGGCTCCGTAGCACAATGGTAGAGTGCCAGACTGTGATTTGTTTGGGAAGCTGTCGGAGAGTTACTGGATCCGCTCGTAGCAGTCCTCAGCAGCGTGCCATATTTATTTTAAACGATTTTCCTACTAACTATCAGTATGGCTGGTGGATAATGTTTTTTATTATAATTTTTTTTAATGACCATTCCCTCGCTCGATAACTGGGGTAGGCTAGGAACACGCAAGTAGTCGAAGTGACGTCCAATTGAAAGACTTGCACCATGTCATGAGCTACACGAAATTATTATTATTACCATATTATTTTAATGTGCGTCTCCGTAGCACAATGGTAGAGTGCCAGACTGTGATTTGTTTGGGAAGCTGTCAGAGAGTTACTGGATCCACTGGATCCGCTCGTAGCAGTCCTCAGCAGCGTGCCATATTTATTTTAAACGATTTTCCTACAAACTATCAGTATGGCTGCTGGATAATGGTTTTTATTATAATTTTTTTTAATGACCATTCCCTTGCTGGATAACTGGGGTAGGCTAGGAGCACGCAAGTAGTCAAAGTGGCGTCCAATTGAAAGACTTGCACCATGTCATGAGCTACACGAAATTATTATTATTACCATATTATTTTAATGTGCGGCTCCGTAGCACAATGGTAGAGTGCCAGACTGTGATTTGTTTGGGAAGCTGTCAGAGAGTTACTGGATCCACTGGATCCGCTCGTAGCAGTCCTCAGCAGCGTGCCATATTTATTTTAAACGATTTTCCTACAAACTATCAGTATGGCTGGTGGATAATGTTTTTTATTATAATTTTTTTTAATGACCATTCCCTCGCTGGATAACTGGGGTAGGCTAGGAACACGCAAGTAGTCGAAGTGGCGTCCAATTGAAAGACTTGCACCATGTCATGAGCTACACGAAATTATTATTATTACCATATTATTTTAATGTGCGGCTCCGTAGCACAATGGTAGAGTGCCAGACTGTGATTTGTTTGGGAAGCTGTCAGAGAGTTACTGGATCCACTGGATCCGCTCGTAGCAGTCCTCAGCAGCGTGCCATATTTATTTTAAACGATTTTCCTACAAACTATCAGTATGGCTGGTGGATAATGTTTTATATTATAATTTTTTTTAATGACCATTCCCTCGCTGGATAACTGGGGTAGGCTAGGAACACGCAAGTAGTCGAAGTGGCGTCCAATTGAAAGACTTGCACCATGTCATGAGCTACACGAAATTATTATTATTACCATATTATTCTAATGTGCGGCTCCGTAGCACAATGGTAGAGTGCCAGACTGTGATTTGTTTGGGAAGCTGTCAGAGAGTTACTGGATCCACTGGATCCGCTCGTAGCAGTCCTCAGCAGCGTGCCATATTTATTTTAAACGATTTTCCTACAAACTATCAGTATGGCTGGTGGATATTTTTTTTTATTATAATTTTTTTTTAATGACCATTCCCTCGCTGGATAACTGGGGTAGGCTAGGAACACGCAAGTAGTCGAAGTGGCGTCCAATTGAAAGACTTGCACCATGTCATGAGCTACACGAAATTATTATTATTACCATATTATTTTAATGTGCGGCTCCGTAGCACAATGGTAGAGTGCCAGACTGTGATTTGTTTGGGAAGCTGACAGAGAGTTACTGGATCCACTGGATCCGCTCGTAGCAGTCCTCAGCAGCGTGCCATATTTATTTTAAACGATTTTCCTACAAACTATCAGTATGGCTGGTGGATAATGGTTTTTATTATAATTTTTTTTAATGTCCATTCCCTCGCTGGATAACTGGGGTAGGCTAGGAGCACGCAAGTAGTCGAAGTGGCGTCCAATTGAAAGACTTGCACCATGTCATGAGCTACACGAAATTATTATTATTACCATATTATTTTAATGTGCGGCTCCGTAGCACAATGGTAGAGTGCCAGACTGTGATTTGTTTGGGAAGCTTTCAGAGAGTTACTGGATCCACTGGATCCGCTCGTAGCAGTCCTCAGCAGCGTGCCATATTTATTTTAAACGATTTTCCTACAAACTATCAGTATGGCTGGTGGATAATGTTTTTTATTATAATTTTATTTAATGACCATTCCCTCGCTGGATAACTGGGGTAGGCTAGGAGCACGCAAGTAGTCAAAGTGGCGTACAATTGAAAGACTTGCACCATGTCATGAGCTACACGAAATTATTATTATTACCACATTATTTTAATGTGCGGCTCCGTAGCACAATGGTAGAGTGCCAGACTGTGATTTGTTTGGGAAGCTGTCAGAGAGTTACTGGATCCACTGGATCCGCTCGTAGCAGTCCTCAGCAGCGTGCCATATTTATTTTAAACGATTTTCCTACAAACTATCAGTATGGCTGGTGGATAATGTTTTTTATTATAATTTTTTTTAATGACCATTCCCTCGCTGGATAACTGGGGTAGGCTAGGAACACGCAAGTAGTCGAAGTGGCGTCCAATTGATAGACTTGCACCATGTCATGAGCTACACGAAATTATTATTATTACCATATTATTTTAATGTGCGGCTCCGTAGCACAATGGTAGAGTGCCAGACTGTGATTTGTTTGGGAAGCTGTCAGAGAGTTATTGGATCCACTGGATCCGCTCGTAGCAGTCCTCAGCAGCGTGCCATATTTATTTTAAACGATTTTCCTACAAACTATCAGTATGGCTGGTGGATTTTTTTTTTATTATAATTTTTTTTAATGACCATTCCCTCGCTGGATAACTGGGGTAGGCTAGGAACACGCAAGTAGTCGAAGTGGCGTCCAATTGAAAGACTTGCACCATGTCATGAGCTACACGAAATTATTATTATTACCATATTATTTTAATGTGCGGCTCCGTAGCACAATGGTAGAGTGCCAGACTGTGATTTGTTTGGGAAGCTGTCAGAGAGTTACTGGATCCACTGGATCCACTGGATCCGCTCGTAGCAGTCCTCAGCAGCCTGCCATATTTATTTTAAACGATTTTCCTACAAACTATCAGTATGGCTGGTGGATAATGGTTTTTATTATAATTTTTTTTAATGACCATTCCCTCGCTGGATAACTGGGGTAGACTAGGAGCACGCAAGTAGTCGAAGTGGCGTCCAATTGAAAGACTTGCACCATGTCATGAGCTACACGAAATTATTATTATTACCATATTATTTTAATGTGCGGCTCCGTAGCACTATGGTAGAGTGCCAGACTGTGATTTGTTTGGGAAGCTGTCAGAGAGTTACTGTATCCACTGGATCCGCTCGTAGCAGTCCTCAGCAGCGTGCCATATTTACTTTAAACGATTTTCCTACAAACTATCAGTATGGCTGGTGGATTTTTTTTTATTATAATTTTTTTGAATGACCATTCCCTCGCTGGATAACTGGGGTAGGCTAGGAACACGCAAGTAGTCGAAGTGGCGTCCAATTGATAGACTTGCACCATGCCATGAGCTACACGAAATTATTATTATTACCATATTATTTTAATGTGCGGCTCTGTAGCACAATGGTAGAGTGCCAGACTGTGATTTGTTTGAGAAGCTGTCAGAGAGTTACTGGATCCACTGGATCCGCTCGTAGCAGTCCTCAGCAGCGTGCCATATTTATTTTAAACGATTTTCCTACAAACTATCAGTATGGCTGGTGGATTTTTTTTTTTATTATAATTTTTTTTAATGACCATTCCCTCGCTGGATAACTGGGGTAGGCTAGGAACACGCAAGTAGTCGAAGTGGCGTCCAATTGAAAGACTTGCACCATGTCATGAGCTACACGAAATTATTATTATTACCATATTATTTTAATGTGCGGCTCCGTAGCACAATGGTAGAGTGCCAGACTGTGATTTGTTTGGGAAGCTGTCAGAGAGTTACTGGATCCACTGGATCCGCTCGTAGCAGTCCTCAGCAGCGTGCCATATTTATTTTAAACGATTTTCCTACAAACTATCAGTATGGCTGGTGGATATTTTTTTTTATTATAATTTTTTTTTAATGACCATTCCCTCGCTGGATAACTGGGGTAGGCTAGGAACACGCAAGTAGTCGAAGTGGCGTCCAATTGAAAGACTTGCACCATGTCATGAGCTACACGAAATTATTATTATTACCATATTATTTTAATGTGCGGCTCCGTAGCACAATGGTAGAGTGCCAGACTGTGATTTGTGTGGGAAGCTGTCAGAGAGTTACTGGATCCACTGGATCCGCTCGTAGCAGTCCTCAGCAGCGTGCCATATTTATTTTAAACGATTTTCCTACAAACTATCAGTATGGCTGGTGGATAATGGTTTTTATTATAATTTTTTTTAATGTCCATTCCCTCGCTGGATAACTGGGGTAGGCTAGGAGCACGCAAGTAGTCGAAGTGGCGTCCAATTGAAAGACTTGCACCATGTCATGAGCTACACGAAATTATTATTATTACCATATTATTTTAATGTGCGGCTCCGTAGCACAATGGTAGAGTGCCAGACTGTGATTTGTTTGGGAAGCTGTCAGAGAGTTACTGGATCCACTGGATCCGCTCGTAGCAGTCCTCAGCAGCGTGCCATATTTATTTTAAACGATTTTCCTACAAACTATCAGTATGGCTGGTGGATAATGTTTTTTATTATAATTTTTTTTAATGACCATTCCCTCGCTGGATAACTGGGGTAGGCTAGGAACACGCAAGTAGTCGAAGTGGCGTCCAATTGATAGACTTGCACCATGTCATGAGCTACACGAAATTATTATTATTACCATATTATTTTAATGTGCGGCTCCGTAGCACAATGGTAGAGTGCCAGACTGTGATTTGTTTGGGAAGCTGTCAGAGAGTTATTGGATCCACTGGATCCGCTCGTAGCAGTACTCAGCAGCGTGCCATATTTATTTTAAACGATTTTCCTACAAACTATCAGTATGGCTGGTGGTTTTTTTTTTTATTTTAATTTTTTTTAATGACCATTCCCTCGCTGGATAACTGGGGTAGGCTAGGAACACGCAAGTAGTCGAAGTGGCGTCCAATTGAAAGACTTGCACCATGTCATGAGCTACACGAAATTATTATTATTACCATATTATTTTAATGTGCGGCTCCGTAGCACAATGGTAGAGTGCCAGACTGTGATTTGTTTGGGAAGCTGTCAGAGAGTTACTGGATCCACTGGATCCACTGGATCCGCTCGTAGCAGTCCTCAGCAGCCTGCCATATTTATTTTAAACGATTTTCCTACAAACTATCAGTATGGCTGGTGGATAATGGTTTTTATTATAATTTTTTTTAATGACCATTCCCTCGCTGGATAACTGGGGTAGACTAGGAGCACGCAAGTAGTCGAAGTGGCGTCCAATTGAAAGACTTGCACCATGTCATGAGCTACACGAAATTATTATTATTACCATATTATTTTAATGTGCGGCTCCGTAGCACTATGGTAGAGTGCCAGACTGTGATTTGTTTGGGAAGCTGTCAGAGAGTTACTGTATCCACTGGATCCGCTCGTAGCAGTCCTCAGCAGCGTGCCATATTTACTTTAAACGATTTTCCTACAAACTATCAGTATGGCTGGTGGATTTTTTTTTATTATAATTTTTTTGAATGACCATTCCCTCGCTGGATAACTGGGGTAGGCTAGGAACACGCAAGTAGTCGAAGTGGCGTCCAATTGATAGACTTGCACCATGCCATGAGCTACACGAAATTATTATTATTACCATATTATTTTAATGTGCGGCTCTGTAGCACAATGGTAGAGTGCCAGACTGTGATTTGTTTGAGAAGCTGTCAGAGAGTTACTGGATCCACTGGATCCGCTCGTAGCAGTCCTCAGCAGCGTGCCATATTTATTTTAAACGATTTTCCTACAAACTATCAGTATGGCTGGTGGATAATGTTTATTATTATAATTTTTTTTAATGACCATTCCCTCGCTGGATAACTGGGGTAGGCTAGGAACACGCAAGTAGTCGAAGTGGCGTCCAATTGAAAGACTTGCACCATGAGCTACACGAAATTATTATTATTACCATATTATTTTAATGTGTGGCTCCGTAGCACAATGGTAGAGTGCCAGACTGTGATTTGTTTGGGAAGCTGTCAGAGAGTTACTGGATCCACTGGATCCGCTCGTAGCAGTCCTCAGCAGCGTGCCATATTTATTTTAAACGATTTTCCTACAAACTATCAGTATGGCTGGTGGATAATGTTTTTTATTATAATTTTTTTTAATGACCATTCCCTCGCTGGATAACTGGGGTAGGCTAGGAACACGCAAGTAGTCGAAGTGGCGTCCACTTGAAAGACTTGCACCATGTCATGAGCTACACGAAATTATTATTATTACCATATTATTTTAATGTGCGGCTCCGTAGCACAATGGTAGAGTGCCAGACTGTGATTTGTTTGGGAAGCTGTCAGAGAGTTACTGGATCCACTGGATCCGCTCGTAGCAGTCCTCAGCAGCGTGCCATATTTATTTTAAACGATTTTCCTACAAACTATCAGTATGGGTGGTGGATAATGTTTTTTATTATAATTTTTTTTAATGACCATTCCCTCGCTGGATAACTGGGGTAGGCTAGGAGCACGCAAGTAGTCGAAGTGGCGTCCAATTGAAAGACTTTCACCATGTCATGAGCTACACGAAATTATTATTATTACCATATTATTTTAATGTGCGGCTCCGTAGCACAATGGTAGAGTGCCAGACTGTGATTTGTTTGGGAAGCTGTCAGAGAGTTACTGGATCCACTGGATCCGCTCGTAGCAGTCCTTAGCAGCGTGCCATATTTATTTTAAACGATTTTCCTACAAACTATCAGTATGGCTGGTGGATAATCTTTATTATTATAATTTTTTTTAATGACCATTCCCTCGCTGGATAACTGGGGTAGGCTAGGAACATGCAAGTAGTCGAAGTGGCGTCCAATTGAAAGACTTGCACCATGTCATGAGCTACACGAAATTATTATTATTACCATATTATTTTAATGTGCGGCTCCGTAGCACAATGGTAGAGTGCCAGACTGTGATTTGTTTGGGAAGCTGTCAGAGAGTTACTGGATCCACTGGATCCGCTCGTAGCAGTTCTCAGCAGCGTGCCATATTTATTTTAAACGATTTTCCTACAAACTATCAGTATGGCTGGTGGATTTTTTTTTATTATAATTTTTTTTAATGACCATTCCCTCGCTGGATAACTGGGGTAGGCTAGGAACACGCAAGTAGTCGAAGTGGCGTCCACTTGAAAGACTTGCACCATGTCATGAGCTACACGAAATTATTATTATTACCATATTATTTTAATGTGCGGCTCCGTAGCACAATGGTAGAGTGCCAGACTGTGATTTGTTTGGGAAGCTGTCAGAGAGTTACTGTATCCACTGGATCCGCTCGTAGCAGTCCTCAGCAGCGTGCCATATTTATTTTAAACGATTTTCCTACAAACTATCAGTATGGCTGGTGGATAATGTTTATTATTATAATTTTTTTTAATGACCATTCCCTCGCTGGATAACTGGGGTAGGCTAGGAACACGCAAGTAGTCGAAGTGGCGTCCAATTGAAAGACTTGCACCATGCCATGATCTACACGAAATTATTATTATTACCATATTATTTTAATGTGCGGCTCTGTAGCACAATGGTAGAGTGCCAGACTGTGATTTGTTTGAGAAGCTGTCAGAGAGTTACTGGATCCACTGGATCCGCTCGTAGCAGTCCTCAGCAGCGTGCCATATTTATTTTAAACGATTTTCCTACAAACTATCAGTATGGCTGGTGGATAATGTTTATTATTATAATTTTTTTTAATGACCATTCCCTCGCTGGATAACTGGGGTAGGCTAGGAACACGCAAGTAGTCGAAGTGGCGTCCAATTGAAAGACTTGCACCATGAGCTACACGAAATTATTATTATTACCATATTATTTTAATGTGCGGCTCCGTAGCACAATGGTAGAGTGCCAGACTGTGATTTGTTTGGGAAGCTGTCAGAGAGTTACTGGATCCACTGGATCCGCTCGTAGCAGTCCTCAGCAGCGTGCCATATTTATTTTAAACGATTTTCCTACAAACTATCAGTATGGCTGGTGGATAATGTTTTTTATTATAATTTTTTTTAATGACCATTCCCTCGCTGGATAACTGGGGTAGGCTAGGAACACGCAAGTAGTCGAAGTGGCGTCCACTTGAAAGACTTGCACCATGTCATGAGCTACACGAAATTATTATTATTACCATATTATTTTAATGTGCGGCTCCGTAGCACAATGGTAGAGTGCCAGACTGTGATTTGTTTGGGAAGCTGTCAGAGAGTTACTGGATCCACTGGATCCGCTCGTAACAGTCCTCAGCAGCGTGCCATATTAATTTTAAACGATTTTCCTACAAACTATCAGTATGGGTGGTGGATAATGTTTTTTATTATAATTTTTTTTAATGACCATTCCCTCGCTGGATAACTGGGGTAGGCTAGGAGCACGCAAGTAGTCGAAGTGGCGTCCAATTGAAAGACTTTCACCATGTCATGAGCTACACGAAATTATTATTATTACCATATTATTTTAATGTGCGGCTCCGTAGCACAATGGTAGAGTGCCAGACTGTGATTTGTTTGGGAAGCTGTCAGAGAGTTACTGGATCCACTGGATCCGCTCGTAGCAGTCCTTAGCAGCGTGCCATATTTATTTTAAACGATTTTCCTACAAACTATCAGTATGGCTGGTGGATAATCTTTATTATTATAATTTTTTTTAATGACCATTCCCTCGCTGGATAACTGGGGTAGGCTAGGAACATGCAAGTAGTCGAAGTGGCGTCCAATTGAAAGACTTGCACCATGTCATGAGCTACACGAAATTATTATTATTACCATATTATTTTAATGTGCGGCTCCGTAGCACAATGGTAGAGTGCCAGACTGTGATTTGTTTGGGAAGCTGTCAGAGAGTTACTGGATCCACTGGATCCGCTCGTAGCAGTTCTCAGCAGCGTGCCATATTTATTTTAAACGATTTTCCTACAAACTATCAGTATGGCTGGTGGATTTTTTTTTATTATAATTTTTTTTAATGACCATTCCCTCGCTGGATAACTGGGGTAGGCTAGGAACACGCAAGTAGTCGAAGTGGCGTCCACTTGAAAGACTTGCACCATGTCATGAGCTACACGAAATTATTATTATTACCATATTATTTTAATGTGCAGCTCCGTAGCACAATGGTAGAGTGCCAGACTGTGATTTGTTTGGGAAGCTGTCAGAGAGTTACTGGATCTACTGGATCCACTCGTAGCAGTCCTCAGCAGTGTGCCATATTTATTTTAAACGATTTTCCTACAAACTATCAGTATGGCTGGTGGATTTTTTTTTTATTATAATTTTTTTTAATGACCATTCCCTCGCTGGATAACTGGGGTAGGCTAGGAACACGCAAGTAGTCGAAGTGGCGTCCAATTGAAATACTTGCACCATGTCATGAGCTACACGAAATTATTATTATTACCATATTATTTTAATGTGCGGCTCCGTAGCACAGTGGTAGAGTGCCAGACTGTGATTTGTTTGGGAAGCTGTCAGAGAGTTACTGGATCCACTGGATCCGCTCGTAGCAGTTCTCAGCAGCGTGCCATATTTATTTTAAACGATTTTCCTACAAACTATCAGTATGGCTGGTGGATTTTTTTTTTATTATAATTTTTTTTAATGACCATTCCCTCGCTGGATAACTGGGGTAGGCTAGGAACACGCAAGTAGTCGAAGTGGCGTCCAATTGAAAGACTTGCACCATGTCATGAGCTACACGAAATTATTACTATTACCATATTATTTTAATGTGCGGCTCCGTAGCACAATGGTAGAGTGCCAGACTGTGATTTGTTTGGGGAGCTGTCAGAGAGTTACTGGATCCACTGGATCCGCTCGTATCAGTCCTCAGCAGCGTGCCATATTTATTTTAAACGATTTTCCTACAAACTATCAGTATGGCTGGTGGATAATGTTTTTTATTATAATTTTTTTTAATGACCTTTCCCTCGCTGGATAACTGGGCTGGCTAGGAACACACAAGTAGTCGAAGTGGCGTCCAATTGAAAGACTTGCACCATGTCATGAGCTACACGAAATTATTATTATTACCATATTATTTTAATGTGCGGCTCCGTAGCACAATGGTAGAGTGCCAGACTGTGATTTGTTTGGGAAGCTGTCAGAGAGTTACTGGATCCACTGGATCCGCTCGTAGCAGTCCTCAGCAGCGTGCCATATTTATTTTAAACGATTTTCCTACAAACTATCAGTATGGCTGGTGGATTTTTTTTTTATTATAATTTTTTTAATGACTATTCCCTCGCTGGATAACTGGGGTAGGCTAGGAACACGCAAGTAGTCGAAGTGGCGTCCAATTGAAAGACTTGCACCATGAGCTACACGAAATTATTATTATTACCATATTATTATAATGTGCGGCTCCGTAGCACAATGGTAGAGTGCCAGATTGTGATTTGTTTGGGAAGCTGTCAGAGAGTTACTGGATCCACTGGATCCGCTCGTAGCAGTCCTCAGCAGCGTGCCATATTTATTTTAAACGATTTTCCTACAAACTATCAGTATGGCTGGTGGATAATGTTTTTTATTATAATTTTTTTTAATGACCATTCCCTCGCTGAATAACTGGGGTAGGCTAGGAACACGCAAGTAGTCGAAGTGGCGTCCAATTGAAATACTTGCACCATGTCATGAGCTACACGAAATTATTATTATTACCATATTATTTTAATGTGCGGCTCCGTAGCACAATGGTAGAGTGCCAGACTGTGATTTGTTTGGGAAGCTGTCAGAGAGTTACTGGATCCACTGGATCCGCTCGTAGCAGTTCTCAGCAGCGTGCCATATTTATTTTAAACGATTTTCCTACAAACTATCAGTATGGCTGGTGGATTTTTTTTTATTATAATTTTTTTTAATGACCATTCCCTCGCTGGATAACTGGGGTAGGCTAGGAACACGCAAGTAGTTGAAGTGGCGTCCAATTGAAAGACTTGCACCATGTCATGAGCTACACGAAATTATTATTATTACCATATTATTTTAATGTGCGGCTCCGTAGCACAATGGTAGAGTGCCAAACTGTGATTTGTTTGGGAAGCTGTCAGAGAGTTACTGGATCCACTGGATCCGCTCGTAGCAGTCCTCAGCAGCGTGCCATATTTATTTTAAACGATTTTCCTACAAACTATCAGTATGGCTGGTGGATAATGTTTATTATTATAATTTTTTTTAATGACCATTCCCTCGCTGGATAACTGGGGTAGGCTAGGAACACGCAAGTAGTCGAAGTGGCGTCCAATTGAAAGACTTGCACCATGTCATGAGCTACACGAAATTATTATTATTACCATATTATTTTAATGTGCGGCTCCGTAGCACAATGGTAGAGTGACAGACTGTGATTTGATTGGGAAGCTGTCAGAGAGTTACTGGATCCACTGGATCCGCTCGTAGCAGTCCTCAGCAGCGAGCAATATTTATTTTAAACGATTTTCCTACAAACTATCAGTATGGCTGGTGGATAATGGTTTTTATTATAATTTTTTTTAATGTCCATTCCCTCGCTGGATAACTGGGGTAGGCTAGGAACACGCAAGTAGTCGAAGTGGCGTCCAATTGAAAGACTTGCACCATGTCATGAGCTACACGAAATTATTATTATTACCATATTATTTTAATGTGCGGCTCCGTAGCACAATGGTAGAGTGCCAGACTGTGATTTGTTTGGGAAGCTGTCAGAGAGTTACTGGATCCACTGGATCCGCTCGTAGCAGTCCTCAGCAGCGTGCCATATTTATTTTAAACGATTTTCCTACAAACTATCAGTATGGCTGGTGTATAATGTTTTTTATTATAATTTTTTTTAATGACCATTCCCTCGCTGGATAACTGGGGTAGGCTAGGAACACGCAAGTAGTCGAAGTGGCGTCCAATTGAAAGACTTGCACCATGTCATGAGCTACACGAAATTATTATTATTACCATATTATTTTAATGTGCGGCTCCGTAGCACAATGGTAGAGTGCCAGACTGTGATTTGTTTGGGAAGCTGTCAGAGAGTTACTGGATCCACTGGATCCGCTCGTAGCAGTCCTCAGCAGCGTGCCATATTTACTTTAAACGATTTTCCTACAAACTATCAGTATGGCTGGTGGATTTTTTTTATTATAATTTTTTTGAATGACCATTCCCTCGCTGGATAACTGGGGTAGGCTAGGAACACGCAAGTAGTCGAAGTGGCGTCCACTTGAAAGACTTGCACCATGTCATGAGCTACACGAAATTATTATTATTACCATATTATTTTAATGTGCGGCTCCGTAGCACAATGGTAGAGTGCCAGACTGTGATTTGTTTGGGAAGCTGCCAGAGAGTTACTGGATCCACTGGATCCGCTCGTAGCAGTCCACAGCAGCGTGCCATATTTATTTTAAACGATTTTCCTACAAACTATCAGTATGGCTGGTGGATAATGTTTTTTATTATAATTTTTTTTAATGACCATTCCCTCGCTGGATAACTGGGGTAGGCTAGGAACACGCAAGTAGTCGAAGTGGCGTCCAATTGAAAGACTTGCACCATGTCATGAGCTACACGAAATTATTATTATTACCATATTATTTTAATGTGCGGCTCCGTAGCACAATGGTAGAGTGCCAGACTGTGATTTGTTTGGGAAGCTGTCAGAGAGTTACTGGATCCACTGGATCCGCTCGTAGCAGTCCTCAGCAGCGTGCCATATTTATTTTAAACGATTTTCCTACAAACTATCAGTATGGCTGGTGGATAATGTTTATTATTATAATTTTTTTTAATGACCATTCCCTCGCTGGATAACTGGGGTAGGCTAGGAACACGCAAGTAGTCGAAGTGGCGTCCAATTGAAAGACTTGCACCATGTCATGAGCTACACGAAATTATTATTATTACCATATTATTTTAATGTGCGGCTCCGTAGCACAATGGTAGAGTGCCAAACTGTGATTTGTTTGGGAAGCTGTCAGAGAGTTACTGGATCCACTGGATCCGCTCGTAGCAGTCCTCAGCAGCGTGCCATATTTATTTTAAACGATTTTCCTACAAACTATCAGTATGGCTGGTGGATAATGTTTATTATTATAATTTTTTTTAATGACCATTCCCTCGCTGGATAACTGGGGTAGGCTAGAAACACGCAAGTAGTCGAAGTGGCGTCCAATTGAAAGACTTGCACCATGTCATGAGCTACACGAAATTATTATTATTACCATATTATTTTAATGTGCGGCTCCGTAGCACAATGGTAGAGTGCCAGACTGTGATTTGTTTGGGAAGCTGTCAGAGAGTTACTGGATCCACTGGATCCGCTCGTAGCAGTCCTCAGCAGCGAGCAATATTTATTTTAAACGATTTTCCTACAAACTATCAGTATGGGTGGTGGATAATGTTTTTTATTATAATTTTTTTTAATGACCATTCCCTCGCTGGATAACTGGGGTAGGCTAGGAGCACGCAAGTAGTCGAAGTGGCGTCCAATTGAAAGACTTTCACCATGTCATGAGCTACACGAAATTATTATTATTACCATATTATTTTAATGTGCGGCTCCGTAGCACAATGGTAGAGTGCCAGACTGTGATTTGTTTGGGAAGCTGTCAGAGAGTTACTGGATCCACTGGATCCGCTCGTAGCAGTCCTCAGCAGCGTGCCATATTTATTTTAAACGATTTTCCTACAAACTATCAGTATGGCTGGTGGATAATGTTTTTTATTATAATTTTCTTTAATGACCATTCCCTCGCTGGATAACTGGGGTAGGCTAGGAACACGCAAGTAGTCGAAGTGGCGTCCAATTGAAAGACTTGCACCATGTCATGAGCTACACGAAATTATTATTATTACCATATTATTTTAATGTGCGGCTCCGTAGCACAATGGTAGAGTGCCAGACTGTGATTTGTTTGGGAAGCTGTCAGAGAGTTACTGGATCCACTGGATCCGCTCGTAGCAATTCTCAGCAGCGTGCCATATTTATTTTAAACGATTTTCCTACAAACTATCAGTATGGCTGGTGGATAATGGTTTTTATTATAATTTTTTTTAATGACCATTCCCTCGCTGGATAACTGGGGTAGGCTAGGAACACGCAAGTAGTCGAAGTGGCGTCCAATTGAAAGACTTGCACCATGTCATGAGCTACACGAAATTATTATTATTACCATATTATTTTAATGTGCGGCTCCGTAGCACGATGGTAGAGTGCCAGACTGTGATTTGTTTGGGAAGCTGTCAGAGAGTTACTGGATCCACTGGATACGCTCGTAGCAGTACTCAGCAGCGTGCCATATTTATTTTAAACGATTTTCCTACAAACTATCAGTATGGCTGGTGGATTTTTTTTTATTATAATTTTTTTAATGACCATTCCCTCGCTGGATAACTGGGGTAGGCTAGGAACACGCAAGTAGTCGAAGTGGCGTCCAATTGAAAGACTTGCACCATGAGCTACACGAAATTATTATTATTACCATATTATTTTAATGTGCGGCTCCGTAGCACAATGGTAGAGTGCCAGACTGTGATTTGTTTGGGAAGCTGTCAGAGAGTTACTGGATCCACTGGATCCGCTCGTAGCAGTCCTCAGCAGCGTGCCATATTTATTTTAAACGATTTTCCTACAAACTATAAGTATGGCTGGTGGATTTTTTTTTATTATAATTTTTTTTAATGACCATTCCCTCGCTGGATAACTGGGGTAGGCTAGGAACACGCAAGTAGTCGAAGTGGCGTCCAATTGAAAGACTTGCACCATGTCATGAGCTACACGAAATTATTATTATTACCATATTATTTTAATGTGCGGCTCCGTAGCACAATGGTAGAGTGCCAGACTGTGATTTGTTTGGGAAGCTGTCAGAGAGTTACTGGATCCACTGGATCCGCTCGTAGCAGTTCTCAGCAGCGTGCCATATTTATTTTAAACGATTTTCCTACAAACTATCAGTATGGCTGGTGGATAATGGTTTTTATTATAATTTTTTTTAATGACCATTCCCTCGCTGGATAACTGGGGTAGGCTAGGAACACGCAAGTAGTCGAAGTGGCGTCCAATTGAAAGACTTGCACCATGTCATGAGCTACACGAAATTATTATTATTACCATATTATTTTAATGTGCGGCTCCGTAGCACAATGGTAGAGTGCCAGACTGTGATTTGTTTGGGAAGCTGTCAGAGAGTTACTGGATCCACTGGATCCGCTCGTAGCAGTCCTCAGCAGCGTGCCATATTTATTTTAAACGATTTTCCTACAAACTATCAGTATGGCTGGTGGATTTTTTTTATTATAATTTTTTTTAATGACCATTCCCTCGCTGGATAACTGGGGTAGGCTAGGAACACGCAAGTAGTCGAAGTGGCGTCCACTTGAAAGACTTGCACCATGTCATGAGCTACACGAAATTATTATTATTACCATATTATTTTAATGTGCGGCTCCGTAGCACAATGGTAGAGTGCCAGACTGTGATTTGTTTGGGAAGCTGTCAGAGAGTTACTGGATCCACTGGATCCGCTCGTAGCAGTCCTCAGCAGCGTGCCATATTTATTTTAAACGATTTTCCTACAAACTATCAGTATGGCTGGTGGATAATGTTTATTATTATAATTTTTTTTAATGACCATTCCCTCGCTGGATAACTGGGGTAGGCTAGGAACACGCAAGTAGTCGAAGTGGCGTCCAATTGAAAGACTTGCACCATGTCATGAGCTACACGAAATTATTATTATTACCATATTATTTTAATGTGCGGCTCCGTAGCACAATGGTAGAGTGCCAGACTGTGATTTGTTTGGGAAGCTGTCAGAGAGTTACTGGATCCACAGGATCCGCTCGTAGCAGTCCTCAGCAGCGTGCCATATTTACTTTAAACGATTTTCCTACAAACTATCAGTATGGCTGGTGGATTTTTTTTTATTATAATTTTTTTTAATGACCATTCCCTCGCTGGATAACTGGGGTAGGCTAGGAACACGCAAGTAGTCGAAGTGGCGTCCAATTGAAAGACTTGCACCATGTCATGAGCTACACGAAATTATTATTATTACCATATTATTTTAATGTGCGGCTCCGTAGCACAATGGTAGAGTGCCAGACTGTGATTTGTTTGGGAAGCTGTCAGAGAGTTACTGGATCCACTGGATCCGCTCGTAGCAGTCCTCAGCAGCGAGCAATATTTATTTTAAACGATTTTCCTACAAACTATCAGTATGGCTGGTGGATAATGGTTTTTATTATAATTTTTTTTAATGACCATTCCCTCGCTGGATAACTGGGGTAGGCTAGGAACACGCAAGTAGTCGAAGTGGCGTCCAATTGAAAGACTTGCACCATGTCATGAGCTACACGAAATTATTATTATTACCATATTATTTTAATGTGCGGCTCCGTAGCACAATGGTAGAGTGCCAGACTGTGATTTGTTTGGGAAGCTGTCAGAGAGTTACTGGATCCACTGGATCCGCTCGTAGCAGTCCTCAGCAGCGTGCCATATTTATTTTAAACGATTTTCCTACAAACTATCAGTATGGCTGGTGGATAATGTTTTTTATTATAATTTTCTTTAATGACCATTCCCTCGCTGGATAACTGGGGTAGGCTAGGAACACGCAAGTAGTCGAAGTGGCGTCCAATTGAAAGACTTGCACCATGTCATGAGCTACACGAAATTATTATTATTACCATATTATTTTAATGTGCGGCTCCGTAGCACGATGGTAGAGTGCCAGACTGTGATTTGTTTGGGAAGCTGTCAGAGAGTTACTGGATCCACTGGATCCGCTCGTAGCAGTACTCAGCAGCGTGCCATATTTATTTTAAACGATTTTCCTACAAACTATCAGTATGGCAGGTGGATTTTTTTTTTTTATTATAATTTTTTTAATGACCATTCCCTCGCTGGATAACTGGGGTAGGCTAGGAACACGCAAGTAGTCGAAGTGGCGTCCAATTGAAAGACTTGCACCATGAGCTACACGAAGTTATTATTATTACCATATTATTTTAATGTGCGGCTCCGTAGCACAATGGTAGAGTGCCAGACTGTGATTTGTTTGGGAAGCTGTCAGAGAGTTACTGGATCCACTGGATCCGCTCGTAGCAGTCCTCAGCAGCGTGCCATATTTATTTTAAACGATTTTCCTACAAACTATCAGTATGGCTGATCGATAATGTTTATTATTTTAATTTTTTTTAATGACCATTCCCTCGCTGGATAACTGGGGTAGGCTAGGAACACGCAAGTAGTCGAAGTGGCGTCCAAATGAAAGACATGCACCATGTCATGAGCTACACGAAATTATTATTATTACCATATTATTTTAATGTGCGGCTCCGTAGCACAATGGTAGAGTGCCAGACTGTGATTTGTTTGGGAAGCTGTCAGAGAGTTACTGGATCCACTGGAACCGCTCGTAGCAGTTCTCAGCAGCGTGCCATATTTATTTTAAACGATTTTCCTACAAACTATCAGTATGGCTGGTGGATAATGGTTTTTATTATAATTTTTTTTAATGACCATTCCCTCGCTGGATAACTGGGGTAGGCTAGGAACACGCAAGTAGTCGAAGTGGCGTCCAATTGAAAGACTTGCACCATGTCATGAGCTACACGAAATTATTATTATTACCATATTATTTTAATGTGCGGCTCCGTAGCACAATGGTAGAGTGCCAGACTGTGATTTGTTTGGGAAGCTGTCAGAGAGTTACTGGATCCACTGGATCCGCTCGTAGCAGTCCTCAGCAGCGTGCCATATTTATTTTAAACGATTTTCCTACAAACTATCAGTATGGCTGGTGGATTTTTTTTATTATAATTTTTTTTAATGACCATTCCCTCGCTGGATAACTGGGGTAGGCTAGGAACACGCAAGTAGTCGAAGTGGCGTCCACTTGAAAGACTTGCACCATGTCATGAGCTACACGAAATTATTATTATTACCATATTATTTTAATGTGCGGCTCCGTAGCACAATGGTAGAGTGCCAGACTGTGATTTGTTTGGGAAGCTGTCAGAGAGTTACTGGATCCACTGGATCCGCTCGTAGCAGTCCTTAGCAGCGTGCCATATTTATTTTAAACGATTTTCCTACAAACTATCAGTATGGCTGGTGGATAATGTTTATTATTATAATTTTTTTTAATGACCATTCCCTCGCTGGATAACTGGGGTAGGCTAGGAACACGCAAGTAGTCGAAGTGGCGTCCAATTGAAAGACTTGCACCATGTCATGAGCTACACGAAATTATTATTATTACCATATTATTTTAATGTGCGGCTCCGTAGCACAATGGTAGAGTGCCAGACTGTGATTTGTTTGGGAAGCTGTCAGAGAGTTACTGGATCCACAGGATCCGCTCGTAGCAGTCCTCAGCAGCGTGCCATATTTACTTTAAACGATTTTCCTACAAACTATCAGTATGGCTGGTGGATTTTTTTTTATTATAATTTTTTTTAATGACCATTCCCTCGCTGGATAACTGGGGTAGGCTAGGAACACGCAAGTAGTCGAAGTGGCGTCCAATTGAAAGACTTGCACCATGTCATGAGCTACACGAAATTATTATTATTACCATATTATTTTAATGTGCGGCTCCGTAGCACAATGGTAGAGTGCCAGACTGTGATTTGTTTGGGAAGCTGTCAGAGAGTTACTGGATCCACTGGATCCGCTCGTAGCAGTCCTCAGCAGCGTGCCATATTTATTTTAAACGATTTTCCTACAAACTATCAGTATGGCTGGTGGATAATGTTTATTATTATAATTTTTTTTAATGACCATTCCCTCGCTGGATAACTGGGGTAGGCTAGGAACACGCAAGTAGTCGAAGTGGCGTCCAAATGAAAGACATGCACCATGTCATGAGCTACACGAAATTATTATTATTACCATATTATTTTAATGTGCGGCTCCGTAGCACAATGGTAGAGTGCCAGACTGTGATTTGTTTGGGAAGCTGTCAGAGAGTTACTGGATCCACTGGATCCGCTCGTAGCAGTCCTCAGCAGCGTGCCATATTTATTTTAAACGATTTTCCTACAAATTATCAGTATGGCTGGTGGATAATGGTTTTTATTATAATTTTTTTTAATGACCATTCCCTCGCTGGATAACTGGGGTAGGCTAGGAACACGCAAGTAGTCGAAGTGGCGTCCAATTGAAAGACTTGCACCATGTCATGAGCTACACGAAATTATTATTATTACCATATTATTTTAATGTGCGGCTCCGTAGCACAATGGTAGAGTGCCAGACTGTGATTTGTTTGGGAAGCTGTCAGAGAGTTACTGGATCCACTGGATCCGCTCGTAGCAGTCCTCAGCAGCGTGCCATATTTATTTTAAACGATTTTCCTACAAACTATCAGTATGGCTGGTGGATTTTTTTTTATTATAATTTTTTTTAATGACCATTCCCTCGCTGGATAACTGGGGTAGGCTAGGAACACGCAAGTAGTCGAAGTGGCGTCCAATTGAAAGACTTGCACCATGTCATGAGCTACACGAAATTATTATTATTACCATATTATTTTAATGTGCGGCTCCGTAGCACAATGGTAGAGTGCCAGACTGTGATTTGTTTGGGAAGCTGTCAGAGAGTTACTGGATCCACTGGATCCGCTCGTAGCAGTCCTCAGCAGCGTGCCATATTTATTTTAAACGATTTTCCTACAAACTATCAGTATGGCTGGTGGATAATGTTTATTATTATAATTTTTTTTAATGACCATTCCCTCGCTGGGTAACTGGGGTAGGCTAGGAACACGCAAGTAGTCGAAGTGGCGTCCAATTGAAAGACTTGCACCATGTCATGAGCTACACGAAATTATTATTATTACCATATTATTTTAATGTGCGGCTCCGTAGCACAATGGTAGAGTGCCAGACTGTGATTTGTTTGGGAAGCTGTCAGAGAGTTACTGGATCCACTGGATCCGCTCGTAGCAGTCCTCAGCAGCGTGCCATATTTATTTTAAACGATTTTCCTACAAACTATCAGTATGGCTGGTGGATAATGTTTATTATTATAATTTTTTTTAATGACCATTCCCTCGCTGGATAACTGGGGTAGGCTAGGAACACGCAAGTAGTCGAAGTGGCGTCCAATTGAAAGACTTGCACCATGTCATGAGCTACACGAAATTATTATTATTACCATATTATTTTAATGTGCGGCTCCGTAGCACAATGGTAGAGTGCCAGACTGTGATTTGTTTGGGAAGCTGTCAGAGAGTTACTGGATCCACTGGATCCGCTCGTAGCAGTCCTCAGCAGCGTGCCATATTTATTTTAAACGATTTTCCTACAAACTATCAGTATGGCTGGTGGATAATGGTTTTTATTATAATTTTTTTTAATGACCATTCCCTCGCTGGATAACTGGAGTAGGCTAGGAACACGCAAGTAGTCGAAGTGGCGTCCAATTGAAAGACTTGCACCATGTCATGAGCTACACGAAATTATTATTATTACCATATTATTTTAATGTGCGGCTCCGTAGCACAATGGTAGAGTGCCAGACTGTGATTTGTTTGGGAAGCTGTCAGAGAGTTACTGGATCCACTGGATCCGCTCGTAGCAGTCCTCAGCAGCGTGCCATATTTATTTTAAACGATTTTCCTACAAACTATCAGTATGGCTGGTGGATAATGTTTTTTATTATAATTTTTTTTAATGACCATTCCCTCGCTGGATAACTGGGGTAGGCTAGGAACACGCAAGTAGTCGAAGTGGCGTCCAATTGAAAGACTTGCACCATGTCAAGAGCTACACGAAATTATTATTATTACCATATTATTTTAATGTGCGGCTCCGTAGCACAATGGTAGAGTGCCAGACTGTGATTTGTTTGGGAAGCTGTCAGAGAGTTACTGGATCCACTGGATCCGCTCGTAGCAGTCCTCAGCAGCGTGCCATATTTACTTTAAACGATTTTCCTACAAACTATCAGTATGGCTGGTGGATTTTTTTTTATTATAATTTTTTTTAATGACCATTCCCTCGCTGGATAACTGGGGTAGGCTAGGAACACGCAAGTAGTCGAAGTGGCGTCCAATTGAAAGACTTGCACCATGTCATGAGCTACACGAAATTATTATTATTACCATATTATTTTAATGTGCGGCTCCGTAGCACAATGGTAGAGTGCCAGACTGTGATTTGCTTGGGAAGCTGTCAGAGAGTTACTGGATCCACTGGATCCGCTCGTAGCAGTCCTCAGCAGCGTGCCATATTTATTTTAAACGATTTTCCTACAAACTATCAGTATGGCTGGTGGATAATGTTTATTATTATAATTTTTTTTAATGACCATTCCCTCGCTGGATAACTGGGGTAGGCTAGGAACACGCAAGTAGTCGAAGTGGCGTCCAATTGAAAGACTTGCACCATGTCATGAGCTACACGAAATTATTATTATTACCATATTATTTTAATGTGCGGCTCCGTAGCACAATGGTAGAGTGCCAGACTGTGATTTGTTTGGGAAGCTGTCAGAGAGTTACTGGATCCACTGGATCCGCTCGTAGCAGTCCTCAGCAGCGTGCCATATTTATTTTAAACGATTTTCCTACAAACTATCAGTATGGCTGGTGGATAATGTTTATTATTATAATTTTTTTTAATGACCATTCCCTCGCTGGATAACTGGGGTAGGCTAGGAACACGCAAGTAGTCGAAGTGGCGTCCAATTGAAAGACTTGCACCATGTCATGAGCTACACGAAATTATTATTATTACCATATTATTTTAATGTGCGGCTCCGTAGCACAATGGTAGAGTGCCAGACTGTGATTTGTTTGGGAAGCTGTCAGAGAGTTACTGGATCCACTGGATCCGCTCGTAGCAGTCCTCAGCAGCGTGCCATATTTATTTTAAACGATTTTCCTACAAACTATCAGTATGGCTGGTGGATAATGTTTATTATTATAATTTTTTTTAATAACCATTCCCTCGCTGGATAACTGGGGTAGGCTAGAAACACGCAAGTAGTCGAAGTGGCGTCCAATTGAACAACTTGCACCATGTCATGAGCTACACGAAATTATTATTATTACCATATTATTTTAATGTGCGGCTCCGTAGCACAATGGTAGAGTGCCAGACTATGATTTGTTTGGGAAGCTGTCAGAGAGTTACTGGATCCACTGGATCCGCTCGTAGCAGTCCTCAGCAGCGTGCCATATTTATTTTAAACGATTTTCCTACAAACTATCAGTATGGCTGGTGGATAATGTTTATTATTATAATTCTTTTTAATGACCATTCCCTCGCTGGATAACTGGGGTAGGCTAGGAACACGCAAGTAGTCGAAGTGGCGTCCAATTGAAAGACTTGCACCATGTCATGAGCTACACGAAATTATTATTATTACCATATTATTTTAATGTGCGGCTCCGTAGCACAATGGTAGAGTGCCAGACTGTGATTTGCTTGGGAAGCTGTCAGAGAGTTACTGGATCCACTGGATCCGCTCGTAGCAGTCCTCAGCAGCGTGCCATATTTATTTTAAACGATTTTCCTACAAACTATCAGTATGGCTGGTGGATAATGGTTTTTATTATAATTTTTTTTAATGAAAATTCCCTCGCTGGATAACTGGGGTAGGCTAGGAACACGCAAGTAGTCGAAGTGGCGTCCAATTGAAAGACTTGCACCATGTCATGAGCTACACGAAATTATTATTATTACCATAATATTTTAATGTGCGGCTCCGTAGCACAATGGTAGAGTGCCAGACTGTGATTTGTTTGGGAAGCTGTCAGAGAGTTACTGGATCCACTGGATCCGCTCGTAGCAGTCCTCAGCAGCGTGCCATATTTATTTTAAACGATTTTCCTACAAACTATCAGTATGGGTGGTGGATTTTTTTTTATTATAATTTTTTTTAATGACCATTCCCTCGCTGGATAACTGGGGTAGGCTAGGAACACGCAAGTAGTCGAAGTGGCGTCCAATTGAAAGACTTGCACCATGTCATGAGCTACACGAAATTATTATTATTACCATATTATTTTAATGTGCGGCTCCGTAGCACAATGGTAGAGTGCCAGACTGTGATTTGTTTGGGAAGCTGTCGGAGAGTTACTGGATCCGCTCGTAGCAGTCCTCAGCAGCGTGCCATATTTATTTTAAACGATTTTCCTACAAACTATCAGTATGGCTGGTGGATAATGTTTATTATTATAATTTTTTTTAATGACCATTCCCTCGCTGGTTAACTGGGGTAGGCTAGGAACACGCAAGTAGTCGAAGTGGCGTCCAATTGAAAGACTTGCACCATGTCATGAGCTACACGAAATTATTATTATTACCATATTATTTTAATGAGCGGCTCCGTAGCACAATGGTAGAGTGCCAGACTGTGATTTGTTTGGGAAGCTGTCGGAGAGTTACTGGATCCGCTCGTAGCAGTCCTCAGCAGCGTGCCATATTTATTTTAAACGATTTTCCTACAAACTATCAGTATGGCTGGTGGATAATGGTTTTTATTATAATTTTTTTTAATGACCATTCCCTCGCTGGATAACTGGGGTAGGCTAGGAACACGCAAGTAGTCGAAGTGGCGTCCAATTGAAAGACTTGCACCATGTCATGAGCTACACGAAATTATTATTATTACCATATTATTTTAATGTGCGCCTCCGTAGCACAATGGTATAGTGCCAGACTGTGATTTGTTTGGGAAGCTATCAGAGAGTTACTGGATCCACTGGATCCGCTCGTAGCAGTACTCAGCAGCGTGCCATATTTATTTTAAACGATTTTCCTACAAACTATCAGTATGGCTGGTGGATTTTTTTTTTATTATAATTTTTTTAATGACCATTCCCTCGCTGGATAACTGGGGTAGGCTAGGAACACGCAAGTAGTCGAAGTGGCGTCCAATTGAAAGACTTGCACCATGAGCTACACGAAATTATTATTATTACCATATTATTTTAATGTGCGGCTCCGTAGCACAATGGTAGAGTGCCAGACTGTGATTTGTTTGGGAAGCTGTCAGAGAGTTACTGGATCCACTGGATCCGCTCGTAGCAGTCCTCAGCAGCGTGCCATATTTATTTTAAACGATTTTCCTACAAACTATCAGTATGGCTGGTGGATAATGTTTATTATTATAATTTTTTTTAATGACCATTCCCTCGCTGGATAACTGGGGTAGGCTAGGAACACGCAAGTAGTCGAAGTGGCGTCCAATTGAAAGACTTGCACCATGTCATGAGCTACACGAAATTATTATTATTACCATATTATTTTAATGTGCGGCTCCGTAGCACAATGGTAGAGTGCCAGACTGTGATTTGTTTGGGAAGCTGTCGGAGAGTTACTGGATCCGCTCGTAGCAGTCCTCAGCAGCGTGCCATATTTATTTTAAACGATTTTCCTACAAACTATCAGTATGGCTGGTGGATAATGTTTATTATTATAATTTTTTTTAATGACCATTCCCTCGCTGGTTAACTGGGGTAGGCTAGGAACACGCAAGTAGTCGAAGTGGCGTCCAATTGAAAGACTTGCACCATGTCATGAGCTACACGAAATTATTATTATTACCATATTATTTTAATGAGCGGCTCCGTAGCACAATGGTAGAGTGCCAGACTGTGATTTGTTTGGGAAGCTGTCGGAGAGTTACTGGATCCGCTCGTAGCAGTCCTCAGCAGCGTGCCATATTTATTTTAAACGATTTTCCTACAAACTATCAGTATGGCTGGTGGATAATGGTTTTTATTATAATTTTTTTTAATGACCATTCCCTCGCTGGATAACTGGGGTAGGCTAGGAACACGCAAGTAGTCGAAGTGGCGTCCAATTGAAAGACTTGCACCATGTCATGAGCTACACGAAATTATTATTATTACCATATTATTTTAATGTGCGCCTCCGTAGCACAATGGTATAGTGCCAGACTGTGATTTGTTTGGGAAGCTATCAGAGAGTTACTGGATCCACTGGATCCGCTCGTAGCAGTACTCAGCAGCGTGCCATATTTATTTTAAACGATTTTCCTACAAACTATCAGTATGGCTGGTGGATTTTTTTTTTATTATAATTTTTTTAATGACCATTCCCTCGCTGGATAACTGGGGTAGGCTAGGAACACGCAAGTAGTCGAAGTGGCGTCCAATTGAAAGACTTGCACCATGAGCTACACGAAATTATTATTATTACCATATTATTTTAATGTGCGGCTCCGTAGCACAATGGTAGAGTGCCAGACTGTGATTTGTTTGGGAAGCTGTCAGAGAGTTACTGGATCCACTGGATCCGCTCGTAGCAGTCCTCAGCAGCGTGCCATATTTATTTTAAACGATTTTCCTACAAACTATCAGTATGGCTGGTGGATAATGTTTATTATTATAATTTTTTTTAATGACCATTCCCTCGCTGGATAACTGGGGTAGGCTAGGAACACGCAAGTAGTCGAAGTGGCGTCCAATTGAAAGACTTGCACCATGTCATGAGCTACACGAAATTATTATTATTACCATATTATTTTAATGTGCGGCTCCGTAGCACAATGGTAGAGTGCCAGACTGTGATTTGTTTGGGAAGCTGTCGGAGAGTTACTGGATCCGCTCGTAGCAGTCCTCAGCAGCGTGCCATATTTATTTTAAACGATTTTCCTACAAACTATCAGTATGGCTGGTGGATAATGTTTATTATTATAATTTTTTTTAATGACCATTCCCTCGCTGGATAACTGGGGTAGGCTAGGAACACGCAAGTAGTCGAAGTGGCGTCCAATTGAAAGACTTGCACCATGTCATGAGCTACACGAAATTATTATTATTACCATATTATTTTAATGAGCGGCTCCGTAGCACAATGGTAGAGTGCCAGACTGTGATTTGTTTGGGAAGCTGTCGGAGAGTTACTGGATCCGCTCGTAGCAGTCCTCAGCAGCTTGCCATATTTATTTTAAACGATTTTCCTACAAACTATCAGTATGGCTGGTGGATAATGGTTTTTATTATAATTTTTTTTAATGACCATTCCCTCGCTGGATAACTGGGGTAGGCTAGGAACACGCAAGTAGTCGAAGTGGCGTCCAATTGAAAGACTTGCACCATGTCATGAGCTACACGAAATTATTATTATTACCATATTATTTTAATGTGCGGCTCTGTAGCACAATGGTAGAGTGCCAGACTGTGATTTGTTTGGGAAGCTGTCAGAGAGTTACTGGATCCAGTGGATCCGCTCGTAACAGTCCTCAGCAGCGTGCCATATTTATTTTAAACGATTTTCCTAGAAACTATCAGTATTGCTGGTGGATAATGTTTATTATTATAATTTTTTTTAATGACCATTCCCTCGCTGGATAACTGGGGTAGGCTAGGAACACGCAAGTAGTCGAAGTGGCGTCCAATTGAAAGACTTGCACCATGTCATGAGCTACACGAAATTATTATTATTACCATATTATTTTAATGTGCGCCTCCGTAGCACAATGGTAGAGTGCCAGACTGTGATTTGTTTGGGAAGCTATCAGAGAGTTACTGGATCCACTGGATCCGCTCGTAGCAGTACTCAGCAGCGTGCCATATTTATTTTAAACGATTTTCCTACAAACTATCAGTATGGCTGGTGGATTTTTTTTTATTATAATTTTTTTAATGACCATTCCCTCGCTGGATAACTGGGGTAGGCTAGGAACACGCAAGTAGTCGAAGTGGCGTCCAATTGAAAGACTTGCACCATGAGCTACACGAAATTATTATTATTACCATATTATTTTAATGTGCGGCTCCGTAGCACAATGGTAGAGTGCCAGACTGTGATTTGTTTGGGAAGCTGTCAGAGAGTTACTGGATCCACTGGATCCGCTCGTAGCAGTCCTCAGCAGCGTGCCATATTTATTTTAAACGATTTTCCTACAAACTATCAGTATGGCTGGTGGATAATGTTTATTATTATAATTTTTTTTAATGACCATTCCCTCGCTGGATAACTGGGGTAGGCTAGGAACACGCAAGTAGTCGAAGTGGCGTCCAATTGAAAGACTTGCACCATGTCATGAGCTACACGAAATTATTATTATTACCATATTATTTTAATGTGCGGCTCCGTAGCACAATGGTAGAGTGCCAGACTGTGATTTGTTTGGGAAGCTGTCGGAGAGTTACTGGATCCGCTCGTAGCAGTCCTCAGCAGCGTGCCATATTTATTTTAAACGATTTTCCTACAAACTATCAGTATGGCTGGTGGATAATGTTTTTTATTATAATTTTTTTTAATGACCATTCCCTCGCTCGATAACTGGGGTAGGCTAGGAACACGCAAGTAGTCGAAGTGGCGTCCAATTGAAAGACTTGCACCATGTCATGAGCTACACGAAATTATTATTATTACCATATTATTTTAATGTGCGGCTCCGTAGCACAATGGTAGAGTGCCAGACTGTGATTTGTTTGGGAAGCTGTCAGAGAGTTACTGGATCCACTGGATCCGCTCGTAGCAGTTCTCAGCAGCGTGCCATATTTATTTTAAACGATTTTCCTACAAACTATCAGTATGGCTGGTGGATAATGTTTTTTATTATAATTTTTTTTAATGACCATTCCCTCGCTGGATAACTGGGGTAGGCTAGGAACACGCAAGTAGTCGAAGTGGCGTCCAATTGAAAGACTTGCACCATGTCATGAGCTACACGAAATTATTATTATTACCATATTATTTTAATGTGCGGCTCCGTAGCACAATGGTAGAGTGCCAGACTGTGATTTGTTTGGGAAGCTGTCAGAGAGTTACTGGATCCACTGGATCCGCTCGTAGCAGTCCTCAGCAGCGTGCCATATTTATTTTAAACGATTTTCCTACAAACTATCAGTATGGCTGGTGGATAATGTTTTTTATTATAATTTTTTTTAATGACCATTCCCTCGCTCGATAACTGGGGTAGGCTAGGAACACGCAAGTGGTCGAAGTGGCGTCCAATTGAAAGACTTGCACCATGTCATGAGCTACACGAAATTATTATTATTACCATATTATTTTAATGTGCGGCTCCGTAGCACAATGGTAGAGTGCCAGACTGTGATTTGTTTGGGAAGCTGTCAGAGAGTTACTGGATCCACTGGATCCGCTCGTAGCAGTCCTCAGCAGCGTGCCATATTTATTTTAAACGATTTTCCTACAAACTATCAGTATGGCTGGTGGATAATGTTTATTATTATAATTTTTTTTAATGACCATTCCCTCGCTGGATAACTGGGGTAGGCTAGGAACACGCAAGTAGTCGAAGTGGCGTCCAATTGAAAGACTTGCACCATGTCATGAGCTACACGAAATTATTATTATTACCATATTATTTTAATGTGCGGCTCCGTAGCACAATGGTAGAGTGCCAGACTCTGATTTGTTTGGGAAGCTGTCGGAGTGTTACTGGATCCGCTCGTAGCAGTCCTCAGCAGCGTGCCATATTTATTTTAAACGATTTTCCTACAAACTATCAGTATGGCTGGTGGATAATGTTTTTTATTATAATTTTTTTTAATGACCATTCCCTCGCTGGATAACTGGGGTAGGCTAGGAACACGCAAGTAGTCGAAGTGGCGTCCAATTGAAAGACTTGCACCATGTCATGAGCTACACGAAATTATTATTATTACCATATTATTTTAATGTGCGGCTCCGTAGCACAATGGTAGAGTGCCAGACAGTGATTTGTTTGGGAAGCTGTCAGAGAGTTACTGGATCCACTGATCCGCTCGTATCAGTCCTCAGCAGCGTGCTATATTTATTTTAAACGATTTTCCTACAAACTATCAGTATGGCTGGTGGATAATGTTTTTTATTATAATTTTTTTTAATGACCATTCCCTCGCTGGATAACTGGGGTAGGCTAGGAACACGCAAGTAGTCGAAGTGGCGTCCAATTGAAAGACTTGCACCATGTCATGAGCTACACGAAATTATTATTATTACCATATTATTTTAATGTGCGGCTCCGTAGCACAATGGTAGAGTGCCAGACTGTGATTTGTTTGGGAAGCTGTCAGAGAGTTACTGGATCCACTGGATCCGCTCATAGCAGTCCTCAGCAGTGTGCCATATTTATTTTAAACGATTTTCCTACAAACTATCAGTATGGCTGGTGGATAATGTTTTTTATTATAATTTTTTTTAATGACCATTCCCTCGCTGGATAACTGGGGTAGGCTAGGAACACGCAAGTAGTCGAAGTGGCGTCCAATTGAAAGACTTGCACCATGTCATGAGCTACACGAAATTATTATTATTACCATATTATTTTAATGTGCGCCTCCGTAGCACAATGGTAGAGTGCCAGACTGTGATTTGTTTGGGAAGCTATCAGAGAGTTACTGGATCCACTGGATCCGCTCGTAGCAGTCCTCAGCAACGTGCCATATTTATTTTAAACGATTTTCCTACAAACTATCAGTATGGCTGGTGGATAATGTTTATTATTATAATTTTTTTTAATGACCATTCCCTCGCTGGATAACTGGGGTAGGCTAGGAACACGCAAGTAGTCGAAGTGGCGTCCAATTGAAAGACTTGCACCATGTCATGAGCTACACGAAATTATTATTATTACCATATTATTTTAATGTGCGGCTCCGTAGCACAATGGTAGAGTGCCAGACTGTGATTTGTTTGGGAAGCTGTCGGAGAGTTACTGGATCCGCTCGTAGCAGTCCTCAGCAGCGTGCCATATTTATTTTAAACGATTTTCCTACAAACTATCAGTATGGCTGGTGGATAATGTTTTTTATTATAATTTTTTTTAATGACCATTCCCTCGCTCGATAACTGGGGTAGGCTAGGAACACGCAAGTGGTCGAAGTGGCGTCCAATTGAAAGACTTGCACCATGTCATGAGCTACACGAAATTATTATTATTACCATATTATTTTAATGTGCGGCTCCGTAGCACAATGGTAGAGTGCCAGACTGTGATTTGTTTGGGAAGCTGTCAGAGAGTTACTGGATCCACTGGATCCGCTCGTAGCAGTCCTCAGCAGCGTGCCATATTTATTTTAAACGATTTTCCTACAAACTATCAGTATGGCTGGTGGATAATGTTTATTATTATAATTTTTTTTTAATGACCATTCCCTCGCTGGATAACTGGGGTAGGCTAGGAACACGCAAGTAGTCGAAGTGGCGTCCAATTGAAAGACTTGCACCATGTCATGAGCTACACGAAATAATTATTATTACCATATTATTTTAATGTGCGGCTCCGTAGCACAATGGTAGAGTGCCAGACTCTGATTTGTTTGGGAAGCTGTCGGAGTGTTACTGGATCCGCTCGTAGCAGTCCTCAGCAGCGTGCCATATTTATTTTAAACGATTTTCCTACAAACTATCAGTATGGCTGGTGGATAATGTTTTTTATTATAATTTTTTTTAATGACCATTCCCTCGCTGGATAACTGGGGTAGGCTAGGAACACGCAAGTAGTCGAAGTGGCGTCCAATTGAAAGACTTGCACCATGTCATGAGCTACACGAAATTATTATTATTACCATATTATTTTAATGTGCGGCTCCGTAGCACAATGGTAGAGTGCCAGACAGTGATTTGTTTGGGAAGCTGTCAGAGAGTTACTGGATCCACTGGATCCGCTCGTAGCAGTTCTCAGCAGCGTGCCATATTTATTTTAAACGATTTTCCTACAAACTATCAGTATGGCTGGTGGATAATGTTTTTTATTATAATTTTTTTTAATGACCATTCCCTCGCTGGATAACTGGGGTAGGCTAGGAACACGCAAGTAGTCGAAGTGGCGTCCAATTGAAAGACTTGCACCATGTCATGAGCTACACGAAATTATTATTATTACCATATTATTTTAATGTGCGGCTCCGTAGCACAATGGTAGAGTGCCAGACTGTGATTTGTTTGGGAAGCTGTCGGAGAGTTACTGGATCCGCTCGTAGCAGTCCTCAGCAGCGTGCCATATTTATTTTAAACGATTTTCCTACAAACTATCAGTATGGCTGGTGGATAATGTTTTTTATTATAATTTTTTTTAATGACCATTCCCTCGCTCGATAACTGGGGTAGGCTAGGAACACGCAAGTGGTCGAAGTGGCGTCCAATTGAAAGACTTGCACCATGTCATGAGCTACACGAAATTATTATTATTACCATATTATTTTAATGTGCGGCTCCGTAGCACAATGGTAGAGTGCCAGACTGTGATTTGTTTGGGAAGCTGTCAGAGAGTTACTGGATCCACTGGATCCGCTCGTAGCAGTCCTCAGCAGCGTGCCATATTTATTTTAAACGATTTTCCTACAAACTATCAGTATGGCTGGTGGATAATGTTTATTATTATAATTTTTTTTAATGACCATTCCCTCGCTGGATAACTGGGGTAGGCTAGGAACACGCAAGTAGTCGAAGTGGCGTCCAATTGAAAGACTTGCACCATGTCATGAGCTACACGAAATTATTATTATTACCATATTATTTTAATGTGCGGCTCCGTAGCACAATGGTAGAGTGCCAGACTGTGATTTGTTTGGGAAGCTGTCGGAGAGTTACTGGATCCGCTCGTAGCAGTCCTCAGCAGCGTGCCATATTTATTTTAAACGATTTTCCTACAAACTATCAGTATGGCTGGTGGATAATGTTTTTTATTATAATTTTTTTTAATGACCATTCCCTCGCTCGATAACTGGGGTAGGCTAGGAACACGCAAGTGGTCGAAGTGGCGTCCAATTGAAAGACTTGCACCATGTCATGAGCTACACGAAATTATTATTATTACCATATTATTTTAATGTGCGGCTCCGTAGCACAATGGTAGAGTGCCAGACTGTGATTTGTTTGGGAAGCTGTCAGAGAGTTACTGGATCCACTGGATCCGCTCGTAGCAGTCCTCAGCAGCGTGCCATATTTATTTTAAACGATTTTCCTACAAACTATCAGTATGGCTGGTGGATAATGTTTATTATTATAATTTTTTTTTAATGACCATTCCCTCGCTGGATAACTGGGGTAGGCTAGGAACACGCAAGTAGTCGAAGTGGCGTCCAATTGAAAGACTTGCACCATGTCATGAGCTACACGAAATAATTATTATTACCATATTATTTTAATGTGCGGCTCCGTAGCACAATGGTAGAGTGCCAGACTCTGATTTGTTTGGGAAGCTGTCGGAGTGTTACTGGATCCGCTCGTAGCAGTCCTCAGCAGCGTGCCATATTTATTTTAAACGATTTTCCTACAAACTATCAGTATGGCTGGTGGATAATGTTTTTTATTATAATTTTTTTTAATGACCATTCCCTCGCTGGATAACTGGGGTAGGCTAGGAACACGCAAGTAGTCGAAGTGGCGTCCAATTGAAAGACTTGCACCATGTCATGAGCTACACGAAATTATTATTATTACCATATTATTTTAATGTGCGGCTCCGTAGCACAATGGTAGAGTGCCAGACAGTGATTTGTTTGGGAAGCTGTCAGAGAGTTACTGGATCCACTGGATCCGCTCGTAGCAGTTCTCAGCAGCGTGCCATATTTATTTTAAACGATTTTCCTACAAACTATCAGTATGGCTGGTGGATAATGTTTTTTATTATAATTTTTTTTAATGACCATTCCCTCGCTGGATAACTGGGGTAGGCTAGGAACACGCAAGTAGTCGAAGTGGCGTCCAATTGAAAGACTTGCACCATGTCATGAGCTACACGAAATTATTATTATTACCATATTATTTTAATGTGCGGCTCCGTAGCACAATGGTAGAGTGCCAGACTGTGATTTGTTTGGGAAGCTGTCAGAGAGTTACTGGATCCACTGGATCCGCTCGTAGCAGTCCTCAGCAGCGTGCCATATTTATTTTAAACGATTTTCCTACAAACTATCAGTATGGCTGGTGGATAATGTTTTTTATTATAATTTTTTTTAATGACCATTCCCTCGCTGGATAACTGGGGTAGGCTAGGAACACGCAAGTAGTCGAAGTGGCGTCCAATTGAAAGACTTGCACCATGTCATGAGCTACACGAAATTATTATTATTACCATATTATTTTAATGTGCGGCTCCGTAGCACAATGGTAGAGTGCCAGACTGTGATTTGTTTGGGAAGCTATCAGAGAGTTACTGGATCCACTGGATCCGCTCGTAGCAGTCCTCAGCAACGTGCCATATTTATTTTAAACGATTTTCCTACAAACTATCAGTATGGCTGGTGGATAATGTTTATTATTATAATTTTTTTTAATGACCATTCCCTCGCTGGATAACTGGGGTAGGCTAGGAACACGCAAGTGGTCGAAGTGGCGTCCAATTGAAAGACTTGCACCATGTCATGAGCTACACGAAATTATTATTATTACCATATTATTTTAATGTGCGGCTCCGTAGCACAATGGTAGAGTGCCAGACTGTGATTTGTTTGGGAAGCTGTCAGAGAGTTACTGGATCCACTGGATCCGCTCGTAGCAGTCCTCAGCAGCGTGCCATATTTATTTTAAACGATTTTCCTACAAACTATCAGTACGGCTGGTGGATAATGTTTATTATTATAATTTTTTTTAATGACCATTCCCTCGCTGGATAACTGGGGTAGGCTAGGAACACGCAAGTAGTCGAAGTGGCGTCCAATTGAAAGACTTGCACCATGTCATGAGCTACACGAATTTATTATTATTACCATATTATTTTAATGTGCGGCTCCGTAGCACAATGGTAGAGTGCCAGACTGTGATTTGTTTGGGAAGCTGTCGGAGAGTTAGTGGATCCGCTCGTAGCAGTCCTCAGCAGCGTGCCATATTTATTTTAAACGATTTTCCTACAAACTATCAGTATGGCTGGTGGATAATGTTTTTTATTATAATTTTTTTTAATGACCATTCCCTCGCTCGATAACTGGGGTAGGCTAGGAACACGCAAGTAGTCGAAGTGGCGTCCAATTGAAAGACTTGCACCATGTCATGAGCTACACGAAATTATTATTATTACCATATTATTTTAATGTGCGGCTCCGTAGCACAATGGTAGAGTGCCAGACTGTGATTTGTTTGGGAAGCTGTCAGAGAGTTACTGGATCCACTGGATCCGCTCGTAGCAGTTCTCAGCAGCGTGCCATATTTATTTTAAACGATTTTCCTACAAACTATCAGTATGGCTGGTGGATAATGTTTTTTATTATAATTTTTTTTAATGACCATTCCCTCGCTGGATAACTGGGGTAGGCTAGGAACACGCAAGTAGTCGAAGTGGCGTCCAATTGAAAGACTTGCACCATGTCATGAGCTACACGAAATTATTATTATTACCATATTATTTTAATGTGCGGCTCCGTAGCACAATGGTAGAGTGCCAGACTGTGATTTGTTTGGGAAGCTGTCAGAGAGTTACTGGATCCACTGGATCCGCTCGTAGCAGTCCTCAGCAGCGTGCCATATTTATTTTAAACGATTTTCCTACAAACTATCAGTATGGCTGGTGGATAATGTTTTTTATTATAATTTTTTTTAATGACCATTCCCTCGCTGGATAACTGGGGTAGGCTAGGAACACGCAAGTAGTCGAAGTGGCGTCCAATTGAAAGACTTGCACCATGTCATGAGCTACACGAAATTATTATTATTACCATATTATTTTAATGTGCGGCTCCGTAGCACAATGGTAGAGTGCCAGACTGTGATTTGTTTGGGAAGCTGTCAGAGAGTTACTGGATCCACTGGATCCGCTCGTAGCAGTCCTCAGCAGCGTGCCATAATTATTTTAAACGATTTTCCTACAAACTATCAGTATGGCTGGTGGATAATGTTTTTATTATAATTTTTTTTAATGACCATTCCCTCGCTGGATAACTGGGGTAGGCTAGGAACACGCAAGTAGTCGAAGTGGCGTCAATTGATAGACTTGCACCATGTCATGAGCTACACGAAATTATTATTATTACCATATTATTTTAATGTGCGGCTCCGTAGCACAATGGTAGAGTGCCAGACTGTGATTTGTTTGGGAAGCTGTCAGAGAGTTACTGGATCCACTGGATCCGCTCGTAGCAGTCCTCAGCAGCGTGCCATATTTATTTTAAACGATTTTCCTACAAACTATCAGTATGGCTGGTGGATAATGTTTTATATTATAATTTTTTTTAATGACCATTCCCTCGCTGGATAACTGGAATAGGCTAGGAACACGCAAGTAGTCGAAGTGGCGTCCAATTGAAAGACTTGCACCATGTCATGAGCTACACGAAATTATTATTATTACCATATTATTTTAATGTGCAGCTCCGTAGCACAATGGTAGAGTGCCAGACTGTGATTTGTTTGGGAAGCTGTCAGAGAGTTACTGGATCCACTGGATCCGCTCGTAGCAGTCCTCAGCAGCGTGCCATATTTATTTTAAACGATTTTCCTACAAACTATCAGTATGGCTGGTGGATAATGTTTATTATTATAATTTTTTTTTAATGACCATTCCCTCGCTGGATAACTGGGGTAGGCTAGGAGCACGCAAGTAGTCGAAGTGGCGTCCAATTGAAAGACTTGCACCATGTCATGAGCTACACGAAATTATTACTATTACCATATTATTTTAATGTGCGGCTCCGTAGCACAATGGTAGAGTGCCAGACTGTGATTTGTTTGGGAAGCTGTCAGAGAGTTACTGGATCCACTGGATCCGCTCGTAGCAGTCCTCAGCAGCGTGCCATATTTATTTTAAACGATTTTCCTACAAACTATCAGTATGGCTGGTGGATAATGTTTATTATTATAATTTTTTTTAATGACCATTCCCTCGGTGGATAACTGGGGTAGGCTAGGAACACGCAAGTAGTCGAAGTGGCGTCCAATTGAAAGACTTGCACCATGTCATGAGCTACACGAAATTATTATTATTACCATATTATTTTAATGTGCGGCTCCGTAGCACAATGATAGAGTGCCAGACAGTGATTTGTTTGGGAAGCTGTCAGAGAGTTACTGGATCCACTGGATCCGCTCGTAGCAGTCCTCAGCAGCGTGCCATATTTATTTTAAACGATTTTCCTACAAACTATCAGTATGGCTGGTGGATAATGTTTATTATTATAATTTTTTTTTAATGACCATTCCCTCGCTGGATATCTGGGGTAGGCTAGGAGCACGCAAGTAGTCGAAGTGGCGTCCAATTGAAAGACTTGCACCATGTCATGAGCTACACGAAATTATTATTATTACCATATTATTTTAATGTGCGGCTCCGTAGCACAATGGTAGAGTGCCAGACTGTGATTTGTTTGGGAAGCTGTCAGAGAGTTACTGGATCCACTGGATCCGCTCGTAGCAGTCCTCAGCAGCGTGCCATATTTATTTTAAACGATTTTCCTACAAACTATCAGTATGGCTGGTGGATAATGTTTTTTATTATAATTTTTTTTAATGACCATTCCCTCGCTGGATAACTGGGGTAGGCTAGGAACACGCAAGTAGTCGAAGTGGCGTCCAATTGAAAGACTTGCACCATGTCATGAGCTACACGAAATTATTATTATTACCATATTATTTTAATGTGCGGCTCCGTAGCACAATGGTAGAGTGCCAGACTGTGATTTGTTTGGGAAGCTGTCAGAGAGTTACTGGATCCACTGGATCCGCTCGTAGCAGTCCTCAGCAGCGTGCCATATTTATTTTAAACGATTTTCCTACAAACTATCAGTGTGGCTGGTGGATAATTTTTATTATTATAATTTTTTTTTAATGACCATTCCCTCGCAGGATAACTGGGGTAGGCTAGGAGCACGCAAGTAGTCGAAGTGGCGTCCAATTGAAAGACTTGCACCATGTCATGAGCTACACGAAATTATTATTATTACCATATTATTTTAATGTGCGGCTCCGTAGCACAATGGTAGAGTGCCAGACTGTGATTTGTTTGGGAAGCTGTCAGAGAGTTACTGGATCCACTGGATCCGCTCGTAGCAGTCCTCAGCAGCGTGCCATATTTATTTTAAACGATTTTCCTACAAACTATCAGTATGGCTGGTGGATAATGTTTTTTATTATAATTTTTTTTAATGACCATTCCCTCGCTGGATAACTGGGGTAGGCTAGGAGCATGCAAGTAGTCGAAGTGGCGTCCAATTGAAAGACTTGCACCATGTCATGAGCTACACGAAATTATTATTATTACCATATTATTTTAATGTGCGGCTCCGTAGCACAATGGTAGAGTGCCAGACTGTGATTTGTTTGGGAAGCTGTCAGAGAGTTACTGGATCCACTGGATCCGCTCGTAGCAGTCCTCAGCAGCATGCCATATTTATTTTAAACGATTTTCCTACAAACTATCAGTATGGCTGGTGGATAATGTTTATTATTATAATTTTTTTTAATGACCATTCCCTCGCTGGATAACTGGGGTAGGCTAGGAACACGCAAGTAGTCGAAGTGGCGTCCAATTGAAAGACTTGCACCATGTCATGAGCTACACGAAATTATTATTATTACCATATTATTTTAATGTGCGGCTCCGTAGCACAATGGTAGAGTGCCAGACCGTGATTTGTTTGGGAAGCTGTCAGAGAGTTACTGGATCCACTGGATCCGCTCGTAGCAGTCCTCAGCAGCGTGCCATATTTATTTTAAACGATTTTCCTACAAACTATCAGTATGGCTGGTGGATAATGTTTTTTTATTATAATTTTTTTTAATGACCATTCCCTCGCTGGATAACTGGGGTAGGCTAGGAGCACGCAAGTAGTCGAAGTGGCGTCCAATTGAAAGACTTGCACCATGTCATGAGCTACACGAAATTATTATTATTACCATATTATTTTAATGTGCGGCTCCGTAGCACAATGGTAGAGTGCCAGACTGTGATTTGTTTGGGAAGCTGTCAGAGAGTTACTGGATCCACTGGATCCGCTCGTAGCAGTCCTCAGCAGCGTGCCATATTTATTTTAAACGATTTTCCTACAAACTATCAGTATGGCTGGTGGATAATGTTTATTATTATAATTTTTTTTAATGACCATTCCCTCGCTGGATAATTGGGGTAGGCTAGGATCACGCAAGTAGTCGAAGTGGCGTCCAATTGAAAGACTTGCACCATGTCATGATCTACACGAAATTATTATTATTACCATATTATTTTAATGTGCGGCTCCGTAGCACAATGGTAGAGTGCCAGACCGTGATTTGTTTGGGAAGCTGTCAGAGAGTTACTGGATCCACAGGATCCACTCGTAGCAGTCCTCAGCAGCGTGCCATATTTATTTTAAACGATTTTCCTACAAACTATCATTATGGCTGGTGGATAATGTTTTTTATTATAATTTTTTTTAATGACCATTCCCACGCTGGATAACTGGGGTAGGCTAGGAGCATGCAAGTAGTCGAAGTGGCGTCCAATTGAAAGACTTGCACCATGTCATGAGCTACACGAAATTATTATTATTACCATATTATTTTAATGTGCGGCTCCGTAGCACAATGGTAGAGTGCCAGACTGTGATTTGTTTGGGAAGCTGTCAGAGAGTTACTGGATCCACTGGATCCGCTCGTAGCAGTCCTCAGCAGCGTGCCATATTTATTTTAAACGATTTTCCTACAAACTATCAGTATGGCTGGTGGATAATGTTTTTTATTATAATTTTTGTTTTAATGACCATTCCCTCGCTGGATAACTGGGGTAGGCTAGGAGCACGCAAGTAGTCGAAGTGGCGTCCAATTGAAAGACTTGCACCATGTCATGAGCTACACGAAATTATTATTATTACCATATTATTTTAATGTGCGGCTCCGTAGCACAATGGTAGAGTGCCAGACCGTGATTTGTTTGGGAAGCTGTCAGAGAGTTACTGGATCCACTGGATCCGCTCGTAGCAGTCCTCAGCAGCGTGCCATATTTATTTTAAACGATTTTCCTACAAACTATCAGTATGGCTGGTGGATAATGTTTTTTATTATAAGTTTTTTTTAATGACCATTCCCTTGCTGGATAACTGGGGTAGGCTAGGAGCACGCAAGTAGTCGAAGTGGCGTCCAATTGAAAGACTTGCACCATGTCATGAGCTACACGAAATTATTATTATTACCATATTATTTTAATGTGCGGCTCCGTAGCACAATGGTAGAGTGCCAGACTGTGATTTGTTTGGGAAGCTGTCAGAGAGTTACTGGATCCACTGGATCCGCTCGTAGCAGTCCTCAGCAGCGTGCCATATTTATTTTAAACGATTTTCCTACAAACTATCAGTATGGCTGGTGGATAATATATTTATTATAATTTTTTTTAATGACCATTCCCTCGCTGGATAATTGGGGTGGGCTAGGAGCACGCATGTAGTCGAAGTGGCGTCCAAATGAAAGACATGCACCATGTCATGAGCTCCACGAAATTATTATTATTACCATATTATTTTAATGTGCGGCTCCGTAGCACAATGGTAGAGTGCCAGACCGTGATTTGTTTGGGAAGCTGTCAGAGAGTTACTGGATCCACTGGATCCGCTCGTAGCAGTCCTCAGCAGCGTGCCATATTTATTTTAAACGATTTTCCTACAAACTCTCAGTATGGCTGGTGGATAATGTTTTTTATTATTTTTTTTTTTTTGACCATTCCCTCGCTGGATAACTGGGGTAGGCTAGGAGCACACAAGTAGTCGAAGTGGCGTCCAATTGAAAGACTTGCACCATGTCATGAGCTACACGAAATTATTATTATTACCATATTATTTTAATGTGCGGCTCCGTAGCACAATGGTAGAGTGCCAGACTGTGATTTGTTTGGGAAGCTGTCAGAGAGTTACTGGATCCACTGGATCCGCTCGTAGCAGTCCTCAGCAGCGTGCCATATTTATTTTAAACGATTTTCCTACAAACTATCAGTATGGCTGGTGGATAATGTTTTTTATTATAATTTTTTTTTAATGACCATTCCCTCGCTGGATAACTGGGGTAGGCTAGGAGCACGCAAGTAGTCGAAGTGGCGTCCAATTGAAAGACTTGCACCATGTCATGAGCTACACGAAATTATTACTATTACCATATAATTTTAATGTGCCGCTCCGTAGCACAATGGTAGAGTGCCAGACTGTGATTTGTTTGGGAAGCTGTCAGAGAGTTACTGGATCCACTGATCCGCTCGTAGCAGTCCTCAGCAGCGTGCCATATTTATTTTAAACGATTTTCCTACAAACTATCAGTATGGCTGGTGGATAATGTTTTTTATTATAAGTTTTTTTTAATGACCATTCCCTTGCTGGATAACTGGGGTAGGCTAGGAGCACGCAAGTAGTCGAAGTGGCGTCCAATTGAAAGACTTGCACCATGTCATGAGCTACACGAAATTATTATTATTACCATATTATTTTAATGTGCGGCTCCGTAGCACAATGGTAGAGTGCCAGACTGTGATTTGTTTGGGAAGCTGTCAGAGAGTTACTGGATCCACTGGATCCGCTCGTAGCAGTCCTCAGCAGCGTGCCATATTTATTTTAAACGATTTTCCTACAAACTATCAGTATGGCTGGTGGATAATATATTTATTATAATTTTTTTTAATGACCATTCCCTCGCTGGATAACTGGGGTGGGCTAGGAGCACGCAAGTAGTCGAAGTGGCGTCCAAATGAAAGACATGCACCATGTCATGAGCTCCACGAAATTATTATTATTACCATATTATTTTAATGTGCGGCTCCGTAGCACAATGGTAGAGTGCCAGACCGTGATTTGTTTGGGAAGCTGTCAGAGAGTTACTGGATCCACTGGATCCGCTCGTAGCAGTCCTCAGCAGCGTGCCATATTTATTTTAAACGATTTTCCTACAAACTCTCAGTATGGCTGGTGGATAATGTTTTTTATTATATTTTTTTTTTTTGACCATTCCCTCGCTGGATAACTGGGGTAGGCTAGGAGCACACAAGTAGTCGAAGTGGCGTCCAATTGAAAGACTTGCACCATGTCATGAGCTACACGAAATTATTATTATTACCATATTATTTTAATGTGCGGCTCCGTAGCACAATGGTAGAGTGCCAGACTGTGATTTGTTTGGGAAGCTGTCAGAGAGTTACTGGATCCACTGGATCCGCTCGTAGCAGTCCTCAGCAGCGTGCCATATTTATTTTAAACGATTTTCCTACAAACTATCAGTATGGCTGGTGGATAATGTTTTTTATTATAATTTTTTTTTAATGACCATTCCCTCGCTGGATAACTGGGGTAGGCTAGGAGCACGCAAGTAGTCGAAGTGGCGTCCAATTGAAAGACTTGCACCATGTCATGAGCTACACGAAATTATTACTATTACCATATAATTTTAATGTGCCGCTCCGTAGCACAATGGTAGAGTGCCAGACTGTGATTTGTTTGGGAAGCTGTCAGAGAGTTACTGGATCCACTGATCCGCTCGTATCAGTCCTCAGCAGCGTGCCATATTTATTTTAAAGGATTTTCCTACAAACTATCAGTATGTCTGGTGGATAATGTTTTTTATTATAATTTTTTTTTAATGACCATTCCCTTGCTGGATAACTGGGGTAGGCTAGGAGCACGCAAGTAGTCGAAGTGGCGTCCAATTGAAAGACTTGCACCATGTCATGAGCTACACGAAATTATTATTATTACCATATAATATTAATGTGCCGCTCCGTAGCACAATGGTAGAGTGCCAGACTGTGATTTGTTTGGGAAGCTGTCAGAGAGTTACTGGATCCACTGGATCCGCTCGTAGCAGTCCTCAGCAGCGTGCCATATTTATTTTAAACGATTTTCCTACAAACTATCAGTATGGCTGGTGGATAATGTTTATTATTATAATTTTTTTTAATGACCATTCCCTCGCTGGAAAACTGGGGTAGGCTAGGAACACGCAAGTAGTCGAAGTGGCGTCCAATTGAAAGACTTGCACCATGTCATGAGCTACACGAAATTATTATTATTACCATATTATTTTAATGTGCGGCTCCGTAGCACAATGGTAAAGTGCCAGACAGTGATTTGTTTGGGAAGCTGTCAGAGAGTTACTGGATCCACTGGGTCCGCTCGTAGCAGTCCTCACCAGCGTGCCATATTTATTTTAAACGATTTTTCTACAAACTATCAGTATGGCTGGTGGATAATGTTTTTTATTATAATTTTTTTTAATGACCATTCCCTCGCTGGATAACTGGGGTAGGCTAGGAGCACGCAAGTAGTCGAAGTGGCGTCCAATTGAAAGACTTGCACCATGTCATGAGCTACACGAAATTATTACTATTAACATATAATTTTAATGTGCCGCTCCGTAGCACAATGGTAGAGTGCCAGACTGTGATTTGTTTGGGAAGCTGTCAGAGAGTTACTGGATCCACTGGATCCGCTCGTAGCAGTCCTCAGCAGCGTGCCATATTTATTTTAAACGATTTTCCTACAAACTATCAGTATGGCTGGTGGATAATGTTTTTTATTATAATTTTTTTTAATGACCATTCCCTCGCTGGATAACTGGGGTAGGCTAGGAGCACGCAAGTAGTCGAAGTGGCGTCCAAATGAAAGACTTGCACCATGTCATGAGCTACACGAAATTATTATTATTACCATATTATTTTAATGTGCGGCTCCGTAGCACAATGGTAGAGTGCCAGACCGTGATTTGTTTGGGAAGCTGTCAGAGAGTTACTGGATCCACTGGATCCGCTCGTAGCAGTCCTCAGCAGCGTGCCATATTTATTTTAAACGATTTTCCTACAAACTATCAGTATGGCTGGTGGATAATGTTTTTTATTATAATTTTTTTTAATGACCATTCCCCCGCTGGATAACTGGGGTAGGCTAGGAGCACGCAAGTAGTCGAAGTGGCGTCCAATTGAAAGACTTGCACCATGTCATGAGCTACACGAAATTATTATTATTACCATATTATTTTAATGTGCGGCTCCATAGCACAATGGTAGAGTGCCAGACCGTGATTTGTTTGGGAAGCTGTCAGAGAGTTACTGGATCCACTGGATCCGCTCGTAGCAGTCCTCAGCAGCGTGCCATATTTATTTTAAACGATTTCCCTACAAACTATCAGTATGGCTGGTGGATAATGTTTTTTATTATAATTTTTTTTTAATGACCATTCCCTCGCTGGATAACTGGGGTAGGCTAGGAGCACGCAAGTAGTCGAAGTGGCGTCCAATTGAAAGACTTGCACCATGTCATGGGCTACACGAAATTATTATTATTACCATATAATTTTAATGTGCCGCTCCGTAGCACAATGGTAGAGTGCCAGACTGTGATTTGTTTGGGAAGCTGTCAGAGAGTTAATGGATCCACTGGATCCGCTCGTAGCAGTCCTCAGCAGCGTGCCATATTTATTTTAAACGATTTTCCTACTAACTATCAGTATGGCTGGTGGATAATGTTTATTATTATAATTTTTTTTAATGACCATTCCCTCGCTGGATAACTGGGGTAGGCTAGGAACACGCAAGTAGTCGAAGTGGCGTCCAATTGAAAGACTTGCACCATGTCATGAGCTACACGAAATTATTATTATTACCATATTATTTTAATGTGCGGCTCCGTAGCACAATGGTAAAGTGCCAGACAGTGATTTGTTTGGGAAGCTGTCAGAGAGTTACTGGATCCACTGGATCCGCTCGTAGCAGTCCTCAGCAGCGTGCCATATTTATTTTAAACGATTTTCCTACAAACTATCAGTATGGCTGATGGATAATGTTTATTATTATAATTTTTTTTAATGACCATTCCCTCGCTGGATAACTGGGGTAGGCTAGGAGCACGCAAGTAGTCGAAGTGGCGTCCAATTGAAAGACTTGCACCATGTCATGAGCTACACGAAATTATTATTATTACCATATTATTTTAATGTGCGGCTCCGTAGCACAATGGTAGAGTGCCAGACTGTGATTTGTTTGGGAAGCTGTCAGAGAGTTACTGGATCCACTGGATCCGCTCGTAGCAGTCCTCAGCAGCGTGCCATATTTATTTTAAACGATTTTCCTACAAACTATCAGTATGGCTGGTGGATAATGTTTTTTATTATAATTTTTTTTAATGACCATTCCCTCGCTGGATAACTGGGGTAGGCTAGGAACACGCAAGTAGACGAAGTGGCGTCCAATTGAAAGACTTGCACCATGTCATGAGCTACACGAAATTATTATTATTACCATATTATTTTAATGTGCGGCTCCGTAGCACAATGGTAGAGTGCCAGACTGTGATTTGTTTGGGAAGCTGTCAGAGAATTACTGGATCCACTGGATCCGCTCGTAGCAGTCCTCAGCAGCGTGCCATATTTATTTCAAACGATTTTCCTACAAACTATCAGTATGGCTGGTGGATAATGTTTATTATTATAATTTTTTTTTAATGACCATTCCCTCGCTGGATAACTGGGGTAGGCTAGGAGCACGCAAGTAGTCGAAGTGGCGTCCAATTGAAAGACTTGCACCATGTCATGAGCTACACGAAATTATTATTATTACCATATTATTTTAATGTGCGGCTCCGTAGCACAATGGTAGAGTGCCAGACCGTGATTTGTTTGGGAAGCTGTCAGAGAGTTACTGGATCCACTGGATCCGCTCGTAGCAGTCCTCAGCAGCGTGCCATATTTATTTTAAATGATTTTCCTACAAACTATCAGTATGGCTGGTGGATAATGTTTTTTATTATAATTTTTTTTTAATGACCATTCCCTTGCTGGATAACTGGGGTAGGCTAGGAGAACGCAAGTAGTCGAAGTGGCGTCCAATTGAAAGACTTGCACCATGTCATGAGCTACACGAAATTATTATTATTACCATATTATTTTAATGTGCGGCTCCATAGCACAATGGTAGAGTGCCAGTCCGTGATTTGTTTGGGAAGCTGTCAGAGAGTTACTGGATCCACTGGATCCGCTCGTAGCAGTCCTCAGCAGCGTGCCATATTTATTTTAAACGATTTTCCTACAAACTATCAGTATGGCTGGTGGATAATGTTTTTTATTATAATTTTTTTTTAATGACCATTCCCTCGCTGGATAACTGGGGTAGGCTAGGAGCACGCAAGTAGTCGAAGTGGCGTCCAATTGAAAGACTTGCACCATGTCATGAGCTACAAGAAGTTATTACTATTACCATATAATTTTAATGTGCGGCTCCGTAGCACAATGGTAGAGTGCCAGACTGTGATTTGTTTGGGAAGCTGTCAGAGAGTTACTGGATCCACTGGATCCGCTCGTAGCAGTCCTCAGCAGCGTGCCATATTTATTTTAAACGATTTTCCTACAAACTATCAGTATGGCTGGTGGATAATGTTTATTATTATAATTTTTTTTAATGACCATTCCCTCGCTGGATAACTGGGGTAGGCTAGGAACACGCAAGTAGTCGAAGTGGCGTCCAATTGAAAGACTTGCACCATGTCATGAGCTACACGAAATTATTATTATTACCATATTATTTTAATGTGCGGCTCCGTAGCACAATGGTAGAGTGCCAGACTGTGATTTGTTTGGGAAGCTGTCAGAGAGTTACTGGATCCACTGGATCCGCTCGTAGCAGTCCTCAGCAGCGTGCCATATTTATTTTAAACGATTTTCCTACAAACTATCAGTATGGCTGGTGGATAATGTTTATTATTATAATTTTTTTTAATGACCATTCCCTCGCTGGATAACTGGGGTAGGCTAGGAACACGCAAGTAGTCGAAGTGGCGTCCAATTGAAAGACTTGCACCATGTCATGAGCTACACGAAATTATTATTATTACCATATTATTTTAATGTGCGGCTCCGTAGCACAATGGTAGAGTGCCAGACCGTGATTTGTTTGGGAAGCTGTCAGAGAGTTACTGGATGCACAGGATCCGCTCGTAGCAGTCCTCAGCAGCGTGCCATATTTATTTTAAACGATTTTCCTACAAACTATCAGTATGTCTGGTGGATAATGTTTTTTATTATAATTTTTTTTTAATGACCATTCCCTCGCTGGATAACTGGGGTAGGCTAGGAGCACGCAAGTAGTCGAAGTGGCGTCCAATTGAAAGACTTGCACAATGTCATGAGCTACACGAAATTATTATTATTACCATATTATTTTAATGTGCGGCTCTGTAGCACAATGGTAGAGTGCCAGACTGTGATTTGTTTGGGAAGCTGTCAGAGAGTTACTGGATCCACTGGATCCGCTCGTAGCAGTCCTCAGAAGCGTGCCATATTTATTTTAAACGATTTACCTACAAACTATCAGTATGGCTGGTGGATAATGTTTTTTATTATAATTTTTTTTAATGACCATTCCCTCGCTGGATAACTGGGGTAGGCTAGGAGCACGCAAGTAGTCGAAGTGGCGTCCAATTGAAAGACTTGCACCATGTCATGAGCTACACGAAATTATTATTATTACCATATTATTTTAATGTGCGGCTCCGTAGCACAATGGTAGAGTGCCAGACAGTGATTTGTTTGGGAAGCTGTCAGAGAGTTACTGGATCCACTGGATCCGCTCGTAGCAGTCCTCAGCAGCGTGCCATATTTATTTTAAACGATTTTCCTACAAACTATCAGTATGGCTGGTAGATAATGTTTATTATTATAATTTTTTTTAATGACCATTCCCTCGCTGGATAACTGGGGTAGGCTAGGAACACGCAAGTAGTCGAAGTGGCGTCCAATTGAAAGACTTGCACCATGTCATGAGCTACACGAAATTTTATTATTACCATATTATTTTAATGTGCGGCTCCGTAGCACAATGGTAGAGTGCCAGACAGTGATTTGTTTGGGAAGCTGTCAGAGAGTTACTGGATCCACTGGATCCGCTCGTAGCAGTCCTCAGCAGCGTGCCATATTTATTTTAAACGATTTTCCTACAAACTATCAGTATGGCTGGTGGATAATGTTTATTATTATAATTTTTTTTAATGACCATTCCCTCGCTGGATAACTGGGGTAGGCTAGGAACACGCAAGTAGTCGAAGTGGCGTCCAATTGAAAGACTTGCACCATGTCATGAGCTACACGAAATTATTATTATTACCATATTATTTTAATGTGCGGCTCCGTAGCACAATGGTAGAGTGCCAGACTGTGATTTGTTTGGGAAGCTGTCAGAGAGTTACTGGATCCACTGGATCCGCTCGTAGCAGTCCTCAGCAGCGTGCCATATTTATTTTAAACGATTTTCCTACAAACTATCAGTATGGCTGGTGGATAATGTTTTTTATTATAATTTTTTTTTAATGACCATTCCCTCGCTGGATAACTGGGGTAGGCTAGGAGCACGCAAGTAGTCGAAGTGGCGTCCAATTGAAAGACTTGCACCATGTCATGAGCTACACGAAATTATTATTATTATCATATTATTTTAATGTGCGGCTCCGTAGCACAATGGTAGAGTGCCAGACTGTGATTTGTTTGGGAAGCTGTCAGAGAGTTACTGGATCCACTGGATCCGCTCGTAGCAGTCCTCAGCAGCGTGCCATATTTATTTTAAACGATTTTCCTACAAACTATCAGTATGGCTGGTGGATAATGTTTTTTATTGTAATTTTTTTTAATGACCATTCCCTCGCTGGATAACTGGGGTAGGCTAGGAGCACGCAAGTAGTCGAAGTGGCGTCCAATTGAAAGACTTGCACCATGTCATGAGCTACACGAAATTATTATTATTACCATATTATTTTAATGTGCGGCTCTGTAGCACAATGGTAGAGTGCCAGACTGTGATTTGTTTGGGAAGCTGTCAGAGAGTTACTGGATCCACTGGATCCGCTCGTATCAGTCCTCAGCAGCGTGCCATATTTATTTTAAACGATTTTCCTACAAACTATCAGTATGGCTGGTGGATAATGTTTTTTATTATAATTTTTTTTAATGACCATTCCCTCGCTGGATAACTGGGGTAGGCTAGGAGCACGCAAGTAGTCGAAGTGGCGTCCAATTGAAAGACTTGCACCATGTCATGAGCTACACGAAATTATTATTATTACCATATTATTTTAATGTGCGGCTCCATAGCACAATGGTAGAGTGCCAGACTGTGATTTGTTTGGGAAGCTGTCAGAGAGTTACTGGATCCACTGGATCTGCTCGTAGCAGTCCTCAGCAGCGTGCCATATTTATTTTAAACGATTTTCCTACAAACTATCAGTATGGCTGGTGGATAATGTTTTTTATTATAATTTTTTTTTAATGACCATTCCCTCGCTGGATAACTGGGGTAGGCTAGGAGCACGCAAGTAGTCGAAGTGGCGTCCAATTGAAAGACTTGCACCATGTCATGAGCTACACGAAATTAGTGTTATTACCATATTATTTTAATGTGCGGCTCCGTAGCACAATGGTAGAGTGCCAGACTGTGATTTGTTTGGGAAGCTGTCAGAGAGTTACTGGATCCACTGGATCCGCTCGTAGCAGTCCTCAGCAGCGTGCCATATTTATTTTAAACGATTTTCCTACAAACTATCAGTATGGCTGGTGGATAATGTTTTTTATTATAATTTTTTTTAATGACCATTCCCTCGCTGGATAACTGGGGTAGGCTAGGAGCACGCAAGTAGTCGAAGTGGCGTCCAATTGAAAGACTTGCACCATGTCATGAGCTACACGAAATTATTATTATTACCATATTATTTTAATGTGCGGCTCCGTAGCACAATGGTAGAGTGCCAGACTGTGATTTGTTTGGGAAGCTGTCAGAGAGTTACTGGATCCACTGGATCCGCTCGTAGCAGTCCTCAGCAGCGTGCCATATTTATTTTAAACGATTTTCCTACAAACTATCAGTATGGCTGGTGGATAATGTTTATTATTATAATTTTTTTTAATGACCATTCCCTCGCTGGATAACTGGGGTAGGCTAGGAGCACGCAAGTAGTCGAAGTGGCGTCCAATTGAAAAACTTGCACCATGTCATGAGCTACACGAAATTATTATTATTACCATATTATTTTAATGTGCGGCTCCGTAGCACAATGGTAGAGTGCCAGACAGTGATTTGTTTGGGAAGCTGTCAGAAAGTTACTGGATCCACTGGATCCGCTCGTAGCAGTCCTCAGCAGCGTGCCATATTTATTTTAAACGATTTTCCTACAAACTCTCAGTATGGCTGGTGGATAATGTTTTTTATTATAATTTTTTTTTAATGACCATTCCCTCGCTGGATAACTGGGGTAGGCTAGGAGCACGCAAGTAGTCGAAGTGGCGTCCAATTGAAAGACTTGCACCATGTCATGAGCTACACGAAATTATTATTATTACCATATTATTTTAATGTGCGGCTCCGTAGCACAATGGTAGAGTGCCAGACCGTGATTTGTTTGGGAAGCTGTCAGAGAGTTACTGGATCCACAGGATCCGCTCGTAGCAGTCCTCAGCAGCGTGCCACATTTATTTTAAACGATTTTCCTACAAACTATCAGTATGGCTGGTGGATAATGTTTATTATTATAATTTTTTTTTAATGACCATTCCCTCGCTGGATAACTGGGGTAGGCTAGGAGCACACAAGTAGTCGAAGTGGCGTCCAATTGAAAGACTTGCACCATGTCATGAGCTACACGAAATTATTATTATTACCATATTATTTTAATGTGCGGCTCCGTAGCACAGTGGTAGAGTGCCAGACTGTGATTTGTTTGGGAAGCTGTCAGAGAGTTACTGAGTTACTGGATCCACTGGATCCGCTCGTAGCAGTCCTCAGCAGCGTGCCATATTTATTTTAAACGATTTTCCTACAAACTATCAGTATGGCTGGTGGATAATGTTTTTTATTATAATTTTTTTTTAATGACCATTCCCTCGCTGGATAACTGGGGTAGGCTAGGAACACGCAAGTAGTCGAAGTGGCGTCCAATTGAAAGACTTGCACCATGTCATGAGCTACACGAAATTATTATTATTACCATATTATTTTAATGTGCGGCTCCGTAGCACAGTGGTAGAGTGCCAGACTGTGATTTGTTTGGGAAGCTGTCAGAGAGTTACTGAGTTACTGGATCCACTGGATCCGCTCGTAGCAGTCCTCAGCAGCGTGCCATATTTATTTTAAACGATTTTCCTACAAACTATCAGTATGGCTGGTGGATAATGTTTTTTATTATAATTTTTTTTAATGACCATTCCCTCGCTGGATAACTGGGGTAGGCTAGGAACACGCAAGTAGTCGAAGTGGCGTCCAATTGAAAGACTTGCACCATGTCATGAGCTTCATGAAATTATTATTATTACCATATTATTTTAATGTGCGGCTCCGTAGCACAATGGTAGAGTGCCAGACTGTGATTTGTTTGGGAAGCTGTCAGAGAGTTACTGGATCCACTGGATCCGCTCGTAGCAGTCCTCAGCAGCGTGCCATATTTATTTTAAACGATTTTCCTACAAACTATCAGTATGGCTGGTGGATAATGTTTTTTATTATAATTTTTTTTAATGACCATTCTCTCGCTGGATAACTGGGGTAGGCTAGGAGCACGCAAGTAGTCGAAGTGGCGTCCAATTGAAAGACTTGCACCATGTCATGAGCTACACGAAATTATTATTATTACCATATTATTTTAATGTGCGGCTCCGTAGCACAATGGTAGAGTGCCAGACAGTGATTTGTTTGGGAAGCTGTCAGAGAGTTACTGGATCCACTGGATCCGCTCGTAGCAGTCCTCAGCAGCGTGCCATATTTATTTTAAACGATTTTCCTACAAACTATCAGTATGGCTGGTGGATAATGTTTATTATTATAATTTTTTTTAATGACCATTCCCTCGCTGGATAACTGGGGTAGGCTAGGAACACGCAAGTAGTCGAAGTGGCGTCCAATTGAAAGACTTGCACCATGTCATGAGCTACACGAAATTTTATTATTACCATATTATTTTAATGTGCGGCTCTGTAGCACAATGGTAGAGTGCCAGACAGTGATTTGTTTGGGAAGCTGTCAGAGAGTTACTGGATCCACTGGATCCGCTCGTAGCAGTCCTCAGCAGCGTGCCATATTTATTTTAAACGATTTTCCTACAAACTATCAGTATGGCTGGTGGATAATGTTTATTATTATAATTTTTTTTAATGACCATTCCCTCGCTGGATAACTGGGGTAGGCTAGGAACACGCAAGTAGTCGAAGTGGCGTCCAATTGAAAGACTTGCACCATGTCATGAGCTACACGAAATTATTATTATTACCATATTATTTTAATGTGCGGCTCCGTAGCACAATGGTAGAGTGCCAGACTGTGATTTGTTTGGGAAGCTGTCAGAGAGTTACTGGATCCACTGGATCCGCTCGTAGCAGTCCTCAGCAGCGTGCCATATTTATTTTAAACGATTTTCCTACAAACTATCAGTATGGCTGGTGGATAATGTTTTTTATTATAATTTTTTTTAATGACCATTCCCTCGCTGGATAACTGGGGTAGGCTAGGAGCACGCAAGTAGTCGAAGTGGCGTCCAATTGAAAGACTTGCACAATGTCATGAGCTACACGAAATTATTATTATTACCATATTATTTTAATGTGCGGCTCTGTAGCACAATGGTAGAGTGCCAGACTGTGATTTGTTTGGGAAGCTGTCAGAGAGTTACTGGATCCACTGGATCCGCTCGTAGCAGTCCTCAGAAGCGTGCCATATTTATTTTAAACGATTTACCTACAAACTATCAGTATGGCTGGTGGATAATGTTTTTTATTATAATTTTTTTTAATGACCATTCCCTCGCTGGATAACTGGGGTAGGCTAGGAGCACGCAAGTAGTCGAAGTGGCGTCCAATTGAAAGACTTGCACCATGTCATGAGCTACACGAAATTATTATTATTACCATATTATTTTAATGTGCGGCTCCGTAGCACAATGGTAGAGTGCCAGACAGTGATTTGTTTGGGAAGCTGTCAGAGAGTTACTGGATCCACTGGATCCGCTCGTAGCAGTCCTCAGCAGCGTGCCATATTTATTTTAAACGATTTTCCTACAAACTATCAGTATGGCTGGTAGATAATGTTTATTATTATATTTTTTTTTAATGACCATTCCCTCGCTGGATAACTGGGGTAGGCTAGGAACACGCAAGTAGTCGAAGTGGCGTCCAATTGAAAGACTTGCACCATGTCATGAGCTACACGAAATTTTATTATTACCATATTATTTTAATGTGCGGCTCCGTAGCACAATGGTAGAGTGCCAGACAGTGATTTGTTTGGGAAGCTGTCAGAGAGTTACTGGATCCACTGGATCCGCTCGTAGCAGTCCTCAGCAGCGTGCCATATTTATTTTAAACGATTTTCCTACAAACTATCAGTATGGCTGGTGGATAATGTTTATTATTATAATTTTTTTTAATGACCATTCCCTCGCTGGATAACTGGGGTAGGCTAGGAACACGCAAGTAGTCGAAGTGGCGTCCAATTGAAAGACTTGCACCATGTCATGAGCTACACGAAATTATTATTATTACCATATTATTTTAATGTGCGGCTCCGTAGCACAATGGTAGAGTGCCAGACTGTGATTTGTTTGGGAAGCTGTCAGAGAGTTACTGGATCCACTGGATCCGCTCGTAGCAGTCCTCAGCAGCGTGCCATATTTATTTTAAACGATTTTCCTACAAACTATCAGTATGGCTGGTGGATAATGTTTTTTATTATAATTTTTTTTTAATGACCATTCCCTCGCTGGATAACTGGGGTAGGCTAGGAGCACGCAAGTAGTCGAAGTGGCGTCCAATTGAAAGACTTGCACCATGTCATGAGCTACACGAAATTATTATTATTATCATATTATTTTAATGTGCGGCTCCGTAGCACAATGGTAGAGTGCCAGACTGTGATTTGTTTGGGAAGCTGTCAGAGAGTTACTGGATCCACTGGATCCGCTCGTAGCAGTCCTCAGCAGCGTGCCATATTTATTTTAAACGATTTTCCTACAAACTATCAGTATGGCTGGTGGATAATGTTTTTTATTGTAATTTTTTTTAATGACCATTCCCTCGCTGGATAACTGGGGTAGGCTAGGAGCACACAAGTAGTCGAAGTGGCGTCCAATTGAAAGACTTGCACCATGTCATGAGCTACACGAAATTATTATTATTACCATATTATTTTAATGTGCGGCTCTGTAGCACAATGGTAGAGTGCCAGACTGTGATTTGTTTGGGAAGCTGTCAGAGAGTTACTGGATCCACTGGATCCGCTCGTATCAGTCCTCAGCAGCGTGCCATATTTATTTTAAACGATTTTCCTACAAACTATCAGTATGGCTGGTGGATAATGTTTTTTATTATAATTTTTTTTAATGACCATTCCCTCGCTGGATAACTGGGGTAGGCTAGGAGCACGCAAGTAGTCGAAGTGGCGTCCAATTGAAAGACTTGCACCATGTCATGAGCTACACGAAATTATTATTATTACCATATTATTTTAATGTGCGGCTCCATAGCACAATGGTAGAGTGCCAGACTGTGATTTGTTTGGGAAGCTGTCAGAGAGTTACTGGATCCACTGGATCTGCTCGTAGCAGTCCTCAGCAGCGTGCCATATTTATTTTAAACGATTTTCCTACAAACTATCAGTATGGCTGGTGGATAATGTTTTTTATTATAATTTTTTTTTAATGACCATTCCCTCGCTGGATAACTGGGGTAGGCTAGGAGCACGCAAGTAGTCGAAGTGGCGTCCAATTGAAAGACTTGCACCATGTCATGAGCTACACGAAATTAGTGTTATTACCATATTATTTTAATGTGCGGCTCCGTAGCACAATGGTAGAGTGCCAGACTGTGATTTGTTTGGGAAGCTGTCAGAGAGTTACTGGATCCACTGGATCCGCTCGTAGCAGTCCTCAGCAGCGTGCCATATTTATTTTAAACGATTTTCCTACAAACTATCAGTATGGCTGGTGGATAATGTTTTTTATTATAATTTTTTTTAATGACCATTCCCTCGCTGGATAACTGGGGTAGGCTAGGAGCACGCAAGTGGTCGAAGTGGCGTCCAATTGAAAGACTTGCACCATGTCATGAGCTACACGAAATTATTATTATTACCATATTATTTTAATGTGCGGCTCCGTAGCACAATGGTAGAGTGCCAGAGTGTGATTTGTTTGGGAAGCTGTCAGAGAGTTACTGGATCCACTGGATCCGCTCGTAGCAGTCCTCAGCAGCGTGCCATATTTATTTTAAACGATTTTCCTACAAACTATCAGTATGGCTGGTGGATAATGTTTATTATTATAATTTTTTTTAATGACCATTCCCTCGCTGGATAACTGGGGTAGGCTAGGAGCACGCAAGTAGTCGAAGTGGCGTCCAATTGAAAAACTTGCACCATGTCATGAGCTACACGAAATTATTATTATTACCATATTATTTTAATGTGCGGCTCCGTAGCACAATGGTAGAGTGCCAGACAGTGATTTGTTTGGGAAGCTGTCAGAAAGTTACTGGATCCACTGGATCCGCTCGTAGCAGTCCTCAGCAGCGTGCCATATTTATTTTAAACGATTTTCCTACAAACTCTCAGTATGGCTGGTGGATAATGTTTTTTATTATAATTTTTTTTTAATGACCATTCCCTCGCTGGATAACTGGGGTAGGCTAGGAGCACGCAAGTAGTCGAAGTGGCGTCCAATTGAAAGACTTGCACCATGTCATGAGCTACACGAAATTATTATTATTACCATATTATTTTAATGTGCGGCTCCGTAGCACAATGGTAGAGTGCCAGACCGTGATTTGTTTGGGAAGCTGTCAGAGAGTTACTGGATCCACAGGATCCGCTCGTAGCAGTCCTCAGCAGCGTGCCACATTTATTTTAAACGATTTTCCTACAAACTATCAGTATGGCTGGTGGATAATGTTTATTATTATAATTTTTTTTTAATGACCATTCCCTCGCTGGATAACTGGGGTAGGCTAGGAGCACACAAGTAGTCGAAGTGGCGTCCAATTGAAAGACTTGCACCATGTCATGAGCTACACGAAATTATTATTATTACCATATTATTTTAATGTGCGGCTCCGTAGCACAGTGGTAGAGTGCCAGACTGTGATTTGTTTGGGAAGCTGTCAGAGAGTTACTGAGTTACTGGATCCACTGGATCCGCTCGTAGCAGTCCTCAGCAGCGTGCCATATTTATTTTAAACGATTTTCCTACAAACTATCAGTATGGCTGGTGGATAATGTTTTTTATTATAATTTTTTTTTAATGACCATTCCCTCGCTGGATAACTGGGGTAGGCTAGGAACACGCAAGTAGTCGAAGTGGCGTCCAATTGAAAGACTTGCACCATGTCATGAGCTACACGAAATTATTATTATTACCATATTATTTTAATGTGCGGCTCCGTAGCACAGTGGTAGAGTGCCAGACTGTGATTTGTTTGGGAAGCTGTCAGAGAGTTACTGAGTTACTGGATCCACTGGATCCGCTCGTAGCAGTCCTCAGCAGCGTGCCATATTTATTTTAAACGATTTTCCTACAAACTATCAGTATGGCTGGTGGATAATGTTTTTTATTATAATTTTTTTTAATGACCATTCCCTCGCTGGATAACTGGGGTAGGCTAGGAACACGCAAGTAGTCGAAGTGGCGTCCAATTGAAAGACTTGCACCATGTCATGAGCTTCATGAAATTATTATTATTACCATATTATTTTAATGTGCGGCTCCGTAGCACAATGGTAGAGTGCCAGACTGTGATTTGTTTGGGAAGCTGTCAGAGAGTTACTGGATCCACTGGATCCGCTCGTAGCAGTCCTCAGCAGCGTGCCATATTTATTTTAAACGATTTTCCTACAAACTATCAGTATGGCTGGTGGATAATGTTTTTTATTATAATTTTTTTTAATGACCATTCTCTCGCTGGATAACTGGGGTAGGCTAGGAGCACGCAAGTAGTCGAAGTGGCGTCCAATTGAAAGACTTGCACCATGTCATGAGCTACACGAAATTATTATTATTACCATATTATTTTAATGTGCGGCTCCGTAGCACAATGGTAGAGTGCCAGACAGTGATTTGTTTGGGAAGCTGTCAGAGAGTTACTGGATCCACTGGATCCGCTCGTAGCAGTCCTCAGCAGCGTGCCATATTTATTTTAAACGATTTTCCTACAAACTATCAGTATGGCTGGTGGATAATGTTTATTATTATAATTTTTTTTAATGACCATTCCCTCGCTGGATAACTGGGGTAGGCTAGGAACACGCAAGTAGTCGAAGTGGCGTCCAATTGAAAGACTTGCACCATGTCATGAGCTACACGAAATTTTATTATTACCATATTATTTTAATGTGCGGCTCTGTAGCACAATGGTAGAGTGCCAGACAGTGATTTGTTTGGGAAGCTGTCAGAGAGTTACTGGATCCACTGGATCCGCTCGTAGCAGTCCTCAGCAGCGTGCCATATTTATTTTAAACGATTTTCCTACAAACTATCAGTATGGCTGGTGGATAATGTTTATTATTATAATTTTTTTTAATGACCATTCCCTCGCTGGATAACTGGGGTAGGCTAGGAACACGCAAGTAGTCGAAGTGGCGTCCAATTGAAAGACTTGCACCATGTCATGAGCTACACGAAATTATTATTATTACCATATTATTTTAATGTGCGGCTCCGTAGCACAATGGTAGAGTGCCAGACTGTGATTTGTTTGGGAAGCTGTCAGAGAGTTACTGGATCCACTGGATCCGCTCGTAGCAGTCCTCAGCAGCGTGCCATATTTATTTTAAACGATTTTCCTACAAACTATCAGTATGGCTGGTGGATAATGTTTTTTATTATAATTTTTTTTAATGACCATTCCCTCGCTGGATAACTGGGGTAGGCTAGGAGCACGCAAGTAGTCGAAGTGGCGTCCAATTGAAAGACTTGCACAATGTCATGAGCTACACGAAATTATTATTATTACCATATTATTTTAATGTGCGGCTCTGTAGCACAATGGTAGAGTGCCAGACTGTGATTTGTTTGGGAAGCTGTCAGAGAGTTACTGGATCCACTGGATCCGCTCGTAGCAGTCCTCAGAAGCGTGCCATATTTATTTTAAACGATTTACCTACAAACTATCAGTATGGCTGGTGGATAATGTTTTTTATTATAATTTTTTTTAATGACCATTCCCTCGCTGGATAACTGGGGTAGGCTAGGAGCACGCAAGTAGTCGAAGTGGCGTCCAATTGAAAGACTTGCACCATGTCATGAGCTACACGAAATTATTATTATTACCATATTATTTTAATGTGCGGCTCCGTAGCACAATGGTAGAGTGCCAGACAGTGATTTGTTTGGGAAGCTGTCAGAGAGTTACTGGATCCACTGGATCCGCTCGTAGCAGTCCTCAGCAGCGTGCCATATTTATTTTAAACGATTTTCCTACAAACTATCAGTATGGCTGGTAGATAATGTTTATTATTATATTTTTTTTTAATGACCATTCCCTCGCTGGATAACTGGGGTAGGCTAGGAACACGCAAGTAGTCGAAGTGGCGTCCAATTGAAAGACTTGCACCATGTCATGAGCTACACGAAATTTTATTATTACCATATTATTTTAATGTGCGGCTCCGTAGCACAATGGTAGAGTGCCAGACAGTGATTTGTTTGGGAAGCTGTCAGAGAGTTACTGGATCCACTGGATCCGCTCGTAGCAGTCCTCAGCAGCGTGCCATATTTATTTTAAACGATTTTCCTACAAACTATCAGTATGGCTGGTGGATAATGTTTATTATTATAATTTTTTTTAATGACCATTCCCTCGCTGGATAACTGGGGTAGGCTAGGAACACGCAAGTAGTCGAAGTGGCGTCCAATTGAAAGACTTGCACCATGTCATGAGCTACACGAAATTATTATTATTACCATATTATTTTAATGTGCGGCTCCGTAGCACAATGGTAGAGTGCCAGACTGTGATTTGTTTGGGAAGCTGTCAGAGAGTTACTGGATCCACTGGATCCGCTCGTAGCAGTCCTCAGCAGCGTGCCATATTTATTTTAAACGATTTTCCTACAAACTATCAGTATGGCTGGTGGATAATGTTTTTTATTATAATTTTTTTTTAATGACCATTCCCTCGCTGGATAACTGGGGTAGGCTAGGAGCACGCAAGTAGTCGAAGTGGCGTCCAATTGAAAGACTTGCACCATGTCATGAGCTACACGAAATTATTATTATTATCATATTATTTTAATGTGCGGCTCCGTAGCACAATGGTAGAGTGCCAGACTGTGATTTGTTTGGGAAGCTGTCAGAGAGTTACTGGATCCACTGGATCCGCTCGTAGCAGTCCTCAGCAGCGTGCCATATTTATTTTAAACGATTTTCCTACAAACTATCAGTATGGCTGGTGGATAATGTTTTTTATTGTAATTTTTTTTAATGACCATTCCCTCGCTGGATAACTGGGGTAGGCTAGGAGCACACAAGTAGTCGAAGTGGCGTCCAATTGAAAGACTTGCACCATGTCATGAGCTACACGAAATTATTATTATTACCATATTATTTTAATGTGCGGCTCTGTAGCACAATGGTAGAGTGCCAGACTGTGATTTGTTTGGGAAGCTGTCAGAGAGTTACTGGATCCACTGGATCCGCTCGTATCAGTCCTCAGCAGCGTGCCATATTTATTTTAAACGATTTTCCTACAAACTATCAGTATGGCTGGTGGATAATGTTTTTTATTATAATTTTTTTTAATGACCATTCCCTCGCTGGATAACTGGGGTAGGCTAGGAGCACGCAAGTAGTCGAAGTGGCGTCCAATTGAAAGACTTGCACCATGTCATGAGCTACACGAAATTATTATTATTACCATATTATTTTAATGTGCGGCTCCATAGCACAATGGTAGAGTGCCAGACTGTGATTTGTTTGGGAAGCTGTCAGAGAGTTACTGGATCCACTGGATCTGCTCGTAGCAGTCCTCAGCAGCGTGCCATATTTATTTTAAACGATTTTCCTACAAACTATCAGTATGGCTGGTGGATAATGTTTTTTATTATAATTTTTTTTTAATGACCATTCCCTCGCTGGATAACTGGGGTAGGCTAGGAGCACGCAAGTAGTCGAAGTGGCGTCCAATTGAAAGACTTGCACCATGTCATGAGCTACACGAAATTAGTGTTATTACCATATTATTTTAATGTGCGGCTCCGTAGCACAATGGTAGAGTGCCAGACTGTGATTTGTTTGGGAAGCTGTCAGAGAGTTACTGGATCCACTGGATCCGCTCGTAGCAGTCCTCAGCAGCGTGCCATATTTATTTTAAACGATTTTCCTACAAACTATCAGTATGGCTGGTGGATAATGTTTTTTATTATAATTTTTTTTAATGACCATTCCCTCGCTGGATAACTGGGGTAGGCTAGGAGCACGCAAGTGGTCGAAGTGGCGTCCAATTGAAAGACTTGCACCATGTCATGAGCTACACGAAATTATTATTATTACCATATTATTTTAATGTGCGGCTCCGTAGCACAATGGTAGAGTGCCAGAGTGTGATTTGTTTGGGAAGCTGTCAGAGAGTTACTGGATCCACTGGATCCGCTCGTAGCAGTCCTCAGCAGCGTGCCATATTTATTTTAAACGATTTTCCTACAAACTATCAGTATGGCTGGTGGATAATGTTTATTATTATAATTTTTTTTAATGACCATTCCCTCGCTGGATAACTGGGGTAGGCTAGGAGCACGCAAGTAGTCGAAGTGGCGTCCAATTGAAAAACTTGCACCATGTCATGAGCTACACGAAATTATTATTATTACCATATTATTTTAATGTGCGGCTCCGTAGCACAATGGTAGAGTGCCAGACAGTGATTTGTTTGGGAAGCTGTCAGAAAGTTACTGGATCCACTGGATCCGCTCGTAGCAGTCCTCAGCAGCGTGCCATATTTATTTTAAACGATTTTCCTACAAACTCTCAGTATGGCTGGTGGATAATGTTTTTTATTATAATTTTTTTTTAATGACCATTCCCTCGCTGGATAACTGGGGTAGGCTAGGAGCACGCAAGTAGTCGAAGTGGCGTCCAATTGAAAGACTTGCACCATGTCATGAGCTACACGAAATTATTATTATTACCATATTATTTTAATGTGCGGCTCCGTAGCACAATGGTAGAGTGCCAGACCGTGATTTGTTTGGGAAGCTGTCAGAGAGTTACTGGATCCACAGGATCCGCTCGTAGCAGTCCTCAGCAGCGTGCCACATTTATTTTAAACGATTTTCCTACAAACTATCAGTATGGCTGGTGGATAATGTTTATTATTATAATTTTTTTTTAATGACCATTCCCTCGCTGGATAACTGGGGTAGGCTAGGAGCACACAAGTAGTCGAAGTGGCGTCCAATTGAAAGACTTGCACCATGTCATGAGCTACACGAAATTATTATTATTACCATATTATTTTAATGTGCGGCTCCGTAGCACAGTGGTAGAGTGCCAGACTGTGATTTGTTTGGGAAGCTGTCAGAGAGTTACTGAGTTACTGGATCCACTGGATCCGCTCGTAGCAGTCCTCAGCAGCGTGCCATATTTATTTTAAACGATTTTCCTACAAACTATCAGTATGGCTGGTGGATAATGTTTTTTATTATAATTTTTTTTTAATGACCATTCCCTCGCTGGATAACTGGGGTAGGCTAGGAACACGCAAGTAGTCGAAGTGGCGTCCAATTGAAAGACTTGCACCATGTCATGAGCTACACGAAATTATTATTATTACCATATTATTTTAATGTGCGGCTCCGTAGCACAGTGGTAGAGTGCCAGACTGTGATTTGTTTGGGAAGCTGTCAGAGAGTTACTGAGTTACTGGATCCACTGGATCCGCTCGTAGCAGTCCTCAGCAGCGTGCCATATTTATTTTAAACGATTTTCCTACAAACTATCAGTATGGCTGGTGGATAATGTTTTTTATTATAATTTTTTTTAATGACCATTCCCTCGCTGGATAACTGGGGTAGGCTAGGAACACGCAAGTAGTCGAAGTGGCGTCCAATTGAAAGACTTGCACCATGTCATGAGCTTCATGAAATTATTATTATTACCATATTATTTTAATGTGCGGCTCCGTAGCACAATGGTAGAGTGCCAGACTGTGATTTGTTTGGGAAGCTGTCAGAGAGTTACTGGATCCACTGGATCCGTTCGTAGCAGTCCTCAGCAGCGTGCCATATTTATTTTAAACGATTTTCCTACAAACTATCAGTATGGCTGGTGGATAATGTTTTTTATTATAATTTTTTTTAATGACCATTCTCTCGCTGGATAACTGGGGTAGGCTAGGAGCACGCAAGTAGTCGAAGTGGCGTCCAATTGAAAGACTTGCACCATGTCATGAGCTACACGAAATTATTATTATTACCATATTATTTTAATGTGCGGCTCCGTAGCACAATGGTAGAGTGCCAGACAGTGATTTGTTTGGGAAGCTGTCAGAGAGTTACTGGATCCACTGGATCCGCTCGTAGCAGTCCTCAGCAGCGTGCCATATTTATTTTAAACGATTTTCCTACAAACTATCAGTATGGCTGGTGGATAATGTTTATTATTATAATTTTTTTTAATGACCATTCCCTCGCTGGATAACTGGGGTAGGCTAGGAACACGCAAGTAGTCGAAGTGGCGTCCAATTGAAAGACTTGCACCATGTCATGAGCTACACGAAATTTTATTATTACCATATTATTTTAATGTGCGGCTCTGTAGCACAATGGTAGAGTGCCAGACAGTGATTTGTTTGGGAAGCTGTCAGAGAGTTACTGGATCCACTGGATCCGCTCGTAGCAGTCCTCAGCAGCGTGCCATATTTATTTTAAACGATTTTCCTACAAACTATCAGTATGGCTGGTGGATAATGTTTATTATTATAATTTTTTTTAATGACCATTCCCTCGCTGGATAACTGGGGTAGGCTAGGAACACGCAAGTAGTCGAAGTGGCGTCCAATTGAAAGACTTGCACCATGTCATGAGCTACACGAAATTATTATTATTACCATATTATTTTAATGTGCGGCTCCGTAGCACAATGGTAGAGTGCCAGACTGTGATTTGTTTGGGAAGCTGTCAGAGAGTTACTGGATCCACTGGATCCGCTCGTAGCAGTCCTCAGCAGCGTGCCATATTTATTTTAAACGATTTTCCTACAAACTATCAGTATGGCTGGTGGATAATGTTTTTTATTATAATTTTTTTTTAATGACCATTCCCTCGCTGGATAACTGGGGTAGGCTAGGAGCACGCAAGTAGTCGAAGTGGCGTCCAATTGAAAGACTTGCACCATGTCATGAGCTACACGAAATTATTATTATTATCATATTATTTTAATGTGCGGCTCCGTAGCACAATGGTAGAGTGCCAGACTGTGATTTGTTTGGGAAGCTGTCAGAGAGTTACTGGATCCACTGGATCCGCTCGTAGCAGTCCTCAGCAGCGTGCCATATTTATTTTAAACGATTTTCCTACAAACTATCAGTATGGCTGGTGGATAATGTTTTTTATTATAATTTTTTTTAATGACCATTCCCTCGCTGGATAACTGGGGTAGGCTAGGAGCACGCAAGTAGTCGAAGTGGCGTCCAATTGAAAGACTTGCACCATGTCATGAGCTACACGAAATTATTATTATTACCATATTATTTTAATGTGCGGCTCTGTAGCACAATGGTAGAGTGCCAGACTGTGATTTGTTTGGGAAGCTGTCAGAGAGTTACTGGATCCACTGGATCCGCTCGTATCAGTCCTCAGCAGCGTGCCATATTTATTTTAAACGATTTTCCTACAAACTATCAGTATGGCTGGTGGATAATGTTTTTTATTATAATTTTTTTTAATGACCATTCCCTCGCTGGATAACTGGGGTAGGCTAGGAACACGCAAGTAGTCGAAGTGGCGTCCAATTGAAAGACTTGCACCATGTCATGAGCTACACGAAATTATTATTATTACCATATTATTTTAATGTGCGGCTCCATAGCACAATGGTAGAGTGCCAGACTGTGATTTGTTTGGGAAGCTGTCAGAGAGTTACTGGATCCACTGGATCTGCTCGTAGCAGTCCTCAGCAGCGTGCCATATTTATTTTAAACGATTTTCCTACAAACTATCAGTATGGCTGGTGGATAATGTTTTTTATTATAATTTTTTTTAATGACCATTCTCTCGCTGGATAACTGGGGTAGGCTAGGAGCACGCAAGTAGTCGAAGTGGCGTCCAATTGAAAGACTTGCACCATGTCATGAGCTACACGAAATTAGTGTTATTACCATATTATTTTAATGTGCGGCTCCGTAGCACAATGGTAGAGTGCCAGACTGTGATTTGTTTGGGAAGCTGTCAGAGAGTTACTGGATCCACTGGATCCGCTCGTAGCAGTCCTCAGCAGCGTGCCATATTTATTTTAAACGATTTTCCTACAAACTATCAGTATGGCTGGTGGATAATGTTTTTTATTATAATTTTTTTTAATGACCATTCCCTCGCTGGATAACTGGGGTAGGCTAGGAGCACGCAAGTAGTCGAAGTGGCGTCCAATTGAAAGACTTGCACCATGTCATGAGCTACACGAAATTATTATTATTACCATATTATTTTAATGTGCGGCTCCGTAGCACAATGGTAGAGTGCCAGACTGTGATTTGTTTGGGAAGCTGTCAGAGAGTTACTGGATCCACTGGATCCGCTCGTAGCAGTCCTCAGCAGCGTGCCATATTTATTTTAAACGATTTTCCTACAAACTATCAGTATGGCTGGTGGATAATGTTTATTATTATAATTTTTTTTAATGACCATTCCCTCGCTGGATAACTGGGGTAGGCTAGGAGCACGCAAGTAGTCGAAGTGGCGTCCAATTGAAAAACTTGCACCATGTCATGAGCTACACGAAATTATTATTATTACCATATTATTTTAATGTGCGGCTCCGTAGCACAATGGTAGAGTGCCAGACCGTGATTTGTTTGGGAAGCTGTCAGAAAGTTACTGGATCCACTGGATCCGCTCGTAGCAGTCCTCAGCAGCGTGCCATATTTATTTTAAACGATTTTCCTACAAACTCTCAGTATGGCTGGTGGATAATGTTTTTTATTATAATTTTTTTTAATGACCATTCCCTCGCTGGATAACTGGGGTAGGCTAGGAGCACGCAAGTAGTCGAAGTGGCGTCCAATTGAAAGACTTGCACCATGTCATGAGCTACACGAAATTATTATTATTACCATATTATTTTAATGTGCGGCTCCGTAGCACAATGGTAGAGTGCCAGACCGTGATTTGTTTGGGAAGCTGTCAGAGAGTTACTGGATCCACAGGATCCGCTCGTAGCAGTCCTCAGCAGCGTGCCATATTTATTTTAAACGATTTTCCTACAAACTATCAGTATGGCTGGTGGATAATGTTTATTATTATAATTTTTTTTTAATGACCATTCCCTCGCTGGATAACTGGGGTAGGCTAGGAGCACACAAGTAGTCGAAGTGGCGTCCAATTGAAAGACTTGCACCATGTCATGAGCTACACGAAATTATTATTATTACCATATTATTTTAATGTGCGGCTCCGTAGCACAGTGGTAGAGTGCCAGACTGTGATTTGTTTGGGAAGCTGTCAGAGAGTTACTGAGTTACTGGATCCACTGGATCCGCTCGTAGCAGTCCTCAGCAGCGTGCCATATTTATTTTAAACGATTTTCCTACAAACTATCAGTATGGCTGGTGGATAATGTTTTTTATTATAATTTTTTTTTAATGACCATTCCCTCGCTGGATAACTGGGGTAGGCTAGGAACACGCAAGTAGTCGAAGTGGCGTCCAATTGAAAGACTTGCACCATGTCATGAGCTACACGAAATTATTATTATTACCATATTATTTTAATGTGCGGCTCCGTAGCACAATGGTAGAGTGCCAGACTGTGATTTGTTTGGGAAGCTGTCAGAGAGTTACTGGATCCACTGGATCCGCTCGTAGCAGTCCTCAGCAGCGTGCCATATTTATTTTAAACGATTTTCCTACAAACTATCAGTATGGCTGGTGGATAATGTTTTTTATTATAATTTTTTTTTAATGACCATTCCCTCGCTGGATAACTGGGGTAGGCTAGGAGCACGCAAGTAGTCGAAGTGGCGTCCAATTGAAAGACTTGCACCATGTCATGAGCTACACGAAATTATTATTATTACCATATTATTTTAATGTGCGGCTCCGTAGCACAATGGTAGAGTGCCAGACTGTGATTTGTTTGGGAAGCTGTCAGAGAGTTACTGGATCCACTGGATCCGCTCGTAGCAGTCCTCAGCAGCGTGCCATATTTATTTTAAACGATTTTCCTACAAACTATCAGTATGGCTGGTGGATAATGTTTATTATTATAATTTTTTTTAATGTCCATTCCCTCGCTGGATAACTGGGGTAGGCTAGGAACACGCAAGTAGTCGAAGTGGCGTCCAATTGAAAGACTTGCACCATGTCATGAGCTACACGAAATTATTATTATTACCATATTATTTTAATGTGCGGCTCCGTAGCACAATGGTAGAGTGCCAGACTGTGATTTGTTTGGGAAGCTGTCAGAGAGTTACTGGATCCACTGGATCCGCTCGTAGCAGTCCTCAGCAGCGTGCCATATTTATTTTAAACGATTTTCCTACAAACTATCAGTATGGCTGGTGGATAATGTTTTTTATTATAATTTTTTTTTAATGACCATTCCCTCGCTGGATAACTGGGGTAGGCTAGGAGCACGCAAGTAGTCGAAGTGGCGTCCAATTGAAAGACTTGCACCATGTCATGAGCTACACGAAATTATTATTATTATCATATTATTTTAATGTGCGGCTCCGTAGCACAATGGTAGAGTGCCAGACTGTGATTTGTTTGGGAAGCTGTCAGAGAGTTACTGGATCCACTGGATCCGCTCGTAGCAGTCCTCAGCAGCGTGCCATATTTATTTTAAACGATTTTCCTACAAACTATCAGTATGGCTGGTGGATAATGTTTTTTATATAATTTTTTTAATGACCATTCTGTCGCTGGATAACTGGGGTAGGCTAGGAGCACGCAAGTAGTCGAAGTGGCGTCCAATTGAAAGACTTGCACCATGTCATGAGCTACACGAAATTATTATTATTACCATATTATTTTAATGTGCGGCTCCGTAGCACAATGGTAGAGTGCCAGACTGTGATTTGTTTGGGAAGCTGTCAGAGAGTTACTGGATCCACTGGATCCGCTCGTAGCAGTCCTCAGCAGCGTGCCATATTTATTTTAAACGATTTTCCTACAAACTATCAGTATGGCTGGTGGATAATGTTTATTATTATAATTTTTTTTAATGACCATTCCCTCGCTGGATAACTGGGGTAGGCTAGGAACACGCAAGTAGTCGAAGTGGCGTCCAATTGAAAGACTTGCACCATGTCATGAGCTACACGAAATTATTATTATTACCATATTATTTTAATGTGCGGCTCCGTAGCACAATGGTAGAGTGCCAGACTGTGATTTGTTTGGGAAGCTGTCAGAGAGTTACTGGATCCACTGGATCCGCTCGTAGCAGTCCTCAGCAGCGTGCCATATTTATTTTAAACGATTTTCCTACAAACTATCAGTATGGCTGGTGGATAATGTTTTTTATTATAATTTTTTTTTAATGACCATTCCCTCGCTGGATAACTGGGGTAGGCTAGGAGCACGCAAGTAGTCGAAGTGGCGTCCAATTGAAAGACTTGCACCATGTCATGAGCTACACGAAATTATTATTATTACCATATTATTTTAATGTGCGGCTCCGTAGCACAATGGTAGAGTGCCAGACTGTGATTTGTTTGGGAAGCTGTCAGAGAGTTACTGGATCCACTGGATCCGCTCGTAGCAGTCCTCAGCAGCGTGCCATATTTATTTTAAACGATTTTCCTACAAACTATCAGTATGGCTGGTGGATAATGTTTATTATTATAATTTTTTTTAATGTCCATTCCCTCGCTGGATAACTGGGGTAGGCTAGGAACACGCAAGTAGTCGAAGTGGCGTCCAATTGAAAGACTTGCACCATGTCATGAGCTACACGAAATTATTATTATTACCATATTATTTTAATGTGCGGCTCCGTAGCACAATGGTAGAGTGCCAGACTGTGATTTGTTTGGGAAGCTGTCAGAGAGTTACTGGATCCACTGGATCCGCTCGTAGCAGTCCTCAGCAGCGTGCCATATTTATTTTAAACGATTTTCCTACAAACTATCAGTATGGCTGGTGGATAATGTTTTTTATTATAATTTTTTTTTAATGATATTCCCTCGCTGGATAACTGGGGTAGGCTAGGAGCACGCAAGTAGTCGAAGTGGCGTCCAATTGAAAGACTTGCACCATGTCATGAGCTACACGAAATTATTATTATTATCATATTATTTTAATGTGCGGCTCCGTAGCACAATGGTAGAGTGCCAGACTGTGATTTGTTTGGGAAGCTGTCAGAGAGTTACTGGATCCACTGGATCCGCTCGTAGCAGTCCTCAGCAGCGTGCCATATTTATTTTAAACGATTTTCCTACAAACTATCAGTATGGCTGGTGGATAATGTTTTTTATATAATTTTTTTAATGACCATTCTGTCGCTGGATAACTGGGGTAGGCTAGGAGCACGCAAGTAGTCGAAGTGGCGTCCAATTGAAAGACTTGCACCATGTCATGAGCTACACGAAATTATTATTATTACCATATTATTTTAATGTGCGGCTCCGTAGCACAATGGTAGAGTGCCAGACTGTGATTTGTTTGGGAAGCTGTCAGAGAGTTACTGGATCCACTGGATCCGCTCGTAGCAGTCCTCAGCAGCGTGCCATATTTATTTTAAACGATTTTCCTACAAACTATCAGTATGGCTGCTGGATAATGTTTTTATTATAATTTTTTTTTAATGACCATTCCCTCGCTGGATAACTGGGGTAGGCTAGGAACACGCAAGTAGTCGAAGGGGCGTCCAATTGAAAGACTTGCACCATGTCATGAGCTACACGAAATTATTATTATTACCATATTATTTTAATGTGCGGCTCCGTAGGACAGTGGTAGAGTGCCAGACTGTGATTTGTTTGGGATGCTGTCAGAGAGTGTTGTTCAGTTAGTCAGTCTGGCCTTACCAAGAATGCCGGCCGCAGTGGCCGAGTAGTCTGCAGCGTGCCAGTCACGGTCTGCACGGCCGCTGCAGTCGGGGGTTCGAATCCCTCCTCAGGCATGGATATTTGTGCCGTCCTAGTTCGTAAGTAGTTCATAAGTAGTTTGTAAGTTTAGGGACTGATGACCCCGTAGTTAAGTCCCATAGACTATACAAAACAGTCTGCGGCGTGCCAGTCACGGTCTGCACGGCCGCTGCGGTCGGGGGTCCGAATCCCCCCCCCCCCCCGGGGCGTTGATGTTTGTGCCGTCTTTAGTATAAGCTGGCACAAACATCCACTGACTGACTAACTGAACAACTCTCTCTGACAGCTTCCAAAGCAAATCACAGTTTGTGCCGTCTTTAGTATAAGCTGTGCGCCTCGGTTGCACAGTGTTAGAGTGCTAGATTACAAATCCAAAGGTCGCGGGTTCGGTCCCCGCCAGGTCCTAGGATTTTTATCTGTCACTTTCCTCTTCTTTCACCTCTGGCAGTGTTGCTGATGTGAAAAATACCGAGTAGCACCGTGGTTCGGAACCCACGTTAAGCTGTCGGTGCTCCTATAACTGGCTGGGTAAGTCAGCTCAAAGGTCGGAGGAAGGCAACGGCATACCACCTCCAAACAGGACCATGCCTAGTAAAGCACTGTTGTGTTCAAATCAATCTTCGGATTGTTGACTGCTTTACCTTTTCTTTTTTTATTATTTTAATATTATGTGACAAGAGCTCTCTGAGTGGGTGCCAAAGTTGTGTGACAATAGAAAGCACCTCTCTGTCTAACAGATTCTTCTCTTGTCAGAAGAATGCTTCAATATGACTTCAGTGGTGAAGTGTGTCGATGAGCAGCAAAGATTTGCGAGCGAAATACGAATAAAGGAATAAGTAAGATGTGCCAGTAAGACAGTATGGTTCAGAAATTTCTTGGAATGTCCTGAAAACAAAAACTGTAGATACGATGCCCTAAAAGTAACTACCCACTGAAATGTACAGGGTGTGCCAAAAGGAACAGTACATCTTTCATTTCAAAAACTGTGTAAGAACTGACAAACCTGATTATCCAAGTAAGGTGGTCATCAGCTGGCATTGTAACATCTGCTAACGTGGCTTTGCCATACAGTTACTGCGAAAGTCTGAAAGCAGCTCTACTGTATTAATACATGAGGATGGGGTCTTCTTAGGTAAAATATTCTGGACGTATAATAGTCCTCCATTAAAATCTTCGGTCGGGGAATGCTCAGGAGGATATAGGCATCAAGAAAAATAAAACAGGCATTCTGCGTACCTTCGCGGAATGTTCTAACCCTTAATCGAATAGGTAAACTGGAAAATTTAAAACGAGAAATGGATCGGCTGAAGTTAGATTCGTGGGGATTGGCGAAGTTCGGTGGCAGTATCAAAAAGATTTATGGTCATGTAAGTACACGTTATAAATACAAAATCACTTGGTGGTAGCGCAGGAGTAGGTCTGCTAATGAATAAGAAAATAGGAATGTGGGTGAGTTACTACGAAGAGCACAGTGAACGCATTATCGTAGCAAAGATAGACACGAAGCCAACACCGACCACAGTATTAGAAGTTTATAACTAGCTCTGCCGATGACGAGGAGTTCGCAGAAATGTATGAGAAGACAAAAGAAATTATTCAGTCAGTTAAGGGAGATGAAAACTTCATGGGGGTCAGGAACTCTGTAGTAGGAAAGGGAAGAGAGGGAATGCAGTAAGTGAATATGGACTGGGTAAAAGAAAGAGGAAATCGCCTGGTTGAATTTTGCGCAGAGCAAAATGTAATCATCACAAACATTTGCTTTAAGCATCATTTAAGGAAGTTGTACACGTGGAAGGGACTGGGAGACACTGGAAGGTACCAGATTGACTTTACAATGGTAAAGAAAATATTTAGAAACTAAGATTTAAACGTTAATAAATACCCAAGGGCAGATGTAGACTCTTACCATTAATAATTGGTTATGATTTGTAGATTAAAACTTAAGAAAATTAAGGAAGGAAGCTTCCAGTTTAACGTCCCGTCGGAGCTTACGCTCCGAGTATTTGGGTAAGGATGTGGAAGGAAATCGGCCGTGCCCTTTCAAGGGAACCATCCCGGTATTTGTCTGGAGTGATTTAGGGAAATCACGGAAAACCTAAATCTGGATGGCTGGAGGTGGATTTGAACCACCATCCTTCCAAATGCGAGTCCAGTGTGTTACCACTGCGCATCCCGCTCGCTCGGGGTAGAAAATTAATGAGACAAACCTGGACAAATTGAAATAACCAGATGTGGTTGACAGTTTCAGAGGGAGCATAAGGCAAGGATTGACCGAAACAAGGTAAAGTAATACAGTAGAAAAAGAATGGGAAGATTTGAGAGATAGAGTAGTGAAGACCGCAGAGGATCTTATAGGCACAAGAACAAGGCCTAATAGAAATATCTGGATAACAGAGGAGATACTTAACTCTGCACACAGGAAAATAAAAGTGACATTTGGAGACAAGAAAAGCAGCTGCATGAATATCAAATCAGACGGAAAACCAGTACTAAGCGAAGAGGAGAAAGCTGACAGGTGGAAGGAATATATATATTCCTATGACCTATACAAACTTGAAGGCTGTATTCTAGAAGACGAAGTAGTAGAGGATGAGATCGTAGATACTATACTGCGAGAACAATTTGACAGAGCACTTAAGGATTTTAGTCCAATTAAGGCGCATGGTGTAGATGATAATTTGCTTGAACTGTTGATTTCGTTAGGAGAGCCAGTTATGAAAAAATTGTTTCACCTGGTATGCAAGATGTATGAGACAGGGGAAATACTCTCCGACTTCAAGAAGAATATAGTAATTCCAATTCCAAAGAAAGCAAGTGCAGAAAAATGTGAAAATGTAGATCGCGTAACTAATAAGAAGGTGCTCAACAGAATTGGGGGCGAAAGTTGTTTCTGCCATACCCCGACTAGGGAAAGGGTAGGTTGTTGGGACACATTCTGAGACATCAAGGAATCGTAAACTTAGCATTAGAAGATCGTGTGCGGGCGAAAAATCTTAGAGGAAGACCGAGGGACGAATAAATAATCAGTTTCAAAAGTATCTAGGTTGTCGATCTTATTCGGAAAAGAAGAGGTTTGCACAGGACAGGGTAGCGTGGAGTGCTGCAACAAACTACTCATCACAACAACAGCATTATATCGCAAATCACCCAAACATTTTTTTATACGTCCATTCCAGTAAACAGATTTTCAGTAGCAACTATGCTTCAATAGTCACGACAAATTTTGTTTAAAGCTAAGACACCATAAGAAACAGTCATCGAGTTCAAAATTCTGTCCCTCTTGTTCAATGCATATTTGAAGGAGCTCAATCCAATCGTCATGCACTCTCTGTGACTCACATGAACCAAATCACTCCAGTTTTTACCGCCTTGTACTTTCTCCCATATATTTTTCAGGCTGGAATACATTACATCTGTGAAGCCATCGATGCTTCTCATTCTCTCACGGCCTCTTCTTCTAGTGCGGTCGACCTACAATTTCATTAATGTGTTTGCAGCTAAACATGTGTCCAAAATAGGTTAGGTGTTGTTTCAGTATCAGACCTTCCGGGGAGCTTCAGTATCAGAGCTTCTGGTTTCACTTGCACTAGTGTTGAGCTATTCGTTGTTTTTACGGACTCTTAAGAAGTTTTCTTAGAAAATCAAATGAACCTATTTTTCGTCGTTCAGCCTTTCTACATTGCCATTTGTGAAAAGTGTAACATAGGGAAGGAATTATCCGAATAGCGCATCACTTGGTGGAAGTGGCGACAGGTGTGCGAGCAATAAACGATCCGTTTTGCAGCGAGATGGGGTACACGTAGGCGTAGCAGAGCCCTCTCTTGACGGTCCGACAGGGTCGGTGTTGCGCCTAGCGTAGCCGGTACAGAGCTGCCACACAAGGTGTAAACAATACAGTAAGTTTATCATAATGGCGTGGTGTCAGTTCTTTCGGACATTTGCAAATGGAATAGGAGAGGAGGAGAAGGAAGAAGGATTAGGAAGGAAAGGATTGACAGTGGCTGCGTTAGGGCATGTAAAGGAAATAATGGCGACATGTGAAAATGTGAGCCGGGCTGGGAATCGAATCCGGATCTCCCACTTCGGGCCAGCGGTCGCTTTAACCACTTGGCTACCCGTGTTCGCCTCCCGTCCGTCTCAAACTTGCACAAGTCGCTCGCTAAGGCTGTAGCGCCCGGATCGTCCATGCCATTACAGATTCCCGTGCGGAGTCGAACGTATGACTTCGGTGAAGTCAGTGAAGCAACGCCGTCTTCGCGTGCAAATACTTATTGTATTGGAGTGGTGTTTGTTCTTTCAGACATGTCCGAAATAACAGACACCACACCTGCTTCGCAGCCATATTGCATTTGCAAATTATTGATAAGGGAGGAGAAGGAAGAAGGATTAGAAAGGAAAGGATTGACAATGGCAGCATTAGGGCATTGAAAGGAAACAAGGGCGACAAATGAAAATGTGAGCCGGACCAGAAGTCGTACCCGGGTCTCCCTCTTCAGCCTAACCACACACTCGCAAAACACAAGAAATAAACGGCCAAATATTTCTGAGCAGCGAACAATATAAATCTCATCGACACTCATTTTCTTATCGACAATTTATTTATTCATCCTTTGATAGCTGTTTTGGGGAATATTGGATAAGTCAAGTGTCTTTTACTACTACGGTGTAGCCTATTAAACGTTTCCCTTACTTGTCTCTAACCATATCCCTCGAAATCTTTACATATTTGGAACAAAGGTAAAATATTTATGAGAAAGAAGAACAGAAATGTGAATGCTGTTGGTATCACTTCCAGGACTTCCATTCTCCGTTTTTTAATCAGACCAAAGTAACCAAATCGATGTCACTAATTCCTGATACAGTGCTCTCTTACAGTTAAAATCATGTGTTGCATACCATAATACCGTTATATGACTAAGACTGACCCGCAATGTTTTATGAATAAGCAACTCCTACAGTATGTTACAAGCGATAAGATTTAAAAAAATCTATATTGGTGGTATCGAACCATGAACCGTTTTCCTTGGTGACCTCTGACAGTAAGAATGATGCTATAACGACTTCCCGAAACAGGTTCTTGGAATGTGTTTATGTACTTTAATTCTCACGGAATTTTTAACTACTGGTGTATTATGATTTACATATACCGATAAGAAATGGAGCCGAGGATGATTTTTGTGATTCATCTGTAATGTGCTGTTTCCATGAAACGGCTTACTGCGAATTATAATATCGGAACTCTTGGAAATAAGGCAAAGCAACATGGTGTCCGTCACAATGAAGCAACAAGTAACAGGAAATAGTCGATAGCTGTTCGTGCGGTATTCTACACAACGTGCGACGTAAAACTGACGTCGCGTTTGTTCTAAGTTGTGTGAGGAGAACGTTACCCCACCGGTGGTACCCTGGTGAGCGCATCCTGGAGGACTGCATTGTGAAGCGACGTAGCGGACAAACATCAAGTGTAATGGTTTGGTTACAACACCAATATCGTCTCCTGCGGACTGAAGTTGAACAGCAACCGGTACCTAACGGTGGTTGTGGAGCCTGAGGTACTCCCGATGCTTCAGGCATCTCCTCAGGCCACATTTCAAGAGGACAATGCCGGGCCACATATTGCGAGGAATGATACACGTCTTCTTCGAAGAGCGACCATTACTTCCCTGGCTTGCACGTGCGCCAGACACGTCGCCCATCGAACATGTCTGGGATGTCGTTGGTCTACACCTGGTGTATTACGGTCCTCAAGTAACTAGTGTCACGGATTTGCGGGCTCGGATACAAACTACTTAGAGGGAAACCCCTCAAGAACGTATTCAGAACGTTATTGATCCAATGCCACAGCGATAGCAGCTCTAATTGCAGCACATGGTGGCCACAAGACATATTGAACAGTACGACTCAAAGGACATGTATTTACTTTAGAAGGTAATCATTTGTTACTTGTTATGTACTTAACCTGTGGTATTAAATTTATGCAATTCAGCGTTACCTTCTTAGTGTTGCAATTTCCACAAACGGTATTGTAATAGCCTAGGTTTCACATTCATACATCACAGCTGGAAAGACCACCACCCTTAAAATACCGAGCTTTGTTGTTACAGTTACATATCAGCTTCTTAAAACTTTCTCAATGTTTGACATTGCCTTTTTACCAAGCAGCATGCCTCTCCTGATTTCGTGGCTGCAGTCGCCATCAAGAACTCGGATTCTTGAAAAGGTATAAACAGAATTTCTTCAGTAGGGTAAGGGTTGAGACATTAAGGAATAATCTCTATGGTACTAGAGGGACTGCAGAGGGTTAAAACTGTTGGAATTGATACTACAGATAATTGAAGAGGTTGGCACAGGAGATACATTGTTGGTGAGCCGCATCAAGCCAGCTATGAGAGTGATCACTCAAAGAAAATCTATTGTCCAGGTTTGTAATGAGTTAGGAAGACGCACTGCACCACGTCCACATGCAGCAACGACTCTCCTGCTGCAGCCAGCAGCACTAGTTAAGAAACGGAACGCCTCACCAGAAGAATGGCTTACCAACCATCTGGCCGGGTGATCACATACCCAACTGGCGGTGTTTCTATTAAGAAACATCAAAATTGCTCATTGTATTATGCATGTTTAAAGTTTTGTTTTCGGATGGGCAATGGTGCTTGTAACCAACAATTGTTCTCTTATATACAGTGTTATTCCCTTGACTTTTACGAAAAGTTTTCCAGTAGTTTGCATCTTAACAGATGCGCAGTGTTGTGGGAAAACTGCTTATAAACGAAAAGAGGAAGTCCTGCAGATGATTTATTACTAAAAGTGTTGGCGAATTCTTATCTGGGCGATTGCAAATGGACTGATGTTTACTGGTAGGAGAGACCTGGGAGACCACTATGGAAAGGACAAACAGTACAGAAAAAGAAAAACAAGTAAACAGCATCTCTTGCCCCAGTGAATGCATGTACAATTTGACACTTTTGGTCACTGGCCTGACTGTGTGCCAAAAGAAAATTGAAAGATTTTCATTCACGAGTACTTGACTGTAAAAAGTGGAAATTATGGGACTGATCTGGGCCTTGTGCTAAAAAAGAAACTCACAAGAAATCGTGCAACCGGCCGCGGTGGCCGAGGGGATTGAGGCGCTACAGTCACGGTCCGCACGGCCACTACGGTCGGGGATTCGAATCCCCCCTCGGGCATGGATATTTGTGCCGTCCTTAGTTGTAAGTAGTTCATAAGTAGTTTGTAAGTTTAGGGACTGATGACCCCGTAGTTAAGTCCCATAGACTCTACAAACATTTGAACATTTGAAATCGTGCAAGATACAACAATATTTCAAATCAAATGTTGGTAAATCTAAGAGACTTAACTGCTGCGATTATGAGTCCCTACGCTTACAAACTACTTAAAGGACGACACACACACACACAAATACACACACCCATGTCCGACGGAGGACTTGAACCTCCGACGGGGAGCAACCGCGCTTTCCGCAGCTAGGAGTCATAGAGCGCTCGGCCACTCTACCGTAAATTATCTGTATCTGCACCACAAAACACTATAGCATACATATTGTAGTACCCATGCATCTTCATTGGGCTATTACACTTACAAAAGAGACAAGAGACAAGCTAGTTTGAAGAAAAAAATTAAAAAACCTTGTAAAATTGTTCACTTAGCCACACGTCTAAATATCTTAATAAATTTTCTTTACACTATTCAAATGACGTCAATGAAAGAAACAAAGTAAAGCAGATAACTGCAAATATCCAAGCAGAAATCATGGGAAGATTTTGGAAATGGGTTGTAAACTTTGGGTCAAGCTGCTGGAAAAAATTTCTGGATTGTAAATAGCTGTCTTCGAAAGGGGTGGAAAAAGGTACGCCGCGGCGGAATGGCCATGCGTAATGGGGTGCCGTGCTGCGGTACCCCCGTTGGGGGTTGGAGTCCCCCCTCGGGCATGGGTGTGTGTGTTGTCTTTAGGTTTGTTTGCCTTAGTTTAAGTAGTCTGTAAGGCACGGAACAATGGCCACGCTGTTGAGTCCGATAGCGTTACGAACATCTGAACATTTGAACATTTTTGGAGAAGGAACTGACAAGTATTTTGAACAGGTCCCGAAGCTGCTAGTGGGTGTCTTGCGCTGATGGAGGAGATATTTTGAAGAGCTGCTCACTGCAAGTGAAACGCGAAGCTGCTAGTGGGTGTCCTGCGCCGATGGAGGAGATAATTTGAAGAGCTGCTCACTGCAAGTGAAACGATCAGAAATGTTTCCAATTTCCATGTACAATGGGACAGAAAGTTTTTGGAATCGAGATCGCATTTGAGGAAGTGGAGCTAATGGTCTATAGACTGCAGTGCAATAAAGCGGCTGGGGTAGTTGAAATTAAGTCGGAACTCATAAGATATAGGGGAATGTCAGGTCTCAAAGGGTTACACAGAAAAACTGAAATGGCGTGGGAGTCGGCACAGGTTCCAAACGTTCGAATGTTTGTAAACCTAACGGACGAAACTGCTAAGGTCATCGGTTCCTATACTTAGAAACTACTCAAACTAACATACACTAAGGACAACACAAACACTCAGAAATGCCAGAAAGACGACTCGAACCTCCGACATGATTGATCGCACCATCCGTAACGTGGCATCTGTAAAAAAAGGCACCCAATTAGTTCGTGAAGAACTTTGTATGACGGGCAACCACAGCTAAAATATTTATACATATTTAAGAAAGTTTCACACAGTTAAAATTAGGTGTTAATATTGTAAGAGTCTGAATGAAAGTCCTTGGTCCACTTGAGCTGTTATTCTATTGGAGTCGTGCGGGTCTTCACGCCTCCAATAAAATAACAGCTCGAGTGGACCAAGGACTTTCATTCAGACTCTTACAATTTTAACACCTAATTTTTAACTGTGTGAAATTTTCTTAAATATGTATAGTTCGTGAACATTCTGTTTATGTCCTCGGAGCCCGTGTTATAGCTGGCGTCATGTAAGAAGGTGCTTCCGCGCATAGAGGCGGAGCGATAGGGTAAGCGAAGAGGGGAGGAGCTACGGCCGAGCGCCAACAGTTGAGTCTACGGGAGAAACATTGCGTTTACTCGCGGCCAGCCACGCGCCTACAGAATGAACATTATTGGCTGTCATTGCGGTAATGGAGGGGGATGCGAAGAATGGCTGAAAACTGGGCCGCCTTCTTAGGTGACGCCGACTATAGTCATCAGACATATTGAATCCATGATTGCTGGTGGAACCGAGACTGCGGCTGGTCAAGAGTATGAAGGAAGTCCGATACCAACAGCCGTATGTATAATAGCAATATTTATTGTTTCACTACAAGTGGAATGCCGAAACTAGTAGTGAAACAATAAATATTTCTATTAAACATACGGCTGTTCATATCCCACTTTCTTCATAGTCATCAGAAGTTGCTGAAGGCTGAAGGTAGGCTTTTCTGCTAAGTCATGTGTGTTGCGGTACTGCCACCTTTTCTGGTGCTTCCAGTTAGGACATTGAAATCGCCATCTTGTTTAAGGCAGCAGCTATGTCGGTAGTAAAATCGTGATTTGTGATGCGTTTGAGGTTAACAAGCCCTGAAGAGAAATCGTGTCACCTTACCTGAAAAAGGGGCTACTCAACAAGAGCAAACTTTTACCATAAAACAGGTAGTCAAGAGACATCACCTCAGATAGCTCTATCTTTTTGTTCTTCCAGGTTTATTGTTACAGGTAACAGGTTTTGTTAACATAAAACGATACTAAAATATTTATGAATTTTGAAATGCGAGACTAGCCTGAAGATCATAGTCTCGATACTTGTAGTTAAATAAACAATATTTACAGATGTGAAAAAAAAAAATGTGACTATAATCGACATCACATAAGAAGGAGGGCCAGATTTCAGCTTTTCTGCACATCCCCCTCCACTACCGCACTGGCAGCCAGTAATATACATTCTCTAGACGCATCGCTAGCCATAACGTTTCTCTCACAGTCTCCACTGTTGGCGCTCGGCCATAGCTCCTCCCCTCCACACTTCATTTATCACTCCGCTTCTATGCGCGGAAGCGCCTTCCTACATGACGGCAACTATAATACCGGTAATATAAGTAACCTGTTAAATTCTTTCAGTTGCCTTTAGTTCTGTACCAGTGGCCCAGTGGTGTATCCAGGATCGTAGTCTGGCGGGATTAAATCACCGAGCTAGTGTGCTCCCCCCCCCCTCAAAAAAAAAAAGAACCCATTCTTCTTCCCCCTCCCCCTCTCTCTGGGGGAGGCTGCAGCCACTGTGTTATACTGTAGCAGGTCTTTCTATGTATGGTATTAGTTTTATCCAGTTACGTGACTTACCACTGACACACCGTATGTAACTTCCCATTGTCCTTGTTGTCTTACCAGTTCACCCTTCAGGACAATAAATAAGAACCGACAAGCACGCTGAGCAGAGTCCGGCGGGTACTTTTTTAGAAGCCATCTGGCCGGCGGCGGTAGGTGCAAATAGGAGCGGTGACGCGCGACAGATGCGGCAGTCAGGCGAGGCCTGGTGGAACACGCGAAGAGCATTGGATTAGCAGTGGTGGGGGGTGGGGTGGGGGGATGAGTCGGCGCGCTGAGTGGGGCTCCCTGGTGGCTGACACCGCGGCCGCTAGCCGCTAATGAAGAGTCCCCGGCCGGCCGGTAATGCGCTATAAATCAATGGCTGATGAACGCCGGTGGCCGGCTGCGCCTAATGACCGCCAGAGGCGCTGCTGCCGCCGCGCGCCGTGTCCGCCTTCCCTCGCCGTGACACGCGATCCGCCGCCTGTCCGCTGTCCGCTGTCTCCCGTCCGCCCCACTGCTGCCAGCCGCGCCGGCAAACAGTACCGGGCCCGCCGATTACACCTAACCGCTAGTGACACGTGCCAACTGTGCAGACATCAACGATAATTACGCTACCTTTGGAATACAACGAGTTAGTTGATCACCATCATTTAGCGGTATGGATTACCTAAATTTGGAAAAAAACTTAGACATGCAGTTACTAAATTTCAAATAAAAACATATAAACACAAGCAAATGTGAATCAATTACATACGTACGTAAGACATATGAACAGGCAGAATTATTTTCATCATGCTTGGAAGCCTGGAAAGACAACGTCGATTTTGATTCGATTAAGGCAAACGCCACCTGGGGCATTGTAGGTGTTCCGATTATGGTTTCAACGTCGTCCGCCAACAGATAACGGAGATACATGGCTGCCAGAGTAGGGTTACCATATGTTCATCATCAAAAAAGAGGACAGTTCATATGAAAAAAGAGGACACTTTATTGTTAACATAATGTAATTACACCCTTCAGATGTGTCTTGTGTTTGCAAATGCTCTCATGTGCTTCTAGTTTCAATGCACCTGTAAATACGGTGAATGTATTAAACTCGGTTATTATATGTATCTGTTTCATAAAGCATTTGCGTTAATATGAAGAGATTGACTGGATTGATGATTGTCACAGAAACGTGCTACTGTATTCTTAATAATATGCGAAATATGGTTTGCAACAACCCTGATGAGAACTTTCGTCGATGTAACATAATCCCCTGCATTCATTGGTGATTTACATTAACACGATCCAATATTAACCTTTGCGATACTTATACAACTTAGCAACGGATATGTATATTCCAGCAGGGCAAATCAAACATTCTGCTTCATGTTGGTTTCTTCCTCTCCTGAATGATTTGTATTTCTTCAAGAGCACATCATGTAACACTAGGGTTACCAGAAGTCAGCGCTCAAAAAAAGAGGACATTTCTAGAGTTATACAAAAATGAGCATAAGATTATAAATTGAAATTATTGGAAGCTGAGTTATCTTGTATTTTTGTTTATGTAATTCCTTTATCTGGCCACCTCGCAACTTGCATCACACGCTAATTACAACCCTAGTTATTTCAAATTCTATGAAATTGTAAGTTGAGCTCGACGCACGGACGACAGCAGATGATGATAATATAGAAAAAAATATTACAGTGTTGGAAAACAAGCTACGTTTGCAGTTATGAGAGTTCGAAAAAGTGTAATTTTGCGCTTATAAATTGAAGCACTTGTATTTTCCAATTTTGCTAAAAATCCGCCCGGACCATTTTTGGGGTCCAAAAAAGAGGACATGTCCGGATAAAAGAGGACGTCTGGTAACCCTATGCCAGAGTGCCGTCTGAATGTATCCTTTAAGGATCAGGGTGACATCAGCGTGTGAATCAAACAGGCACCATTGCAGAAATATTGCAAATGAGGTACCTTCAGCTATCAAGAGGATTCGTCCACTTCGTTACTGTCACAGCTCGTATCCGGGTTCGAGAAGAGGGCCACTCCGCAGGGTGACCGTGGAGCTCCAGAGGGAGCACCGACTGCCGCACTAACACGACACAGCTTCCGAATTACATCAGCGTTTAAACTAGGGCACCTGAATATAGACGGGCACGCGCATCAACTTCGGCTGTAGCACCAGATTCTGCCGCCATTTTTGTTCCAAGTGGCGACAGCGTGAGCTTCTCAAAGGAAGAGTTCTTTGCTCTTACTGATTTGATATATCGCTTCCTTCAATTGTAATACATATATCAAGAAGTAAATAAAGATTTTAACTGAAAATTAAACTGGTCACAATAAATTATTTTAATACAACTTATAACGACAAACTCTGGGAGGTTGTAGGGGACATCATAACCGACAAGCTCTGGGAGGTTGTAGGGGACATCAAAACAAATATTTTTTTCTTAATGTCATTTTTCCTATGAGGAGTATTTAAACCGGTAGAGAAACATTTCTCTAGCGACAAATTAATTAAACCAACAAACACTATTCAATTTTTTTATTGTCAAGAGACAATGCATTAACACAATCCAATTTCAATTATAGTAGATTTTCAAAATTGCCTCCATTGACACGTGAACAAATGTTACACCGTCGGATCTTGTTCTGTCTGACACGGGCAAAAACCCCAGGTGTAACCTGAATTGTTCCTGTTGGTGCTACTATCCGGGCAACCAGATCATCTTCTGATGCAACAGGAGTTGCGTAAACCAGCTTGCGCATCTCTCCCCACAGAAAAAAGTCCAGAGGGGACATATCTGGGGATCGAGCAGGCCATGGTACGGGACCACCTCTGCCAATCCACGTTTCTGGGAACCGTCGGTCCAGGAATCGACGCTCACGACGAATGAAATGTGTCGGCGCCCCGTCATGTTGGAACCACATGCGTTGTAGGGAGCGGGGCGTCTTCCAGCAATTATGGCAATCCTCTGGCGAGAAAATTCTAATAGTGCCTGCCATTTAATGGCCCAATTGAACAGTCCCCAAGAACACCGACCCACACATTAACGGAGAACCGCACTTGATGTGCGCTAGTAACTGTGGCATGTGCGTTATCCTCACTCCAAACATGCGAATTGTGCATGTTGAAGACTCCGTCACGCCCGAACGTTGCTTCATCGGTAAATAACACAGAGGATGGAAATGTAGGATGCATTTCACACTGTTCAAGATACCGCTGTGGAAACTGTGCTCTGGTGGATGATCAACTGGTTACATGTTGTGGACATACTGTAAGTGAAATGGACGTAACAATTGCTCTCGAAGGACTGTTCTTACATTCGTCTGGTTCGTCCCCGTGTTACGTGCAATTGCACAAGTGCTGATTGAAGGCTCCCGCTCCACATGCTGCAAGACAGCTTCCTCAAACTGCAGCGTTCTTACTTTGCGACGGCGTCCCTGTCCAGGTAATCTGCTAAATGACCCAGCCTCACGAAGACTTTGGTACACAACGGCAAATCACGTATGATGCGGGATACAGCGATTAGGGTATTGTTGTTGATAAACGCACTGTCCAGCTCCTTCGTTGCGGTGCGCTACGTAGTACGCACCAACCATATCAGTGTACTCACTCCAGGTGTATCACTCCATTAGTAAACAGATACAGTGCACTAGTACACTGGTAGACAGCTGTTACCTACTAGACTTGCGCATAATAGTTCGCGATAGGGAGAGCTCACTTTAGTTCGTGGCTCTGCCGCGAAATAGTTCACTCTCTAAGTTCGTCTGCTCCCAGTGACGGCTGAGCGCGGCGTGGTCTGCGCATGCAGGTGGAGGGAGGAATTCCCCCAACTAGCTGCTTCATGGGCTTGCTGCTTGAGCCGCTAACGATATCACGCAAACCAAAAGAAACAGTTTGTGGATAATTTCTCGCGTTTAAGTTTAGAGTTATCTCTATATCTTGGTATTATGGAATTTATTAGTCACATATTGCAGAGTGCAGAACACATCAAAACAGAAATTTTGTAGCACTGAACGATGTAATCTAGCAGGCAGACGCTCACCTCGAAATGATTCATTAGCAGAAGGCAAACACGTGATTTGTAATTCTGCTACGCGTCCTCTCGCTATTCTTCGGAAAAGAATCCAATGAACTATGAAGCGAGATACGTTTGGCATAATCGTCCGCTGCTCCTAGTTCGTACGCTGCTCCTAGTTTGTCCGGTGCTCCTAGTTCGGCCGCTCTTTTTGGATTTTGCTACCGCTACTAAAAGAGCTCTTTTTTATGGCAGCTTTTTTATATAATGAATCAATGTTGCTAAAGCGTGTGCTATTACCCGTATTTTTGGGCAATTTGACATCAAATACGTAGGCAAATAAACCAGTTATTTACACGAATGGGTGGTACAATGGTATTCAACTACTTTCCATACAGAGTACTCGTAGTATTTTATTTTTAAAATAGATTTCTTGTGGCAGTGAACTATGAAACTACAGCTGAGCTGCATCTCAGGTGTTCCTCGTCAGTCTTCGGAAAACGAGCGAACGAACTAAGAGCCGAGGGATCTGCGAACTAGTTCGCGTAGTTCGCTTGTGGGAGCGCTCTTCCGAACTAGTTCGTTCGTGAAGTACACAAGACTAAATGTTTGTTAAGCTTATGGGACTTAACTACGGGGTCATCAGTCCTTAACTTACAAACTACTTATGAACTACTTACGAACTAGGACGGCACAAATATCCATGCCCGAGGGGGAATTCGAACCCCCGATCGTAGTGGCCGTGCTGACCTTGACTGGAGCGCCTCAGTCACCTCGGCCACCGCGGCCGGCTACACAAGACTATTGCCTACAACTGAAGAGCGTAATACGGCCGCCACCGGTTTATATACTCCTCATATGAAAAAAACGAAATCAGGGAAAAATATTTGTTTTGATGTCCCCTAAATCCTCCCAGAGTTTGTCGGTTTAAATACTTTTCACCCTGTATATATACCGGGTGAGGTAACACCCCTCGTGTCGCCCCAACCGTAATTTTTTAATGGAACCACCGTGTTAAATTTTAGCATAACATGATGGGCTTAAAAAAGACGTTTTCAAATATTTGTATATCATAATATTTAGGTGAATAGTTTTTGAGACACAGATACGTTCTCCTATCGTATTCGGACTTCGAAGCCGCGTTGGCCAATGTGACCGTTCCTGTCGTGTAGACTACACGGTAAACGTCGCGAGTCCGTCTTTACACAAACAACGTCGCTTCGAAGGACGAAACGATACGGGAACATATTTGTGACTTAAAACCTATTCGCCTAAATATTATGATATACACATATTTGAAACTGTCATTTTAAGCCCATCATGTTCCGCTAAAATGTAACATAGGATTCCATTAAAAAAACTAAATATGGCCTCATATCTCTGTAATAAAAAATAGCATAAAAATAAAATGTCATGTATTCAAGTACCTCATGTACCTGCAATTCACTGTCCAAACGGGATCTTTGTATCTATTACGGTTGGGGCGACACAAGGGATGTTATCACTTAACTGCCTCACCCTGTATATATATCCAGGGGGCAAATTATATATATATATATATATATATATATATATATATATATAATTTGTTCCCTGGGTGTGTATACGGAGCAATTTTTTAGCATTGGACAATGCGATAAATTTCTTCAGAATACAATTACAGGTCCGTGCTATTTTTAATGGAATGTTTTTCAAAAGTGACATAGGATGTTTTTTCAGTGCACAAGCTATGATAGTACCTTACCAAGGTCTGGCTGGTAGCACTGGTGTTATTTGTGCATAGTATTTTCCTTTAGTTGACTGGGAAGCTTGCCATTCTTTGTCCAATTCAGTCCGAATTTTCCTTCTGTAAACAGGTAAAAGATCTTCCTCTGGAACCTGAGTATATTCTTCCATGCCACTGGTAACCGATTCCTTGGCAAGTGTGTTTTCCAGGTTGTTTATGTGTGCCATTATCTCGTAGGCTATTGGGTGGTTTTATGCCCTCGACGAAAATATTTGAGAAATATTGAAAGGTTATTATCTCTCTCTAGGTTGTTTAAAAAACAAACAAAATCCTATCAAATTCTTGATAGGGAGAAAGGGGATAATGTAAGATACCCGCTATGGAAAGGTATACATTCCATATTCAAATGTACTGTGAATTTGAGACCAGTGTCAAGCTAGTCAGACGTGGGTTGTTTATCTTTGGGTCCAGGCTTATTTTTGGATGGCAGTACTATGGATATTGGAGACGGTGATAGTATTGTTGCCGGGAAGTAGGTTGTGATTATTGAGAGGGCAAACTTTGCATACTATATTGTCACAGTAAACATACCGAATAGGATAAACATATTGCAATCTTCCAAGACATTATAAATTCCTTGCCCAATGAATCAACACAGTTATCACCACATTTTGTTCTCAAAAGCAAGCATCCTCCTTATAAAATTAGAGAAATTGTTACTTTTCCGAAGCACCGTTGTTTACGCCACCATCAGATTATTGAAATCGTTCTTACTAACATCAAAAAGGCTGCTGATAACAGGAGACATCTTCAAAAAGCCATCCCAAATCCTCGTGAGTTTAAAATTGGACAAAAAGTAATTTTACGTTCACATAAACTTTCTTGTAAGAACGAACAAAAATTCCGCAAATTCTAATATACCAAGGTCCCTTTCGGTTTGCCGCATTCCACATAAGAACGTAATTGAAGTTCAAACCTTAAGCACAAAAAAGTCAAAAAGACTTACATTACATTACAAACGTTAAGAATTTCCTAGAGCAAAATTTCCCAACATTTTTACACAGGGTTTGTCTTTCTTATCTTGGCATATTATGATGGTATTTTGTCTTCATTGCTTACAATGATTTTCAAAAAAAGAGTTCAAAAGTTTGTAAATCTATCGGACCCAACTGCGTGGTCATCAGTCAGTAGCTTACAAACTACTTAAACCTAGGTAAACTAACCTAAGGACAACACACACACCCATGCCCCAGGGAGGACTCGAACCTCCACGGCGAGCAACCGCGCGCTCCGCAGCGAGCTGCTTTAGACCGCTCGGCTACTCCACCGCGGCTACATTGATTTTGCTCCTACTCCTTGGCTTTAAGACAACCTTTCTTACAGAATGAAACTTTCACTGTGCAGCGGAGTGTGCGCTGATATGAAACTTCCTGGCAGATAAAAATTGTGTGCCGGAATTGGGACTCGAACCTGGAACAATTTTAATCGCCAGGAAGTTTCATATCAGCGCACACTTCGCTGCAGAGTGAAAGTTTCATTCTGGAAACATCCCTTAGGCTATGGCTAAGCCATTTCTCCACCATAACCTTTCTTCCAGGGGTGCTAGTCCTGCATGTTTCGCAGGAGAGCTTCTGTGAAATTTGGAAAGTAGGAGGCGAGGTACTGGCGGAAGTAAAGTTGTGAGGCAGCACCGTGAGTCGTGTCGGGATGGCACAGTCGGTAGTGCGCTTGCCCGCGAAAGGCAAAGGTCCCAGGTTCGAGTCCCGGTTGCGGCACACAATTTTAATCTGCCAGGAAGTTTCAACCTTTCTTACGTTTACCGTAAGTGCCGACTGACCTACTGTCAGTTCTATATCCGCTATCCGGACAAAAATATTGCAGTCTTTCAATCCGCCTTTCGCGGTAGCATGATAGGCAGACCAAGAGACCTTGGAGGGCGCGTGTTCAAATCCCATGGCCTACCAAAATATTTTTTAATTTCTTATTCCAAAGCATTTTCAATCCTTTCTGCCTTTTATACGTAAGTTTTTATACTTTCATGAATATGTGCCTCAGATACTTTGTTTTCTCACGTCATCTGTGCACTGGACTTCGGTACTGCTACCGAGTCATTTCCTTTGCTACATTACAGATGTAACTTTATTTAGTACGTTTTCTTTATGTTGACTTTTTTTTAATTTTACTTTAGTTTCCTTATTTAGCAGACTAATCATTGCTTTACTCCTCCACTGAGCCGTGTTATAAATGCATTTTTATGGATGTCAACTTACCTACCAATTTCTGTCGCAGAAGTTGTTTGATGAAGTACTACCAATGTTAATCTTTGAAAACTCCTTATGGGTGCTCAGAATAGACCATGGACCATCTGACAAGAACAACAGAGCACTTCTGGAACTTTAATTTTTTTCTCCATGTACTTTTGGCCAATAATTCTCTTTAAATATTTTTATTTTTCAGCTGTACCCATTGTTTTACTTCATAAGCTATTTTACTCCCTGTTAATGTCACGCCAGAATTAATTAGTGATTTACAAGGAAGAAGAGTACGTATGTTGTTTGTTGTTAGTTATAAGGCGTATTATTAAAGTGAAGGTAAAATAAAGGAAATATATTAAGTAATTAAAGAATGAGGAGTGCTATGAATAATGACATAAGGAAGATGATATAATGAATTCTTAACAATGTTGGCTTAAGAAACATAGTATGTTAATTTCATGTTTTAATAATGAAGTAAGAAGGGTTATGAGGCTATGAGGAGAATTTGCTTACATGAGATGGTGTGTGAGTGGGATTTCATGATTTTTTTCTGGCATGTTACTGCGACTGGGAATTTTAACAACTGCTTATGCTAATTTTGAATCTATTGTTATGTTTTGCCTTATACTGGAATATGATATGACTGCTATATGCTACGTGGGTTAGACAGTACTTGCTGATGCTATGCCATATATTGTTCTCGTGCATTGTGTTACCTGTCAGAAGCACTAATTTTTCCCTGGCGATATGTTCTCCTTGGCACAGGAATCTGAACTGATGCTGTTTGCTTATGTTCTCGGCATGCATAAAACATTATTTTGTTCCACTTAGAGACGGCTAGTAGCATTACATGTTTACGGAATTCATATTTATTGTTTTTATACATGAGCCCAATAATCTACCTTTCCTGATCTGCTTTCTTTTTGTCTGCATATGTATAGCTTAAGTTTTTTTTCTTAGACTGAATGCTTTCTTGTGTACTGTGGCTGACACAACTACTGACGTTATGACACTTTAATATTTTTTTTTCACGGCTTGGCAATACAACGATGTGCACAATCTGTTGTAGTTTGGTTTCCTATTCCCTGTGTTTTGTGTGCTTTCCTGTGTATTGTGTGTTTCCCTGTGTGTGTTCTATGTTGGCAACATGTGTACTTCATTTCTTTCTTGACTCGAGTCAATATATGGGTTTTTTGAGGATATATGGTATACTATTATGTTAAAAGGTTCAGTAGAAATAGGAGCAAGGAGGGTTTTGTTTGGTTCATTAATGTCTGCAATGAGTTAAAATACAATCCATGCATTATGACCAATTTTTATATACTGTATGCATGCCTGGGCAGATATCTAATGTGGCAGCCACAAATCTTATAGTGCACTTATAATAAATAAATAAATAAAATAATAAAAAACCTCAAGTCAAAATGTACGCTACTGTTACTCCTTATTTTGTCTTTTACCTCAATTGCTTTTTCAGTGTAACATATCACTTAACAGTATATATTTATTAAATGTATTGAATAATGTCACTATTTGTAGGTTAAATACTTTTATTTCATTTTTGAATTCACATTGATGCCTAACAATCAAGATACCTGATGTTAGCAAATTGTACACTAGATATATATGTACTTACGTCACTGGACACACTTTTATTAATATAAATGACCTACAATATACTGGCCACTGTGTTACATCAGAATTACCATGGTTATACTCCTGGTTATGACATTCAAGGCAGTGCATGTAGCACTCAGGGAGAATATTTTCTCAATATTTTTCCAATTTGGACATTTATATGTTACATATTATGTAAGTTTGAGGAGACCTATGTGAAGGGACAATATATCCTGTGATAGTATGGTATATTATTTTTAATTGATATTGTAGACTGGTTTATGACATTATTCATGCAACTTTTTTACTGTACCGTCTGTTTTTCGCACATTACTTATAGTTTGTATTTTTTTCAAATGTTCAAATGTTTGTATAGTCTATGGGACTTAACTACGTTGTTATCAGTCCCTAAACTTACAAACTACTTATGAACTACTTACAAACTAGGACGGCACAAATATCGATGCCCGAGGGGGGATTCGAACCCCCGACCGTATGTAATTTTTTTTTTTTTTCCTAAATAGGCAAGACAGAGGCATAAACTTCAATAATTTCATGGAGACACGCACAGATCTATCGTACCATCAAAATCGTCATACATTGAAACGATGACTGAACCATTGATCTTGTCACACCACTATACTGCTGCTGCACTTTGGACATCTGGATGTGTGACATCCCTTTGGCCATAGACGTGATGTGTAAGGACTGTAGTTAGTGTTTGGATGTTTTGCTGTGTGACATTCCTTTTGCCACAGCCTATGCTTGAAGTGGCTTACCCTGGGACATTATTTTGGGTATAGCTACCCTTCAGATTTGTCCTTACTGGAAATTCACATTCACTCTTGCATAATCTCGATTATTGGGCAAGCACACAGGCTGTGACTCAAACTACATGAGTGTTTGTGTGCCGCATATGAGAAACAAATAAAGAGATGGAAAATTTCTTAGGAATCACATACAGTGATCAGTGTGCGTGTGACTCTAGAGTGTCGTCAGATAGGTTGCCTCTTCTTGCATGTTATTTAAATGATATCATTTTGCAACAAACATACTCCATTTTTCATACTGTGCATTCTTAGTGGATGTCAAGTCAGATTTCTGTTACCATATTTTGTACTATAACTCTGTTTTCTTGTATTAATTTGTAGCAACCATATTTCGTTTTTTGTACCATTTAATTTTCTAAATATGTTTCTTTTGAACATGACTTGCCATGTGTTCACTTTGTATGACTTGCCATGTGTTCACTTGTCACAGTATATGTTTTCAAATGTTCAAATGTTTGTAGAGCTTATGGGACTTAACTACAGGTTATCAGTCCCTACACTTACAAACTACTTATGAACTAGCTAATGCTAAGGACAGAACAAATATCCATGCCCGAGGGGGGATACGAACCCCCGACCATAGTGACCGTGCAGACCGTGACTGGCGCGCCGCAGTCCCCTCGGCCACCGCGGTCGGCATATGTTTTATAAATGGAATTTATGCATGTTCTTCTTCTGTACTGTGTGTCTTATCATGTACTTATTGCGATGCATTTGTTACTTTTACTTCACTTTTGGTCAAAATTTTGTCGTCGTGGCTACAGAACACCTGCAGCCTTCCTCCCAAATTTTGTCGAGGGGGAGAGAGGAATAACGAAAGGTTATCTCTCTCCAGGTTGTTTAAAAAACAAACAAAATCCTGTCAAATTCTTGACTGGGAGAAAGGGGATAATGTAAGATACCTGCTATGGGAAGGTATACATTTCATATTCAAATGTACTGCGAATTTGAGACCAGAGTCAAGCTGGTCAAGCATGGGTTGTTTATCTTTGGTTTCAGGCTTATTTTCCGATGGCAGTACTATCGATATTGGAGACGGTGATAGTATTGTTGGCGGGAAGTAGGGTTGTGATTGTTGAGAGGGCAGACTTTGCTAAGCGCGCGGATGAGATTGCAGAAGCGTGGGAACCGTGGTTGTGTGCAGTTGGTCGTTCCGGCGGAATAGCCGATGAGATGAAATTTTGAGACTTGAATGTTGAACCAAGCTGTTTGTTTAAGATATGGAGACGAAAGGAATAGATGACGTTCGAGAAACGATCTTTTGAAGTTTTTATAAGGTAAAGTTTTTCATGAAATACTTGGCATGTTGCTATGACACAACTTCGCATTGTTAGGTTGAAATGATGTTAACAGTAAGGGTCGGGAAAGATCTTGCTGTTAGCTTGTGGTCTCACGATTCATGCTAGGGACCCCTTTCTGTGTTAGGAAAGTATTTATTGTAATAGCGTAGTTTTGAGAGTGCATTTTTTATGAAATAGGAATTTCATGGATAGTGTTCTTGAAATGTGGTATTATTGTAACATTGTTTGTGTGAATGGAGCTAAATTAATTAACAGTAAAGAAATGTTTATCTTTGCTTTAAAAAAATGTAGGCAGATTAAATATCTGAGTCATATTTTTCTCTGAAAGATTTTAAAATCCAAAACATGACATTGTTAGTAATTTTCATGAAGTTACATCAGTTAGAAAATATGCCACATATTTCATTTTTAATAATTAGTTCGAATTTCTTAAACAGATTACCAGTTTATCCCTCCTCACATTTTTATTAAAAGTGCCATAGATGTTTTCTGTAGTTCAAATGTTCAAATGTTTGTTAAGCTTATGGGACGTAACTATGGGGTCATCAGTCCCTAAACTTACAAACTACTTATGAACTACTTACGAACTAGGACGGCACAAATATCCATTCCCGAGGGGGGATTCGAACCCCCGACCGTAGTGGCCGTGCTGACCGTGACTGCAGCGCCTCAGTCACCTCGACCACCGTGCCGAATTTTCTGTAGTTAGCTTTCCGGTAGTTAGTACAGCAGGAAGCTGTTTGGTGTTGCGCATATTTATACAGTAAGTGAACGTGAGAAAGAACCAGTTTTTGTTGCCATGCTTAAAGTTCAGTATGATTCACAGATTTCAGGGTAGGACAATTGATACAGTGTTCAGTACAGGTTAACAAGTGTTTGCACTGAGTCAGATTGCATTAATAAATGTTGTGTTCGTTAGATTCAGTTAAAGATTGTTAGTTCAGTCCGAAACAAGTTTATAGGACCAGAATTATTAACACATTAATTTTCAGTATCAGTAATTTTCAGACAGTTAACTTTGTTACGACATTTTCATACAGAAACAATTAGCAGTTTGTGTTTCATTATAATAAAGATTCTGCACTCAGATAGGTTTTGCAATACCTTGACATTCACATAGGATACATTTAAAAAATTACGCAGTCAGATTAACAAAACGTTGTGCAAAGGCATTCAGAGAGAACAAGTTCAAACACATTGAGTTACATTTCATTCGAGTAGCGTCAGTCAGTTACATTTCTTAGATCACGTAACTTTCGCAGCAGACATAAATTTTATAATAGAGAAGGAAAAGAAGAAACTTTCAATACGACCGCAGATTTAAAGTATGAGAATATGAAAATATGTTCCTCCGGAACCGTAAGGCAGTATTTCAGAGCTTCCAAAATGGCTGTGAGTTCCGCGGTCATTTTCGTCATTTCCTCTGTCAGTTTGTATTTACATCCTGTTTGCGCGTTGGTGTTGACTATTGGTCAACAGGTCGTTCTCTTCGAGATAGTTCATAACATTTGAGGAAAGTATATGTTCTAAAATCCTGCTGCAAACGGACGTCAATGATATAGGCCTGTAATTTTGCGGATCACTCCTATTGCCTTTCTTGAATATTGGAGTGACCTGTGCAACTTTGAGTACGGAACGTTCGCTGAGCGAGCGCTTGTTTGTGATAGGTATGGGCCAATTGCATAATCTGAAAGTAACGTAATTGGTACACAGTCGGAACCGGGAGACGTACTTTTCTTGGGTGATTTAAGTTGCTTTAATACTCCAGGGGTATCTACTTCTAAATTACGCATGCTGGCTGCTGTTCTTGAAACGAATTATAGAGTATTTGTTTCGTCTTTTGTAGTGAAGGAGTTTCGGCAAGCTGTGTAAAGCAATTACGTTTTAGCAGAACTGCTATCAGTAGCATCACCATGTAATGAAGGTATTGATTATGTTTTGCCTCTAGTATACTTTACAGACGACCAGAATTTATTAGGATTCTCTATCAAATTACTACGGAGAAGCACTCCTCTAGCCCGTTATTCACTCACGCCATGTTATTGACGCTCATGGTAGCGTCAGAGTATGACTTGGAAGATGAAATGGCACCCCGTGCTCTTCAGCGAAGATGGCCGATTCTAACTGCACACAACTGCAGCTGCAACTGCAACGTAGAGTGTATTTAGAATGATACTTTCACTCTGCAGCGGAGTGTGCGCTGATATGAAAGTTCCTGGCAGAGTAAAATTGTGTGCCGGAATCGGGACTCAAACCTGGGAGCTTTGCCTTTCGCGGGCAAGCGCTCTACCGACTAAGCTATCACGACACGACTGACGATGCCGCCCCACAACTACATCTACATGGGATACTCTGCAAATCACATTTAAGTGCCTGGCAGAGGGTTCATAGAACCACCATTATACTATTTATCTTCCATTCCATTCTTGAATAGCGCGCGGGAAGAAAGAACACCTGAATCTCTCCGTTCGAGCTCAGATTTCTCGTATTTTATACTGATGATCATATCTACCTATTTAAGTGGGAGTCAACAATATATTTTCGCATTCGGAGGAGAATGTTGGCGATCGGAGTTTCGGAAGTAGCCCACGGCGCAGCGATAAGCGCCGTTGTTGTAATGATTCCCATCCCAGATTTTGTATCATTTCCGTAACGCTGTCTCCCCTGTATCGTGATAATACGAAACGACCTGCCTTTCCTCCGTCAAACCCACAACAATACTCCAAGAATGACGGACAAGCGTAGTATATGCAGTTTCTTTTGTAGTTCTGTTGCATTTTTAAGGGTTCTGTCAATAAAACGCAGTCTCTGGTTCGCCTTAACCACGACATTACCTACGTGTTCTCTCCATTTTAAATCTGAAGTAATAGTAATTCCTAGGTATTTTGTGGAGTGTACGGCCTTCGCTTTTGATTGATTTATCTTGTAAACAAAGTTTAACGGATTTCTTTTCGTACTCATGTGGACGACTTCACACTTCTCGTTATTTAGAGTCAATTGCCAATGTTTACACCATAGTGATATTCAGATCGTTTGGCAGTTGGTTTTGATATTCAGATGATTTTACTAGACGGTAAATGACGGCGTCATCTGCAAACAACCTTAGAGAGCTATTTAGATTTTCCCCTAAATCATTTATGTATAAAAGGAACAGCAGAGGACCAATAACAGTACCCTGTGGAACGCCCGATATCACCTCTGTTTTAGTCGATACCTTACCATCGATTACTACGAACTGTGTCCTTTCTGACAGGAAATCCCGTATCCAACCGCAAATTTAGGGCGATATACCATAACCACGCAATTTGATTAAAAGCCCTTTGTGAGGTACTAGAGGTTCTGGAAATCAAGAAATACGGAATCGATTTGCGAACCCTTGTCGATAGCACCCATCACTTTCGCATGAACGATATTTTCTAAATCCGTGTTGTCCTTGGGTCAATAGATCGTTCTGTTCGAGATAATTCTGAATACAGGATATGTTCCAAAACCCTGCTGCAAATTGACGTCAATGAAATAGTCCTGTAGTTTAGTGGGTTACTCCTACTGCCTTTCTTGAATATAGGCGTGAACTGTGCAACTTTCCAATCTTTTGGTACAGATCCTTCTATGAGAGAGCGGTTGTATAGGGCTGATAAGTAAGGAGCTATCGCTTCAGCATAATCAGATAGAAATCTAATGGATATACAATCCGGACCAGAAGACTTGTTCTTGTTAAGTTCAAAATGTTCAAATGTTTGTATAGCTTGTGGGACTTAACTACGGGGTCATCAGTCCCTAAACTTACAAACTACTTAAGAACTAGCTAACACTAAGGACGGCACAAGTATCCATGCCCGAGGTGGGGATTCGAACCCCCCGACCGTAGTGGCCGTGCAGGCCGTGACTAGAGCGTCTCAGTCCCCTCGGCCACCGCGGCCGGCTCTGGTTAAGTGATTTGAGTTGCTGCACTACTCCGATGATATCTACTTTTACGTTACTCATTACGGCCACTGTCCTTAATTCGAAATCTGGAATATTGGTTTCGTCTTCTTTGGTGAATGAGTTTCTAAAAGCTATATTTAGTAACTCTGCTTTAGTAGCGCTGTCATCGGCAGGATCTCCATTACTATCACGCAGTGAGGGTATTGTTTGGGACGGAAGTACAGTTGTGAGGCGGCTTCGTGAGTCGTGTCGGGATACTTGAGTCGCTGGAGCGCTTGCCCGCGAAAGGCAAATTTTCCAGGTTCGACTCCCGCTTCCGGCACACAATTTTAATCTGCCAGGAAGTGCAGGAGTGTATTTGTCGAAGACACACTGACCCCGTCAGTGGGAGCGGACGATCTAAAACACCGAACTAGTTCGCGACAGAGCAGCAAACTGAAGTGAGCGCTCCCGGCCGCGAACTATAATAGGCAATCAAAATATCCACGGGTGTACTGCCGGTCTATAGTGTCCAACGGGCACAATATTTCGGCGATCATACATGTCGCCATCATCAGGTGAACTGACGGACTGAGCTCCTGGAAACGCGCCGGCATCGAGATCCGCACCCTACGGCTGCTCGAAGGTAACTGGGTTCTAGCCCGGTAGCGATTTAAATACCCTCGGCCCGCGGAGCGACCCCTCCGCGGTCCACGCCCCGCGCCGCGGTCGCGCAGTGGAACCGATTGCGACGGCGTCTGAGATGACGTCAATGTGAGGGCTGTGTCCGCCGTGGTTGTCACTTCGTTACGTTTGCTAGATTTACTCTTCATTAACCCAATCGCTGCTTCCCAAGTTTTGCTAAGATTATAGCCACAGTCACGGTTTATGAGGTCGTCACTAGTGCGAATTTCAATGGCCTCTCTAACGACGCAGTCCCAGTATCTCGACGTCTGAACCAGAATCCTAGTGCGTTCATAATCCATGGCATGATTCTTCGACAAACAATGTTCAGCGACCGCCGACTTGCTCGGATACATCAATCGTGTGTGCCTCTGGTGTTCAACGCATGGATCGTCGACGGTACGCATCGTCCGTCTAATGTATGACTTTCTACACTGACACGGAATCTGGTACACGCCGGCCTTCCTCAAACCGAGATCATCTTTGGCATTCTCCACGAATTTTATTCGGCGGACAAAGAACAGTTCACCGACCGCGGTGGCCGAGGGGACTGAGGCGCGCCAGTCACGGTCTGCACTGCCACTACGGTCGGGGGTTCGAATCCCCCCTCGGGCATGGATATTTGTGCAGTCCTTAGGGTTAGCTAGTTCATAGGTAGTTTGTAAGTTTAGGGACTGATTACCCCGTAGTTAAGACTTATAAACTAGGCAAATATTTGAACATTTGAAAGAATAGTTGCAACCTCGTGTTTTTTCAAAATGCGGGCGATCTTCCCCGAGAGTGCGCCGGTATATGGAACGAACGCAGTGCCTACATCCTCCCTCCTGTTTTCATCCCTTTCCACAGGTTGTGATGTAGTGGTTGGGCGGAGAGCCCGCTGAATCTGCCAGTCTGAGTACCCATTTTTTCGAAATACAGTTCTCAGGTGTTCCAATTCCTGGGGTAGGCTCTCTGCGTCGGAGATAGTGCGCGCCCTATGTACTAGTGTTTTATGTGAAGCTTCCTCTGTGAAGCTGTGAAGGGTGGTGACAGCTGTCTGCGTGTAAATACAGATCAGTGTGCGTTGTCTTCCGATATACACTATGACCCAGGCTGCCATCAGCTCATCTCTTGACCAAGACGTCAAGGAACGGCAATTTACCCTCACTTTCAGTCTCCATAGTGAATTTGATGTTGGGGTGTATGGAATTCAGATGCGTAAGGAAATGAAGGAGTTTATCCATGACGAAAGTGTCGCCCACGTAACGGAAAAAGCAAATAGGTTTCCATTCAGATGATGCCAGGGCTTCCTCCTCGAAATTCTCCATGAACAAATTTGCGACCACAGGGGAGAGGGCTACCCATGGCGACTCCCTCCGTTCGTTCGTAGTATTCGCCATTGAAAAGAAAATACGTAGAGGTCAAGACATGGCTAAAATGTTCGGTGGTCTTCTCGTCAAACTTCTGACCAATCAAATCTAGTGACTCTCGAAGGGGCACCCTCGTAAACAACGAAACGACGTCAAAACTCACCATGATATCTGACTCATCCAACCTGAAGCTGTTAAGGCGTTTAACAAAATCCACGGAATTACGGATGTGATGAGGGCATTTACCCATTTTCCCGTCAAGTATTTGGCCAACAAATATGTAGGTGCTCTGATATTACTAACAATGGGCAGTAACGGCACGCCATCTTCGTGAACCTTTGGGAGTCCATAAAGTCTTGGCGGTACCGGACCTTGAGATAGCAGTTTCTTGGTGACATCCTCCGGTAAATCCGCATCCTTGAGAAGCGCCCTCGTCTTGTTTTCCACCTTCTTTGTGGGGTCAACGCTGATCTTCCGGTAGGAATCGTCATTTAGCAGGCTCTGCATCTTTTCAGTGTAGTCCTTATGGGAGACAACAACCGTAGCATTGCCTTAGTCAGCCGGTAAGACAACAATTTCAGGGCGCTTCCTCAGGTCACGAATGGTCGCCCTCTCTTTACTAGTGATGTTCGACTTCATAGGCTTGGATTTCGTCAACGCACTACAAGTTTCACAACGTATTTCCTCAGCTGATTCAGGCAGAAGTCGAGCTGTAACCTGTTCAACAGCACTAATAATTTCTGCGACCGGTGTGAACTTGGGGGTAGGAGCAAAGTTGAGTCCTTCCTCCAAAACTGAGACCGCATCATCACTCAACTCCATGTCACTCAGATTGATGACAGTCTTGCACGGAACCTGCAGAGATGGTTTGTCAAGGAGGCGTGAGAATTTAGCTGTTTGACGTCCCGTTGCCTTCTTATGGGCGGAATCAGCTGCAACCGAAGTAACACAAATCACGTTGTCTCAGACGCCGTCGCAATCGGTTCCACTGCGCGGCCGCGGGGCCGAGGGTACTTAAATCGCCCGCTACCAGGCTAGAACCTAGTTCCCTTCGAGAAGCCGTAGCGTGCGGATCTCCGAGCCGGCGCGTTTCCAGGAGCTCAGTCCGTTCACCTGATGATGGCGACATGGATGATCGCCGAAATATTGTGCCCGTTGGACACTATAGACCGGCATTATCAAATACGCCGGGAGAAACTGAAGAATCACATCAAAGTAATGTTTCGAGCAAAAACTCTAAATCGGAACTGGGTTCTGAACCTATATGTATTAACACAGCAGAAGTACTCGCCATCCATGCCAGGTGCACGTCTTCCCACTATCCCTCGCCTCTTTCACGCAGCGCAGCTGACTTTCCGCTGGAAACTGCTGCGTGGAACTGCGGTCCAACTTGAAGCGATTGTCGCCGTGACTCACGCTCCGTGACAATTTTAACGTGAGTCACCCTGCGTCACGTCACGGACCTGCGTGTCAACTTGCGGCCTGCCTTATAGGCAGGACTACTACACAGTAGTTGGCGCCTAGCGATAGTCCTCTGTGAGGCGGCGCGCGCCTAGCCCGGCAGTGCAGCCCGGCTTCGGCTACGGCTACGGCTGATATCGATACAAACAGTTAACGAAGCTGATTAGCGCGAAGTGGCGGCCGCACAGAGCGCGCTAACTGCCGCGCCGCCTGTCATTATGACCCGCGCAGCCCTGCCGTCTCCCATGCCGCGTTTGTCCGCGGATACCCGCATTAAATAAGCGAAAAACGAGAGCGCCAAAGTGCCGGCTCCATTCGACAAACGCGGCGCGCCTCTCCGGAAGCCCCAAATAGCCGCCGATAATTGCAATGATTTTGGCGCGCGCTCTCTTCAAATTTGTTTATCGGCCGCGTCTGTCGGGGAGAAGTTAATTGCTAAGCAGGCGACTGTAGTTATGCAAACCCGGTCTCTTTTCTAAGTATAGACACCGAAATACGCGGAGCGTTGCTTGCTGTCGACGCGTAAACTTTCCTGCTGTTACGGAGTGGTATCGCCTAACCGGGAGAGCCAGGAAAATTTTAAATATTCGGGCAGGAACCATGCTTGTACTGTCGCAGAAATGTATGACACCAAAGACAACTACATCAGTAGAGAACTGGCAGACAGGTCACGAGAACACTATCATGTGTGTCAAACCTGATTACTTGTCGGGTGGAATCGTATATTGTTTTTATTTTTTAAACCTATTGGACCAAATTGCTATACAAGCTGTCCCTGATATCTACGTTCTGATGTATTTTCATCGGTAGAATGAATGGTACTGGATCGACGTCTTTATGTCGGCTCTATGGAGTGGAGACAACATTACGGCACCCGTGATAGCGGTAATAACAACGTTGCCGCAGAGGGCGTATGAGTTGACTTGTATTTACTCTACCAAACGAATTACAAAAGCAGTTGGGTTATGTATTGAGCAGGTAGTGCAATGAAACAACAATGTGACTTACCAGAAGCTATGTCATGGAGAGCCATAAGAAGGTTGAAAGAGGAACAGACACAGAGAGAGGTGGCTACACCTATTCCAGTATCCTAAAGTGTAATTTTCAGGCCTTGGACGCGATTTCAGACAACAGAAACCATTAAAATAAGACAAGGTAAAGGTCGTCCATGGATAGCAGCTGCAAGCGTTTGTGACATTACAGATACAGGGGGAAGCTAATTGTTTCCATGTGTCAGGCTGTTGGCTTCCCAAGCCGGCCAGCTACCAATCTGAAGTTCTGAATGGAATACAGGTAGTTAGGATTTTCCTAATCTGTTCGGAAACCAGAAACGGTTTTGGCTGAGCGAGGGCGGATCTCGCAGATTGCAACTCAAATACAATATAGCCACACACATTATTTTAAAAATCAACATAAAATCAGGTAATAATCATACGACAAATATAATTATATGAATGGATTTAGGAGTCTTGTGAGGATAAAACGCCGTAAATACGATTTCAGTATCACAGATAAAAATCCGATTAATTTCAGTACTATAATAATATTATTATAAGACTTATATTTACAATTATTGATAAGTAGTGTGTATCAGTAACAGTTTAAGAAGCAAATGGGCAGCATTGCACCACGCTACCTATCTTAAAAGACATACCATGTTATTTCCGTATTCTTTCAATAAACTTTATTTTGCTCTCTTGTTTTGATTTTCGTTCAGGTAGTAATATTCTTGAGTCCGAACATGATTCCACCACAGAAACACAAAACATGAACCCGGCAAAGCGTATTACATTTATACAAGTATTTTATTATATTTAATATTATTCTTAGTAACGTTCGTTTTTTTTTATATTGTAGACTGCCACTTACATATTTCATGGCCGACTAAAAATTGCAGGTATTTAATATAGCAGAACTGAATATATTTGCATAAAAAAACAAAGATAAATATTAATTGTGTAACTATATTTCAATGGCGGCAGTATATTTGAACAATGAGACGCCACACTTAATAACTACCTGAGCAAAGAGCTTCAGTCTGAACCGTTTTAGTATTGTTTTATAATAAATACTGTAATTAATCGCGGATTAATTTGGAATTGCAAATTTCGATGGACTTCATTAATTTACGGGTGATAATTTGGAACTTTTTCTCTCGCGTGTGTGTGATACTTATTGTGCCTCTCCTGAACAATAGTTTGAGAAATATTTATTCATTTACCGATGTATAAAGTAGGACCGTCTACGCAGTTTCATGTCCAAAATGAGTAACAAATTTCATGTATAAATAATTACTTCATGAGTGAATCACTTCTTTATCTTAGAATCCATTTTGTGGGTTATTCAAAGGTTTAATTTATGTTTCTTTAAATATATTTCCACGTCTTCATATGCAGGCTGTCAGACTGGCTAAACTACAGATTAATTATTGCTCTTGTTTAATCGGATTGGGTAGCTGTTTAGGGCATAGAAGCTGACATACATAGCTCACCCCTATTAACAGAGACAACGAGCCATAAACCTTTTACTACCCTGAGTTATGTATTGCCCAATTCTTAATGGTGAGAACCGATAGGAAGGTCGCAAGTTGACCGTGATCTCCGGTTAACAGCCCGTCGACACATGAGGCTTAATGCAACCCAGCTGCAAAGCACCCTCTAGGCAGCAACAGGATGTGCAGTATTAACACAAATAGTCCGAAATCGCCTTCAGGAACGTTACCTCTAAGCTAGCAGACAAGACACCGTTTACTCCTCAGAATCTGGGCAGAGGAACATCAGGATTTGAGTCGTAACGAATCGCGCTGGATACTGCACACAGATAAGATTTTGTCTTCAGGCGAACAATCATCGTTTTCTCATCTGGAGAAATTGTGCAACATGTAGCAGTCCTGCTAATGTGCGGGTAACATCACCATAGCATGGTGGTGGATGAATGTTGTGGGCAGGAGTTAGTATTGGCGGACGTACGAACCTCTATGTCATTCAGAATGACGCTTTGACTGATCAGAGGTATAGAGTCGAGATCCTTACAACTTTTGTTGTGCCCTACGATGGTGGCATAGGTGATGGGTGGGCGATAATGCTCGTCCCCACAGAGTTGCCCTGGTTGATAACATGCTTGAAACTGTGAGAACTGAACGAATTGAGTGGTCAGTTTGTTCACCAGACTTAAATCTAATTGATCAAGTCTGAGACTCACTTGGCAAACGCATTGCAGCAAAACCAGCATCTCCCATGACGGTTTCAGAGCTGGTTATTGCACTCATGGAAGATTGTCCAAATATTCTCAAGAGTATTTTGATAACCTCATTCCGTCCACGCCATTGAGGTATGCCGTCCGAGGTGATCATTCATCATATTAGAGGGCACAGAGAATAAATACCTTTTCCAGTATTCTGGTAGCCCCGTGGTACTTCGCTCTAAGTAAACGGCATGTAAACCTGAAGTAGAGGGTTGAGATGGAAAAGTATCGTACTCTATCACACATAAAAATACGTTACCTTAAGTACATTTGACGAAACGTCTCTGGCGAAGATGATGAGGATGACTCTCATCGAAACGTCGCGGAATTTTATCGCAGCTACCCGGATGAAAGCCTGAGAAGATTTCATCAGCTGTATACACCGGTAAAGACTACATAAGTATATTGTGTATGATATCTCACTTGATTCCCTAATTGAGCAGTATAAATTTTTCACTGCCACAACGTGCCAGAAATAAACTGAACTGCTCCCATTCCCCAGTTCAGAACCAGGTTTTCGGCATGCTTCCCTTCGTTGTAAGGCACGTGTCAGAACTGGTATAGCCCTCCTACTTATTTCCAACTGGGATCCCCGGTTGCTTCACTATTAGATTGTCTAATGGCTGAACAGAAGCGCGATTCTTAATGGGCCGGGTCTCAAACGGCCCCTTTAATTCCTCGGAGTGGAGACTTTAAGACTGTGCACTTAGATCCAACAGACAGTGTTCATAGAGTCAGGACACTGTACATCGCTTTACCGAAATGGTTTCGCAGTGTTTCAAGTCTTGCTGATGTACTGAGACTGTCAAAATAAAAGTATTCGCCGAGCGAGGTGGCCAGTGGTAAAACACTGGACTTCCATTCGGAAAGACGACGGTTAAAACCCGCCTCCGCCATCCTGCTTTATGTTTCCCATGATTTCCCTAACTCACTTCAGGAAAATTCCGTTATGGCTCTTTCCGTTGGGCACCGCTGATTTCCTACCTCATACTTATCAAAAATCAATGCGAAAATGTGCTCCGTGTCTAATGACCAACATGTTGGAACGTAAGCCCCAATATTCTTTCCTGCCTTTTTAAAGTGTTGACGCAGTTATCTGGACTTTATCACTCAAACTGTACTTCTCAACCACCCAAAGTTGCGTCTTCATTTATTTGTAAATGTTCAAATGTTTGTTAAGCTTATGGGACTTAACTACGGGGTTATCAGTCCCTAAACTTACAAACTACTTACGAACTACCTTATACTAATGACGGCACAAATATCCATGCCCGAGGGGGGATTTGAACCTGTGGTGTCGCACAAGTACAAAGTGCGCGCCACCTACTTTCGCCGCGCGCCGCCATGCACGCACGGCGCGGCGTTCTTACGACGACAGCCACGAGCGCCCTCTGCTGCAACTCCGCTCGTGGCCACCACTGAACGACATCGTCACTTGGGACTCAGTTAGGAACCAGTAAAGACTTCGGGATCCGATAGGCACCAGTGAAGAGTTGGCTATCGTACAGGCACTAGGCAGACCTCTAGTTCAACTATGTATCAGCATTATGCCGTACTGAGCTATGTAAAAGTTAAGTATTGTATAAATTCTGTGCAATATATATCTCGTTCTAATTTACTCTAGTGTTTCTAGTTTCTGGCTGCTCCCCTCCGTACCTGCACCAGCGTGCTATCTTTATTCCTGTGTCGGTCTCATTCCACACGGCCACCGACACCTACGACGGGAACGATACACAAAAGCGGCGACGAGGCCGGGACACAAAAGAACCCCCGACCGTAGTGGCCGTGCAGACCGTGACTGGAGCGCCTCAGTCCCCGCGGCCACCGTGGCCGGCCATTTAATTGTAATAAGTTTCATATGTTACTGAGGTATGGGAACTTTCTCTTAAAGTACTGTACATACACGTCGCCCCATCGTTAGCGCCCTCACAACACATTCGGCATGATAATACAAGAGGGAAATTTAGCTCAAAGGCAAAAATAGACTTACTCGTACTTGTCTTTGTAGATGATACAGCATTAATTGCTGAAAACCACTTTTATCCGGAGAAAAAAACTGAAAACTGAGACTTCAGATTTATCTTACGTCAGTCATACCATCTCTGTTTCTGTACTGTGAACCCTACTAATAAGTAGGTGTTATTTGTGTGTTTTTATTAAATGTACATCGCCCATATTTTTTTGGATATTGTCATAGGGAAGATGCATTTAGTTCTTGTGTAACAAACAGGATAAAGCACATTGTGTCGTGAACATCCATTGCTCATCTTGCCCTTGACCTGTCATCCCTCCTATAAACATAACCCAATGGATTAGCTGTGAAGGTAAGGAAACAGAAATTTGGAGAAGTAACTAAAGTTCAAGGAAAATAAATAAATAAAATAAATGACACTGTATTTTTGCGAGAGACAGAAAAGGACCTGGAACTGAACGTAATAGACTGAGGTGTGGAAAGACGGCTTGCACGGGATAAGGTAGTTTGGAGAGATGCATCAAACCAATCTTTAGACTGGAGAACACAACAAGAATGACGGCATATGCACCCAATAACAAATTAGAGATAGATGAATGCCTACTGATAGGTGTTTCCAAAACTTTAATTTTTTTTTCTTGGAGGATCTAATCGGGTAATGCTTTGCCATTATTTATTGAACAACAATTTCCCTGAATTTCTGGACAAATATATTGGTTAGTTACAATTACTTCTTGTGTGGTAGGAGACTTGAAAGAAATTTGCAGTTGTAGTTACAGCTATCAGAGCTTCTTATATTGACAAAATTCCAAATGTTTTTTGTAGATGATGCTTAAAGAAGATAAGCTGAAGACTCATTATTTTTGCTGGTGTAACTGTAGTTTAATGTACAGTTGATATTGCTAAGAAGCCAAAAACGGATAGATGTGTGACTAAAAATTAGCGACAACTAGGTGACCTAAGGAATGGTAATTCACATTTGAACCTATGTGAAAACATTGACAACATTTTCATCATTTTACGCAATTACGATACTTTTTTGATAGTTTAATATAGTTTATAAGAAACAAAATTCAGGTCACTTAGGCAACGTTTGAGCACAACTCCGCTGGAAATATATTTGTAATTGCCTCTTTCATTTTAACACTGGCTCAAATACTACGCTATGATTGTGGAAGAGGACAGGGACGTGACAAAAATATTTCCCAATTTTACATGAACTTTAATTGTGCGCTGTGATTGGGTGGAGGGAGGGGGAAAAGTGGATGTCCCTTTTTTCCCCTTTTAATTTTTACACCAGCACAATTAAACTCTTTTTCCGCTATTGGATTGATTGCTTCATATTATTCCTACATTGTGGCGGGAGGAGAATGGGATAGGGGCCAGGCGAGTCGTGACGAAAGGAAGAATGTGGGAGGAAGGGAGAGGGAAAGGAAACGTGCATCAAGAGAGAAGAAAAGAAGGAACATTGCGATTTAAGGTCCCATTGATTAACAACCTTCGACTGTTGTAATTAAGTTGGGAGAAGGAAATCGGCTGTGCCCTTTGTAAGAAGCCATCTTGTCATTTCAGTCGGAAAATTCAGGGAGATCACGGGAAACCTGATCTAGAGATGGATTTGAACCTCCTTGCTAAAAAATGCTAGTCCGGTCAGCTAAACACTGCACCACCACACTCGGTTTAATCGTGAAAGAGGTCCGTTATCTTACTCGAGTGATATAAACAAAATGATGCAAAACAATAATGTAAACAACGTGAGGTGGAGTCATGAGGTGGTAGAAAGTATGGAAACATTGAGAACATAACCCATTACAGCACCTAATACGACGTAGAAAACCCATTGACATTCAAACACCTTGGAATGGTAAACACAGATCGTGAATTAAGGAAATTATTTTTGAGAACATTAGCGACAATGGTAAATTAGTACCTCAGATTTCTGTTCTTCAAATCTTAACAAAACCATCACATGGTTTTCTATGTTTCCATATGTTACAAATGTCTTTTATATGACTGTATGCAATCTACTTTTAGATCCTTTCACATTTTTCGACTTGATTAACCATTCAATTTAATGATTTGGTTTCTTGCACATTGAAATCCAAGTTGTTAACATCCATTAGAACTTATACTGGCCAACATTTGAATTAGAGGCTGGAGATTGCAGTATTTAAAGGACGACTGTACCTTCTTCTACAGCAGGCAACACTAAACCTTTAGCCGGCTCCAGTTCAAATCAACCGGTGGCCAGCATTGCCAGTAGATTTTATTTTAAATTTTAAAAACTCACTTTAGAAATAATTTGTCCCTCTAATATTATATTATAGCTGCAAATATCCGGTTTACCCGGGTTTAAAATAAGGTTTTCTGTGTACGTGTACCAAATTTTACGTTATTTGGTTGTCTGGATCTTGAGTTATAAGGGAACAGACAAATAGACAACAAATTCGTCTTATAAGTATAGAGATTGCAATCGAAGTCTGTAAGTAAAGGACCCCATGCACCGAACGAAATTTTATGTAGACGGTAACCTTCATCTTGTTTTCAAGGTCAAGTGTACGGAATTTCATTAAGATCGGATCAAAACTGGGGATTTTGGCGAAATCCGTAAGTACCCTCCACCATGCACTGAACGAAATTTTATGTAGACAGTGCCCCTCCTCTTGTTTTGAAGGTCAAATGTGCAAAATTTCACCAAGATTAGTGCGAAGATATAGATTTACAAGGAAACATTGAAAACACACTTTCACTTTTTCTCAAATTTTCCGGTTGGTTTTCCAAAGAAATGGAAAAGAACCTTCCCCATGTAATTTTGTGTACGTGTACCAAATTTCACGTTATTGGTTGTCTGCATCTTGAGTTATAAGAGAACAGACAGACAGATAGACAAATGCGTCTTATATATATATATATATAGTTGTGGTCCGAAGATGTGCAAGTAAGTGACCGAAACCGGTTACCAGGGAAATAAAAGAAATTGTTATCTAGACAACATCGCCTAGATGACAAGGCCTCACAACTGATTATGCCTGCGTCACACGCAGAGGCCGCGGCCTCCAGCTGACTAGCTGGTCGCTAGAGCATGCCCACTGCCTTGTAGCGGCCGGCCAGTCAGCTAGCGTTCGTGGCCTCTTGGTGTGACGTAGGCATGACCAGTTGTGAGGCCTTGTCTTAGAAATGGTGTTGTTCTAGACTGCCTTGTTACAGGAATTAATAATTAAGAATATGATATATCATTCTTCCATCAAAATCCTACCATCTTCAGGTAGCGATGGTGGAGTTGGGTAGCGATCACGACCCCCTATTCCTAAAGTATACCACAAAGGCTTTTGTTGTCAGCAATATTGAGACAACTAATCCTTGAACTAAGAAAACAAGACAAGGCCCCTGTAGTCTTGGAAGGCAACCAATGAGACAAAGGGGAGGGCGGGGAGGTAAGACATGACAAATATTGCTCATTTCACCATGGGAGGTAACAGATCAGCCAGAATGGTCATACAATGAGGAGTCAAAGAAACCGGCATACCTGCCTAATATAGTACAGGATCCCGCGAGCACGCAGAAGTGCCGCAACATGACGTTTAATGGACTTGACTAATGTCTGAGTTAGTGCTGGAAGGAAAAGAAAACACGCATCCTACAGCGCTGTCCAGAAATCTGTAGCAGTTCGAAGGGATGGAGATCTCTTATGAACAGCATGTTGCAATTACAGATATAGTCAATAATCCAAAATGACATTTTCACTCTGCAGAGGAGTGGGCGCTGATTTGAAACTTCCTGGCAGATTAAAATTGTGTGCCTGAAGCGGGATTCGAACTTAGGAGTTTGCCTTTCGCGAACAAGCGCTCTACCGTCTAGATATTCCGGCACGCATAAAGGTCCGTCCCCACAACTATACTCGGAGCCACTCTAGAAATTCTGGACGTGTGCGGTGACGCATTGTTCTGCTACTATTGTCCTAGTCTAACGGAATGCAGGTGTACGTACGTATTACCTGCCAGAGAAGTATTTTAGACGTATAAGGGTCTCATATCACTGGAACTGTATGCGCCCCACACCATCAGAGAGCCCTCCACCAACTTGAACAGTCCCCTGCTGATATTCAGGTTCCATGCATTCATTAGGTTCTCTCCATATCCATACACGTCCATCCGCTCGATTCGACCAAAATCGAGACTCGTCACACCAGACAACACGGTTCCGAAAGCCCATATTGATGAAGTTTCGTTGAAGCGTTCGCACTCTGACACATGTTGATGGCCCACAATTGAAATCCGCGGCAAATTACATAAAGATCGTCCCTCTATCACACTGAACGATTCTCTTCACTCGTCGTTGATCCCCTTCTTGCAGGATCTTGTTCCGGCCGCAGTGATTTTGGAGTCCCGATATTCACGATGAATTCGTGAAATTGGCGTTGGGAAAAATCCGCACATCATCGCTACCACGGTGAAGCTGTGTCCATCTTTCGTGCGTCGACTAACAATACCACGTCCAAACTCATTACATGCCATTGTAGCAGCAACGCCTGCGCCACACATTTGTTTGTTATAGAGGCGTTGCCGCCCACAACACCGTCGTCTGTGTGTTTACAAATCTTTGTGCTTCTTTACGCCTATACCCATTTTTTTTGCTCTTTAGTGTATAATTCTTGCAGTAATGCGGCCTTGCAGAGTTGCCATATGGCATGGCTGCCAAAGTGATTACTGAACAGCCGGACGCGGTGACTGAGGGGACCGAGGCGCGCCAGTCACTGTCTGCGCGGCCACTACGGTCGGGGGTTCGAATCCCCCCTCGGGCATGGATATTTGTGCCGTCTTTAGTGTTAGCTAGTTCATAAGTAGTTTGTAGGTGTTATGGACTGATGACCCCTTAGTTAAGTCCCATAAGCTATATGAACATTTGAACATTTTGATTACTGAACCGTCACCACGTCAGACTTTTCGTACGTAAACTCGGCAAGAAGTTTGACACAGTGGGCAACAATACTCAGTGAACCAAATTTCTTTCGTTGCTCCACAGTCTAAATTTCATGACATCGTCACCACATTTTACTGCTATCGGTATTTGCACCATTGATGTACGGTTTTGGAATTCCAGCTCGGTCATCTATTTCCTGCTTATGGAGCTCCCATCTTGGTGAATCATCCTGGCAGATTAAAAGTGTGTAGCGGAACCGCGAAAGGCAGGGGTCTCAGGTTCGAATCTTGCCTCCGGCACACAATTTTAATCTGACAGTAAGTTTTATATCAGCGAACATTCCGCTGCAGAGTGAAAGTTTCATTCCCGACTTGTTGTTTTGGTGCTGAGAAGATACATAACTGATGGATTCAGCTTTACAATGACTTTGCTGCCTTCCTCTTATTTTTTTTTTTTTTTTTTTTTTTTTTTTTTTGCAACAATCCTGTTCGATGAGCGTTTGTCATGGTCACTCAACACACACGTTCGTCCACGTTGTGATTCAACGGACGATATTTCTCCTCTTGTCCTGCATGCGGTAAAATTTCTATTCAATGGCTCTTAAAATAACAGACGCTTCGGCTATCCGGGTTACGGAAGCACCCACGATATCGTCACCAAGAATTTGTTCACGACCGAATTCAATTACTCCGACTTAACGCATTCACAAACACATACTGTTACGACAGATACTTGTCACGTACTAAGGGCTGTTCATAGTCACAACCTGCAGGCCAGGCTAGAATCTATATTTGTGGTTAAGCATGCACACCTCGTGGTTTTTCCGAATTTTGGTCCGAACTCCGTATCTTTCCAAGCTATATCAAAGGATATTATAAAAGTTTCGGCAATATATTCCGTTTGACTGTATGGAATGCTTTTCGAACTCGATAAATCTAATTTAACTCCCGTTTTTTGTCATCCTCAGACTCGACTTTTTATTTTATTTATTTATTTTTAATTGGAAGACTCAGGAACAGCACTGCGAATCAGTGTAACCCTGGAGGAGAAGTTGTAGGGTCTAGTGGGAGCAGGACAGAGAGACTGCTCCACCGAACAATTTGAGTAGGGAACCTGTGGTCGAAGAAGCCAGCTTTAGAAGATATGGAAGTGAAGTTGTGTACCGCTTTGTCTTGCATTATTGTTTTCTAGCTTATTGTGAACCAACATCGTACAAGTTTACATGTACTGTGCTATTTATTTACATGTACTTTATTTCCTGCAAGGAAACAAGACGACGAGCCTGATACTAGGAAGTCCTCCAAATCGTGCTGTTTGATCGTGATGGTAATTCGAACAGTAAGAATAGTCTTCTTTGGGATGAGGCAAACCTCACGCTGTATCAAGTACGTTTTGCTGTGATTTGTGGATCTGCATTGTAAGCGACAATCTCATTGGGCCATGTCATCTACCAGGCATTTTAATGGCCACCTGTACTTGAGATTGTTCCAAAGTATTCTGAGTTTCTGGAGAAGTAGCCTTGACAGTTGGTGAGAGAATGTGAATGAAACATGAATGAGCACCGCCTCACTTCAGTATGCATGCCCGAAACCAAGTTGAAAGTTAAATCGATGTAGTTCCATATTGTAATGGAATCAGGATTGCAGCTGGTGTAGTTTTGATTCCGAATAATTAATGTGTTCAGCAACAACCGTAAAGGCTATAAATAAAATAAAACAACATAAAATTTACGCTTTTTGGTGAATACATTAATTATTTTGAATTAAAACTTAAATTCTAAAGTTTATCAAGAAATAGTTAATTTCTCGGCAAATCATTCATTCCAGCCTCTAATTAAGAAAGTAATGATTATGTTACCTTTGGACGGTCGAAATACCGCGGCTCTTTAAATTTATTCAGTGAGTAGGTCAGAATTCAAAATATTACCAAGAATACATGTTTTTGATAAACAGGTGGAAAATAATTTTCCCAGTTCCTTATAATAAGTTAATGAATAAAAATATAAACGAAAGATACTAATTACATCTTTATTTTAGAAAATTTAAAATTAAATTACACATTTCCTGATCGTTGAATTGGAAAAAAATTTCGTATTGCCTCCGAAGCCACCTGACCTGTTTTCCTTGATTATTTTATGGGGAGATCTAAAGTCACTTGTTTCGAAGGCCCCAGGGAATACGGACATGGAGGAATTAGTAACCAGAACAGATGCTTGTGATGTGATTCGAAACACACCATGGATATTTGTCACGGTGCGACAGAATCTAGTTCGCCATTGTCCTGCTTGCACTGATGTCGATCAACGTCAGTTTCAGAACATTTTGTAAGATACAGTGCCAATGGTGCGTTCATTGTGTTAGTGATGGTATTGTAGTGAACTGTAACTAATGGAAATCAAACAGTACACGGTAATCTGATTGTATTCCTACTATCTCCTTAAGTTGGCTTCTCCGACCCCAGGTTGCCTGCCTCAAATTGTTTACTGGAGAATTCCCTATGACGTGTTAAATTTTAGAAGTCTTGCCATTTTATTTTTGCGTGGTGTGATACAGCGACCGTGGTAAGTTTAATTCGTCAGTATAAGAAAGTCTTGATTGCAAAAGGTTTTATTTAATGACGCGTTTCGCCCAGTTAGGGCATCTTCATTTAACTGACAAAGAAGAAGAGTGAAACAGAACTTGCAATATTTACATGACTATATTACATAATTCAAAAAAAAAATTTTAGCTACAAAACAATGCTGAAATTGGTAATAAAGAATTGTAATAATGTACAGTACCAATTTCAGCATTTTTTGTAGCTAATAAATGTTTAAACAATTTTGTAATATTTTCATGTAAATACTGCAAGTTCTGCTTCGTTTTTCTCTTTTCTCAGATATCTGAAGATACCCTAACCGGGCGAAACGCGTTATTAAATAAAAACTTTTGCAATCAAGACATTCTTTTGTTAAATTTTACGGAAACATCCTGTACAGGCTCACTATCGTCCTTTCTTGTGTTACCAGGAAGGTCAGTCAGTGTTATAGTTCATGCAATGCAGGTCTAAACAGCCGTCAACGTGGAAAGGTGAAATCTAGAAACATTGCACCTCGTTTACGTAGAAGAGTGTAACATTGCTCACTTAATGATTTTATTAGGGTACGAGGGACATTCAGTAATAAATGACCATAATTTTACGGTCATAATTTCCCGCGCTAAAATTTAACATTATGATATTCTGTTGGCTTAATGTGAAACAATCACGCCTATCCCGGTTCCCTCCTGTGAGAGACAAGCAAGTTCAGACTTTTTTTTAATACTTTGGCACCGGAAGTTTGAAATAGTACACATGTAATAAATCACAACGTACCTACAATTTGCTAATCACAGTGGATTGTCAATGTGATGCCGCCACTGAGAACGTGTGCTGCTGTTACTGTGAGCGGTTTTAATGCCGCCGCGACCAGCTGTGATGTTGCCGCTATTGTTACTGCTATGCTGAAGTTGCGAACCGACTGTTCATATGCGGCGACTTCTTGTGAAGTTGTTTTGTACTGTATTTGGTTAAATTATAGATAGTGTAAAAATAAATCATAGCTTAATAAATTGAACAGGGTTTATTTTTAAATATCCACCCCCCCCCCAACCAAATCCTGGCTACACCACTGATAAAGATCGGATACTGCTTCAATGGACGTTCAGACGCAAGGAACAATATGCGGCTTTAGGAGTCTGCTTTCGTCTGTAACACTATACAGTGTTACAGGAGGCATAGAGAGAGTCTTTTTTCCCTACAGCACATACCAAATATGACGTGTTTTTGTGGAATCTTCAACGCGCCAAAAACAAATATGAAGAACGGACGTTGCCTTTATGGAGGATTTGCGCATACGCAAGGCGAGGTGTGCAGTAGCTCCATTGCCTTTTCTTCGGGACCATGCGTGCGTAATCGCCAGAGCTCGAGTAGCCAGGAGCTGGCGTATCTACCAGCTCCTACGGCAATGTTAAAAGCAGCATTTCCCCTCGCCCCTCCCTGCCGCGGGAGCGCCAATATGCTGCGTCCAGAGGGTTCAAATAGAATTAGATCCTTAGCCGCGCATGCGAATTACAACGCTGCGGCCACTGCCGCGTATATTATGCGGTCGCGCTACGACTCGTATATGTGCTGTCTCCTGCGTCGTCTCATGCGATAAAAATACTTAGAATGTGCACATAAAATGATCTGATAGAAAAATGAAACGAATGACTTTTTACTTTATTTATTTGTTTACTTTTTTCACGACGAGCTTTTTTACAGGGGTTCTCTGAACAGGTAAACACATAGGACGCGCCGCCACTGCCCACCGTCCATCACACTCCTGTTTGTAAGTCTTCGTGAAATTGGTTTGTGACACCATTAACCTTTTAGAATCGTTCGCGGCATGCTGGTAGCGCGCTTTATTGCTGACTACAGGTGGCAGCACGGAGGATGAGCCTACGGCACCCGCCCTGACACACGTGACCAGGGCGCCATCGACGTCAGCGCCAACATTGCCGAGCCACGCCCCTCTGTAAAAGACGACACCTCCGCACCGAACACTCTTACTCGTGTTCACCTCTAATGACATTCACTTCGATCCACCAGCCACGAATTATTAAGGCGACTCAACACGCCACAGACTTTCGCATTCCAGACACGATTCGGACTCCGGCGTTCACAGCCACGGTCGATACCCGCTACTGTATAATTAAGATATTGTTGTGCAACGCCCAAGCTGAACCTGAATTTCATAAACAAAAAGTCATGTTTTCATACTGACAGAATATATGACTTCAACTGCGATGGGCAAAGTTGAAAATGTGCATCCAGCCGGGATTCGAACCCGGGTCTCCTGTTTTCTAGGCAGTTGCGATGACCCCTACACCACTGACGACACAGTGGTCACCGCACCTTGCGATATTCCTGGCCTATGGCCACTTCATATTTCTGGCCACTGGCCGTTTCTTTGGTAACATTGTACGTGTCTTTAAACACGGAAGTAAGATTGAAGTCCTGCATATGTTGGAATGTGGGGTGGGGAGCAGTAGCATATGGCACAGTATGTGCTGGTTCCCATGGGAAAGCCCCCCTTGCATTGGCTACTGCATTTCATATCACGTGATTTCTTTTGATATTAGTTATTATTTATTAACTATTAATTATTCAGAGCTGCGAATTTGTTATAAATATCTCTCAAGTACAGGCTAGCTTTTGACAGTTTAAGAAGTTTAAGATGTCTTATTGTAAGAAGTGTAGAATGATATTGCAGAAGGCGCGCGACGGCCATGTTTTGGAGCTAAATAGAGCGTCAGGTGCCCTCTCGCAAGGCGCCGCAGATTCAGTCTCGAGCTGATCGCTATACGCGCCGGTCCGCGCCGGTCGTGAGTAACGTTTAGCAGTAATGTTAGCACTCGAGGTCTCACTATGAAGTTCGGGTAGCATAGGCCGTCTAAACGAAATAAATGGCATCCCTGACAATTGAATATCTCGCGAGTCACTTCTTGTACTTCCATCTTTCCGAACTTATTCTAGACTCACTCGTATGCTGAAGAAGAACCAACAACCTGTGTTCCGTCTTCTGCGCCGGGGACACAACTATAGAAGACAACAGGTTAGTCAGAACTCTATGCTTTCCATAAAGACTTGGACAGCAACTAGGGCACCTCGTGCGTGCTGTAGGGCGGTAAAAACGCACACTGCTATGCATCAACATCCCTAAGGTTGTGAAGGTTTAGGGGATTTGTGGTAAGAAGCAGTGAGGAACTTTGTCTTCCGAATCTAACTTCTCCGTCCGCAAAATAAACCCTAACGAAGCTTGTAACCTGCAAGGACTACCTACGCACCCCTTCCGTCAGACACAAATATCTAGTAGCTTTACCCTGCCCACAGTATAATTTGAGTACTGCGGGCAGGATAAGGTGAAAATTTGTGTCTGACGGGAGGCGTGCGTAGGTAGCTCTTGCAGATGCGTTGATCACTGTGTCCCCAGTGGTGTAGGGGTCAGCGCAACTGCCTAGAAAGCAGGAGACCTGGGTTCGAATACCGGCTGGGTACACATTTTAAGCTTTGCCCATTCGCAGTTGCAGTCATATATTCTGTGAATATGAAAACTATAACAACTGCAGGATCAGTTCTTTCGTAATAGACGCCACAAGTATACATAAAGAGTCATGTGTCGACGCAGATAAAAAGTTGTGGGTGGAAGAGGAACGCACACAGCGACGGGCATTTAATGAACTACAGAGTGTGACCGCCGTGCTGCCGGCCGCGGTGGCCGAGGAGACTGAGGCGCTCCAGTCACGGTCTGCACGGCCACTACGGTCGGGGGTTCGAATCCCCCCTCGGGCATGGATATTTGTGGCGTCATTAGTCTTAGTTAGTTCATAAGTAGTTTGTAAGTTTAGGGACTGATGACCCCGTAGTTAAGTCCCATAGACTTTATATATATATATATATATATATATATATATATATATATATATATATATATATATATATATATATATACAACGCCGTGCTACGGTAACAGTGATGGATCCGCTTTGGAGAAATGAGGGCAACTATCTGACGCCGTCTACTGTGGCTTGGACTATTTACGCGCTTTCAGTACGCCCAGTTCACTTGTCTATAAGACACGATGTGCAATGGATAGATTATTCCCACCGATAGCGTCCTAAGGAATAAAGCGTACTGATGCACCTGAAAAGTGCCACACCTTGAAACAACAGCTCGGTTCCACCAAACTACCAGGGTTGGAACTATTTATTAACAACCGATTCAAAAGCGTTACATGTTTGTACCTGTTACTGTCCTTCAATGTAGTCATCAGCGTTGTGTAGACTCCGTTGCCAGTGTTGTGGAAGACATAGTATATCGTTAGCAGAGCCTGTTCTGTTGATGGTGCGAATGGAGCGGTCTGCTGCCTGTCGAATCTCTGGAACAGTTCTGAAGCGAACAACACGAAGTGGTTCCTTCATCTTCGGAATCAAATCAAAGTCACAAGGAGTATGATGGATGGTACAGTACTCCCCAGTCCCATAAACCGAACATAGCAACTTGCGCTGTATGCGCCCGCGCATTGTAGTACAAATTGATGGGTGGATTGCGCGATGCATGTCTTCCACAGTTTGCCGACCTTCGTTGAAGGGTTTTACCCAACGTGCCATTGTTCTGTACGGCAATGCCGATACCCCGCACGCCTCTTGAAGACGCGTGTGGGGAATGCACTCTGGCACATTCAGCCTTAATCCAAATCTGTTGTTCCAGTTTCTAAAACAGAGACATTGTTACATTAGATCGTTCGCTCACAATTGACTGTGTTTCCCTTGACTGTGCACAGGCCGATGATGTGGGACGGCCGAGTCTATTTGCTCAGAAATGAGGTAGGTATGTCAACAACGTGTGCTATCAGTGACAATAGTAGATTCCATTGCATAGTGTCTCCTTAGCAGTGTTGCCACTAAGTTTCAGCCGTTTGCATGTAAAGATGCTGATCGCAAAATGGGCACTAGTTGATTGAATTCTCAATCCATTTGAAGCAAAAGTATATCACGAATATGAGCGCAGGTTGTGACCTTTCTACATATTGCATTTTCTGCTTCGTGGGCGACGAAGTGGGAGACAGCGCAAGCCAGTCAAAGATCTACGCATCCCCTCAAAGCATTTGTAGTCCCAAATGCAGAGTAGGATCTTATATTTACCTACTGAAATATGGCGTTTTCTACCATTGTCACTGTAAGTATGATAACATCATTTATCACTTTTGACACATCCTAGTAAACATTCGACCTTCATACATCCATTCGGAAATCTGTCCTGCAGCCATATGAAGAAACTCCTGACAAAATGATCCCAGGAACTGTTAAGGTATTACTCTCGAAATTTTCAGCAGATAATCTGCGGTTATGTGGACATCATAAATCACTGAACACCACCAACTGAACAACCAATTAATGTCTCACTTGAATATTTTCAACGCATTTTAATGGTTCATGGTAACATCTTGCTTACTAACTTCTGGCCCAAAGGCGTGGCTACAGCCGTAGGTGGCCTGACCAAATTTCCTGAATTGAACCACTCTCGGTGCTTCATTTCTTCGTGAAACTATTTTCCAAACTTTAAAGAAGTCGTCTAAACTGAAACATACCGCAAATGGAAATAGTGATACGGAAATAGAAATATCCACGTTAAAATATTGATTTATACTTAAATTAATGTCTAAAAAGGGAATTAAGTGATTTTCGTACTTTAACTATTTGACTTTTTGGTAGCTGATATTGTCTATTGCCGGCTGCTGTCTTGCGACGCGTCAGTCACAGTCTGCACGGCCGCTACGGACGGGGGTTCGAATCCCTCCTCGGGCATGCATCTTTGTGTCGTATTTAGTGTAAGATACTTCAGAAGTATTTTGTAAGTTTAGGGACTGATGACCCCGCAGTTAAGTCTCTTAAGCATAACAAACATTTTATTGTATATTTTTTATTTCGTACTGGACTTTTATTCTTCTGTTCCTCCCCCTCTCTCGCTGCATCTCCTCCTCCCTCCTCTCTCGGTCCATTTCTCCCCCTCTTCCCGCTCTGCCCCTCTCCACCCCTCCGTCGTCGCTCTGTCCATCGTCTTCTATCCTTCTTATATAAAATGGTACATAATCATAGTAAAATTTGTTATATTATGTATTTATTCCTTTTTCCCATTGGTCCATCTCCTCTTTTTCCCTCTTCACCTGTGTCTCCCCCTCCCTCTGCCCATCTCTTGCTCTCCTTTTCTCTGATCATCTCCTGCTCACACCTGTCCCTCACCTCATACATCTCAATATTCTTCTCCCTTCTCTCCTCCCTGTCTCTTCATTACCTCATCCCCTCTCTTGACCTTCTCTTATCAACTCCTCGTCCTCCTCTCTTTCGCTATACACCTCATATTCCTCCTTCTCTATCTCCTCCTCACGTTCTCCTAGTTCATCTCCTGCTCCCCAGTATTTGTGAAGAATTACACATACTCTGCTGACCATCCAAGAAGGAATAGAGACATCACAGGCTAATTTATCTGGGAGAGAAAATGTGTTACAAAAGTCACATTTTTTTGAAAATTCAGTCCATGTGAAGCGAGGAGGATGATGAAATCAGTACTGAATTTTGCCGCCTCTGGTGGGTATAGCCGCTGCTTCACTACTCGGCGTTCCTACTGAACAAGGTGGCGCAGTGACAGCAGACTGGACTTTCATTTGGGAGGATGGTGATAAAAACCTACCTTTGGCCATTATTATTAAAGGTTTCCCTGAAAATGCTGGGATTGTTTCTGTAGTAAGATACTGCAGATAGTGATGCCACCAAAGACAACTACAGCACTATCGAGAACAACAGTCACGGCCGCAGGAACACCGACAGTAGGCAATACCACCCCCTGCTTTCCCATCAGAGGTCGCACACGTTTGAAGGTCAGTGTTCATACAGTCAGTGTGCATTGTATCAGCAGAGTGCACATTGATTCAGTACAGAGTGCATCGTTTTGTCAGAGCGTGCTACGCTTTGTAGAACGTCAGCTTCCTAAGGCGCCTTGAGACTTGCAGATGGATTGCGATTTAAAAATTATCGCAGACTATCGTGTTAAATTAAACCTCTCCCTGAATAATTCCTACACTGCAGTCAAATTAAATAAAACTATAATTACTTATGGACCTAGGCTGGTAGGGACACTTTATTCAAGGGATTTATTTGAGAACAAAATAGCTTGGACAGAGGTTTATCACAAGAAATTTAGTTTTATATTGAAAGACCACCACCGTTAATTGTAAAATTAACTCTAGCTGAGGGGAGCCAGTTAAAAGCTTACTTTAAACATATAACTCTGGACGTAATACCAGCTAAAGGATTCGCGTGAACTACTGACTTCTTCCTGCAACAAAATCTTGTCCCCTGGCCCAGAATTTAGAATTGACTCAAACTTTATCTTTTTAGCAGCTGAAAGACAAAGAGACGGTGGCCAACATACGTCGTAGATCACGAGAATTACACATAATCATTAATATACAAGACACCCCGAACTAAACCATTTCATGAAGGTGGCTGTGAGAACATTTATGGCGCAAAGGAATTAAAAATATGATAATATGCATCTTAATTTGTTCTCAGCACTGGTGCAAAACAACATCAAATAAAAGGGAGGGTATTCATTTACTAATATTCATAATTAGAACAAAATTTCTCTGACAATAAATTATTTATTCAGTTCAAACATGAACAAGTGCGGGACACAATTTTCTTAAAAGATAAAAAAAAGCATACCATTGAACAACTAACTTAAAGTAATCTGAACTGAACATCGTCGTGGGAGGGATTTACAATCAACAAGCATTTCGCCACTCTCACGCGCGAAGCAAAGCGAAACTCACCCAACTCAGCGTGCTGATACGAAGCAGAAGCAGGTGCCGCTATCGTAGGCGAAATTCAGCGAACCAGGATATACCATACAACACAAGAAAAAAATGAACTTCGTAGGTCGCTCTGGTCTGTCTTTCTTTACTTGAGATGGTACGCGATAATAGCGAGATTAATTTCCATTCAAATCAAACCGTGAGCATGTGGAATTATTGAGACACACGACACGTGTCTGCTACATTACATATTTGCACCCCACTGAATGTGTAGTGCTTAAAGGTGGTATTCATTTCAACAAAAACCAAGGGAATCACAGATTACGAAGCAAGAGTACACAATAGGAAGTCACTGGTGTGTCAGCAGTGGCGAGAACTCGAGTAACTAGCTATAAACCCTTGAAGTCGGAGTTTGGAGTCACAGGGTTCCGAAAACCAGAAAAAAAATTCAATTTCTTAAAAGTAAAGAAAAATAGCTAAGGCATGCAACCCTTAGAAATGCGTAGGATATCATAAGGACGCTATAGAAATACAGTTAGACGCGATTGGGAAGGTTTTACACAGATGGACGAAGTCCAGTCTTCAAAAATCAGAAAAGTGGAATAAATTCAAAGTCGGGGTAAGTCAACTAAAAATACGGCATACAGCCCCTAGAAATACATAGTATTTCATAAGCAAGCTTATAAAGGGGGTCGTACAAGGCTAGACGATTATTTACTGATGGAGTCTGAATGCAAAGTACAAGTTTGGAAACGAAACAGAAGAAATTTAAAATAGGCGGAGAGAAGATCACAATTACTAAAGGAAATCAGAAGGATACATGCAGAATTTCTTGTCTAGAAAGGAATATTTCACATGCACTATACAGAATAAAAATATTCCCTCATATTAGTCACATTCCACAAAGCTAGAAAGAAACTGAACAGATTTCATACACTGCCAGCTAGTCTCACACAGGTTACCGATTCCCAGCCATTATCAAACCAAATTAGTTGCATATTCACCGTGTTTACCTATGCAGAATCACCGAAATGAAATTGAATACATTTCCGTGCATGATCGGAGAAACTTATCCCGAAAAATGAACCTAAGATCTGAAGTCTAACAAACCAGACAATGAATTGCTACCATCTCAAGGGGGGAAAAGAAAATCAGAACGCCTTACCAGAACGAAGCACAGCCACAGAATGACCAGATAGCCCAAGAGCCCGCCACTAGTGGCCGGAAATCCACCAGAAATCGGTAGAAACCCCTGGAAAAACCGTGGTGGTGGGGGAGCCTACACTCGTGCGTTCAATCGAGGCTTGCTAGTGGGCATTGCTAACCCAACTTGTAACCAAAGGGTGGAGGGACCTCTTTGGTAGCATCAAAAGCAGAGGTTGATAAAGACTACCTATCGAAACGAACCCAGAGATGCAAAGCACGCAGCCAGCAGTCGACGACAAAAATTCTCATACATACACTCAGACTCCCATGCTAGAAGATTCTCATACATGCATATACAGAATGACGCAAGTACACATTCTCACTGGGACAGTGACGTCACTGAGAAACCGACATCTTAGACACAATGATAAATTATTAGCACAATAAAATCTTAGCAATATTAACACAATATTACAGAAACTAACATTTAAACACATGAAGTGAAATGCTATTCCTCATGCCTCCGAACTAAAGGGGTTCTCGTTTAGCAAAAAAGCCCGTCTAGTGAACTTAGATATATTACGAAAAATCTAGGGAAGACGGCAGACAACCGTCTTTCAATATATAACAAGACTTGCAAAATAATAAGTTCCCTGGCCAATGTGATTGGGTATGGATACGACTCAGATATGAACAAGGAATGTGAAGGTAATTTCCTGCCTCACCAATATTAACTTCACGTGGGCGTCAAGCACTGGATCGGCACGGTGCGGTGCGGAGGCGCGTAGGAGTCGGCGTCGGCGGCGGTCGGGGCGGCATACAGTAGCTCTCGCCGGCCCTGCCCTGCTCTGCGCTCTGCGGCGCGGCGCGACCCCCGAGCGAAGGCGTCACAGTCCCGCGTCTACCCAGGTGGGAGCTGCCTGCATGTCTCTTCGCTTCTCCAGCGACGGTCTAGGAATCTTCTTCGGTGGTTTCCCACCCAGTCTCTCACCTCTCCAGCTACAGCTCATCCTCGAATTTTGCGTCTCTTTGGCTACGTGATTGGTGGGTTGGCTTTGAAATGTCATCCAACAGGTGATCGCCGTTTTCACGACCACGCCTCTCAGTCACCGGTGGAAATTTTCTATGGGCTGAGATAAGACTTGCGAACTGGCGTCTTTCCCACGTTTCAAGCACGTTGTCTTTATCTTCTGCATTCCTTCTTGGTTCTAAAAAACAGTTCTTTATGGAAGCTGTCTGTGTTAGGCCTATCTGGTATGACATTTATCATGGTCTCTCCTCATGGCCAGAAACCACTTTATCTATACTGCAAGCCAGTCTCTCTCCCACTCAGACTTCTGTGCACTGCAGGGGTTTGGTTGTCTTCTTCCCATTGCGGTTTATCTGTGATGCCGTCGCTTTTTTTTTTTTTTTTTTTTTTTTTTTTTTTTGGAAACGACTCCTCTGGTATCTGCAGACAAGGGCTTTCTCTGAACACGAGCTATTGTATCCATTTCGTTGTAAGGGCCTCTCTTTCCTGCATCTACTGTCGCCATTTATCTTTACAGTCCTAAAGTTAGGCTGATTTCGCCGTGTACATCCTTACGAGAAAGCCACCGCAATTCGCAAGGCGTGAGTCCTTGACTTCAGAGGTTCCAAGACACTACGGGTACTGCATTGTGTATTCTGCTTGCACTCATAGCCCATTTTGTGAAACAAGCCCTCGCTTTGACACCTCTTGGAACCGGTAGCAACACACTTAGTCGGCTTTCGCCAAACTTTTTTTAATGTATTCCACTTCCCATCCCATCGCCTGAGCAGCCCCAAGATCTGGGTAGCCCAGTGGCGGCAGCTATTGGAGTGTTCGTGAAATAACAAGTCTGCAGAAACGGCTAAGGAGATAATTCTACAGAGTAGGAAAATTTTCTCTAGCACCAGAAATAAAATAACTATTTTGCACCAAGCTATATTAATAATACTGATAACTACCCACAATGGTCATAACAATAACCCTGTCGCTAAACCCTGAGCAACAGTAACGCTTGAGATGCGACACTTCTACGATACTATCGTTTTACTTTGTTTATCTCTGCTGAAATGTGTAAAGTTTTTCTCTCTATGATATAAGAAATAGTTATTTCTGCTCTGAAACTGAATTGAAACTCAAATGTTTTTGCTTTTAATGTTCTTGAAGTTAATTCTAAGTTGGAAACTATGCAGATTCTGAATTAAAATTACAGACGTGATTCTTAGGCTTATGGCGACCGCCCTCATGGCTTGAAGCTTACGTGTACAAAATTTGAAAAAGATCGGATCAAAATTGTAGATTTGTATGCAACATGTACACACAAATACACAAACATACGGACACTCTATATATAAAGAAGAAGGTGGAAAGTCGTTTGGGATTCATTAACTTATGTTTGGAATCAACTCTTCCACGACTGCGAAGCGACTGCTCGTGACCGGTAAAATTCCGGTGTGCGTATCCAGCATACACTTGCATTGAATCTACGAATAGTTTGTCTTTAACCCATATTTGCCCGAGTTCTTTTTCCCCTGTTTCATTTTGGGTAACCATTTGAAATTTACTTAAAATAATTTGTTTAAGACATCCTTACTGTAATTTGTGAATTTGCACCATTGATTTGGACAAAAAAAAAAAAAAAAAAAAAAAAAAAAAAAAAAAAAAAAACGTTGTTCCCAAATGGAAACACTGGGAGTGAGAGGGGGTGCGGAAGTTAGGAAAAATAAAAACATATTTTTTCAATAATACTGATATACTTGGCAAAACAAAATGTTTAGTTCAAATATTGATTATGTACATTCAACCAAGTCAGTTTTTACAATGATATTCCTTCAAACAATGCTCATGTAGAGTAATTTTACATTTTTCACATGCCTTTCTGGCATTTGTATGCATGGGCTATGTTTGGCTGTAGGACTGCCATTTTTTTCTATCTTTTCAGCCTGGGAGCATGTATAGGGCACTTCCGTATTCTGTTGCTCATTATTGCACCTTAGACCTTCTTCCCTTTTTCTCTCATAATGGGAACACCAAGTATGGTACCAACGGATTTTGATGGGTCGCAGGTATGTTGTGAGGGAATTCATCCAGACCATCAACACAAAAGGATTTGTTCCAATGGGCCTTCATTTCTAAGAAAATCTAGATCAAATTCGCAACAAATTACCACGCGTAACGTGTCTACTTATACATGGCGGTTACCGCTCAGCGAGACAGCGTAGTGTAATCGGTAAGCTGCTAGGAACCCACGCAGGAGTCCCGGGTTAGATACCTAGTGGCAGAATCATTTTAAAAAATTGTAATTGCTACTTTTTATATTTAAAAAAATTAAAAAATCATTAAGCAAAGAAAAAGATATAAAGAAAGAAAAACAAAAATACTGAAAAGTCAAACGATTAAAAAAAATAACCAAGAAAATAAAAATCTTCCCCTTCGGGTCGTTTATTTTTCACTTATCTTCATTTCTCTTGTTCTCTGCTTCTATCATAACGCATTTGTTCTCCAGGTTGCACTACTTGCCGCACGCATGAACGACACGCTACGAATGACTAACCGACTGGCCGTAGCATAATAGTCCACTGGGACGCGTCACGTGGGTACACGCGTCATAGGAGGAGATAAAAACAGCACGGTCAGGAACTGTAAGCATAGGTATTAAAAGTTGCCCAAATATCATAGATATTAACAAAAGACTGTTTACTGATTTCGAAATATGCTTCAATCGCCTTAAAAGTGAGCTTCGAAAAAACAAAATGAATAAAATAATCGTCGCGATATTACATAACATATTGAACGAATGTTACATGTTTTTATCCTGACCATTTACTGCAAACGTTTACATAAGAATGGTTATAAAATACATAATTATGCACAATCATGGGACAGGTGTGAAAACTAGTTGAACTATGTTGGATTTGAACCCAGGTCGCCTGCATGGCAGCCTCTCCTGCCGATTACACCACGCTGTCTCGCTGAGCGGTAACTCCCATGTATAAGTAGACAAGAGTGGTAAATTGCGACAACGGGTTCGTTCGCACTGCATTTCCAAACTGTTCGGAACTATTACGCAAATACACATAGCGAAACTGCCGATCACAATTTGGCTCTCCGCATGAATCTGACAGTTGCAAACGATTCGGAGCTTCTCTGCGAAGAGACCCGGTTGTCTATCCTGTATCCAAATAAGTGTATTCTGCATTATGTTCTTTGGTGTTGCTTTTGATATACTTTGTGGCTGTATTGTGTGTTCGAGATTGTAGGTAGCCTTTTACTTCAAAATAAATTATGAACTTAAATACAAAATGCCGAAAACAGTCACTGTTAAATGATGTGCTCTTGGAGAAATACGGAGAAAGATTATTTTAAAATTTGAATATACCAGCAACTGAAGTGTGGTTTGCATAATTCAATCAGTCATATAGTGTTTTTAGTTATGCTGAATTGCAAAAAATTGTAGAATTATTTTTTTTCCATACCTAGTCATAATGTTAGCATAGAACGTGTTTTTTGTCTGGTGAACACACAGTGGACAAAAGACAGGAATAGATTTTAAATAGAAAATATAAAAGCTACTGCATGTGTGCAGTATAATGTCAAACATTTGAAATGCCTGAGCTTTTATCAGTACTTGTTGAAAAACAAAAACCTCTTGAGAGATATTTCGTCAGTCACCAAATATAGTTGGCTCAGAAGTGAAAAAGACAAGAATGAGACAATTATGATGAATAAACAATCAAAGTTCATAATATTTTGTTCTACAACAACCACACAATGTTTCTGTTTTAGTTTATAGTACTTTTACGTTATTCATTAATAAAGTGTCCTCTTTTTTGATGATGAACATATGGTAAACCTAGCCGCCCTACAAATGTAACTTTTGGTAAAATGCAACATGTTTTATGATCGAGTGTTAGTGTAAGACTGGTTTCGTGCTGAGAGCTTTGGAGGTGGAAGTTGCTCGATGGTGTGGGAGTTTGGTGGCCTCTGCTCTGCTGCCGCGGCGTTTGACGTCCCACTCAATCAGTTCGCGCGGCCGCCGCCGCTTTCTGTGGCGCTTGTGCGGCTCTTGCGCGGAGGCGGGGATCCCCGCGGCCGTGCGAGGCCATGCGTCTCCATCAGCGCTTTAGTTTCGGCACACAGATGGGTGGAGAGCAGATTAACCTTTTAAATATAGTGGGCCGCGCCTGCCATCACTTTAATTGTTCACAAGTGAGTGATTGGTGGGGCGGGCGCGCACGCCTCCTCGGAGACCGCGCGGCATTGTGGCCCCGCCCCTCTGCGTCATCCATTGTCTGCCGGGGGGGGGGGGGGGGGGGGCACCGCCACCGCGGGCAAAAATACTCCGCTTGCGCGTACGCACTCAGTCATCGTTGCCTCCGCAACGCGGGATTACCTACACCTGACACTGGTCACTACCACAGAGCATACAACGTAATAGAGTGCAGAGTGATCTTCGGGGCACGTGACGTGTGTGAAGCCTCCCCTACCAGGCTACCTGAGCCCTTGTTCAGCTCGTCGTGATGCCACTTGCTTACTGTTAGTACAGGGTAAGTTACTGAGTTGGAGTGGCTCGGTAGCCCTGTGGTAAAGTGCCAGACTAACAGTGGCGGCTGGTGCTTCAGATGACTGGGGGCACAGACAAAATATACAGACGGGAAACCTCCATAAGGGCCCAGTCACAGGCTCAGCGATGCGGGGAGGGAAGGTTCCGTAATATGTCCCATGATGGCGTTGCGGTCAGAAGCAGCCCTTTAAACTGGCCAGAGCAGGTGGCAGGTAGCGGCTGTCCCCACCACCACCTCCCCTCAAACGCCGGCACACCGGACCCAGCTGTGGCCTTGTGACAGGCGGCACGAGCTCTCCCCTCAGCCTCCCCTCCACGCTACCCTCAGAAGCGCCTCTAGTGTCGTCTACCGGTACTAAGCCGGGGAACCGTGTGACACCTGCTAGCATCTTACCGAACTACGAGGGCAGTGTAGGACAGAGGTTTAGGAGGGGCTTCTCCTCTGTGTGTGTAACCACAGACAAATATATACAGACAGGAAACCTCCGTAAGGGCCCAGTCCCACCCACAGGGGTGCGGGGATGAAAGGTTCCACAAGATGTCCAAAACTATGTGATCGAAGGTATCACGACACCCCCCTCCCAAAACATACGTTTTTCATATTAGGTGCCACCTGTTGCAGGTACTCCATATCACCGATCTCAGTAATCATCAGACATAGTGAGAGAGCAGGATGGGGCGCTTCGTGGAACTCATGGTCTTCGAACGTGGTCAGGCAGTTGGTTATCACTTGTCCATAAGCGAAATTTCCAAACTCTTAAATATCCCTAAGTCCAATATTGCTGATGTGACATTGAAGTGGCAACGCTGCGGTGGAGTAGCCGAGCGGTCTAAAACACCTCGCTGCGGAGCGCGCGGTTGCTCGCCATGGAGGTTGGAGTCCTCCCTGGGGCTTGGGTGTGTGTGTTTGTCCGTAGGTTAGTTTACCTAGGTTTAAGTACTTTGTAAGCTACAGGCTGATGACCACGCAGTCTGATAGATTTACAAACATTTGAAATGGCAACATGGACACGTACAGCATGAAAGCGTGCAGGTCGACCTCATATGTTGACCCACAGAGACCGCCGACAGTTGAAGAGGGCCGTACTTTGTAATAGGAAGGCATACATCGAAACTAATCACACAGGAATTTCAAACTGCATCTGGATCCTCTCCTAGTAGTACGTCGATTACGCGTAAGATGAAAAACCTTGATTTCATTGTCATTAGGCGGCTCATAACACACATATCACACAGGCCGATGCCAAAAGACGCCTCGCTTGGTGTCAGGAGCGTAAACACGGGACGACTGAACAATGGAGAAACGTCATGTTGAGTGTCGAATCTTTGGTATACAATGTTGCAGGTTATGGGTATAGCGAATGCCCAGTGAACGTCATCTGCCTCCGTGTGTGATGCCAACAGTAAAGTTCGGAGGCGGTGGTGTTATGGTATACTCATGTTTTTCTTGGAGGAGTTTTACACCCTCGTTGTTTTGTTTGACACTATCACATCCAAGACCTACATTAATGCTTTATGCACGTTATTGCTTTCCACTGTTGATAAACTCGGGGATAGCGATTAGATCTTTCTACATGAGCGAGCACCTGTCCATAACGCACGGCGTATGGCGGAGTAGTTACTCAACAATAACATCCCTGTAATGGACTGGTCTGCACAAATCCTATAAAACACCTTTGGAATATTTTGGAACGCGGAATTCGTGCCAGGCTTTACCGACCTACGTACATCGATACTTCTCGTCAGTGAAGCACTCCGTAAAGAATGGGCTGCCATTCCCCAAGAAACCTTCCACCGAGAGATGAATACAGTAAGCAGGTTCAAAAGGCTGTGGATTACCGTTCTTAATCAGTGAGGAACAAGATAGGGTAGTATGAATAGAACCACGCTTTGGACTAAAGACCACAACAACAACATATCATTTGTAAGTTCTTCGGTTCTGTACATCGATGATATTGTAATTCTGTCAGACGGCAAAGGCCCTGGAAGAGCGATTCAAATGTTTGTAAATCTAAGGGACTTAACTGCTGCGGTTATCAGTCCTAAGACATACAAACTTCTTAAACTAACTAACTTATGATAAGAACAACACACACACACACACACATACACACACACACATACCTATGCCCGAGGGAAGACTTGAACCCCCGACGGCGAGCAAGTGTGCGGGCTGTAGTAAGGCGTCTTAGAGCGCTCGTCCACTCCACCGCAGCGGAAGAGCAATTGTATGGAATGAACAATGTCTTGAAAGAAGGTTATGAGATGAAAATTGACAACAGAAAATGAAGAGTAGTGGAACGCAGTCTAAGAAAATCAGGGTGTGATGACGGAATTAGGTTAAGTAACGAAATAGTAAAGGTGGTAGATGAGTTTTGGTACTTGAGCAGTGAAATTACATACGATAGTCGCAGTACATACGATATACATTGTAGAATGGCAATGGGAAGAAAAGCGATTCTGAAAAAAAGAAAGTTGTTAATGTCGAATATTAATTTAAGTGTTAGGAAGTTTTTTCTGAACGCATTTGTGTGGAGAGTTGCCTTGTTCGGTAGTTAAATATGGTAGATTAATAGCTCAGACAGGAAGAGGATGGAAGCTTTCGAAATGTGTTGGTACGTACGCCTGCGAGAGTGGAAGCTGTCATCAAGGCTAAGGGTGCCCCAATACCATACTGAATATCTGCATTACCGATGGAGGGTACCACGAACGTGTAAGTCATTTTCAGCCAGGTATCCGCATACTTTCGAACACATAGGATACATTTGAAACAGTTATAAAACGGCAGTATTGCGGGATAAGTCCCTCGCATGTCATTTACAAAATACGGGTGATCAAAAAGTCAGTATAAATTTGAAAAATTAATAAATCACGCAACAATGTTGATAGATATGTAAAAATTGACACTCATGCTTGGAATGACATGGGGTTTTATTAGAACCAATAAAAAAAAAGTATTGCTATACGCTTGAAAGATATCTTGCGCGCGTCGTTTGGTGAAGATCGTGTGCTCAGCCGCCACTTTCGTCATGCTTGGCCTCCCAGGTCCCCAGACCTCAGTCTGTGCGATTACTGGCTTTGGGGTTACCTGAAGTCGCAAGTGTATCGTGATCGACCGACATCTCTGGGGATGCTGAAAGACAACATGCGACGCCAATGCCTCGCCATAACTCGAGACATGCTTTACAGTGCTGTTCACAACATTATTCCTCGACTACAGCTATTGTTGAGTAATGATGGTGAACATTTGAGCGTTTCCTGTAAAGAACATCATCTTTGCTTTGTCTTAATTTGTTATGCTAAATATTGCTTTTCTGATCAGATGAAGCGCCATCTGTCGGACATTTTTTGTGTCAATTTTTACATCTCTACCTACATTATTCCGTGGTTAAGTTTTCAAATTTATACCGACTTTTTGATCACCCGGTATCTTAAAATGCGGTACGTTCCACAAAAATACAGAAAAAAATATAGAAAAATATTTTTTGTACAAAAATCTGCAAGTATGAAATTACTTTTCTACATAGCTTCTGAAATTTTGTAAGCACTTGTCATAGCGAGTCAAAAAATTTTCTATGCCTTGTTAATAGAAGGTTTCCACCTGTGTATTTAACCATGTGCTAACATATTCTTTCACCTCGTCATTATCGTTGAAGTGTTGAGCACGAAGGACAGATTTTAAGTGTAAGAAGAGATGAAAGTCGTTAGTTGCGAGGTCCGGGCTGTACGCAGGATGATCAAACACGTCCCTGTTTGTTTGGTCACAATCCACATGTGAGGTCGGGAATTATCGTGGGGGAAAAAACACCACCTTTTGACAGTAATCCTTGCAGACTTGCCAATGAATTTCCTTTGGCTTAACTTTCTTTGCATTCAGAAAACGAATTACAGCTCTGATTTCACACGCGTATATGTCTTCTCCTTGAGTCAGAGTAAAGCCCTTTCTATACGAGACGTTCAACACGCTCAAGGTAGTCGTCGTCAGCTGCAGCGCCCCTAGCGATAGACCGTCGAACTACAAAGAAGCGTTCAAACAGTAGGCATTTGTTCAGTCGTGCTTCAGGCGTCTACTTCGTTTTTTATCAACTTACAGCAAATGAATCGCAGCGTTAACATCACTTTTCGAAACTGTATCATATATTGTGATGATTAAAACATTTATGTTTTAGACTGCCACAGTGAAACTGTATTTGTTTTCGTGCAGTTCATGCGTAACTACGTCGCTCACATGTGTTAACGTCCTCATTATAAAATGCGATTACATACATCCAGCCCCTGCGGTTTGAAGCACCTATGTATATGATGAACAACCTCAGGTGTCTATACATAGACTTTCACTTTGATTAAGCTTCAAATAATGCTCACCAAAAACAAATATTTCATCTGTTAACTACAGCATGTTTCAGGAAAAATAGCAAATATTTTAGGAGGTGGTAATAAAGACGATTTGCAGTTAAAACTTCATTTAACGTGTGTCAAATTTTTATTGGGTACAGAGATACAGCTCTTGATATGTACAACAAACTTATTTGAATATTTTGACTGATTCTTTCGTCGGTTCTTGGTAGATCGCCATATTGACTTTTATTTAAATAACCGGTTTTCGACGTAGTTTAAAATCTCAATATGTCCTGGTAAGCAGAAAACCGGGTAACTACGTGTAAATGAACGTGTAGAACATACACAAAATTCTACTTTTAAGTAAGTGTGATGTACTACAAAAGAACCGACGGATATATAAGTGAAAATTTCTTGATTTACATTTACTCTACATTTGTTTGGATTTCATATTAACAGCTATATCTCTTATTCAATAAAAAATGTACACAGATTAAATTAAATTTTTAATGCAATTCCTCTATAGTATCGCCTCCTAAAATACTTACGACTGAGTCTAAAAACTACGTTCCTCTGAGCAGGAGACAAGTACACATTCTCAAACAAATTCCCGACTTTTATGTCCCAGCCTCGTCGCCGCTTTTGTGTCTCGTTTCCGTCGTAGGTGTCGGTGGCCGAGTAGAAAGACCGACACAGGAATAAAGGATGCACGGCTATGCAGGTAGGAGGTGACCAGCCAGTGTGACAGCAGAAACTAGAAACACTAGAGTAAATTAGAACGAAATATATATTTCTTAGAGACTTAGTAATACTTAACTTTTACATAGCTCAGTACTGCAGAATGCTGATACATAGTTGAGATAGAGGCCTGCCTAGTGCCTATCCGATAGCCAAGTCTTCACTGGTGCCTATCTGATTCCGAAGTGTTAACTGGTTCCTACCTCAGTCCCAAGTGAAAGATATCGTTCAGTGGTGCCCACGAGCGGAGTTGTAGCAGAGGGCGCTCGTGGCTTACGTCGTAAGAATGCCGCGCCGTGCGTGCATGGCGGCGCGCGGCGGAAGTAGGTGGCGCACATTTTGGACTTGTGCGACACCACACCGACTTCGTTTGTCAGCTGGGTTCCCCATTCGGTCGTCTGCGCATGCGCGATGCACTTCCATACGCGTGAAAATAGGATCCATCCTATTCCGTCTACTAGCGATAGTCTGCGTGCATCTTGTGCAAGTGGACGCGTTTACACTGTACGCGGACGGCGTGACCGGTGCATCATGGGTAATCTCGTAAGCTCTCACTTCCCGTGTAGAAAGGGCTTAACTGCCGCGCATGCTCGGAACTGCGATCGTAGCGCTGCCGCGGATAGAAATAGAAACGGAACTTACTTTGTGGACGACCCTGGTATTTTCCTTCGCCGGTGCTTCAGGAAAACGCTGGACGGATTACTAAATCCGAAGAAGTAGTTGGCGCCTTGCATTAATTTAGATCAGGAGAGCGAGACTGCTACACGTGCCACTCGTGACGAGATCTTTGGAGGCCGAGGACCTGCGGCCTGTACCCGATTACGCGCCTTTCTGCCGGCAAATACCCTCGCGATCGATACCTTTCGCCACGCGCGACCAACCGGCGAGGGAATCTTCTCCCCGGGATCTAAACTTGGGAAACAAGTAGCGAAGCCTTAAACACGGCCTCCGATAAAATCCTCTCGCCTCGCTTCTCTTCTCTTCAACCCCCTGCCCCCCTCCCCTTTCCCTCCCCTCCCCACCGCTGTATAAGGTGATAAAAGGGAACGCCACCCCCCACAGGAGCTCTAATTACTCCTACCTCCAGAATAATTAAGTTCGAAAACCACTTGAAAACGCTAGACTAATTAATATGTTCTTGGAAATTAATTTTCCGTGAGAACAGTGTTTTCACATCTGCCGTCAATTAAACGCTGCTCAGCCCCGAGAAGAACCACCACCACCACCACCAGGGGTCGACGAGCTGAGGGGTGGGGGAAAAGAGGTTGGGAGGGGGGAGGGGGGGAGAGACTAAAGAGCGTTGGCTGGGGGGGGGGGATGGGGGCGCCGGCTTTGTCTGCAGCTGAAGTCGGCCCGAGCGATAATTAAAGATTTGTTCTGCTGCTTTGTGCTCGGCGCGCTCCTTGGCTGCTAGCGCGGGGCGCGGTCGCCCCTTCACCTCTAATTGTTTCCTCCTATTACAATCATTGTCCACGCGAAACAGTGGAGCAGCACCGGCAAAAGACCGCCGCGATTTGGAGGCAGAAAAGGAGCACGAAAAGGGGAGAGACAGCGAGCGAGGGTGGCGGGGGCAGAAAAATGGAAAGCGCCCGTGGCTCCTGGAGATCCACCACCCCAGAGAAGGGGGCGGGGTGAGGGCCAGAACAAAAAGTGGCCCTTCTCGAGTACTGCTCGAGGGCTATTATTTTAATTGATTATTTTTGGTGAGAAGGGATGCGCCTTAACAAGCCATAGTGCTGCCAGAGGACAGAGTGAGTCATTACCTGTCGCTGAGCAGCTTAAAAGGCTCGCTCTGGCTGAATGGGTGGGGGTGTGAAATTATGCCGAAAATGGTGCCTCCTGCAGCTATTGCTCTGACGCAGAGGAGACTATTGTACAGTGGCGGCTCGTACAAAATTTGACCAGTGTGCTACAATATTACAAAAATAAACAGGAAACAAAATATACTAAAATAAAAAAACTCATAGTTAAGTGGGGCCATCTATAATTGTTTAGTAATGATTATGCAGCCAAGATCGCATTTTTCATATATTATGTGACCGGTTTCGGCGTACTCGACGCCATCTTCTGACCTATTACACAAAGTTTAACAATTGATCTGTATACATGATTGCCAAGAGACTACTTATATTACAATTGTATGGTTACATACCTGTCGTAATTTACATAATTTCACGACATTTCTTTTATATACTAAAAGAGTACATCCAGGTTGAGGCATCGTTAAATATAAAATTAGTAGTCACAAGTAAAAAATATATATCCATCTTCTAACGGTCTTGAAGTGAGGTACTTCAAAGTCTAAGTACAATGCTACTTGGAGTCCAGTATAACACTAACTGGCTGGCGGGAAACTATATACAAAGATTGTACATGTCTGCCCTTTGTGGTCGTCGTGGTTGGTTTTTATTTTTTTTTATTTATTTTTTTTTTTTTTTTTTTTTTACTACATGTAACCTCATATGTCAATGTATATATACATTAATTATTAAAAAAAGAGACCATTATATAAATGTACATGTGCAATCTTTGTATATAATTTCCCGCCAGCCAGTTAGTGTTATACTGGACTCCAAGTAGTATTGTTCTTAGCCTTTGAAGTACCTCACTTCAAAACCGTTAGAATATGGATATATATTTTTTACTTGTGACTACTAATTTTATATTTAACGATGCCTCAACCTGGATGTACTCTTTTACTATATAAAAAAATGTCGTGAAATTATGTAAATTACGACAGGTATGTAACCATACAATTGTAATATAAGTAATCTCTTGGCAATCATGTATACAGATCAATTGTTAAACTTTGTGTAATAGGTCAGAAGATGGCGTCGAGTACGCCGAAACCGGTCACATAAGAAATGAAAAATTCGATCTTGGCTGCATAATCATTATAAAATAAAAAAGTCAACCTTTGTATGATTGCCTTTAATTAAATATCAATAAATATTGTATCGACAGTAAGACCTTGAGGGGAATCTATAACAACGCTGCCAACTGCATGTATTCACTGCATGTAGTAAATATAACGTTTAAAAAATATTAATTTTATTTACAGAAATTAAAAATTTAGACTCAGAGGTATTTGAATAAGAGCCTCACACAAGTAGGTTTGAGAGACAACGCGCAAGACTCTTTGAGCCAGCGCGCTATTTGACTCTGTATGCCGCAATGTTCGTCACATACTATTCTTCCGCAGCCGGTACACGCGGCGCGAAGAGAAATATTGATCTGGTGCTGCAGTCGGTCTCAGCACACACGAGTCGCCAGGCCTGACGCCACGTCTGCGCATGCGCACTAGCGAACAGACGACTGCGCCGCCTCTCTGCGCACGTACCAGCGCGGTTGAATCCCACTTCAGCACACGGAGCTGGTTTCCAGCTATCGCGGCGAGAGCGCTCCAAAATGCGTTTTCATCCTTATTACTAGCATTCTAATACGCATTGAAAAGGAATTGGCATAATTTTATTGTGATATCCGGCTCATATTCCAAGAGAAAGGATGTAATTTTTTAGCGATTTCTCGCTTGAATTCGAAGAGAAATGGCATAATTTTAGTAATATATTTACAGTGTGCTGCAGCACATTAGCACATTTCACCAGCCGCCACTGCTATTGTACCTTGGAATATTTTTCAGCCTCTCACCTCTACCCAGCTGTATAACAGAAGTTTAGCAAATTTTGTTAATCTACGAGGTACGTCCAGAAAGTAAGTTCCGTTTGGTTATATAAAACAAACGTGTACAGATACAGAAAAAATATTTATTGTACAAAAATCTACAACTGTTAAACTACTTTTCTACATAGCTGCCGAAATTTTGTAGGCATTGTTCATAGCGTGACACAAGTTTCTGTATGCCTTCTTCATAGAAAGTTGCCGCCTGTGTATTCAGCCATGTTGTAGCATGTACTTTCAGCTCGTCATCGTTGAAGTGTTGACAGGACAAATTTTAGGTGTAAGAAGAGGATTTCCATCAAAAGGTGGTGTTTGTTTTCACGATAGTGCCCGACCTCATGTGGCGAATGTGACCAAACAACTCTTCCGGGAATTTCACTGGGACGTGTTTGATCATCATCCGTACAGCCCGGGCGTCGCTCCTAGCCACTTTCACCTCTTCTTACACCTAAAAATCCGTCCTTGGTGGTCAACATTTCAACGATGATATGAGCTGAAAGAACATGCTACCACATTCCTTAATACATTCTTATATGAAGAAGGCGTACAGAAACTTGTGTCATGCTATGACAAGTGCCTTCAAAATTTCGGCAGCTATGTAGAAAAGTAGTTTAACAGTTGTAGATTTTTGTACAATAAATATTTTTTCTGTATCTGTACACGTTTGTTTTATATAACCAAACTGAACTTACTTTCTGGACGTACCTTATATTACTAATCCTCCGACTCCATGAAGACTCAATTCCCATGTTCTTGTTTTGGTCTTCAATCCGGAGACTGATTAAGTTCCGCTCTCCACCCTGCTCTATCGTGAGCAAGCCGCTTTATCTCCTCATATGAACGACAACCCACATCTATCCGAACCTGCTTATTGAATTATTCTGTTGGTCTGCCTCCGCGAATTTTACCCTATACAATTAACTCCAATGCTAAATTCACGATTCCTTTATTTTTAACTCTTTCATGACTAGGGGTGTTTCTGGACAACAACGTATTAAAATATGATTTATACCGTATTTTGTGTATAGTCCTTAAAGTAGGATACCTGTTGATGAACAACATCCAGTACGATATTTTGCCGCTTGGTACGTCGTGTAGCCACTCCTGACGCATTAATCTATCCGTCTTGGAGGTTGTGTTACGTTGCCGTCTATATGTGGCTGTGCGTGTGGTTCATGTTATTTGATTTGAACAGTGAATTGTCTTTGATGCTGTGGCGAAGATTATGCACCATTATTGATCTTACAGTGTTAACATACAACAAAATAACGTGTTAAGCAATAGATAAACCTCGATACTAATGTCTTTGTTGTGCTTAAAATACCGGGTGATCAAAAAGTCAGCATAAATTTGAGAACGTAATAAATCACGGAATAATGTAGATAAAGAGGTAAAAATTGACACACATGCTTGGAATGACATGGGGTTTTATTAGAACAAAAAAAAATCAAAAATGTCCGACAGATGGCGCTTCATCTGATCAGAAAATTAGCACAACAAATAAAGGCAAAGCAAAGATGATGTTCTTTACAGGAAATGCTCAATATGTTCACCATCATTTCTCAACAATAGCTGTCTGTAGTCGAGGAATAATGTTGTGAACAGCACTGTAAAGCATGTCCGGAGTTATGGTGAGGCACTGGCGTCGGATGTTGTCTTTCAGCATCCCTAGATATGTCGGTCGATCACGATACACTTGCGACTTAAGGTAACCCCAAAGCCAATAATCGCACGGAGTTCTGCGGACCTGGGAGGCCAAGCATGACGAAAGTGGCGGCTGAGCACACGATCATCACCAAACGACGCGCGCTAGAGATCTTTCACGCGTCTAGCAATATGGAGTGGAGCTCCATCCTGCATAAAAAATTGTACGTTCCAGTAGGTGTTTATCAACCAGGCTGGGGATGATGCGATTCTGTAACATATCGGCATACCTCTCAGCCGTCACGGTAGCAGTTACTAAACGGTAGCAGTTACAAAAACAAAATCACGCAGCACCTCGAAGAAAAAAGGCCCGATAACGGTAGAAGTGGTAAATCCAACCCATACCGTGAGTTTCTCGTCGTGCAATGGAGGACAATTCTAGGATTTTCGGTAGCCCAAATTCTACAATTGTGGGCGTTGACAGGCTATCGGAGCGTGAAATGAGCTTTGTCAGTCCACAACATGTTACTGAACAAATCGTCATCTTCCGCCATCTTTTGAAACGCCCACACCGCAAATGCCCTCCGCTTCACTAAATCGCCAGGTAACACTTCATGATGCCGATGGATTTTGTAAGGATACCATCGGAGGGTACACCTAAGTGCCAACCAACAGTGGTGTATGGAATGCGACTGCACGAGTGTTGACTTCCCCGTTCATAGACGAACCCGCTACATTCTCCATTTCTCCCCGAACTGTCTCAACATTACGCCTTTAGCTCGGTCGGCCACTACGGGGTCTATCGTCTAAACAACCCGTGGCTTTGAAATTCGAAATCATTCTCGCCACTGCTGCATTTGTCAACGGACCTTTACCCTTCGAATCCCCTTCCTATGGCGATAGGATAGTAACGCTGAACTAGCACAGACCCCATTCTGATAACACAGCCTCACTAAATGCGCCTTCTCAAGTAACGTCAACAGGCAGCGACTACTGGTGCATTCGATTCTCTCTCTCATTACAGCTCCTTTTATACACGATTTTCATGCGCAGTCACTGGCGTATACTTGTCCAGCGCCATCAGTGGGACTTTTTTTTCTAATAAAACCCCATATCATTCCAAGTATGTGTGTCAATTTTTACCTCTCTATCTCTCTATCTCTACCTCTTTATCTACATTATTCCGTGAATTATTAAGTTTTCAAATTTATTCTGACTTTTTTATCACCCGGTACGTTACACAAAAAACAAGAGTTCGATCAAATAAATTTTAAATTTTGATGTTTAGTGCACTGTACTCATGCAGAAATCACTGAATTTTAATTTTTCCAAAGATGAATTCATAATATGGGTCTGAAAGGGTTAAGAATGTGTCCTACCACTAGAACCTTATCTTAGTCAAGGTACGCCAGAAATTTCTCGTTTCCCCGATTCTACGAGAGTTTGAAATAATACAGTGGCAACACTGCTGTGGAGACGCTATGCAATGGATTCTACAACAGTAGCTGATAGCATTAGTTGTTGACAAACCTACCTTACCTCCGAGCAAATAGAATCGCCCGTTCCACGTCACTTGCTTGCGCGCAATCGAGGGAGACACAGTCACTTGCGAGCGAGCGATCTAACATAATGGTATCACTAAGTTTTTGAAACAGGAACAACGAAGTTGGATGTGCCATAGGTCGTACAGCACGGCAGTCTCACCAAGGTCTTCAAGAGGCGTGCGGGGAATCGGCATTGCCGTACACAACAGTGGCACGTTGAGTAAAAGCTGTTCGCTTGATGGGACTGGGAAGTAGTATACCATCCAATATACTCTCCAGACCTAAGTCCTTGTGACTGATTCGATTCCGAAGATGAAGGAACCACATCCTGGCATTCGCTTCAGAACTGTTCCAGAGATTCGACAGGCAGTAGACCGCTCCATTCGTACCATCGACAGAAAAGGTTTTGTTAACGATATATTACATCTTCCACATCTCCTCATTAGTTATGCGTTCTACCCACCTAATCTTCAGCATTCGTCTGTACCACCACATATCAAAATCGCCTGTACTCTTCCTGTCTGAACTATTTATCGACCATGTTTCACTACCGTACAAGGCAACACTCCAAACAAATTTCTTCAGAAAAGACTTTCTGACACTTAAAGTAATATTCGACGTTAACAATTTCCTCATTTTCAGAAACGCTTTTCTTCCCATTGCCATTCTGCATTGTATGTAGTATATATTGCGACCATCGTATGTTACTGCTCAAGTAACAAAACTCAACTACCACCTTAATTGTTTCGTTACATAACCTAATTCCCTCAGTACCACCTGATTTTCTTACACTACATTCCATTACCTTTGTTTTTCTCTTGTTAATTTTCATCTTATAACCTTCCTTCATCTTGCTCTTCCGCCGAGGTGGAGTGTCCGAGCACTCTAAGACGCCTTGCTACAGAGTGCACACTTGATCGCATTCGGAAGTTCAAGTCCTCCCTCTGGCATAAGTGTGTGTGTGTGTGTGTGTGTGTGTGTGTGTGTGTGTGTGTTGTTATTAGCACCAGTTAATTGGAATTATTCTTTCAGGTCCTTTGCCGTTTCTGACAGATTTACAATGTCATAGGCAAACCACGAAGTTTTTATTTATTCCCATGTATAGAACCCACTAACTTGCAAATGATACGTTGTTGTTGTGGTCTTCAGCACGAAGAGTGGTCTGATTCATGCTATCCTATCCTGTTCACCTCTGAATAAGAACGGCAACCTACAGCCTTTTAAACCTGCTTACTGAGACCTACATCTGACAAAACTTGAAATAATATTCTCAAATTTGTAATGTGTTGTTCTGGGGTACGGCCTGACAACTATGTCGTCCAAGTAGTTTTAACAAGGGACCCGGGCTGTAAGCTGTTCCAAATATCTTTGAAAAACGCGAGCCAAACGGTAGACGCAAATATTTAAACAAGCCCAGATGAGTATTGACAACACAAATTTTCTGTGATTCTTCGTCGAGTGGCAGCTGAAGGTAGACATTGCGCAAATCTGTTTTTGAGAAATATTTTCCTGCACGTAATCTGTTCACTAAGTCTTCTGGTCTCGGCAAAGGATAACTAACTATTTGGGGATCTACTGTGGCCTTGAAATCAACACAAATGCGGATATACCTGACGGTTTCGGCAAAATAACAAGCAGACTCGCTCACTGGCTAGCTTGTATTGGTTCAGTTTTCTTGCAATGTGCAAAGTTCTTGCGCTACTTGGTCGCATAAAGCGAGCGATACATTACAAGCTTTGCAAAATTTTAGTGTGGCATTTTCCTTCTTTAGACTAATGTGCGCAGCAAAATCCTTAGCTTTTCCTAGTCCTGCAGAAAATAAATCCGGAAAGTCTTTCAACAACTTGTCTGCACTGCCTTTAGTATCGTAAGTGTTCACAACTAAAACATTGTCTTGCACAGTAAAGCCAAAAAGATCAAAAGAATCTAGAACAAAAATATTTTCTCCATCATAAGACTGAAGCACTTGAAACGTCACTGTGCGTATTTGTCAACGGTATTCTGCAGATAGTGAACACTGTCCTAGTATAGGAATTTCGTTGGCATTGTACCGTGTGCTAGCACGAGAAAGGAGCGGCGATTTTTACGATTCATAAGTTTGCGATTGAGCAATGTGACTGATGCACCTGTATCTAGTTCAAATTTTACAGAAATGTAATTCACACACAAATTGGTACACATTTTTCCGGCCTAGCGAACAACTTATGCTACTTCCATGTCCGTGATGTTACAAGGGTCAGCCACGGATTTTGAAAAAATTGCATTTATTGAATAAGTATTGTCTTGTCGCTGTTTGGTCCGGGAAGGCAAATTCCGTTTCTTTTGATGTAAGCAGGCTGCTTGTATATGACCTTTTTTGCTTCGTGTATAGCATTCCGCTGACTGGGACGGACAGTGCTGCCTTTTTTGCCGTGAGAAACATTTTGGGCAAGACTTCACTTCCTTAGCGGGCAAAGCTCAGCGTCTATCAACTTGTTTACGCTCAGCACAGGCAGAAGGAAGTGCATGTCGTCCAAACTTGTGCTCGCAGGCAGGTGACGACACTACAGTAAACAGTGGAAATGAATCAAAGTTTTCCGCTGCCACGGTACCTGAATCGTACTGTTCCAAAATCTGTTCTACTTGATGGAAAGACTTGTCTGACATTTTTACAATCTGTTCCCTAAGTCTGCAATCAGATATATTATAGACAATAGAGTCACGTAACTTCACATCCAAATAGACCTACAAAGCTCCACACGAACACTTAAATTTGCACTTTCTAGTAAGACCTTGAAGATCTGTTATCCACTGCCAGTATGTTTGGGTCTGAGCTTTCCTACACCGAAAGAACTCATACCTAGCGGCTACTACATTGATTTGCTGTTCATAATATGACGTGAGGGCTCCTATAAATGAATCATAAGAAAGTTCAGAAGGGTCTACGGTGTGAAACAGTTTATTCACAAGACAGAATGATGGGTGGCCTACACGTTAAGAAAAAATGTAGTTTTACAGTACCTTGTATTCTGTGCAACATTGCGTAAGCTTCAAACTATCCCACCACCATAGAAACCGACATGCAAATAGTCAGATTTAGCAATAAGAAACACCTCCTGACCCTCCAAAGGAATTTCCAAATTCAAAAAGCATTAATAGAAAAGAAACACATATTAAATGACCAAGTAAACATCAGCAACCAAACATTATTTAAACTAATAAAACACATAGTAGACAAAGACAAACCTCCCCACCCTCAAAACCACCACATAATACGACCACGTAAGACAACAACAACAACAAATCCCTACCCACACATTAACACATGCAGAAAAATCGGAATCTTTCTCTCTCTCTCTCTCTCTCTCTCTCTCTCTCTCTCTCTCTCTCTCACACACACACACACACGCACAGAAAGTCGCTAGGTGAACCAAAATCATATTTATAAACACAGAATACAGTCAGAACATCACACACAAAGTTGATAGCAGACGCCTGTTTTGACAGAAACGAAACAAAAACACACCTCACAGCACGATCCAAAGAACTCGAAAGCAAAGAACACACACACAGACAATAGACAAGCAAAACAAACGACATACAGAGCCTGCCAGGCCACAGAAATGGTTATGTTTCAAAAACTTTCGTAAGAAATGTTACTGTAAAAATAAAGTGTAAAATAGTGTAAATATATGCAGTGACAGCAAGTGACAATGTGCTACAAACCACACATGAAGACAAAAACATAAAAAATTCGTGAGTAATATTAATAGTCCGATTTATTCAGAATCAAAACAACCCAATTGCATGACAACTGTTACAAATCGAATTTCGTAATAACTAAAACAAATAATGTAATACAAACCATTTATTGTACAGCTGACGACTGAAGATGCTTTAAAATAAAGTGAAACGCGTCTGTTCTAAAGTAGACTAATTTACAGTTGCAACAGACGGTCCCACAACCTATACAAATTGTATAACTGCAGCTGCGGAAAAAAAAAAAAAAAAAAAAAAATATGTTGCAGCCATTCTGTTAATTCCTCTTGTGCTTCGTCATACTGGCGAAATGGAGGAATTACTGGCGGATGTAGTTGCTGCAGTGGTACTTGCGTACTTTGTGGCACGGATGCGGCCAGAAGTTGTTGTATAGTAGACAGTAACGAGGCGATTTGTTGACCCTGAAACTGAAACATTTACATCAATTGCTGAGCATCGAGCGCAGGAAGATGCGGCGCAGTGGCAGGAATGCTTGTGTTAGTGGGGATTGACATTTTGCAAAAACAGCAGGAAGGATCAATGCAAAAATATAGAAATTGACGCTATTGCGTGCAAGACCTAGATTAGATTAATACTTGTTCCATAGATCATATATAGCACATTTCGTAATGATGTGGAACGTGTCAGTTTAGTAAATGTTGTCTAGACTTGACAATATTTTGGATTTTTTATTACAGTTTTTCTTGTTATTTATTTATTTTTATTTTTTAAAGTTGTATATAAAAATTCATTTACATTGTAAGAGTTGCTATTCAGAAATTTCTTTAATTTCTTTTTAAATACTAGTTGACTATCTGTCAGACGTTTTGTGCTACTTGATAAGTGACCAAAAACTTCAGTGGCAGCATAATTAACCCCTTTCTGAGCCAAAGTTAGATTTAAACCTTGAATAGTGAATATCATCCTTCCTACTAGTGTTGTAGCTATGCACACTGCTATTACTTTTGAATTGAGTCAGATTGTTAATAACAAATTTCATGAGTGAATATACAGGGTGTTTCACTAAGTGTGTTTGCCTCTGTAACTTATAAAATAATAGTTGACGGGAAATTTTAATGCTGTAGGTCAACACAAGAAATGTTACACTTTCTGCGGAGCTATGAACATAGTTTATTGTACCATTTTCCAAAGAGTTACAGCACAAAGACTCGTGCATTGGATTCGTTGAAACCAGCTGCGTCCAAATCAATTTAAACTACATTCCTATCACTGTTAGTTTGGGAGCTACAACCCTTCAAAGTTTCAGGGGCAGATACAACACGCTGTACATAATACATTGCTGTGTGGTGGGGTTGGGGCGCCATGGTCCTCATTCATGGCCCGCAAGGTCGCCCGAGTTAACACCAGTAGATTTCTTTTTGTGGGGATATCTAAAGGATCGTGTTTATGTCACTGAGCCCACATCCCCAGATGACCTAAAACGGCGCATCGTGGACGAATGTCGCTCCGTCACACCGGCGATGTTACATCTCGTCTGCAGATCCTTTCGACGGCGCATTGCATTATGCATTGAGGAACATGGACACACATTTGAACATCTCATGTAAATCAACTTCCCACCGCCATAACATCCATCAGCCATCACACAGCAATGTATTATGTACAGCGTGTGGTATCTGCCCCTGAAACTTTGAAGGGTTGTAGCTCCCAAACTAACAGTGATAGGAATGTAGTTTAAATTGATTTGGACACAGCTCGTTTCACCGAATCCAATGCACGATAGAAAAAACTATTGTTCCATTTCAAAAATTATATCTTTGTGCTGTAACTCTTTGCAAAATGATACAATAAACTACGTTCATAGCTCTGCGGAAAGTGTAACATTTCTTGTGTTGACCTACCGCATTAAAATTTCCCGTCACCTATTATTTTATAAGTTACAGAGGCAAACACACTTAGTGAAACACCCTATATATTGTGAAGCTACAGTGAAAATCCATAGATCTCTAAATAAATGTCTGCAGGACTCCCTTGGGTGGGCTCCAGCAATTATTCTGATTACACGCTTTTGTGCAATGAATACTTTTTTACTCGATGTTGAATTGCCGCAGAATATGATTCCATATGAAAGCAGTGAGTGAAAATAGGCGTAGTAAGCTAATTTACTGAGATGAATTTTGCAATGACTCTGATAGCATAAGTAGCTGAACTCAAACGTTTCAGGAGATCTTCAATATTTTTCTTCCAATTCAGTCCCTCGTCAATGCAAACACCTAAAATTTTTGAATATTCTACCTCAGCCATAGAGTTATGTTCAAAGTCTAAATTTGTCAATTGTACCATTTACTGTCTGAAACTGTATATACTTTATTTTACCAAAGTTTAATGAGAGTCCATTTGTAAAGAACCACTTAATAACTTTATGAAAGATATCATTTACAATTTCATCAGTTAATTCCTGTTTGTCAGGTGCGATAGCTACACTTGTATCATTAGCAAAAAGTACTAGCTTAGCATCTTCATGAATCTATAATATCAAGTCATCAATATATATTAAGAACAGCGAAGGACGCAATACCGAACCTTGTGGAACCCCATTTTTGATAACTCCCGTTAGAGGAATTAATTGTTTCATCTATCATGTTTCATCTATCATGTTTCTTCTATCATGTTTCATCACGTTTCATATCATGTGAGCTGCTTATTTCAACTTTCTGCACTCTTCCAGTTAAGTATGATTTAAACCATTTGTGCACTGTTCCACTCATACCGCAATACTTAAGCTTATCTAGAAGAATTCCATGATTTAGACAATCAAAAGCCTTTGAGAGATCACGAAAAATCCCAACTGGTGATTTCCGATTATTGAAAGCATTTAATATTTCATCAGTGAAGGTATATATAGCATTTTCAAGAGAAATGAAAAGATTACATACTGCAGTCTTCGAGTTCTGTAAGAAATTGACAAGCAAAATAACGTCGCAGCGTAGTTCCAGAGATTTCGGCGTCCACTGAATTTTAACAACTCGTCGCCATGTGTTTTGTCCTCGTCTTTCGGGACAGGATCAACTCTCAATCCGTGGGGTGCTTGGACAGCTGAAACAGCTATACAGATTAGTAATACAAGTTTTATTGACCATGTTATACAAATTGCTCAACTTTGTCTGTCTGTCCTCGCGGTGGCAATTTCTTGCCCGATTCTAGCTGTGCTGTATCTGATGCCTAGGTGGGAGTCGTTTTCGGAGTGCCCTTCCAGAAGCATGTCGGCCTAGATAAAGCTGCTTGTAGAGGTTTCGCTTCTCGGTTGCTCCCTCCAGGAGGCGCGGTACCGGCGTGTGATTGACTGCCGGTTGTCCGCTGCCTTCTCCACGATCGTTTTCATGCGTTTTGCGTGTGGCGCTGACTTTACGCTACAACATTAAGTGTAAAGCGATCCGGATATACCTCATGGCCAACCAGAAGTGTTGTCATTTTAGCATCATAACGACTTTGAATCAAATTTAGCGTAGACACGAATTTAACACTATCTGTCAATCGTCTAGAAATAGTCAAGACGACACGTTACATTGCAGATTACATCAATGCCGGAGGCCTTCGGTGACGCCTACCGTATTCCCTGTGATCAATAATTTTCAAATGTTTGTAAATCTATCGGACTCAACTGCTTCGTTATTAGTCTCTAGCTTACAAACTACTTAAGGTAAGCTAACTAAGGACAGCAGACATACTCATGCCCGAGGGAGGACTCCAACCCCGACGGCGAACTGCCGCGCGCGCCGCAGAACGGCGCGCCAGTGCGCACGGCTAATCCGACACGGCTCCCTATGATCCTTGGAGTCTTCAGGCCAGGCGTTAAGCGACCTATAGTCAAGCATGCAGTAACAGGTTTGCATCTTGGTTCGGAGTCATGGTTGAACTGTGGAATCTATTACAACCAGCTTGTCCAGAGGAAGTATACCTCCTTTAATTGGAGCACAACTAGCAAAGAACGTTGTGTTCAAACTGGTTTTGGGATGAAAGCTTATCATCTTATTATGCTAGCTCGTGAAACGCCTACATCAACTTCCGTAAACGTAGTGCCTGTCTCCGTCCCAGTAATCATTTTTATGGTGAGTTGCAACGTACAGTACATTCATTATTTCATTCTATCCTGGACTTTCCGATATTATATTTATTTATCAGTATCTATTTGCATAAAGACATTTTTCTTATAAACACAAAACATTTTCAGTTTATATTGAAAATATTATTACAATAAACTCATTAGATTAACTGGAACTAATACCATGCCATGCGTATGCGGCGAAGTTCTCTGTGATAAATTGGACAACTATATACCATTAGGACAATAATTTCGGTGACAATTTCGTCAATCTTTGATGATACAGATCAAATTTAAATGTTATGAATCCGCTTAAAATACTGACAGCCCTCTGAAGAATATAGTAACTTCGCTTCCCAATAAACCCCTTACTGAGTGCCGTTGAGTGCAGCTGCAAAGTTATGCTCTGAAAGAAAAAGAGAGAGAGACAAGAAAAAGAAGAACACGAACGAGCTTTTTATAAAATAACCGGCAGCTTACTCAGAAGTGCTACAAGGAAGGATTTGGCGATGGCCCGTTGAAGTAAGAAATTTGTGAAGTACTTTAGAAAAAAACAATAAGCTGAAAAAGACGAGTGGAGTGGTTGGGCGGATGGCGGCAGATACTGCCAGCCGAAGGCACTACAATTTCGAGACAAGTATTCCCGACACATTAAACATGAGAGAGGAAAACCTTTCAATCACAAATAATATTGTAGTAATGTGCTTAATTTCTGTAACTTTTATGTCATACTTTTTCACGGCCATTAATATACTAGCACGTCATGAGAGAAATCAATCGAGAACATTCCATAGTCGAGTTCTTTAACATCCCCATAACCATCAACCTGCAAGTTTTGACCGCCACAGTCGGCTTTCGGAAGATGTACAACTAATCGTCGCTTTCGACATTACAAGTTGCAGGATGGTATTTTTCATAAAAACATGGCAAACAAAGTTAAACGGCACCAGCTGCATTGAATAAATGCTATGTTTCCGCCTACGCAAGGTATTTTGCAGTTTTCCATGGAAAACCAAACCTCGCAAACATTTTTAAAAACCTCTTTTTCATCCGATAACTTGGAAGCAAACCATACATATCGGCGCTGGCAATTGGTCATGCAGTATCGAGTGTATTTTAATAGCGTTTTCACGAGAAGCAATTTCTCTTTCTCTTTCGATTAAATAAGAACAATTTTGAAAACGCTTGATGAAATATTTAACTTGCCTGTACAAATAAACATCTCACGGTTGGCAAACTGGCGTGGTACGATCGCATTTCGTCGCATAACATAGTTTGTCGTATTGTCATTTCAAGTCGATAACAGTTCAATGAGGAACCTTTGAAACAAATCTTTGTATCTAGGACGACTTAGTAACTTGTGATGTTCCGTTGTTAACAATTGTAAAAAATCAGGTAAGGATTTGTTTTTATAGTTGATGCTGTAGTACACAATATCCAATGAACCAGGCGTAACTGTTGTTTTTGGCATTAGGAAAGAATTTCCAATCTGGATGCAATATATGCGTAGTCGTGATATTGGCTATACTTGTTCCTGTTGTAAGAGACAACTTTTTCCTTGTCCAGTTCCATACCTCCGTTTGATCCCTGCAAGTGAACTTATGCGCGAGGGAATCAACGAGAAGACATGCATTGCAATATAGAGTCGGGCGGAGTTTGATGTTATATAGCTTTTCTGCTGTAGCGATGGCGTTGTTTACAACCTCGTACCAGACAGCTCGAACCTGAGACGGAAGCACGGGATTCTGAACATTTTTCCATATATTCTTCCACTGAAGCCACTGGTGTTTCGCCTGGATTGGATGCGATGGCTGCGTTTTTTGCAATTTTGTAATTTGTTGTTGTTGTTGTTAGTCCCTTACAGTCTGCGCCGATGTAAATTCCAAATAATAATTGCGAACATAGCCTAGGCTGCTATTTATTCCACCTACATTCACGGGTGGCGATCTGACGCCAGGATCGAGACAAGCGAAAAGTCGTTTCGTGATCGTGTTCAGGTTGCTTTGCAACATCTTCATTGTTGCGTGAATGAAGATGGCCGTGCACTGTGCGTGAATGTTTTTCATACCGAGTCCTCCTTTCAGGCGTAACGTTGCGCTCTTAAAAGGGGATTTAAAGATGTTTTCCCTCCAAATAAACCAACAAGCTATCTTAAGGGGTATTAGTAACACTGCAGCTGTATGGTATACATTACTAAATACGTAAGTGTTTCCAAAATCCGCTTTCTGGAAACGATACAAAGATCGTACATTGTGTTCCTTGATCGTGAATCGCAAATTATTCAACTTTTGCGCCCAATTTATGTTGCACATATGTAGTGGATTGGCTGTGATTTTCAGTCCGAGTTGTATCCTCTCCTTGGTTTCCTGCAGCCACCTTGATGGTTCCGTGTCTGGCTGAGGGCCTAATATCAATATTCGCAACATTTCCACGTTGAGTTTTGCACCGCTAGCGCTAATATAGTTTTCTAAAACCTGCTGTGCTATACCGAGGTCTTGTGGGTTATTGATGACAACGCTCACGTCATCCGCGTACGCATGTCACACTGTTCAAACCACTCGGCTGCTGCCGCTTCATATCAAAACGGCCACGCACAGGTACATATGCTACATATTTGACGACCGAACGAAATTATCTTGCGATTTTCTCAATAACGCTTGAGAAGTACGCGCTACTGCTTACACGTTTCGTTGCCCTAGTGGAGTACTACGAGTGTATGAAGTATGCGGTAAATCGGCGTTCCAAACGACGTGGCCTCCCCTTGTGAGTTCCGTGGCGAGGGGTGAGGAAGGCTGCGTAGACCAGTAGGTGTCTCCTATCCTGAGTGTAGGAGCTACGCTCCGTCTTGTATCCGCTAAAGCCCCCACTCCCTACCGCCCCCCACCCTGCTGCTGCACCTCGACAGCGTGCAGTTCCTCTTCCTCCCCAGTTTTCAGCCAACGTGACACAAAAATAGCAGAATCCGAAACTAATTCATATCTACACTCTCGGCAGCATTATAAAGTCTCTTGTTGTAAATGATCCATGCTAGCAGTTAAGTTTCTGAAGCATATGACAGGAACCGTTAGGCTTTTTATTGCGTAAATCATGGGATTCTTGTAGATAAGCTTATGTATTGTGGTATGAGTGGGGCAGTGCACAAATAGTTTAAATCATACTTAACTGGAACAGTGCAGCACGTTGAAATAAGCAGTTCACGCGATATAGATGAAACAATTAATTCCTCTAACTGGGGAGTTATCAAAAATGTGGTCCCAAAAGGTTCGGTCTTGGGTCCTTTGCTGTTCCTAGTATATATTAATGACTTGCCATTCTACATTCACGAAGATGCTAAGATAGTACTTTTTGCTGATGATACAAGTATAGCTATCACACCTGACAAACAGGAATTAACTCATGAAATTGTAAATGATATCTTTCAGGAAGTTATTAAGTGGTTCTCTACAAATGGTCTCTCATTAAACTTTGATAAAACCCAGTATATACAGTTTCATACAGTAAATGGTATGACACCATTAATAAATTTAGACATCGAACATAAATCTGTAGCTAAGATAGAATATTCAAAATTTTTAGGTGTTTGCATTGATGTGGGGCTGAATTGGAAGAAACAACTTGATCTCCTGAAACATTTGAGTTCAGCTACTTCTGCTATCAGAGTCATTGCAAAATTTGGTTATATAAATCTCAGTAAATTAGCTTACTACGCCTATTTTCATTCATTGCTTTCATATGGTATCATAATCTGCGGCAGTTCAACATTGAGTAGAAAAGTATTAATTGCCCAAAAGCGTGTAATCAGAATAATTGCTGGAGCCCACCCAAGAGATCCTGCAGACATTTAGGGATCTTCATTGTTGCTTCACAATATATATATTCACTCATGACATTTGTTATTAACAATCCGACCCAGTTCAAAAGTAATAGCAGTGCGCATAGCTACAACACTAGGAGAAGGGATGATATTCACTATGCAAGGTTAAATCTAACTTTGGCTCAAAAAGGAGTGAATTATGCTGCCACAAAAGTCTTTGGTCACGTACCAAGTAGCAGATAGCCAAATAGTATTTAAAAAGAAATTAAAGGAATTTCTGAATGGCGACTCCTTCTACAATGTAGATGAATTTTTAGATAAAAATATAAGAATATTTCTTCTCAGGTGTAGACAACATTTACTAAACTGACACGATCCACATCATTACGAAATCTCGTCTATATGATCTATGGAACAAGTATTAATATAATCTAATATACAAATTGGCTGTGTGTGGGCGAGCGTCATTCCTTGCACACTGACAGGATTGTCCAGAGTTCCGCGTTCTCTCAAGATCAGAGAACGACGATCGTCCGGCTTAACACAACATCTTGAATCATCTGCAAACAGAACCCGGCGCCATTCGTTACGAATCCAATCCTGGTGTTCCTCGGGCCAGTTTCGTGGGCTAAACGGTGTCAAGGTTTTAATAGGACACACACGTGTCCGTCCGTAGAGGTCACATATCCGGAGCCGGTTTCGGACTGTTTGTGTTGATATTGCGCGTCCTGCATTCAGCCCCCTGTCTCGACGGGCTGTTAATCAGAGATAGCGGTCGCCTTTTCCTGATGTTACCCGTGGGCGACCTTGGCGTTACCTCCTTTTTACGGTTCCCGTTGTCTGAAATCGCGTCCAGGTCCTGGAAATTACAATTTGGAGACCTCAACAGCTGCTGTCACCTCGCTCTGCGTCTGCCCGCTTCCGACCTTCCTATGGCTCTCCATACGATGGCTTCTACGTCTACATCTACATAGATACTCTGCAAATCACATTCAAGTGCCTGGCAGAGGGTTCATTAACCACTTTCATAACTTTTCTCTACCGTTCCATTCTCTAATAGCGCGCGGAAAGAAAGAACACCTAAATCGTTCCGTTTTCGATCTGATTTCTCTTATTTTATTGGGATGGTCATGTCTCCCTAAGTAGGTGGGTGCTAGCAAAATATTTTCACATTCAGAACTAAAAGTCGGTGATTGAAACTTTGCAAACAGATCACGCCGCAATGAATAACGTCTTTCTTTTAATGATTTCCACCCCAATTCTTGCAACATTTCCGTGGCGCTTTCCCCCCCGTAACGTGATAAAACAAAACGAGCTGCCCTTCTCTGAACCTTCTCAATGCCTTCCGTCAATCCCACCTGGTGAGGGTCTCACAAGGGGCAACAGTACTCCAGGAGAGAACGCACAAGTGTGATGTAGGCAGTCTCTTTGGTGGAGCTGGTGCATCTTCGAAGCGCTCTGCCGATGAAACGCAACCTTTGGTTCGCCTTCCCCACAATATTTTCTATGTGTTCTCTCCAGTCAAAGTTGTTCGTAATTGTAACTCCTAGGTATTTGGTAGAATCTACGACCTTAAGGTTTGACTGATTTATCTCGTAATTAAAGTTCAGCTGATTTCTTTTAGTGGTCATGTGTATTACTTCACACTTTTCTTTATTTAGTGTCAATTGCCAATTTTCGCACCATGCAGGGTAAGTCTCGTTGTTGTTACATTGTACTGCCTCCGCACTACACTATCTGAAGCGAAATGCTTGTGTAATTCGTTTGGTAGCGTAAACGCAAGTCAATACTAATACCCTCTACAGCATCCTCCTGCTATTACGACTATATCGGTTGCCGTAATGTTGTTGTGTCCACTCCGTAAAACTACAGAGAGACGTCGAACCATTTCAGATCAATCCGCTGGTGACAATACTTCAAAACCCAGATATCTCAACTGATCCCCTAATTATTTTGACCAGTGTATAACACACCTTTGTTGTGCACTGGGAATTAACAATTTTCCCGGGTGAGAGCTCCCCCTCCACTATATAAATGAATGTTTCCATGTCCTCCATGTGTTCATAAAGCATTCATTCCACTGCAATGAAACTTTGGTGAACTGTTCACCGTACGTCCACGAAGGTTCCTGACCCAAAAACAAAAGAGCATGACACGTAGTTCAGGAGATATGACATCATAAATAATGAGTAGCCACCTCGTGAGAATACACAGATTTATGCGTCAATTATTGGAAAATGGGAGTAGTTACGGACCTGCAACAAAGTTTGCACGTAATTTCGGACGTTTATGAAGCGTTTCGTAACTGAACACCCATCCCCGCTCCCAAAGTGATGAAACGAAAACAAGTCTGCCGCTCACAACAGTTTAGCTGTAGAATCCGTAAAACAGTCGCATCAGGCATGAACTTGTATCAAATAAAGTTAGCATTACAGCTTTGCATGTTGCTATTTATTTTTGTCTGCAAGTCTCCCTTAATTCTCTTGTATCCAAAATTAAGCAATCTGTTTTCTTAATCTCTATCCATATAAAAGCGAAAGGACACTCAATCACTCACTGACTAAACACGAAATCTCGAAAAATACTTCACCTATGAAGCTGAAATTTGGCAAGGTTATAGTTTATAGGTAGAAAACGTCATCTGAGAAAGTATTTTGTGATAAGTGCATACTTCTCCTACGGACTCACGAAATCTATAGTTTCATTCTGATCTGCACGAAATTACTTTGCAACATAAAAATGGATTTCTGAATACCTTTGCCGCGCCATAACTTGATAACGGATCGACCGATTTCACAGATTTTTTTCCCCTCAGAACAAGGGTTGGATGAAATAAAACTGGATTATATGAGAACAACAAAGTGCGTTTTTCAATGTGACCCTGCGTTTCTATTGCATACAAATCTATAGTTTTGTTCCGATATTGATTAAATTTTTCACACACTACCTTAAAAACAAGAGGAATGTCATTGTCTTTTTAAAATTTCGTTCGGTGCACGGTGGAGGATACTTACGGAATCTTACAAAATGCATAGTTTTTCTCCAATCTTTATGAGTTTTTGCACCCATGACCTTTAAACCAAGAGGAAGATCGCTGGGTTTATAAATGTGTGTAAGGTACATGACTGTGGGTACCTTGTATAAAACCTTGTATAAGCGGAGAGAGGGAAAGGTGGAAACGAACAGAGAGATGGAAGAGAAAGAGGTGGATGCATAGAGATGGTGGAAGGGGTTGTGACCTACGAGACTGTAAGATAAATAAACACCCAGGCAATGCCGGGCTGATAGCTAGTAGGTAATAAAAGTTGAGCGTCACCCATGTTGCAACAAGGGTGCGGGGCAGTGTATTCTGACTCTAGTGTATTCGTTTGTCAAGTAGTGAACTCTAACTGAACATTCTATATTTGTGTTTGTATCGTACTCATTGAGAGCTGATAAACTACGTATTTGAGTCTTTACACCACGTTGTATTACCGTCTTCATTACATGAAGAGGAAAGATACATTTCAAACGCTATCTTCAGTTTCATCAACAAGCCTGAAAACACAACTGTTTCTGACTATTATTTATTTATTCAATTATTTGCTGACATTTACAATGACCTGTCATCTGAATACTAAGAAAGATCGTATTTTAAATTGTGAATTTCCACATATCCGGAATAATTTCTCCTTATATTAAGTCAAGTTTAATTATATACAGCTTAAAACAACTGGTAGAATAAATGTATAAATAATTTTGCGAATGTACCTCGAGCAGAGGAGAAACTATAATTGCGGTTGTGCCACTTAGCCGTTATAACGTTTACATGCTATTTAAGTAATTACAGTTCCTTTCTACCACTTCCAGACGAGATACTCAGCTTTTCAAGATTACGGTGTATGGGGGTTCTGCTCGCTGCAACATTATTCTCCTGGGGCGTCGTGGTAGAAATAAATACTCGTTATGTACAATTTTTCACTTCTTCTTTAATTTTCATTCAAACTTATTCTCCACCAAAACATTACTGCTTCAAAGCATATACAAAGCATCAGAACTTCACTGGTAGTATTTCCATTTTAAGACAACTGACTGACATAGCTTCCAGAGCACTTGACAAACGACTGAAACTCGAACTCCCCCACGCAAGGCGGTGAGGTAAATATACATCATCGACAATATTGGCATTACATTACGCATTGTTAATAACAATTTAATATACTGATTTACAATTAACAAACATAACAAAAAAACATTTCATGTACACAAAAATAATCACAATAAAAAATGAAAACTATACATATAATAATTTTAGATGACACGTTTCTTTTGGAATTGAAATCTCCGATCTTGCTGTTTGACAACAAAGTGCGATGTTATACGTGAATTAATTAGTTAATGAGTACATCATACATGTTCCTAACATATATTGAGCCATGAAATATCTCAGCCATTCTCAAAATAAGTTCAAAATCTCACGTCAGTCAATATATACAAAGGATCACAACATTGAAATTTCGTCTATTGCACTAATTAACACAATTAGCTGGTCAACACAACTTGTTTATGAGCCTGACATATATACAATGCTATTTATTTTAATGTCTTTATGTGGATACAAAAGTTTTTACCATTCGTCTGTCTATTTATTAAAATAACATACAATGACAAAACTGTTGTTTATAGAACTGTCTGGAAAGCATCTAAACAAATCTCTTAATTAATGAAATCTATCACTTGTTTTAATCACAGTATCACCGAGACACTGTCCTACACTGATTTCTAGGCTGGCTATTTCGTTTGTAACTTCACACGCAACATGTATCACTATTGAAATACACGATTCCGGGCCCGACGCAGACGGTATCGTACGATAACATTGAGATGAGAGGGCATCAGTATCATCATACCGTGTATACTTGATGTGAACACGACAGCATCAGCATGCGCCCCTCATCCCGATCCGTTGACTCGTGGGAATCTCAGCAGACCTGAAACGATCGCGCCGACTATGGCGGCGCTTCCCTACAGCTAGAGTTGCGCGGCTTTTCGCAGTGCCCGTCGTTCGGTATTTTACAGGCTTTGTTAGCCCAGCGAACAATAACTCATTTAATTAACATAATGTATGCGCCAATTAAGTATGATTACACGCGCGTTTCGCGCGTAATTTGTTGCCGTGGCAATTTTACTGCAATCTGCGAGCGCGTCAAAGCTGTAAATCAAGCCGACAGCAGACAATCGCGCAACACGGCCCTCGCGTCCCGCCAACGTCCGCTACACTTTGCTATTTCGGCGCACATTAATCGATTAAATTTTCGCGCAGAGCCAAAGTAGCGCATTTCAGACGATTTGCGCTGTTTCGCGAGCACAATTCACGATTAGCACCGGCGGACTGCGATCCTCCGCTAGCCGCGTCACTCGCTGGTGTATTCGTAAAACGCGACCAGTTGTAATGCAGCCCAGTGAAATATTCCTCCAGGTAACGACACCGGAATAAAATTTTAAGCAAATAATGAACTGATGGTGTACTGCTATAAATGAAATAATTTCTGCAAAAGAAAATAAACGATACTAGTATACACGATAATCGTAAAATACGGTAATTCCCTTGCAAATGGGCTATTTACAATGTTGTGCAAGAACAGACAACGACTTTCAGGAGTTTACACGTTTTATCATTTTCGTAAATGCTGAAAACTTCAATACCAGTAATGAGCTTCCATAAAAGATTTACTACTCCGTAGTACACATTATCACTATGAACACTTTGTGTACTTAATTCGATGCCGCTTTCAGCAGGAATCTTTCAAAGTTCATCAGTCACAACACAACAGGTGGATTTACTGCTATTACTACAACTATTAATATTACTGTGTTGTAGATTTGCGCATAATAGTTCGCGATCGGGAGCGTTCACTTCACGCAAACCAAAAGAAACAGTTTGTGGATAATTTCTCGCGTTTAAGTTTAGAGTTATCTCTATTTCTTGGCATTATGGAATTTATTAATCAGATATTGCAAAGTGCAGAATACTTCAAAACAGAAATTTTGTAGCACTGAACTATGTAATCTAGCAGGCAGACGCTAACCTCGAAATGGCTCTCATCAGCAGAAGGCAAACACGTGATTTTTATTCTGTTCGGGACCTATCGCGCGTATTTTAGTTCGCGACCTATCGCGCATATTTTAGTTCGAGACCTATCACGCATATTTTAGTTCGCGACCTACCGCGAAGTAGGTCGCTCCTTTTAGTTCTTCCGCTCGTTTTGGCTTTTGCTACCGCTACTAAAACTACAGCTGAGCTCCATCTCAGCTCGAAATGACGGCAACTGGCAGAAGGGAATCACGCGATTCTGCGCGCTGTCGCGTCCTCTCGCCGGTACCCTCAGTCTTCGGAAAAGGAGCGGACGAACTAAGAACTAGTTCGTGTAGTTCGCCTGTGGGAGCACTCTTCCGAACTAGTTCGTTCGCGAACTACACAAGACTACTGTGTTGTTGCTGTGGTCTTCAGTCCTAAGACTGGTTTGATGCAGCTCTCCAGCTGTGCAAGCCTCTTCAACTCCGCATAAGACCGGCAACTTTCATCCTTTTGAATCTGCTTACTGTATTCGTTTCTAGGTCTCTCTCTACGATGTTTACCCCCACACACTTTCCTCTAACGCTAAGTTGACGATTCCGTGATGTCTCAGAATGTGTGCCACCAAACTATCCCTTTCCTTAGTCAAGATATGGCAGAATATTTCTTTCTCCCAAATTCTGTTTAGTACCTCCTAATTAGTTAGGTGATGTACACATCTAATCTTCAGTATTTGTCTGCAGCGCCATATTTCAAAAGCTTGTATTATCTTCCTATTTGAACTCTTTATCGTTTTACACTCGTACAATGCTACACCACTTAAATACTTTGTCAGAAGGGACATCCTGACATTTTCAAAAATATTGGATGTGAACAAATTTCAGAACTGCTTTCCTTCCCACATCCTTTCTGCATTTCATATCTTTATTTCGCCCATTAAAAGTTACTTTACTACCCAAATAATAAAACTCATCTACTGCTTTTATTGTCTCATTCCTAATCTAATTCCTTCAGTGTCGCCTGATTTTGTTAGACTGCACTCCATTACCCTAGTTTTGCTCTTGTTAATGTTCATCTTATATGCACCTTGCAGCACACTGTCCATTCCGTTCAACTGCTCTTCCCGGCACTTTGCTCTCTCTGACGGAATTACTATGTCGTCGGCAAAACGCAATGTTTTTATTCTTCATCCTGAACTTTAATTCCTTCTCCAAATTTCTCCTTGCTTTCCTTTATAGCTTGCTCATTGTACAAATTGAATAACATTGGAGAAAGGCTACAACCCTGTCTTACTCCCTTCCCAACCACTGCATCCCTTTCATGCCCTTCAACTCTGACAACCACTGTCTTGTTTTTGTACAGGTTGTAAATAACCTTACGCTCCCTATATTTTACTCCTGCTTGCTTCAGAACTTAAAAGAGTTTCTTCCAATCAACATTGTCAAAAGCCTTCTCGAAATCTACAAAAGCTAGATATGTAGGTTTGCCTTTTCTTAATCTATCTTCTAGGATAAGCCGTAAAGTGAGTATTGCCTCCCGTGTTCCTACATTTCTCTTGAACCTAAACTGATCTTCCCCGAGGTCGGCTTCTACTAGCTTTTCCATCATTCTGTAAATAATTCGTGTTAATATTTTGCAACCATGACTTATTAAATTGATGGTTCTGTAGTTTTTACACCTGTCTGCGCCTGCTTTCTTTGGTATGGGGATTATAACATTTTTCTTAAAAGTCTGAGGGTTTTCCAGCACCGTCAATTGTATATATCTTTCGGCACTCCTCCCCAGTTTGCAGGGAAGCTCACCTGCTCTAGGCTGCCAATCAGAAGTGTCTTAGCAAAATGCCAGTCATCTCTCCACGCCGTATTCCTCCAATGCGAGTTTATGTTAAAAACTTGTTAAGTTATTTTAAAGCTGCTACGACTAACAACTGTCTGTTCACTTCAGTAAACGCTAGGTGGACGATGAGTGAGTCTCTCTGGCCCCCTGTGATCACATATCCTATGGCCCGCCATTGTCTTCATTATCTCCATAGTATGTTAAAAGCCTTCCTTCGCCACCTGCTGTGAAGGTTCCAAACGGGATATTCACCTAGTGAGTAACGTTGAAACTCGTGTGTCTGTGTAATGTGGTTAGACTGTGAGACCTTATCTGCATTCTAACAAGAATCTGTCACTCGTCAATAGTGATGTGACTGTTTACCAAAAAAAAATTGTCTGATTACCCTATTAGATAAACTGAATAAAGTATGAATTTTTGTGTGATTCTCTATTTGAAATACATTAAACGCATCTGACATTGAACCCAATGAAATTTTGTGTGACTGTTTAGAGCGCAACGGATAACACAGTAAATGAAGGCAAATTGTTAGTGTCACAACTGTAATTACATTCGTAATCTCATTGAATAGTACTCTCGTGCATTTGAAAGGTAACGTCAGCTAAGGTTATTTCAAAATTATTTTTAGCGTACACAGTATCCTAGTGATCTGGCTATACTCAAACACTTCAGCTGCGAGATCCTAGAAAAAAAATTGCTTCTGTCTGTTTACTGGAATATATTGTCAGCTTTGCATGAAATACTACTTCAATTAGAATATTCAAAAAATCAATTAGAATCTGGTGATGTGTATCACACAACAATCACTACACTGTCTGATTTGGTAATTCTCAAATATGATTATTCTTCGAGGAACTAAGTTTTCCTGGATCTATTAAGATTATTTATTAATCAAACAATGTTATCTCTCATCAACACAACAAAACTCACTATTTATGAATTTCACTTTGACTACCTGTGTGTTACTTTTATTCTCACTTGTTATGCAGATTGATCTCATTAAGAATTATACTTTCACGAATATTCTTATAAAACTAAAAGTCAATGACTTGCTTTGTTAGAAGGTAATGACACAAGACGAAATTAATCTTCAGAATTATGAAAGGAATGGTAATTGCTAACCGACTTCAGGTTAAACCGAAACTAGCAATTTCAGTTAACTAAATTAATAAGAAATGCTAAGCACCTACTACAACAATAATCATACAATACTACAATTACAGTAATAAGTACAGATGCTTTACCTTTTCCGTTCAAAGGGAAAATGCGTATTCTCAGCTAGTGATAAATGGTCTCCAGCAAAGACAGTGTTTCGTGCTTCAAAATAATAATAATAGAATAAAATAAAATAACTAATTGAACAGAAATAGACATGAGGTGCAGATGCCTGAGCTACCAAACTAACTGACAGACAGCGTCTGCTTCACACAAGCTTCACTCTACGAGTCGACCCACCGACTGATTGCTTGCCACTTACAGACTGCCTTGCTCGCTACTACTTAGGTCATAGATAATGCACACTCTCTGGCTTATCGCACAGATTACAAACTTGTCCATATTAACAAGTGCATTCAAAATGAAATCAGAATATCACGTAGAAATGGAACGTGCGAACGTAGAGCTCAAATATTTTTTTTTTTTTTTTTTTTCATTTTTTTTTTTTTTTTTTTTTTTTTTTTTTTTTTTTTTTTTTTTTTTTTTAAATGGGACTTAACTACGGGGTCATCAGTCCCTAAACTTACAAACTACTTATGAACTACTTACGAACTAGGACGGCACAAATATCCATGCCCGAGGGGGGATTCGAACCACCGACCGTAGTGGTCGTGAAGACCGTGACTGAAGCGCCTCAGTCTCTTCGGCCACCGCGGTCGGCAGCTCAAATTCCAATAAAAATGTGCCCAAGGTAAGATGACAGTTAAAATTTAATGAAAATATTCCCATGGCAGAATAGAGTTTGTGACACTTGTGGGGAGTGACACTTGCGGGGAAAGGGAATGTGTAGACACTTGCGGGGAGACCCGGACGCTGGAGGTAGTGAACAGGGTGTTCCAGAAGTAGCGATACACCACCCCTACTCCACGCCCTCCAGCCGCTACCTGTGCCGTATTCAGGGAAAGGCCCACCGAGCGAGGTGGAACAGTAGATAAAGAATTTGAGCTGAACGTAAGGGCCAGAAAAAAAATTCGTAATGTCGTCATCTTACCCGACTTTCCCCTATGTTAGAAAACTGCCTGCGAAATATGTATACTTCCGAAGGTACAGTCGTAATATATGTGCATAGTGTGTGTAACATATTTCGCGAATAAAGTTCGTACTAAATAGGTAATAAATCGAAACTTCATACGCTATGAGGTGGTTTCTCATGAACCTAATTGTTTATGACTTCATATATCAGGAAGTATGATATAATTTAGAAGATACATTCAGTGGTATGGGTAAATAATATCTGTAAAATGTTCGCGAATATAATCAATAGTGTAAAGTAATAAATTGTAACATAATGGCAAATACCGCAGTTATAGTGCATGAACAGCGTTAAAATTAATAAGCCATAGGCTCATTTCCTTTCCATCGTTTTGCTGGAGTTGTCGTTGAGAAAAAGTGTCTTAAAGGTTTGAAATTATGTTTAAAGCTTGTTGAAAGTCGCTAAGTGCTCTTATTCTCAAATAGTGGACGAATAAATTCACGTTATCTCGTCCGCAAGACGGGGCATTTTTCATTGTTTATGACGTGATATTAATTATGTATCGTAGATGGCTTTTCTCACCACAACAAATGATTCGTGTCCTTAAAGAATATTTGTAGCAAATTTGGTTGATATCGACCCATTAGTTTAGGAGCAGATAAGAAATTTTGTCACATGATGCGATCGTTTTTCACCAATTTTATTGTATATGATGTCATATCTCTTGACATGAGTATCGTAGGTGGTTCTTACCACCACAGCGATTGTTATGTGATAGTAAGGTACATGTGTACCACGTTTTTTATTGATATCGGTCAAGTAGTTTAGGAGGACATGTGGAACAAACAAACACACAAACACACACACACACACACACACACACACACACACACACACACAATAATAAGTAGAGATTAAGACTGGCAAGGCCTTGTTAAGTTCTTAGAATCGAAATCTGCATGTACGGACACCAAATACCAAAATACATTTCCAATAATTATATGTAGAAAATAAATCTGTTTCAATATATCTCTGATAAAATAGTTAATTTAGAAACAATTCGCTAAAAATAGCGTATATTACAAGATTCACGACTTTCGCATTCCGGCCCAAAATTAGCATATGCCTATATTTCGCATTCATTGAAAAATGCGAATTTTTCCGGCATCTACTGTTTACTTTGTACATATTTAAAAGCAGTAAATAAAGTTATCTCGCAATATTTCTGATGAAATAGTGTTTCACACCAAAATACCATTTATGACAATTTCGGATTTACTGCATTTTGAGTCAGAATTCGCATCTATATTCGCATTTATCGCAAATGCGAATTTTTTCTGTCCCAAGTAATACCTCTAAAAATAAACAGCTGATAAAGGCACTAAAAACTAGGGCAGATCTTTGGGTGTATAACTACAAATAACTAAAACAGAATTTGATCGTGGAATTGTATACAATCTCATTATAAAGGTTTTTTGTAGGTGGTTTTGAGCAGCTTTTAAATATGTTAGGAATTGCATTATGAAATATAGACAGCTATACTTTATGTTTATTATGAGATATCGATTTCGGCTAATTTCAGGTCATCTTCAAGACTCAAACAACAGGTGTTACTTATGCATTTTTCCAGTGGCACTAATAACAAACAAACATCCCCATGTCCGAGGAAGGACACGAACCTCCGACCGGACCGGCTGCGCAATTTGTGAGACAAATTACATGTTTGATAATATTAATGCATAGAAGTATGACATCACGTCAAGACTACTTCCTGCAAAAATTTCAACAAAAAAAGTTGGCACTGATTTTAGAAAAACAAAATTCTGGTGTATTGGATTTTAACATTTTATCAAAAAATGAATGTTACTACAAGAGATACAACCATTCAAATTTACGGGCACCATAACGTTTTCCATTCCTGAGTAAATGAGCTGCTTCTTGTAGTTTCAACGCCACAGTAGCCTTTTTCTTGAATTTTCTGAATATAAATCTTCAGACAGACTTCTTGAGGAGGAGAGTGATACGGATATCTGATTGTAAACCACTGCCTATTACCTTAGACCTTTTTGACTGTACTGTACAGGAGTTCCACGTATTCCGTAATTTATATTTATACAGTTAACAGGCAATGTAATTTATAACCAATGTTTTTAATGTTGTTATAGAAAAAACAAATTTGGGACTCACACTACAATTTTCATATGGAATATTTTGTAGGTACATTCACAAGACATAATTCAACGGATCTGCCAATTTCGCTTCATTTTTCCTGGAAATCTTGCAACTTGTTTCTCCCTGTTGGTTTATGCCAAGTTCGGAGTAAAAATGGTTATATATGACGGTGATAGAAAATAGAATTTATCTTTTGCATTTTTTGGTGTGTGACATTTCCTTACACTTTCCGTATTTCATACATTTCTTAGATGTATTTGTAATTCAAATACAGCCAAATCGTTTTGGCGTCTACGAATAAACGCTTCAAGTATGTAAAATACTCATTGACTTATTATTAACGTTTTTTAATTGAAGGTTTAAGGTTGCGTCTCCTATTAAAAAGCATAGTAGCTATTTCTAAAGAGATGGAATTTGCGTGATTGTGGGGTTAACTACATAGCGGTCAATTACATCATCGCATCTGTGCAGGATGATATATTTATTGCTTGCGCAGGTGTCTTGATATGCTTAGTGTTCTGAATAATATGCTTTTAGTAGGTATGACTGTGGAAAGTCATCGTCTTGTAGTAGCAGAGAATGTCTTAATAACTCTCCAAACATTATCACTATTAAAATACCTTTTTGTTTTCAGAAGGAACACTCAACGAATTAATATGTAGTTAGAACAAGTTACTATATTGCTCTTCAGCTTGCAAAGGGCTGTGCAATTTCACTGACTTTCGTGTTATATTGACAGTGTGGAAACTTGACAACAGCAGTGCTAGACTTCTTGGTGTGCCTGTACCCAGGAAAAGCCATTAGCCGCCCTAAGGGCCCCGGGTTCCCTGCAAGTGTCACTCCCCGCAAGTGTTCCAACCCCGGCAGAATATATGTACTCCTTTCAACCTAACCTTTGAAAAACAAAACACCGAGCTTTCCTACAATGCCATACATCGAAAAAGGTAAGATTTGGGGTTTCTTTTACCCATGCGCTATTAGAGAATGGAACATTAGAGATACGTCATAAATGTGGTTTGACGAACCCTCTGCCATGCACTTAAATGTGTGTTACAGATTATTTATGTAGGTGTATTAGTAGACGTAGATATGTATCATTGAGGCACGCAAGCCACCCCACTTCAGGAATGTCTGTGGTTCATAGGGGCATATTATTAACAGAATATTAATACATGAACAGGAAAATTGGAGTATTGATATGAAATATTAATTACACAGAGAGGCTAATGAAATATATCACGTGTGGTAATACGAAATAGATATAACTCTGAAATTAGCTTCTCCATCATGCCTTAAAATCTCCGACTGCCATAATGATGATCATCATCATAACATGTGATCTTCGAAACCTTGAGTTGTAGGAACTTAAAATGTATCTATGAGATTTTACCGTGGAAATGAAACATGACAGCGAAAACGTTTCGTGAAACAGCACTCTATGGACGGCCACGCTTGAATGGTTCATTTGCAGTAACACACACTAGTTAAGCATATTCCAATAATTGCTTAGCCGATGATGTTGTCAGCAGTGGAAATCAGAATATCGTAGTAATGAGAGGTCTGTAATTTATGTCGATTACTGATTTCATAATTCTGCTTAGTAATTTTATGGTCGTTTTTGCCGTTATCACCTAATTTGAAAATGAGAATCTTATCTTTAGATTTCTTCGTTTTGAATATATATGAAGAGGGGAACGAAGAAATGGACAGAGAGGGGTTCGAATAAATGGACAAGGAGAGTGGCTGGAACTAAACGAACAGTGTTTAAAAATCGACCTAATATTTATTATTGTCGGTTTACCCGAATGTAGGTCATTATACGGTTCCTGTCCATATCCTTCAGGCCTCTGGTGAACTCTTCGTTTCCACATAGCTCCCATATTTCCGTAATATTATTCTCCATCTTATATTTGCTAATTTCCAAGAAAGGTTACACTCGAAGTTCTACGGCTGGAATCGATATATATCAAAGGTCGAGATATGTAAATATGTAAATATTGGTATTTACTAATGTATCACAACCTACAAATAGATTTTTATTAATAGAAATCAACCGGTAACAAATCAGTTACTTCACTCGCGAGATGAGTAAATACGGATATTTACTAATGTATCCTAAAGTACAAATACATTTTATTACAAGAAATCTACCGATAACAAAGACGTTACTTCACCTATTTTATTAATGAGTGAAGTATTCGCCTTGAAGTACTCTATCAGTTGTGTATGCACTTCATTAATTAGAACACTAATGAAATACGTATTCCACTTCATAAGTCTCGTGCCACTACTGCAGTAATTAACATTCGATATATATCGATTTCAGCCGTACAACTTCGAGTGTAAGCTTTCTTGGAAATTACTTACATTTTATTTTAAGGTTAAGCAGTCATCAATCCGAAGATTGGTTTGAACACCACAGTGCTTTACTAGGCATGGTCCTGTTTGGAGGTGGTATGCCGTTGCCTTCCTCCGACCTTCGAACTGACTTACCCAGCCAGTTATAGGGGGACCTACAGTTTAACGTGGGTTCCGAACCACGGTGCTACTCGGTATATTTCACATGAGCATTACTGCCAGAGGTGAAAGAAGTGGAAAGTGACAGATAAAAATCCTAGGACCTGGCGGGGAACGAACCCGCGACCTTTGGATTTGCAGTCTGGCACTCTACCACTGTGCAACCGAGGCACACATTTTATTTATAACTACCAATTCGACCCAGCTTCGCATCGCTAGCAGACAGTATACAAGCCAACAACTTCTTCTGTAGTAGTGCGTATCAGCCTGATGCACCAGGCATGTTTGTAAGATTAAAAGGTGCCTCATGTTCATCCTATGCATTATGAACACTAACCACATTTTCACTTCACGGTAATGTTCGTAAGTCATAGAATATACACTTTTCGTATGAATATTTATTGCTCTCTTTCGCAGATTTTTGCTTGCCACACTCACCCTTGCCAAGTACCTTAATGAATAATTCACCTAAACCTCACTCATGAACCACACTGTCCGTTAGTGAAAACTGCGCAAACATTTGTTCAGTAGTTTCTGAGTTAATCAAGGATAGACAGACACGGCAGGACGACTTTGTTTTATATGTAATAGATAATTCCACTCCATTTTGCCTGGCTGGTTCAGAAACCGGTGCTGAGTCCACGGTTGCAGAAATATAGTTTTCTGTTAGTAATAACGGCCGCGGTGGAGTGGCCGAGCGTTGCTGTGGAGCGCGCGGTTACTCGCCGTAGGAGGTTCTAGTCCTTCCTGGTGTGTGTGTGTGTGTGTGTGTGTGTGTGTGTGTGTGTGCGTTTCGTCCTTAGGTTAGTTTAACTAGTTGGCAAGTTTAGAAACTGATGAGTGATGACCATAGCACCTAGGTCCAACAGGTTTACAAATATTTGAATAACAATGTGATCGCGTCATCAGATTACATAAAAATGCCGAGGGTTGAACTTCCTCCGTCATCTGCCACGAACGCCATTAAAATTAATTCCATGCATATAACATCCATTATAGTTCGCATCACGTAAGAAGGCGCCCCAGTTTTCAGCTTTTGTGCACATCCCCCTCCGTTCCTGCACTGGCATCCAATAATCTTCATTCTTTAGGCGCGTGGCTGGCCGCCACTTACGCAGTGTTTCTCTCGCAGGCTCCACTGTTGGCGCTCGGCCGTAGCTCCTCCCCTCCACGCTACCCCTATCGCTCCGCCTCTAAATGCGCGGAAGCGGCTTCCTACATGACGCCGACTATAGTCAGACAACGCCCTTTAGTGGCAGATCATGGAGGAACTTCCAACCTCGTCATTTTTTTTTTTTAATGAAATCTGATGCTGCCACACAAGGGCGAAACGCGCTATTATTAAAGAAATGAAATTTTTCCAACTGTGGACTACTTCTTTTAACATTATATTTTATTTCTCCTTTCATTGCTTTTATTCTCACACACTAACCCTCCCATACTACCAAGCCAGTACGTCGAGCGTCCACAGCCGTACCATACTTTTTTCTACTGTTCACGACGCTTTCGACCACCTTGTATCATCGTTGTGGAAAAGTAAGTAGGTTGAATTTTCAGGACTAAGAGTAAAATCAAATGTTTGTTAAGCTTATGGGACTTAACTACGGGGTTATCAGTCCCTAAACTTACAAACTACTTATCAACTACCTTACACTAAAGACGGCACAAACATCCATGCCTGAGGGGGGATTCGAACCCTCGACCGTAGAGGCCGTGGAGACCGTGACTGGAGCGCCTCAGTCTCCTCGGCCACCGCGGCCGGCGACTAAGAGTACTTGCTATATTTTCAGTTTATATTAGTCTACAACTTACAGTTTATTAAATGTTGGCAGTCTAAGACCGTTACTTATGACACTCACTCACCAATCATCAAAATTCTAAAGTACTTCTAGTAGATATACAAACGTCAACAAATATGAATCCGTTTTAAAACGTTTTTCTGTTTGAAGAAAGAGTATTTGCTACTTGGCCATGTTATGAACGTTTCGATTATAGTCTTGCTTTGCAATAAAGTGCAGGACTCTCGTTGGAATGATCATAGGTTCGATGCCCGATAGGATAAGTCAAAATGAGGAGTCGTCACAAATGACACGTGGTTAGAGTTTCAACTTAAACTGTAGTTGCACTGATCACTACATCTGTGAACACATACACTTTCGAGGGTGTAAAGTTGGGCAGATTGTCTCTAATCGTTGCCGACTTCATTAGTATCACTATACACTATCACTATACTTTATATATTTAATATTTTGTTGTATTCCTTTACTAATTCTGCCTCCACGAGTATTCTCCATTAATACACTTTCCAGATATTTAAAGTTGTCCACTACTTCAGTATCCCGTCGCTTTCTATGAATTTGTCATTTCTTTCCCCGTTCCATTATCACCATGGTCTTACTTCACACTTTTCATTCGATAATTCTCGCGCTTATCATTTATTATGTCTGTTTCTTGTTGTACGCTCTTACTGCCTGTTCCACACACCAAAATATCGTCAGCAAATAATATCAACTTCGTCTCCCTTCCTCGATGAACGTCTTTTGTCATGGGATTTGCTTATATTCATGGTGACCGTATGGAACAGTACTCTCTGCCGACCGGCTGCAGTGTTTACACTGCAAAGCTGGTGGCCATTCACAGAGCTGTCGTGCATATCCGGTCCTGCTCAGGTGAGTCTTTTGTTATTTTGAGCGACTCCCTGAGCAGTCTTAGAGCGCTGGATCAGTGTTACCCGCGGTCTCCCCTGGTGTTGGCCATACAGGAGACGCTTTGTGCTGTTGAACTGTCCGGGCGATCGGTGGTGTTCAAAAATGTTCAAATGTTTGTAGAGTCTATGGGACTTAACTACGGGGTCATCAGTCCCTAAACTTACAAACTACTTATGAACTACTAACAACTAAGGACGGCACAAATATCCATGCCCGAGGGGGGATTCAAACCCCCGACTGTAGAGGCCGTGCAGACCGTGACTGGAACGCCTCAGTCCCCTCGGCCACCGCGGCCGGCTTGGTGGTGTTCATCTGGTCTCCGGGTCATGTGGGTATCCCGGGCAATTGACGTGTTGACCGGCTTGCCAAGCAGGCTGTCGGTGCATCCATTCTGGCCTTCCGTCTTCTGATTTCCGTTCATTGTTGCGCCACCGGATACATCGGCTTTGGGATGCTGAGTGGCGTAGCCTGAACACACCCAATAAACTCCGGGTTGTCAAGGAGACCACGGCCGCATGGCGTTCCTCCATGCGTGGCTCTCGCCTGGACTCTGTGATTTTGTGTGGGCTCCGCATTGGGCATACGTGGCTCACCCATGGACATCTTCGTGGTGAGGACCCGCCCCATTGTCGGTGTGGCTCCCGTCTGACAATAGTCCACATCTTGTTCGACTGCCCCGTTTTGGCCACCTTGCGGCGGACTTTTAACCTCCGTGATGTTTTATCAGTTGTTTTAGGTGACGATGCTACAATGGCAGATTCCGTTTTACGTTTTATTCGAACAGGTTTTTTTTATCATTCTATATCTACATGTACATCTACAACCATACTCCGCAAGCCACCTGACGGTGTGTGGCGGATGGTACCTTGAGTACCACTATCGATTTTCCCTCCTATTCCAGTCACGTATTGTTTCCGGAAAGAAGGATTGTCGGTATGCCTCTGTATGGGCTGTAATCTCCCTGATTTTATTCTCACGGTCTCTTCGCGAGACATACGTAGGAGGGAGCAATATACTGCTAGACTCCTCGGTAAAGGTATGTTCTCGAAACTTCGACAAAAGCCCATACCGAGCGACAGAGCGTCTCTCCTGCAGAGTCTTCCACTGGAGTTTATCGATCATCTCCGTAACGCTTTCACGATTACCAAATGATCCTGTAACGAAGCGCGCTGCTCTCCGTTGGATCTTCTCTACCTCCTCTATCAGTCCCACCTGGTACGGATCCCACACCGGTGAGCAGTTTTCAAGCTGTGGGCGAACAAGTGTACTGTAACCTACTTCCTTTGTTTTCGGACTGCATTTCCTTAGTATTCTTCCAATGAATCTAAGTCTGGCATCTAACTGGAGTTTCTTTGAACTGGCGAGTGGTTGACTTTTCCTTTTTTATTTTTATGGTCGGCCAACCACAGCCATCGACTTCTTTGTTGTAAGGTGTCTTTGTGTGATCGTCTTTTTTCGGTTTGTTTCTTGTTGTTTTTGATGATGTTTCATGGACGCAGTGGGAGTCCCCTCCCACATTGCAAACTTAATGTCTGAGCGCATTTCTTTCACGTCCATAGCATTACTTTTGACACCTAGTGATGGAATGGGTCCGGCCGCGGTGGCCGAGAGGACTGAGGCGCTTCAGTCACGGTCTACACGGCCACTACGGTCGGGGGTTCGAATCCCCCTCTCGAGCATGGATATTTGTGCCGTCCTTAGTTGTAGGTAGTTCATAAGTAGTTTGTAAGTTTAGGGACTGATGACCCCATAGTTAAGTCCCATAAGCTTAACAAACATTTGAACATTTGAATTGATGGAATGGGGAACTGATGACCATTGTAGTTTTGTGCTCCTTAACACCCAAACAATAACAACAACGTCTTTTGTCTCTCTTGACTATTTCATCCATCTCCAGTACAAACAGTCATGGTGATGTACGGTACATAAAGAAATTTCTTCTACAGTTAATGACTGTGGCATGTGTGACTGTGTCCAAGCTTAGCAAAAAAAAAAATAATAATAATAATAATGACGCTTGGTGTCTTCATTGCCCGGCTTAATTTTCGCCTCGTAATAAATTCCTCGGAACGAGCGAGGGAGGGACCAGCCAGTACGAGCCATCAGCGCGTCCTCTGGAGACCGTACCACCCTCTGACTCGGCCGCAGTATTTTAATTTTTTTCCTCCCCCCGCGCGCCTCGCACTTTGACAGAGATAAATTCCGAGAGCCGGCTGGCGCGGTGCCGCCGTTAATGTAAGGTGAAAAATTCTCCTTGAAGGGCCGCGTGCGTGCGCTGGGGGCGACCCGTGTGGATGGTCACCGCGCACGTGTGTGTATGTGTGTGTGTGTGTACGCGGACTGGGAAATGGCGCGATGTGAGAGGGGGGGGGGGACGCACGTGTGAGGTTGGGACGGGGGGGGAGGGGGTTGCGTAATTCCGCCACACGCACGCACACGCACATACGCACACACGCACGCACGCAGACGGCGACGGCGTTCCCCGGGCTCGCATCGCGGCCCATATTGATGGTAATATAATGGCGGTAATGCGCGCCGGCGCCCCTCCCACGCGCACATAGACATTCATTACCCGTTTTAATGGAAGTAATTAAGCCTCAATGATGGAGCTCGGTTTAGCCAATCAAAAGCCATCTAATGCATCACGCTAGTTTATTACGTCCGCGAGGTACGGTCCGGGAGCGCGCCGCTGCCGGCGACCGCGTCCGCGGAGGGAGAGACAGAGACCGAGAGAGAGAGAGAGAGAGAGAGAGAGGGAAGGAGAGAGAAGAAGAGCGCGGAAAAGAGGGGTTGGGGGGAGAGGTGGCGGACGTGTGGAGTGGAGTGGGGAGGGGGCAGCGCCGGGGGTGGGGGTAATACCTGCGCGTTCGCCGCACCGCAGGAGTGCCACTCGCTCGCTTATTTGCCGGCGAATGCGCGCGTATACTTGTATGCGTTTTGATTTATGTGGTTTAACTCCTATACAGCGGCAGTATCGGCCGGTTATTTCAAAGAGTGGATTGTGCCGCGCGCCTGTCTGCCCTGCCCTGCCCTGCCTGCTGCTGTTGCAGCGACATCAGCGCCGCGCCGCGACCGCCGCGCGAAACACGTGAGTTGTGGCGCTGCAGTCAGGCGCAGGGGAAGTAACGGACAACAACGTCAAAAAGAAATTAAAAATAAAAAAATAAAAAAAAACATAAAATAAAAAATCCGCGCAAATTGCATTCGCGGAAAATACATAAAAATCAAACATATCCCTTACTCATCTGGGTTCGCTTCGCAGTTTAAACAGATGACTTATTAATGTAGAAAAATACGCGTATGGGCCATTTTTATTATTTTTTCCGTTCCGTTCCGGTTTTTTTTATTTTTTTTTTTTAGTATTGGCATTCGTCGCGTCGATGCGCTCTCTCAGATATGGCGGACAAAAACCTGTTAGCGAAATTTACGGGCAGACGCCGGCAGCGAGCTAAATCTTCATTGCACGAACGCGCCCTCCAAACTGGGGACGGGATTCCAGAGTTTCCGTTGAGAACCAATCGCGCGCACTCTGGTGCAAAACGAATGCTACATTTAAAAAAAATAAATTAATATTAAAATGATAATCTTACGATCACTTAACACCTACTATCGAGAACTCATTAGTTCTTCCTCCCCCTAAACATACGAGGATTTGCACTTAGCCGGCCGCAGCGGCCGGGCGGTCTGCGGCGCGACAGTCACAGTCTGCACGGCGCTACGGTCGAGGGTTCGAATCCCCCCTCGGGCATGGGTGTTTGTGCCATCTGTAATATAACGTAGTTCATAAGTAGTTTGTAAGTTTAAGTTACTGAAGACCTTGCAGTTAAGTCCCTTAAGCTTAACAAACATTTGAACATTTGGACTTAAATAGTGGCAACTATTTATTCACAACCGATACAAAAGCGTTACATGTTTGCACCCGTTACTGCCATTGAACGTAGGCACCATCGTTGTGTACAACCCGTTGCCAGCGATGTGGAAGGCGTAGTACACCGTTAACGGAGCCCCTAGGTGCCCACAGTGAGGGTGAGGGGGGAGGGGCTGGCTGATCGTGACGCAAACTGCGTCATTGACATTTCTGGGGAGACAGGCGATGAACAATCAGTACTTTTGACAACCCTGGGGAGGGGGCTGGGCATTATAGAACAATTTACAAAACGTAAAATAAATCCGCTTGGTACCAATGTGTCCAGAACAGACACTCTATATAGTGCGGATAAGTACTGGTCTATCAGTACTGGTCTATCGAACTGGCCTCAGACAGGGAGATGTACTCTCCCCTATAATATTCAACCTTGTGCTAGAAAAAGTACACCGGGAATTTATGAAAACTGGCCCCATTGGAATAGCCTTAGACAACATGTCACTGACTCGACTGGCTTATGCGGATGATGTAATCCTAATCAGTGGCAGTAGGAAATTGCTGACAAGAATGGCAAGCTCATACTGCCAGATTGCCAGTAAAGCAGGCTTGCAAGTCAGTGAAGACAAGACGCAATACATGGTCCTAAGCAAGTCGGCTAGTGATGCGGACCGAGCGAGGTGGCGCAGTGGTAACACACTGGACTCGTATTCGGAAGGATGGTGGTTCAAATCCACCTCCGGTCATCCAGATTTAGGTTTTCCGTGATTTCCCTAAATCACTCCAAGCAAATGCTGGGATGGTTCCTTTGAAAGGGCACGGCCGATTTCCTTCCATATCCTTACCCAAGCACCCCCCTCCCCCGTAAGCTCCGTCTCTAATGACCACGCTGTCGACGGAACGTTTACTCTTCTTTCCTTCCTTCCTTCCTGCTAGTGATGAGGACCCGCTCATGGTGGACAATCTCCGATTCCATAGGCGAGTACTTTCAAATATCTTGGTAGCCTCTTTAGTGATCTGTGAAACTGAAATAAATGCAAGAATTGTTGGAGTCAATAGAACATACTTTAGTCTTCAGAACGAAGTTTCAACACCAGGTGGTATCAAAGTATGATTATGCCAGTGGTTATGAACGGTTGTGAAAGCCTCACCCTCAGAAAAACAGATGAACCGAAACTACTGGTTTGCGAACGAAAAATCCTCCCAAAAATATACGGTTCTGTGATAGATCCACAAACAAGAGAATGGAGAATTAGAAAAACCCAAGAATTAAAAGAGTTTTACCCACAGCTGGACATTATAAAATGAATGAAGAGAAGAAGGTTGACCTGGGCTGTACATGTAGCAAGGATGAACGAAGGGAGGATACTCCATGATGTGTTGCTGGGAACGGTAGCTGGAGGGAGATAGCGGGGACGACCACGGACAAGACGGAAAGACAATGTTGACAGAGACACTGAGGACATGAGACTAGGAGCAGGTGATTGGTTGCAAGAGGCTCGCAACCGGGAGCGATGGAGGAGGAGTGTAGAGGAGGCATATGGTCACTAAGGCTCAAGCCACGGATAACTAAAGTAAGTAAAATAAAACATATTTAATTTCAATATTAAATGGCAAAACAGGACCTAATATCTAGGGTGTGTGAGTGGGGGGGGGGGGGGGGAATTGGTCGCGGTTGGGGGGGGGGGGTGAGTCAATGCCAAGAGGGACGGGCATCTCAGGTAGAGCCTGTTCTGTTGATGGTGCGAATGGAGCGGTCTACTACCTGTCGAATCTTTGAAACAGTTCTGAAGCCACTAAGTGGTTACTTATACTCTTCAGAATCAAATCAAAGTCAAAAGGACTTACGTCCGGGGTTGTGGTGGATGGTACAGTACTTCGCAGTCCATCGACCGAACAGAGCAGTCACAGCTTGCGCTGTATGCGCCCGCGCATTGTCGTCCAAATGATGGGTGGGTTACTCAGTAAGTGTTGCGACTTATTTCGCAATGCTGGTCGCAGGTGATGCTCCAAAAACGAACTGTGCACTAACGGTCTGACGTGGAGGAGTGTAATACTTTAGGATAACAGTCTTACACCACAGTCACCATAAGTTTCACCTTACTGGGACTCTGATGCACTCTAGACTTTCACTACGACCCATATAGACGCCATTCATTGGATTGGGGTTTCAGTTTTGGCTCGTTCGATGTGTCCTATGACTGATCCAGTATTACGATAAGTAGTAAGAAAGCCTGTCTCCTTCGCTATCATAGCGCTCCAAATGCATCAGAGCAGCGTGCAAACGCTTTCATTTCTACATTTCCGTCAATTCATGCAGAACCCACCGTAAGGCAATTTTCCGCGTGCCCTAGTGTTCCTTCAGGATGCGAAATACAGTCGTATGCGCTAATCCGGTTTCGTGAGCGAGCTCACGAATTGTCTGGCGTCGATCACTGTCCAATAACTCGGCAACAGTATGCACATCTTTCTTCAGAGACGCTAGGACGACCTGCCCGATGAATGTCTGCAACTGTTTGACAACCTTCGTTGAAGGCTTTTACCCAACGTGCCACTGTTCTGTACTGCAAGGCCGATTCTCCGCACGCTTCTTGAAGACCATGATGACACTGTCGTGCTGTACGACTTCTGGCACATTCAATCTCGATCTAACTCCGTTGTTCCTGTTTCGAAAACATAGTGACACCGTTACGTTAGACCACTCGCTCACAAGTGACTGTGTTTCCCTCGATTGTGCATACGCCGGTGACGTGGAACGGGCGAGTCCATTTGCTCGCAGGAAAGTCAGCTATGTCAACAACGTGTGCTATTCGCGACAACAGTAGATTCCATTCCATATTGTCTCCACAGCAGTGTCGCCACTATTTAAGTTCCAACCGTCGTATTTCTTTTATTTCTCCCTAAAGAAACGCAATACAAAATCACAGTATTTTCTTGGTAAATACCTCTCAACAACTCAGCCCAGGGTCGGACCAAGGTTAGTGTGACTGTTCGTCTGGGACGACAGGCTTCCACTCTTATTTGAAATGTTGCAGTAACACGAGGTGTATTCTAGTTACAGCATTTCCGACTTTGTTTATTTATTTATTTTCGTCTCAAAGTGATCGCACGCAAACTGTAATCTTCTGTCACACCTTGACGTAATCTCTCTGCAGCTGTAAACATTTCTCATGACGTTGATTGTGTGATTCCATGGCCGCTTCCAACGTTTTTTAGTAGCATGCTTTGTCCACATTGAGCTCACTGGTTCTTCGTTTCAGGATTGAAAAACGGCATTCATGTCTCATCCATTGTCACGAACGATGATAAGGAAGTCCCATTCATGCCGTCCCCACACATAAACATCGCCTTACATCATGCACGTAGGCAGTCTTGTGGACAGTATAACGGAACTAGCTATTTGACACTTAATTCTAGTACCTGATACCACCCTGCTTTATTGATTCGTTCGATACCAGTCACTTAATATCCAGAATATTTCAATTCATCTTAAGCAAAGCTTTTTAAACAGTGTTTTAACAACCTAACCTATTATATCTTGGGGACTGACACATACCACACACATCGTATATTTTCACTTAAAATATAGATAAACAGTTTACTTACGTAATTATGTCATGTTGTAGATGTAGCACTCTTGTGTTAATTGTTCATTAAGGTAGAATTCACACTATAAATCATATGTGACGCACTATTTGTGATCTCTTTATTTACGTAAAAGGTTTTTAAGCCTATTACCTCACTAGGAGAATAACTAAGGATTGATTCAGGTTTCAATGTTGATTTAGGTCGAAACAGTCACATACTTGCAAAATTGAAGTTTTAAATAAAAGTTTGTGTTCACTACTTTAACCAAGATTGATACTATTAAGAATTATTAAATCACTCGTTTCATACTATCAAAATCACTACACTGTTTGTAGTCGATTATAAATCTTAACTTCATAGTGTTCTGTTACCTTCAAATTGTGTATTTGTAAAATTACATGAAAAATTAGAAAATTGCCGATGTATTAGTCGTAGTTTTTCCAGAGAAATTATTTGAGATTTTTGCCGTTGTATAAAACTAAGTGACGTAGAACGGCGTAGGTTCTTCAGATTTTGGCTTGGTGGAGAGAGAATGTATTGACAGTGTCAGTCTGCTTTGTATATAAACAGTCCAAAGCACTTGCTTGGAGAGATATTTCAATGAAAAAAGGTCATGTGATAAGATGGCGGTGCAGATAGATATGTATCCATTACTTGTGCTTACTGAAGTGTTTTGAAGTTTTATTAAATCCAGTGCTATTTTTAAAAGTTCATCGTCTGTTTCAATTATGAATTAAAAGTGCTTCCAATGTTCCTGCATTTTAATCACTAGCGAGACTCATACTCCATAGACCACGTTGCCGTTAACTAGAAATAGTTCCATATCTCGCAACTATAAATAGCGAGATATTGTATCAGGTCGACTCTGCCAATCAACATTAAACACTTTGGCAGCTTACAGCTGACGCCATCTGGACATCTTTCCACGAGTTCATCAGGCGGAATTCTGCGGGCATAATTTCATAATTAAGTCCTGGAATCGGCGGAGTTGTGCCTCTGTTACAACAGCCACCAGCTTTTGTAGCACCAGCCTGGAGGACACTTTCCACATTTTTCGGGTCCTCATGCAGGATTATATGCACAAATCCCACGGAAATGCCAACTTTGGAAGCGATGCTGTGATCCTCCAAAAACAATTTTCTCCACTCGCTCGATCATGCCGTCATTCCCGCTGGTGCGACCAGTCATGCCAGTTCCATCAGATGTCCATAACCCACTGCTGTTTGCTTGATTTCCTACCTTTATGTCAATTAAAAATAATTCCTAGAAAGAGCACCCTAATAACATGAACAGAGAAGATGGACTCAGACTTGCCCCGTCTTGGCTACCAGCCATCACAGCGAAATAGGCCGCACTGACAACACAACACGCGAGCGTCACTAGTAAGCAACTGCCGTCGCGCGGCCCACAGCCGGCAGAAGAGAAACGGAAGCCCTCACCCGATTCGCCGATGAACACCAATCATGTCTTGCTATGCAAGAAGCCATAGGCAACGCCTAACCCCTACTCCCTCCACCTCAGCATCCTGTCATAATAAAGTTTCCATTCTTTCGCCAAAAATCCACAAATGACATCGGCGATTTTAAAAAATTATGACGTAATGTCTAATTGAAAGTAAATATAAAGTATAGTAACAACCAGCTCACATCAGTATACCCAGATGAAGGCCACTGTAACGTTGGCCGAAACGTTGGTTATTTATGTAATAGCCTCACATCATGACGTGGTACAACACCCAGAAAACTTTTATGTCATCTGACTCTGGCCGCGGAAGTCTACGTAATTATATCAGCATGAATTTTGTCACCTTTAGTGTCCTTTGTCGTGAGCTCGAGAATAGTTTGTATCACTATCTTTTTTTTTTTTTTTTTTTTTCTTTTTTTTTTTTTTTTTTTTTTTTTTTTTTTTTTTTTTTTTTTTTTTTTTTTTTTAAATGTAGGTATTAGCAACAATGGTGCGACGCCGAGATTGTCTTGTTGAATTGTCACACCACAACATTCTGTCTTCTCTGAAGTGACGCAGGCAAAAACGCACACTAGACATATCTTTGACACAATCACCATATGTCTCAATCAACTGACGATGAATTTCAATCGGTTGCACACTACATAAACGCAAAAAACTAATGATTACACGCCGTTCTTGTACTGCTGACGTCGCTATTTTAAACATCTCTTTCTGCTGCCGCTGCAATTTTATGTGTCACTAGGTGCAAATCAGGTGTCGCTCGGACACCAGTCTTAAGTTAGTCCATCTCTTCTTCCCTTTTATCTCTCTCTCTCTCTCCGTCCACCTTCTCTTCCCTCCTCTCTCTGTCCATCTCCACCTATCCTCTTCCGTTCTCTCTCTCTCTTTCCTCTCTGTTCATCTCCTTTCCCCTCTCTCATTCTCCCCTGCCCCTCTCTCTGTCCGTCTCCTCTCTCCCTTTTCTGTCCGTCCCCTCCTCCAACCACTCGTCCGCCTCCTATAAAACGTACATATATGCGCCAAGTTTCGTGGTGACTGGTCAAACGGTCTCAATGTCACAAAGTACCCTCACTGGCTTGGAGATTATAAAAATCTCCTTAATGAAAACATACATTTGATGCTGACTTTGATGGTGACCAATCTAACAATTTGGATGTTTTATTTTTATTATTATTATTATTATTTTTAACGTAACCTCCGCCATGCACCTGTGGAGTCTTACGAAAGGTAGCCCATGTATTAATTACAGGTACAAGCTATCTGCAGTCCAAATTTCATTCAAATCCGTCCGGCTGTTCCAGCGTGAAGAGAAACAACGTATTACAACATTGTAAGGTATCCTCCGCCACGCACGGTACGGTGGCTTAATTCTGGGTATAAGCTATCTCCAGAGGTCTGCGCGCATGCGGATATCCGCAGTATTTCTTACTTTGCGGATAAAATTGTGAGCGACACAGATATCCGCTTGTTATATGCGGATAAAGAGCGAGGTGTCTGCCCAGGACATCTGTCGAAATGTAAGCTGAAAACTTGAAGCCTGTGGACATTCTTGGAATGCTTGCAGGGCCCAGGTAGAGCGGAAGTCTGTTGTCCTCATCCACTGGCCACAGCGGACGTAGCTGTATCCGAGGGGCCTGTGCCTAATCTCCGCTATACCGAAAACTTTTAACCACCGAAATTTAAGAGGATGCCTGCGTTAAACAGCTGACGTTGTGCTCCGACCGCACGGGCTCCGAAGCTCTACTGTGTGTGTGTCCGGAGCGACAATGTTTTCCTGTTTGGAATAGCCCATTTTGGAGTAGGTATAGAACAGTTACCGTGATTCGAGAATTCAAAAGTAATGAAGTTGTCGCAGAAATGACACTCTAACAATAATTATTTACCATGGTTTTAAATACTGCTATTACTATTACCCATCCCAACCTTAATATCTGCGGATGCGCATGACGAACTTGCGGATGCTGATAAGTTCCGCGGATGCGGTTGCGGATATGAGCCTTGCGGATGTGGATAACACTTTGTAGTGGGAAAGATAGTCATACTACATTTTCCTGTCAGCCCTGTTTTGAAACTTTTTATTTAAAATGTATATATATTTGATGTTCATGTAAATATTGTTATTTTATAATATGATTCTTAAAATGTTTTATTTTTTGTATGTTACATGTACGATAGAGGCGCCGCAATCAATAAGGACAGCGTCGTCGCCGCCGCAGCCAATCTTGAAGTCTGTGGCCGCTAGCAGAACTTAACCGACGGCTACGGGGCTACGAATGAAGCTGCGCCTTCTTTATTGCCGCACGTCAATCGTTTCAGAGAAGAAAAGAAAAGACATTAAATAATTATTGTTGTTTGAGATTCAGTCCAAGCTGATTGTACAGGTTCAGGTCTCTTGCTAAACTGACTTTGTATTAGTATGAAGAAGAATAAATATTTGTTAATATTGAAATGTATCTTGCATTTATGAGTAGTTATTTATAATCAAGAATATGTTATAGCAAGAGTAATTTGATTTTTGTGAAGAACTTCGGCTTATTTCAGAAAACAACTTAAATTCTGATTGAAATTAATAGTGACTAGCTTCGAATGTGATATTATATTGGTATCGAGTGTGAATATGGAAAAACAGTGTTTAGCAGGCGGTGGAATGTTAATTTTTTCAGCACACGTTAGCGACAGCAAACAATAGTGCCTGTGTTTGACTTTGATAAAATTTTAGTAACGGCCACAGACTAGTTTCCTTTCCCGGTCGTACAAGAACCTAATATATCTTTTGTGAACTATTTAAAGGAGATATTCCTATATTTTTCGGATTTACATTGTGGTGTGGGACACTTCGGACGAAGTCTTGAAATTTTACACGGTTAGATTGTGACAGTTGGTGTTACTAGGGGACTGTAAATAACTAATAAACAACATCCTAGCAACTGATAAAATCTTTTTAGTGTCAAAATACTCTCATGATTAGCGACTAAAGATGAATACGAGCAATTGTATTAACCACTGCAGTTATCCCGTTCCTGTTCCATCACAACTTTTCTTATCCGCGCAGACCTCCAGCTATTTCCATTCCAAATTTCATCCAAATCTGTCCATCCTTTCCAGCATGAAGGAGTAGCAGACATATTAACCCATTGTAAGGTATCTTCCGCCATGCACTTTATTGTGTCTCACGATAGGTAGCCCATGTATTAATCAGTGTATAAGCTACCTCTGATCCAATTTCATTCATATCCGTCTTGCCATTGGAGCGTGAAGGCGTAAGAAACGAATTAACCAATTGTATGTAAAGCACCTTCCGCCATGCATCATACTAAGTTAATTTTAGTATGCCTATAACCTTCGCGCATGTGCAAGCATTCTGGTAACAAAGTTTATCGCAATCGGATGTACGGTATGGCCGCGGATAAAATACAAATAAAAAGACAAACAAACAAACATTAACTTTCATGTAGCAGATATAGTGCTGCTATCTGTAACACCCATTCGAAATAAGTGCGCAGACATTTTAAAATAAATTACATGTTTGTATCAGTAGCCAATCCTCAGCTCGAAATCCAGACTGCCTCGTATTTATGAAGGCGTTTTGACACTAATTGGAAATTTATTTAAAATGATCTCGCCTTTAGGGCCTCCAAATCTCCGGATCGTCGAGTTATTCACCACTGAAGCAACCGAAGCCAATGGCAATGAAATCGCCATGGTTTGGTGACGAGTGTAAAGACGCGGTGGAGACCAGTAAGACCAGATCTGTAAGAAGATTAGAATGGCTCAAAGAGTAGTTCTTTCCGTTGAGCATAATAGACGCTTTGAGAAAGCACTAACTTATGAAAATCAAACAGAAACAAAAGAACCGGAAATATTCTAGGAGATGTTAGAAAAAGGTCTCGAGTCAAGATCGCATAAGATAAAAACGATCCTGGAGCAACTTCAAAATAACTGGGTTCCAGTTGATAGCGGCATCAACACGTGATTGTTTCGATATTGCGGGGGGGGGGGGGGTGATAGAAGGTTTGAGTCAACTTATTGCAGATCCCTACAGAATGGAAAAAAGGCAGGTTTATATACAGAGGTGATAACAGGAAAGCGTACCATTACCGTGATATCTCATTGTTGGTGTGTAAAATTTACACCACCTTGACAAGAAATGGAATAAAGCCGTTACTCGGAGGCATTGTACGCACAAAGCAGTGTAGGTTTATCTCAGGACGCTCAACCGCAGACCTTATCTTCACATCCAGACAAAGTATGGAGAATTTTCATGATTTCAATAAATATTTACACCACTTTCCAGCTTGCGTGTGACAGCATTAATCGGCCAGTCCTATGGAAGGTAGTGCGGGAGTTCAAAATACTAATGAAGTACATTGGTCTTCTTACAACGGATTAATGTGCCAAGTACGCTTAGGAACTCAATTGTCTGGACCGTCCACAGTAGCCGCGACGAAGTGACCAAGCGCATTGAGGCGCTGGTTTCCGATGCGCGAGGCCGTTCCCCATCGGGCGTTCGAATCCCCCTCGGGCATGGATGTTTGTGTCGTCTGAATGAAATTTGAACTGCAGATAGCTTATGACCCTAATTAATACTTGGGCTACCTTTCGTAAGACTCCGTAGGTGCATGGCGGAGGATACGTTACAAAAAACACCATCAAAGTCAGCACTTAAATGTATGTTTTCATTAAGGAGATTTTTATAATCTCCAAGCCTGTGAATTTAGCACGGCAGAGGGTACTTTGTGACTGTGAGACCGTTTGACCAGTCACCACGAAACATGGGGCATATATGTACACTTCACAGCAAAAAAAAGTGGATCACCCCTGAATTCCAGAGTGGAGGCCGCACCTGACGCTATGCAACCAACATGGCGTAGCTGTGTCACAGGTCGTCAAATCATTCCACAGTACAAATAAATGTTCAAATGTTTGTATAGCTTATAGGACTTAACTACGGGGTCACCAGTCCCTAAATTTACAAACTACTTATAAACTAGCTAATACTAAGGACGGCACAAATATCCATGCCCGAGAGGGGATTCGAACCCCCGACTGTAGTGGCCATACAATTCGTGACTGGCGCGCCGCAGTGCCCTCGGCCACCGCGGCCGGCTTCCACAGTACAGACAAGGTGCAAACCAATACTTTCGTACAACAAATATTAGAACACACGTCATTAGAGATGTGACAGTAACACTTGTAAATTAAATGTCGTCGCAATAAGTGAAAACTCAGATACGTTGTCACACTTGTTTAATGACATGATATGCTTTTGCTCGCGATCTGAATCTGAACACACTGTTAAGCAAAAAACAGTTGTGTGCCTGATCGAGATGCGTTTACAGGCCACGCACTTTCTCGTGGCCCTTCTCTGATCGGCAGAAGTCAACTGAGTTCGTGTGTCTACAGAATGTTTATGCTCTCTACCAACCTTACCTTGTAACAGCATTGTACATAGTAGACCTAGTCACTGTATTGTTGATTTGTGTTTGGTTTAGATTATAGTCTTCCATTTTGTTATTTGCTAAAATAAGTCCACATATCCTCACGACTTCTTTAAGAAAAAAAGTGTTATGAAGAATTTTAATTCTGATTGCTATTCAATTACAACAATAAAAAGAGACAGAAAGCGTTGCTACACCCGCTTAATAAGACCCTTTCCAATATTAATATTTCGTAGATATACGTTCCAGTTTTCTATTATACAAACATTAAAGTGATACTTAATTTCATGTTCCATTACTGACGCCTTAAGATAGTTTATAAGTAGTTTGTAAGTTTAGGGACTGATGACCCCGCAGTTAAGTCCCTTAAGCCTTACAAACACTTGAACATTCATCCATCGTTGTGTGCAACAATTCGCTGAAGAAGGTTGAAAGACGACCGTCAGTCGTCTTCCATATATTTTTGTATAGTTTCTGTAAAGTTATAATTTATCTAATGTCGCTAGAGTATCATTTTGTTAAAACTTGAACCCCACTCTTTTCAAGGCTTGAGGGATAACATTTTTATTTCATGTGTTAGAATATTAGTTAACATTGCTAGGTTTTCTTATTTTGTTATGTTAATAATTTATTATTATATTAATTAATGTAGCATAAGTACGGCTTCTCCCGGGCGCTGATGACCTCGCTGTTGAGCGCCGTCAAACGCCAATCATCATCATCATCACGGCTTCTCCGCTACGCCACTGTCCCTGTGAGAATGTGCAGTTGTTTTACTTTTAACTGGGTGCGATAATCTATGGCTGTCTGAATGTGGGAAGTGATATCTCGCTTGCATCGTTCTCTCTGGCTCAGTATCGATAGCTGCTGATACTACTAAAGAGGTTACTACACCCTTTGGTTACAATCCAGTCAGCGAGCTTTCTTTAGCGCGAGTCTCGCTGTCCGCCCACACCGCCGTTGTTTTCGTGGATTTTCCAGCTTCCGGTCGTTTTCCCGCGGCCCGGTGGCCGCACGGCGATTCATTAAGCTGGGCGTCTGGCGAGGTAAGGTTGGTTCTTCTCTGGTATCCGCGAGATGGTAGTATTTCATTGACTAGCATCTTTAACTTAGATTCTTGAACTTATAATCATCTTTTTTCTTAAAATGTTTTCTCCGATCGTATGCGGAAATAGGTTCTCGTTTTTCAGTTCAGTGATTTCGAATAGTTAAACGCGGTGTGTGTGATTCTCGTTGCAGTTTGATAACAGCTTGGTATGTTAACAGCTTTTGTGATCATGTGGCGGTGTATTAACTCTGTGTGAATACTTTGTAGCTTTGTGGGGCCCGATTTCTTATAGGTGATATGTTCATTTTCATACAGTGCATGAGAAATGTTCTCATCGTTTCCTTCCGTGAGTGATGTGTGCTCCACGTGGTTGGTTCATAGAACAAAGCCTTCAGCTCCCACTCTTGTTTGTTCCATGCCCATCAGGCAAGTAACTATGCGGATATCCTTCTGATTTCCACTAATACTTCGCGATCTTCTCTCTCCGCCTATTTTAATGTGCTGTTTCTTCTCCGACTAGTAGTCTGAAATTTCTTTGTCAGTAATTCTCTCTGAGTCTTGTACAACCTCCTTCAATAGCTTCCTTATGTAATTCTAAACATTAAAATGGGTTGCATGCTGTAATTCTAAATTTTATTTTTCCGACTTTGTAATTATTTCCCTTTTACGAGTTTTGGAGACTGGACTTCATCCGTCTCTCTAAGCGCTCCCTACCGCGTGTAGCTGCATTTCTTTCGTTTCTTCGTGTAATTCTAAACATTTCTATGGGTTGCATGTCGTAATTCACATTTTTATTTTTTCTGCTGTGTAATTATTATTATTATTATTATTATTTTCATTTGATTCCTTATGTAATTCCAAGCATTTGTAGGGGTTGCATGTTGTAGTTAATTTTGTTTATTTTTCGGAATCTGAATTTATTCAATTTTATCGGTTTTCGGAACCACGTGAGTCCGAGTTCCGACTTCCGGGGTTTGCAGCTAGTCGCCTGAGATCACGCCACTTCTCATATAAAACCAGTACCTAGATCGATTGCTGACAGACTGCAACTTATGCATCCACCGTGATTTTTTACAATGAATCCGACATTCAACCACTTCACCTTCAGTGGAGAGCGTTCATGTAACGTAGCCGTGTTCCGCCGTTAGCGTGTTAGCTCTCGGTCCTATTCAAATGTAATTCTACTTGCTATACACATGCACCATCTCAAAACAAGCACGACAGCCCCGAGCCAGCTTTAAAGTGTTTCTGTATGTTGTGTTTTGTGCTGCCTCCGACTTGCTGATTTTCGCCTACGATAGCGGCGCCTGCTTCCGCCTCGTCCCAACACACTGATTTTGGTGAGTTTCGCTGTGGCATTGCGTGTGTGTGTGAGAGAGAGAACGGGTGTTGCTTGTGAATCCTTCCCCCAAGTAGCCTTAAATCATGTATAATTTAGGCTGGGCATCGTCCGCATTAATCCATGTAAGAGATGCATTTTTATTATATTGACAAAATTGGTTCCCCATTTTGCATGTTTTCTATCTCAATAAACAAGTTTAAGTTCAGGATATTCCGTAAGTTGCCTATAAATTGTAGTTTTAGAGCACCTTCCTCTCTTATTTTATATTGTCCTTCACAAATGCCGAGAACAAGCTCAGATAAAAATTTTCTTAAGTGTAAATTTCGTTGCGCTATTAATGTTTTCTTAGCCACCTTTCTAAGATAACTTTAATTGTGGTGGCTCGCTTACTAATGTCTGTGTGTAATATCGTGTTATCTGCTATGTATATTGATCACTGTAGTATTAACTTCCTGTTATGGAAGTATTTTGAAATGAGTAAGTTCTCAGTTTGGGCCAAGGAACGAGGCTTTGTAACAGGGATTAACCGGTAGCTCACGCGGACCTCATTTGCTAATTTTAGTGATAAGGCAAAGCTCTTGTTTCGTACAGTGGTCGACTTTTAAGGTGAGATGACCACATGGCCGTAACAGGCTAATAGACATGGTTGCAAGTCAAGACGACTCTTGCATTTGTAGATGACGTTCTGGAAGAACTCTAAAAAAATGTTCAAATGTTTGTATAGTCTATGGGACTTAACTACGGGGTTATCAGTCCCTAAACTTACAAACTACTTATGAACTAGCTAAGACTAAGGACGTCACAAGTATCCATGCTCGAGGGGGGATTCGAACCCCCGACCGTAGTGGCCGTGCAGACAGTGACTGGAGCGCCTCAGTCCCCTCGGCCAACGCGGCCGGCGGAAGAACTCTGAGTGAGATTATAGCAGTTACATCTCGATTTATGCTGGAAGCGATAAACTAGGGTTACAGGTGAACGATGAGAAAACAAAGTATATGGTAGTGTCTCGTCGGTAAAGTGTATAGATCGGTGATTCTCAACCTGTGTGTTGCGATCGCCTGGGGAGTCGCAAAATCTTGCTAGGGGGTTGAGTGAAGGGAGGAGGGCTGGTGGTCACAGGACCGCTACACCGCCGTATGCAAACTTTAAGCTGTTTGATGGACCCAGCACACGCGGCGCTGGACTGTTACCGTCGCCCACCTCTTACTGCTGACAGTTAGTAATAAACCACACACCTAATACGTCAGGATACATTTAATACAACAGATCGCCAATAAACGAGAATAATTCCATACTGAAGTCAGTATTCAACTGTTCTTAGACTTCTACACCCCCACCCTCCGCCGACCATCTCACGTACTAATTGCAGTATGCTTGCATTGTGTTTGACTCACGAGAGTTTCACTTTGAAAGGCGGTTTCTACCTGGTTTAGAGATGCATTTACGGCAATTCTAAATAGCCTCACTGCCTCCCGTCTCTCTGCCTATTGTAAATATATTTATCCAAGTTAACGCAATCAAACATCTCGCGCAGTTGAATACTGCAGTATTTCTCTGTACAGACATGTGCAAAAGAGCAGTCAACACACACATACTAGCTTATATGGCCGTGCTTCGCAACGGTTGTGAAAGAAGGGCCTGTGCGTACCACGGCTTTTAAGGTTCTGAACCTCAGTCAGTTTTAAACATAAACTACCTATTAACCCGTCGTTGCCCGGGTTTTCATTAATTTCACACTCTCGTAGTCCACCTCCCCTTCCCTCCTCTCTCTGCAACCATCTTTTTATCTCCAATCTCTCTGTTCGTTTCCACCTTTTCCTCTCTCGGCAAAGTTTTTTACAGGGTTAAAACCGATGTTTTATGTTTAAAACTCTCTGAGGTTCGGAACCTTAGCCGGCCGCGGGGACTGAGGCGCTCCAGTCACGGTCTGCACGGCCACTACCGTCGGGGGTTCGAATCCCCCCTCGGGCATGGATATTTGTGCCGTCCTAGTTCGTAAGTGGTTCAGAAGTAGTTTGTAAGTTTAGGGACTGATGACCCCGTAGTTAAGTCCCATAGACTATACAAACATTTGAACATTTTTTTCGGAACCTTAAAAGCCTTGATACGCACAGACCCTTCTTTCACAACCGTTTGGAAGCACGGGCATATAAGCTAGTATGTGTGTGTTGACTGCTCTTTTGCACATGTCTGTACAGAGAAATACTGCAGTATTCAACTGCGCGAGATGTTTGCGTTAACTTGGAGAAATATGTTTATAATAGGCAGAGAGACGGGAGGCAGTGAGGCTATTTAGAATTACCATCAATGCACCTCCAAACCAGGCAAAAACTGTCATGTACCATACCAACGTTTATGTACTCAGTGACGTACCTCTTAGTTTAAAGGACATGTGTGCAAAACTTAATCAAGATCGAAGCAAAACTATGCATTTTGTCAAAGTCCCTAAGTTAAGTACCCTCCATCATACAACGACAGCAAGTTTATACAGACAGTGACATTCCTCTTGTCTTTAACCTCAGGTATGCAAAATTTCATCAATATCGTAAAAAACTGTAGATTTCTAGATTTGTATGCAATAAAAACAGTGTCACAGTGAAAAACGCACTTCGTTGTTCTCAAATTTTCCTGTTTGTTCTGAGAATAATGAAAACAACCCAAAATGATCTGTGAAATCGGCCGAGCAGTTCTGAAGTTATGGCGCGACCAAGGTATTGAGGAGTACATTTTTATGTTGCAAGATACCCTCCCCCACGCACCGTATAAAACTTTAGGTAGACGCTGACCTTACTCTTGTATTGAAGATAAAGCGTGCAAAATTTCTTAAAGATCGAAATATAACTGTAGATTTCTTCAGTCTGCAGTAAAAGTATCCTCCTCCATGCACCATAATTCATTCCTATCGCAAAATACTTTCTTAGCTGACGTCTTCTACCTATAAACTACATACCGGGAAAATTTCAGCTTCATAGGTGCAGTAGTTTTAGATATTTCGCGTTTAGTCAGAGAATGCGTGACTGACCTTTCGCTTTTATATATACGCAATACCTCTTGAATTATGTGTCCTACCAAAAAATTATTTACCAGATTCGTAGAGTGTAATATTAGCAAACTGACTAAAAAATGTGTTGTTAATGGAGCTTGTAGTAAAGACGTAGTAAATTACAGGCTCATGCTTACTAGGGCGAATTTTCATTCATTTCATTGTCTTTGGCGTCTTAGAACCTGAACTATATGTCGTGATACGATATTATTTCGAAGGTACAACCAGTGGTGTATATGTAAAATGTCTGCAAAATACGTCGCAAATCTAGTAGGAAAGACGCAATAAATCAAAACGTCATGCCTGATGTGTCGATTTCTCATGATCCTAATTGGTTATGACTCCATATCTCATGAACTGCGAGTCGTACTATGATAAAATTTTGAACGCAAGTTCAGTGGTATATGTGTATACTGTCTGTAACATTTCTCAAGAATACAATTAATAGTGTAAGAGTAATAAATTGTAGCGTCATGCCAAATGCCGTAATTTTACTGCATGAACGCCGAAAAAGTAGTAAGCGACAAATATTTTTTCCTTTAATCATTTTGCTGGGGTTGTCAGCGAGACAAGTTTCCTAAAGGTTTGAAATTATGATTAAAGTTTTTTGCATGTCGCTAAAGTGCTCTACTTCTCAAATAGTGGACTGATAAAGTCACGCCGGCCGCGATGGCCGAGGGAACTGAGGCGCGCCAGTCACGGTCTGCATGGCCACTACGGTCAGGGGTTCGAATCCCTCTTCGGACATGGATATTTGTGCCGTCCTTAGTGTTAGCTAGTTCATAAGTAGTTTGTAAGTTTAGGGACTAATGACCCCCTAGTTAAGTCCCATAAGCTACACAAACATTTAAACATTGGTTTTTTTTTTTTTTTTTTTTTTTTTTTTTTTTTGTTTTTTTTTTTTTTTTTAACCAAGTCACACTATCACGTGCCGCAAGACGGGGAATTTTTCATTGTTTTTGACGTCGCATCTCCTGAACTATCGGCCCTATTTCAAAATAATGTCTTATCTGACATCTTCTACCTACAAACTAAATTCCTGCCCAATTTCAGTTTCATAGGTGAAGTAGTTTTCGAGTTTTTGTGTTCAGTCAGTGAGTGAGTGTGTGAATGAGTGTCCTTTCGCTTTTATATTGTTAGAGATATAATAAGCTATGTGGGGGCAATCCTAGGCGCTTACTCGTATGGGAATAACTTTATATACATGTAGAGTGTGTGTGTGTTCATGTGTGTGAGTGTGTTTGTATAAACAAACACACACAGGAAGATGTTTCTACAAGCTGAGCCTCTGTACAATAAGCCAAACCCCACTCCATAAATTTCTGTAACGTAGAACGTCACCTTATACAAATGTTTGCTTAGTTGTAAACTAGGGCAGTACAGTATTACATGTCTGTCAGCAGAACAGAAAAACTGGCTAAATATCTTTGGAAGTGAACACTGTCATGAATCAAATGATTCCATTAATCAATGCACCATCTAAAATTCGCGTTCACCTGCCAGTTACGATCGAGAAAATTCAGATGTTCCACCCACAGGCCATGTTACTGCCTACGGCAAGTACAGACATGCAATGAATTTATTATCATAGTTTCAGCTACCCTGCCCTAAGTTTCAGTTGTCATACATAAAGCTTCAGCAACCATACATTAAGTTTCAGCAACCCAAGCACAAATCAGTGAAGCCGAGATCCTTCCCTAGTGAGGCACCCAGGTGGTCTATGAACTACTTGCCGTCTTTCTATGTGAAGATCCATTAAACACACTGTCCATCACATCGCTGCACAGTTCTTCTGACACTTGGCTTGCCCTTCTGTGTTTTCTCTAACCCTGTGCTGAAAAATAGAACTACTCGTAAGTTGCTGAGTCTTTATCAACAGTTAACTGGTGTATGTCGAACTTGGATATATGTACGATCTCGTACTCGTCGTGGTACATGTCTCACATGGCAGAATCAGTACCAGATGTCTTATGAACTTCAGCAAACAATACGTAAGGAATTTGTGTTATCAGCATATCGTGTAATCAGCATACGGGAAAATTCCTTGCATCACAAGAAAATTACAGAGCTTCGAAATTTACATAGATCAATGCTGCAGAGTCAGAAAGCTTGTTTAAAAAAGAGTGTTCATTAACCGTTGTTTGATCGTTACAGGCTAACAATTTCCAAATGTGGGGACGGATAAATACTTTCGAAGAGTACAGCTCCCACGACCACAGTCGAACTATTTCTGTGGCGTGCTGGAGACGATTGTTCTTAGGTCTAGAAGCAGAGTACTCAACATATCTTCGATAGTTTGGTGACGCAAAGTGGATTAGTTTCCACCATTTGGGACGTGTGGAATGGGTGTACATATGTTTAATTTTCAAAAGGATTGCTCATAGCAGTGATTAATATTTGTTGTTGTTGTAGTAAGTCGTAATAGGGTAGAATACGTTGCACAAGGGCTCCGAATGACTTGATAGAGCGAAAAAGAACTTGGAGACAGATCTTCCCTAGTAAACTGTGTGTCGCTCAATTTGTGATGTATTTCTGGTATTACGCGCGTTTATCGATAGTATGGTAGACTTTGTATGGTTTTGACAGGGTGCGGTTGAGACAATCTCCTTACTAGAGAAACAAAAAAGAATTACGTGGAGAGTGGAAGAGACTAGAGGGACCAGCTTGTTCTACAGTACTGCGTCAGTTGGCTAATGCTAACAGGCTAATGCTAACAGGACAACAATTGCTTTGTTAAAATTCTAAAATATGTATATCTATTTCGAATTTTTTAAACGATTCTTGTTATATGTGTGAAGATAAAATAATGAATGTTTCTTTTCGTAATAAATTACATATTAGTAGTATAATATCAATGATTACTTTGGGGGGCGAAGTTGTTCGCGTCCAGAAGCAGTCCTCAAAGCTCCACGTTCCCCCACGGGTGGTTCTAAACGGACAACAATCTCTGGTAGCTGGTCCTGTCACCACGGTGATCTCCCAACTATGTCAGCTACCACGACAATCCCGAATGGCTCTTGTCAGGGCCAACAAAATTGTCAATAAAATGATCTGAACAGAGCAAAAGGTCCAATCCTAAACGTGTACCACTTGAATATTAAAGGGATAAGTAGGTCAAAATGTGACTTCTCGGTAAAAATCTTCTGAGTAACAATATTGACGTCCTTGCTCTACAAGAAACCCATGCAGAAGATCTTAAAAACTGTGCAAGAGGCAATATCCATGGCTACAGACTTGCGGGAGAGATGGGCCATAGAACATATGGTGTGGCTACATAAGCTAGACAGGACTTTCATGAGGTATCTATAATCCATGAAAGCTGTGACGATGGCATATTTTATTGTCAGTGAAAGTGTGTGGAACTACCATAGTTGATGTTTTCAAGCCTCCCAACATCCAGTGGCAAGATACGGTTCTCCCAGTTTTCGAACACCCTTCCATATATGTCGGCCATTTCAACAGCCACAGTAGCCAATGGGGGTACTTGTCTAATAACGAAAATAGAATAGCCTTAGCTGAATGGGCTGAAAATAATAACCTTTCCTTGGTTTCTGACGCAAAAGACTCCAGCACATTTTTCTCAGCCTATTGGAAGCGTGGATATTCACTTGATCTGTGTTTTTGTTCCTGCGATCAGACATTAGGATCTCTATCATTTACGAGGCAGGTACTTGGCACATTCCCACGGTCGCAGCACAGGCCAGTGCTGATATCAGTTGGGATTAAGATTCCCCTAATAAGATCTTATGCGAGACACAGATGTAATTTTTATAAAGCAGACTGGGAGTCATTTACTTCCAAATTAGAGGACAACATTAGATTCATCCCTCTTACAATAGAAAATTATGGCAGATTCGCTGGACTCCTTAAAGCTAAGCCAAAGTCTGTATACCTCGGGGCTACAGAAAGACATATATTCCGGGATGGAGCCAAGAGTGTGAAGACCTGTATAATGAATTTATCAGCACTGAAGATTCAAACACTGCCGACATCCTACTGAACTCCCTTGATAATGCTAGGAGAGAGATATGGGCGAAAAAAGTTCAGAGTTCAGAGTTCACTAACAGCAGCAGAAAAGCTTGGTCACTTCTGAGGAAATTGTCTACCAGTGCATCAGAGAAAAAACTGCCTCCCACACACCCTGATCCTTCCGACATAGCCAAACGAATCGTAGCATTATCCAAGTCAAAACGGCAACAGTCTGACAGATTAATATCCTATAAAATAAATGAAGTTAAGAAATGCCAGCAGGCTCCCCTGGAAGTATCAAAACCTTTTTGCTTAGACGAACTGCATGTGGGTATCTCTGATGTGAAGACTAGGAAAGCTGCCGGTATAGTTGACATTTTCCCAGAATTTATTAAACATAGTGGACCCAAGACCCGATTGTGGCTTCTAAATTTATTCAATAACATTCTTAAAGATAGCTCTCTATCAAAAGCTTTTAAGAGATCTAAAGTAATAGCTGTTTTGAAGCCTGGTAAACCAGCCGACCGTGCAGATAGCTATCGCCCAATCGCACTTCTCAGTGTATGTTACAAGCTGCTCAAAAGACTCATCTACATTTTTTTTCCTGATCGCCATTTGACTGGAAGTTTTTTTGTTTATTGTCATAACCTGGTTTCGGCCTTATGCCAGTTTCAAGTGCTATGAAAAACGTTGTTAGACAGATTTCCTTATGGCATGGTCATAATAATAAGAAACACAGCTGCCAAATGGCGGTCAGCTCGTTTAAAAATTTTTATATGACTGAGGGTCCTGACGCATACAAAATCATACAATCGTATGTTCCCATTCTCACTGCTAGTGCACCTGTTGAACAAGCTGGTTTCAAACAAGGCCGTATTTGCCGTGAACAGGTCCTAGCACTGACATCTCTCATTGAGACAGGTTACGAAAAGAAAAGTACCACTTCCGTTGCTTTTCTGGATCTCTCGGCAGCTTATGATACCGTCTGGAAGAAGGGCCTCCTAGTGAAGCTTTACAATCTCATTCCTTGTCTTATTTTATTGCGACTTCCGAACTGCACTTATGCACTATGACTTAATTATTTACATGATTTACTAAATCTTAGTAAAGCAACAGTGAACATTATGTGTCTCAAATACGAGCATTGTCACAAGACAGTGTTACAGACTGCCTGATGGGTCAAGCGGCCGGGTGGCGCAGCCCCCGGTTAAAGAGAGCTGCCAGCCGGCGCGGCTGTACGCAGCGTGGGAACGCACCTCACCTCACGTCGTCTCACTGAATCACACCGTGTGCGAGCTGCTTAGTAACGATACTGTAGTCAGTTCATTCGTCGTGTGTTGCTACAAAGTTGATTTGATTTGATTCTTTCAGGGAAGCCAAAACAGTCTTGGTCTAACCCGCCACTGCCCGCACCGAAACTAAGTTTATTGTGCGGTATCGCTCCCTGTATGTCTAGTAAAGCCAACCAATGCCCTTGAACAGTGCAAGGAGTCCCTTTACCAGTTCTTTATTAGACACAATTTCTTCGGGTCTGGTTGTTCCAAATGTTCTGTGCCTTTTACTCTCCAATGCAATGCATTCGAAGATTAGATGTGATGCAGTTTCATCACCGTCATCACAGATCCTACATTTAGGGTCCTCTTCTGTTATTCCCATTGTATGTAGGTGTTTTTTTGAAATTCCCATGGCCTGTCAGCAATCCAACCATGAGTCTAATCTCTCTCCTGTTCAGACCCAGGATTGCAGAGCTTCTTTTAAAACAAGGCTTTGGCATCATTACCATGCCATGTTTTTGTTGATGGACTTTGGTCCAATATTCTACGTGCTGTCTTCTGACCAGTTACGTACCTCCAATTTAATCATTGCCTTGGTGATTGTCAGGACAGGTTCCGGCCCAATAAATGGAGCCTCTGCCCCCATCCTGGCTAATCTGTCGGCATGTTCGTTGCCACTGATCCCCGAGTGGCCAGGGACCCACAATAGGTTTACTCTATTGCTTTCCCCTAGCTCCACCAGAACCCTGTGACATTCTGCAACCATTTTTGACCTTGTTGTAGGAGCTGCCAGTGATCTCAGGGCTGCCTGGCTGTCTGAATAGATACAGATGCTACGATCTTTGTAGCACCTACGCAAATTCTCCTCCACACATGCCCTGATGGCAGTGATTTCGGCCTGGAATACTGAGGCCAGTTTCCCTCCAGATGACGCCCTCCAGTCTTGGCTGTACCCCATATACCCCGGCCCCAACACCTTGGTCCGATTTTGACCCGTCAGTGAACCAGACAATATCCCCCGAACGGTGTCGAACTATTTTCTCCCACTGCTCCCTACTTGCAATTGTTATACTGAAAGGCTTGTTGAAGCAGTATGGGGTTATAATATACTCGGTTGGCATTTCCCCAACCTTTCCTATATTTACCTCACTCACTATTTTAGTGTGTTATTCTGGATATCCCAAAGAGTTCCAGTTGTTGACAGATTTGAGTCTGTAGGCACCAGCTGCCGCCTCCATCTTGACCCAAAGGTGTAATGGGGGCATATCCAGCATGGTTTCCATCCCATCAGTTGGTGTGCTGCTAATTCCGCCCGTTATGGCTAAGCAGGCTAGTCTCTGCACCTTACCAAGCTCCTTAGCAGCAACCTGCTGTTCTACCTTCTTCCACCACACGACCGCCCCATAGGTGATCCTGGGTCTAATCACTGTGGTGTATATCCAGTGCATACCCTTGGGGCTCAGGCCCCAATTTTTGTCACAAGTTCTCCTGGTACTTACCAAAGTACCTTTTGCCTTGGAGCAAATATTCCTAATGTGAGGGGTCCATGTCAGTTTCTCATCTAGGGTAACCCCTAGATATTTCACTGTCCCCTTCACAGGTGGTGCTTCATTGAAAAGCTTTAGATTCCAACTTGAGTGTTGGATATGTTTCCTTGTGAATGGTACAACAACAGTCTTCTTAGGACTAACCCCCAGATCCTGTTTTCTGCACCAGTCTTGCACAATGTCCAAGGCACCTTGTGCCATATTCTTCACTGTGTCAGCAAATTTGCCAAGTATTACTATGACAAGATCATATGCGTATCCTTGGCAAAAGTACTGCCTAGAGTTTAATTCTCCAATGAGATCATTCACCACTAGATTCCACAATAAAGGGGAAAGAACTCCTCCTTGCGGGCAACCCCTAGTGGTGTTGATTACCATTTTTTCATTCATCATGGTAGCCTCTACCTTTCTTCCACTGAGCATGGGCCTAGTCCACCTACATATAGTGGTCCCTAGGTCATGCACCTCTGCTGCCCTAACCATGGAATCGAAGGTCGTGTTGCTAAAAGCCCTCTAAATGTCCAGGAAGATACAGAGGGCTATCTCCTGAAAGTGTAGTGCTTTCTCCACCTTCCCAACAAGTTGGTGGAGAGCTGTCTCACATGATTTACCTGGTTGATATGCATGTTGGTTTGAATGTAGAGGAGCCCTACTTAACCTCCTTTCTCCAACATGCACATTAACCAGCTTTTCCAATGTCTTAAGAATGAAGGAGGACAGGCTGATTGGTCTCATATCCTTGGCCTTGGTATGATCAATTCTCCTTGGCTTTGGAATGAAGACAACCTTCACTGCCCTCCAGGCATTGGGAATGATTCCTGCTGCTAGGCTAACCCTGAATAACCTGCATAGGAATCTAATAAGATTTTCTCCCGCTTGTTGCAGGAGAGCTGGATAGATTCCATTGGGGCCAGGTGACTAGAACGGTTGAAATGTTCCCACCGCCCATCGGACCTTACTGAAATCGACACACTCCTTGGCCAGATCCCAGTCCTCTTTGCGAATACCTGAGAACCGTTGTCTCTCAGGAATCACATTCTGGTCTGAGTTATCCCCCAGAGTATATTGAGGAAAGTGAGTCTTGAGGAGCAGTTCCAGCGTTTCATGTGCTGTCTCTGTATACTCCCCATCGTATTCCTCAATGTTCCTCCTGGATTAGTTGGTACCCTAGTGAGGATTTTATGAAGTCTCGCTTGAGCAGCGTGCCCTCCACTTCCTCACAGAATACCTTCCAGGATGCCTCCTTTGCCCGTCTGATGGCAAGGTTGTAATTGACAAGGGCCTCACGATATTTTGCCCATTGTCCTTTGCGCCTCGCAAGGTTAAACTGTCTTCGTACCTGTTTCCTTTGCATTTCCAGGTTATTGTTCCACCAAGGCACACTCCTATTTGTGCACTTCTTGGTGATTGAGCAGTTGTCCTGGTATGAGGTCACTATAGCAGAGGTTACGACCTCTGATACTTCCTCAAACTCTGCTGGATTCCTTATCGAAGTTTTAATTTCTGATAGGCTGAAGTCAAGGTCTCTCCTATATGTCTCCCAGTCCGTTTTCCTGGGATTCCTATAGGTCATGGTCTGTCTGGTTCCCATTTCAACCTTGAATTTAATATACATGTGATCTGATGAGGACGGCTCCAGGACCACATGCCACTGTTTGACATAACTTCCCATCACCATGGAACCAAAAGTTATGTCAATTACTTCTTCCCTTCTACTATTCCTGAATGTGGGTTCATCACCCCTATTCAGGATCTCCAAGTTGTTAGATAGGAGAAATTCAAGAAGGTGCTCACCTCTACTGTTGGTGTCCTTACTGCCCCACGATAGATTGTGGGCATTGGCATCACATCCCACCAACAGTTCGTCACCTTGCCGATGGCAGGCTTCCGTCAGTCTCCTCACTTCCAAAGGAGGAGGAGAGCTGTCTTCGTAAGGAAGGTATGCTGAGGCCAAAACAATTTCCCTCTTGATACCTTCCTCACATTGCTGCATCCTGATGGTCACCAGGTCCCTGGAACAAAAATCCATCATTGGTATGAAAGGTATTCCATTTCTAACATAAATGCATGTTCTGGAGTTTTTTAGATTTCTGGCATAAATCAGCTTACCTCCAGTACCACCGAGGCCCGATACACCCCCTTTGTATAAATAGGGTTCTTGTATCAGGGCCACGTCCACCTCCTGTCTCACCAGGCGACGGCTCAGGGCAGCAGTGGCCCCTTTACTGTGCTGCAGGTTTATCTGCAGCACTTCCAATCCCCATCTTGCTGCCATTATTGCCTTTAAGATCTTTGATTACCCTGACGGCGACCTGCGAGAACGCTGAAAACAGTTTCAGGCCTTGCTCTCGCATTGCCTTCAGGGACTTCTCTCCGACCTCCACCACCAGGGTTCGTCCTTCCGGAACGACCTTTTGGTTAATTACCCTCCAATCCTCTGTCGAGACTTTTGGGTTCTGGACCCTTTTGGGGGTCTTGGGCTCAAGCCCTTTTGATTCCCTCCACTTATGTTTAGGAAACCATTCTTTTCCTTCCTTTTGCTTCTGTTCCTTGAGAATTTTCCTCCTCTGAACCCCAGACAAGGCCTTAATCCTAATCTGGTCCAACTTCTCTGTTACAGTTCCCACTTCTTGCTCACGTCTAGACCCTGACTGAGAAGTAGGAGTGCACTCCATCGGTCCTGATCCCGATGTTTGAGTATCTGAGGTCTCAGATTGCCCCTCGGATTCTTTTAAAATAATTTTTTTCTCCGTGTTCATCTTAGTCCCACGAGATTTGGGGATTTATATGATCCACACCACGATAACCCCGCGCGGTGCAAGGCAACTTACTCAGGAAGGTTGCCCGGTATCCCTGAGGCTCCGTTCGAGACACATCCACCCATGTGCCACGCACCCCTCAGCACGGGTCGCACCACACCTTGGGTTGGGAGGCAGTTCAACGTCGTGCCCGGGACGAAGGTGCAAAGTTACTGTCAGGAATAGCAATGAAGAGAGTAAAAGGCAGTTAATGAATATTGTCTTTCTTTAAAAAGAAAAGAAATTATGGTAAGTAAATATTTATTACAAAACTAGTTCCAGCAACTGGCGCTGTTTGTGTATATATTTTTTCCACTGTCCTTCTCATTCTGTCCATCGCCTTCTATCCCGTTCTATTTTACCTGTGTCTGTAGTGGTTTTTGGTTTCTAGTTCCGTTTTCCACATCTCAATCCTTATAACATGATCTCCAGAACAACATACTCTACAATAATAAGATTTTCTAGGTACCTTCATTAGAATATTAGGAAAGTGTCTGCCAAACGTGTTGCAAATATACTTAGTAGTAAAGATGTAAGTAACGAATTAAAACCCTTAAGCTTGATGGAGCATTATTTAATGCATATTATTGTTTATGATCTCATATCTCATGAACTATGCATCTTAATATCAAATAATTTAGAAGATAAATTTAGTGATAGGCCCTTATTTGCAAACTGTACGTCAAAAATATCGAGAATACAGTTTGTAGATCCACGTCGTGCCGAATGCCACAATTTTACTTCATGAACTGTGGAAAGTTACTATGCGATAAGCTTTATGCTTTCATTACTTTGCAGGCATTGTCAACGACAGGCTTCTTAAACGTTTATCATTGCGTATAAAGTTAGTCACAATAATGTAACCGCACCCTCTCTCAAAGTGTGGATGAACAGAGTACGGCTACTCACGCATCTTGGGCTACTTTCCTTTTTTGTCACCCACCCGTTGGAAGGTGGTTAGTTCTCACCTCCACAGCTAATATTATTTGAAAGGAAACGACAGTATAAATGTATGAATGTACTCAGTCTGCAAGTACAGTACATCTGTGTAGATGTGAGCAACAAAAATGGTGTTAAATAATTTATTAGACAAGGATTGGCTATTAGAGGACACACAAACAGTGCGGAAATTTAATGGAACTGTTGAAACTCCGTAGTGAACACAAACCAACTCTGAAATTGTAGCTCCAAAGAGAACAAAGTTACACCCATTCAATGATACAAAATTAATTAAATGAAATCCTTGATAAAGAAATTGTTAATAGCATAGTTCAAAAATGAGGTCATTGAATCCTTTGATTTATTCAGTGATCTGTGATGGCACAAGGGACATTTCCGGCGATGAACAAATGAGTTTCTGTGTAAGATGGTGGGATGACCATTTAGATCCTCACGAAAGCTTTTTGGGGTTCTATAAAACTAGTTATGTATGTGGAGCATGTAACTACACTCATTTGAGATGTTCTGCTCAGATTGCAGGTACCTTTAAGTAACCTTCGTGTACAGACATACGATGGAGCAGGAAAAGTGAGTGGAATGCATAAAGGGACTCAATCAGTTATTAATGACAAACAGCGTTTGGTCCATTTTATTAACTGTGATGCTCACTGCTGTGATTTAATTATGAAAGCAAGTTGCGAAATTTCAAGAACTGTTAAAAACTTCATGGATTCAGCGCATCTATTAGGAATACGGTTTTCAAAAACAAAAGTAAACGACACCTTTATGCATACTATTGAAGATGCGGCTGAAGGATATGTCAGTAATGTTGCAAAGATCAAGCTTGTACGTCCTACTAAATGGCTGAACCGACAGCCACAAATCAATGAAATTTTGAAAAATAAAATATGCTTTGGTTATCAAGACATTGAATGAACTAACAGAACAGATATACGAAGAAGCTATTGGCCTACTTAATGTTTCTGAGACTGGCAAAACGTACCTTGGTTTCTTAGTGGTGAAAGAAATATTTGAGTTTTTAGAAATTTTGAACAGGAGTTTCCAAGGAGAAAAAAGAACGGTCTCGGGGACTTTATTCTGCAGTTGAAATTATAACTGAGGGACTTAAAAATCTCAGGACACATGAAAAGTTTTCTTCTATGTACAAAGAATGTAATAATAAGATATCCGAGCTTGGCTTAGAACATCTGCAACTTCCAAGGAAAAAAAGTAATTCCCAAGCGATTGTTTGAGGGCATAGATCCACATCAATTTCTGTCGCTTGAAGAACTTTACAGGTATGAATATTTTTAAATCGTTGATTCAGCTGTCCAAGGGCTTAGACATAGGATACCTTACCAACCTGGTATGAAAAAAACAGATTTGCTTAGAAAAAGTGTTCTTGGAGAAAAAACGATACAATATGGTAGCTCCATACCCGGAAATAGATGATCAGTCTTCGAAGAAAAAAACTTATCTCTTTTCATTCTCCACTCCGAGGAGTCTTCGAAGAAAGAATATGAACTCTTTCATCTACAATACAATGTAAAACGCCTGAAAGAGGCAAAAGCTGTTTTGATCTCTATGAAAAAAGAAGTTATTGAAGTATTTTCTGATGTTGAAGCGTTGGTCAGAGTTTTGATTGTGTATTCAGCGTCAACCTGTGAAGCAGGATACAGGTTTTCACCTCTACGACGACTGAATAACTATCTGCGTTTGACAATGACGCAGCAGAGACGCAATCATGTAGCAGTCTGCAATGTGCAAAAGTTGCTACTTGATGATATAGACTTCAGAAATGTTGCAAGTATATTTATATCTTATCTTTTTTGGTAACAGGTAACTGCAGAATACGTTTAAATCCAGGATTAAATTGGCATGCTTTAGGAACTGTAATTGCAACTGAAACAGTACCGGGGCAGGTGGCAGGTACTTGATATTATCAACGACGACAATGTTCGAAAAGGTCCCGGTTGAGTCGTCCCCCCCCCCCCCAATAATATAGTGCTAGTGACGCCTATGATGTGATTGCTTGAAAGTGACGGGCTTTTTTAAGAACCAATATGGGTTTAGGTAACAGTAATCATGTGGTGCCTCGCGAGGTAGCCGTGCGGTCTGAGGCTCCATGTCACGGACTGCGCGGCTGCTCCAGTCGGAGGTTCGAATCCTCCCTCCTCCCTCGGTCAGGGGTGTGTATGTTGTCCTTAGCGTAAGTTATATTAAGTAGTTTGTAAGTCTAGGGACCGATGACCTAAGCAGTTAGGTCTCATACGAACTCACACCTATTTGAACATTCTTTGGGCATGTGGTATACAGGTTTTCTAGTTCAATTTGCGTAACTTTACACTGGCAACAATCATACTGTTAGTCGGAACTGTGACTTTATTTTTCAAAATACTTCTGCAGCACTGATTGAAGTTCATTTACTGACTGTAACTTATATAACTAGCTATTCATATGCGCTGGCTCACAAGTCGAACTTAAGGAGTGGTTTGCTCAGTATTCGCAACTGCCGGATGGAAATACTAGGCCAGTAAATCTGTATGCTTCGTATATCATCTTCTACGGATCCTGGCTAGGCTTACACACACTCAAGAAGGCGTAGTATTGGGAGGAGATCTTATGGAAAGACTAGTGATTGGTCGTATAACGTAAATTTACCTAAATTTTAACTAAACTTCCTAAGTTTCGTTTTCGGCCGAAACTAGAAGACCCGAAAATTAGATTACGGTTTCTGTTTCGGCTGCCAATTACGTTTCGGTAGAACGTTGCTGGAAATAAAAGCAATAAAAAACCGAAAAGCTGTTATTTAAAAAAAACCGCTTATCTTGGGCAGTTTTTAAGGTGCGGTTAAACTGGTGATGAAAAGAACCGGTATAACCTGAAACCGGTTGTTCCAGCGATAACCGCCATTCCTAGTCCTTGCTAGTGCAAACTTCGTCGAACTGTTCGTGCAGATGGTTGTTGTCTAGCAAACGTCCCCATCTGTTGACAGGGATCGAGACGTGGCTGCACGATCCGTTACAGCCATGCGGATAAGATGCCTGTCATCTCGACTGCTAGTCATACGAGGCCTTTGTGATCCAGCACAGCGTTCCGTATTGTCTTCCTGAACCCACCGATTTCATATTCTGCTAACAGTCATTGGATCGCTACCAACGCGAGCAGCAATGTCGTGACACGATATCGCAATAGGCTACAATCTGACCATGGTCAACTGCTGTTTGTGCATGAGAAATAGGTTAGAAACTTTCCTGATATCAGCACGTTGTAGATGTCGCCACCGGCGCCACCCTTGTGTGAATGATCTGAAAAGCTAATCATTTGCATATCACAGCATCTTCTTCCTTCCGGTTAAACTTAGTGGTGTAGCAATTTTAATGGCCAGGAGTGTACTTACTGCTTCTATAAAGTACGCCGACGAATGACGTAAGTGTTCTGAGTCTCACATTATTATTCGGTCTTTCACTCCCAGTTTTAGTTCACAACTCTCGCTGCTAGGAGGGGAGCGCTGTCGCACGTTTTGACGTAGAGTTTCCGCTATTGCTTGTATAAGGTACTAACTTAATTCCCGCTGCTTCGCACGCGTGCACTGGATGGTCTGCATTGGTTGTTTCTACTTCTAAATATAATGTTTTATACATTTAGCTTTGAAAATGCTTTCCTAGTAAAGTATTTTGATATAAATTGCCACCCCGTATTCCGCCATTGACGGTAGATTTGTAACCATGGTAATAGTACGCTTAAAAGATTTTTCCACTTAATGGCTGAATTTCCAAAAATATCGAAACACGTGTTTTTAACATTCCAATCAAAAATCTAAATCCGAAGTTTTGTATTTCTGGCTTCGAGATTGTCTTAATAGCATTGTATTTCAACACGGCTTTAGAAAATAGCGTTCATGCGAAACAAAAGTCTAGCTCTTTACTCACACCAAGTGATGAGTGCTATCGACCCAATTTGATTCCGTATTTCTTGATTTCGAGAAGGTTTTTGACACCGTACCTCACAAACGGCTTTTAATCAAAATGCGTGGTTATGAAATATCGCCCCAAATTTGCGATTTGATAGGGGATTTTCTGTCAGAGAGGACACAGTTTATAGTAGTAGATGGTAAGGTATCGACTAAACCAGAGGTGATATCGGGCGTTCCACGGGGTATTGTTATTGGTCCTCTGCTGTTCCTTATTTACATAAACGATTTGGGAAAAAATCTAAGCAGCACTTTTAGATTGTTTGCAGATGACGCCGTCATTTACCGTCTAATAAAATCATCTGAAGAACAAAACCAACTGCAGAATGATCTAATAAGATACCACTTATCGCGTAAAAACTGGCAGTTGACTTTAAATTATGAGAAGTGTGAAGTCATCCACATGAGTACGGAAAGAAATCCGTTAAACTTTGTTTACAAGATAAATTAATCAATTCCTATTACTTCAGACTGAAACTGGAAAGAACACGTAGATAATGTCGTGGGAAAGGCGAATCAGAGACTGTGTTTTATTGACAGAACCCTTAAACGATGCAACAGAACTACTAAAGAGATTGCATACGCTACGCTTGTCAGTCCGTCCCTTTTTGGAGTATTACTGCCCAGTGTGGATCCTTATCAGGTGGGTTTGACGGAGGACATCGAAAGAGTCCAAAGAAGGGCAGCTCGTTTTGTATTGTCACGACACAGGGGACACAGCATTACGGAAATGATACAGGATCTGGAATGTGAATCATTACAACAACGGCGCTTATCGCTGCGGCGTGGTCTACTTACGAAACTCCAATCGCCATCATTCTCCTCCTAATCCGAAAATATATTGTTGACTCCCACTTACATAGGCAGAAATTATCATCAGAATAAAATACGAGAAATCAGAACTCGAACGGACAGTTCAGGTATTTCATCTTTCCGCGCGCTATTCGAGAATGGAATGGGAGATAAATAGTATAATGGTGGTTCGATGAACGCTCTGCCAGGTACTTAAATGTGATTTGCAGAGTATCTCATGTAGAAAAGCATCTGTAGAATGTGCATCACGTTTTGCTGTATTCATCCACTATATCTTCCACACGGAAGTGCTATGGTGTACAATGGGAGACTTTGTACTACAACAACACAGAGAGATCGTTCGTCTCCATTGTGTAGTGTTTACTGAAGAGCAAAGTATTGACACCCACACGTAGAATCTTATAAGTCGGCAACTTTCAACTTCCCATATCTTCCACCCCTTTAATGTTATCGACCCTCTGCCAGCATAGTGCACAATGGGAGACATACCACCACATACAAACACTATTCGTTTGATGATAAATATGAAGCATTGGATTAAAAATTGTAATACGACCGGTATTCGAACACGGACCTCCATGCTTACTAGTCAGACGTCTTACCGCTTTTCTCTCTCTCTCTCTCTCTCTCTCTCTCTCTCTCTCTCTCTCTCTTTTTTTTTTTCTTTTTTCAAAAAGCAGATTTCATTTTTTATTATAAAAAGCTTTATTACGAGTGTTGCAGCATCTATCACGAAAAGTATACAAAAATGTGTTTAGTTATTGTGAAACATTTTTAACACTGACATGGCTGCTTAAACATTAAAGGCAGCAACTCAAAGCTGTAAGGAGTTTCTATAACTAGTGTAAAAAAATTAAAAATTTCAATTCTCTTCTAACAGATGAGAAACTAGATCAACTGGTGCTTTAGTTTTAACACAAACTTCAGTGCTCAGGAAACGGTCTGCTTCCATGCTGCTTCTGTTACTTGACACAGAAAATACACATAACCAAAATAATTTAGTGGTGTTGCCGTTTTCCAGTTCTATGCTTTAAGGAGATAAATCTCGTATTTGTGAAGATTTATTTTAATCTCAGATCTAACGTCATTTACAAGCTACAACTTTTAAACAGTCTACTAAACTTCTAGTTTTATATATCACAGTATGCTGTTCAGTTCCATCGGTCTTCAAATCTACCAAACTTAAACCAATGAAGATAAATGCATTTTGAAGAAAAAGTCCAACACCTGGATATGACCTTTCTTGGCTTTTGTTGGTGACATATTCTGCTAACAGGTTCCAGCAAGAGGCAATGACAGTACCAAATCCCATAACAAAGCCAAGAAGAGCCAGGCACGAGCTCCTCTCGGACCAAAGCAACCACCTGAGTAGCCGTCTCCCCGTACAAGAGCATTCGATACAGAATTTATCATGAATAACGAAATAGTTACAAATACTCCACTCCAATGGTATGCTTTGTTGAACTGGGAATTGACAGGATATGCAGCTGCCACATCGATTATGAACCACCAACCAGCGAAGAACAGCAAACCAGCTATTATAGATGCCACAGCATTTCGTTTATCATATTCTTCAAACCATACAAAAGGAGGAAGTTGCACATTATCAAAGCAGCCTGCCATGTTCTATTATCACTGCCCTAAAATTCGAGTTGAAAATCCAGTTACAGAACCACTACAGCTAGACCACCGCATCACTAGCGACTAAGGCGCCTCGGAATAGTCTAAGCACGATTTCCTTCACTCACAAACTTTAATTCAGGTTCAGTGTTCCATAGATAATTGTCACTACTGCCAAGGCTCTCCATGCAGCGGAATAGCACCTCGGCAATGGAGAGCCTTGACAGTAGTGGTAATGTTATATGGAACACAGAAGCTGAATTAAAGTTTGTGTCGTGAAGGAAATCGTGATTAGACTATTTCTAGATGCATTAATCGCTGGTGGTGCGGTGGCATAGCGGTAAGACGTCTGCTTAGTAAGTATGGATGTCCGGGTTCGATTCTCGGTCGCATCATAAATTTTAATTCAAAGCTTCATATTCTTTGACAAATTCGAGACGAAAATCCGTCTCAGGGATTGTTTATTTGTATTTACTATTCGTTTGCTATGTTTAGTTTTGGCTGCAGAGCAAAATATAGGGACAAACACGTCAATTGTTATATATATTAAGATTCTGATAAATATCATAAAAACGTTTTGATAAACGCTCTGCCATACACTTCAACGCGAGTTGCAGCGTATTAATGCGGATGTAGATGAAAGCATCGGTCCCCGAGATACACGGCTATCTGCTCCCTGTCGACGACTGGCCCTGCGGCTGACGTCCGGATGTAACCGAAAACCTGGGCGTGCAGCCGCGCTGCCCCTCGCCGCCGCCGTATACCGCTGGGATAGATTAAGTAACTGTTTCTAAGGAAGCACTCTATTATGGGCCGCGCCCCGCTGAGCACCAATCACGCCGCCCCCCCCCCTCCCTCACCCCTAGAAGCCAGCAGCCGCGGGCAGCCACCCTCCGCCCTCCGGCATGAGGGGGACTCCCCTCTCTCCGCGCCAGCGCGCGCGCACACACAAACTGCCGCTGTAAAAAGAGGAGCGCCGCCCATAACCACATCTTTATTTAGACCCAGCTTATCCGGGGCCCTGTCGCTTAATGGACTAGCACATACCCCGGCTTCCCTGGTTTCGCACCCGCAACTTTTCTCATTTCAAGCACCATTTGATCGCTCCCAGAAATACAGTGAATGTCGGAGAGGAAAGTTACAGTCAGTGAGGTAGTAGCGAAGATGCAGTACCTCTCAGAGTACGGCTTTCTACTCTGCTGTCCCCTACGTCTAAGCAGGTAGCACGCCGCAAACGTGAGACTGGCATAATGTGTAACACATGCTTGCGTGTGTCTACATCAACATAAATACTACGCAATCCACCGTAGGTGCGTGGCGGAGGGTACACTGTACCACTACTAGGCATTTTCTTTCCTATTCCACTCCCAAAAAGAACTAGGGGGAAAAAATTTTTAAAATAAAAATAAAAAAGGAGAAACTTTTAAAATAAAGTCTAAAAAATGGAAGGATTCCAAGTCAGGAGGGAGAAGAAGTCAGGAGTAAAGTAGTCTGAGGAGAGAAAAAGGATGCATAGTGAAAAGATGAAAGAGAACAAAGAAGGAAACATTGAAATTGGTTCGTGGTCATTAGATGGTCGAAACGAAGAAAGAAAGAAAAGGAAAAAGTCTATATGCCTCCGTATGACCCCTAATTTCTCTTATCTTGTCTCTGTGATCATTACGCGAAATGTAAGTAGGTGGTAGCAAGATCGTTCTACACTCTACATTTCCTCAACGGAATTTCTCGAAAAGAACGTCCTCTTTCCTCCAGCGATCCCCATTAGAGTTCCTGGAGTATTTCCATTAACACTCGCGCATTGGTCGAACCTACCAGTACCAGTAATAAACCTAGCTGCTCGCCTCCGAATTGTTTCTATGTCTCCCTTTAAACTGATCTGCTGCGGGTCCCAAACACTTGAGCAATACTCAAGACGTGGTCGTACTAGCGTTTTATAGGCGGTCTCCTTTGCAGATGAAGTACATCTTGCCAAAATCTTTCAGTCCGCCTTACTCATAACTGACCTTACATGTTGATTTCATTTCACAACACTCTGCAATGTTGCGCCTAGATATTTGAACGACGCGACTGCACCAAGACGTTTATTACTAATGCTGTATTCGAACATTATGGGAGTGTTTTTCCTACTCATGCGCATCATCTTTCATTTATCTACATTTACAGCTAGCTGCTATTCTTCACACAAACTAGAAATTTTGGTAAAAAAAAAAAGTCTTGGTTCCGCACACTAGATGTTTCATTTATTTATACATGATGCGTTTCGCCTCTTCTCAGCATCATCAGGCGTTAAAAGAGGGAAGATTTAAAAAACTTGTTTAAAAAACAACAACAAAATGTTAGCATAATATGGAATCGGTGGGTTCGGCTAGGATAGGATGTTTTGGGCGCACAACAGCAAGGTTTTTAGCGCTGTGGGTTCTGGAGATCCACGCTGGTTCCCAACGGCCTCGTGTCACTAGCAGTCGAGATGACAGACATCTTATCCGCATGGCTGTAACGGATCGTGCAGTCTCGTCTCGATCCCTGAGTCAACAGATGGAACGTTTGCAAGACAACCATCTGTACGAATAGTTCAACGACGTTCGCAGCAGCCTGGTCTATCAACCCTGAGACCATGGCTGCGGTTACCCTATACGCTGCATCACAGACAGGAGCGCCTGCAATGGTGTATGCAACGATGAACCTGGGTGCACGAAAGGCAAAACTTCATGTTTTCGGATGAATCCAGGTTCTGTTTACAGCATCGTGATGGTAACATCCGTGTTTGGCAACCTCGCGGTGAACGCACATTGGAAGCATGGTTTCGTAATCGCCATACTGGCGTATCACCCGGCGTGATGGTATGGATTGCAATTGGTTACACGTCTCAGTCACATCTTGTTCCCATCGACGGAACTTTGAACAGTGGCCGTTACATTTCAGATGTGTTACGACCCGTAGCTCTACCCTTCATTCGAACACTGTGAAACCCTACATTTCAGCAGGATAATGCACGTCCTAAAATCTTCAAATGTTTGTTAAGCTTAAGGGAGTTAACTGTGGGGTCATCAGTCCCTAAACTTACAAACTACTTATGAGCTACCTTACACTAAAGACGACACAAAATGTAATGACCACTGATGAAAATGCCGTCGATGCGAACAAGAGGTGACCGAGACATGTAACCAATGGCACCCCATACCATCACGCCGGGTGATACGCCAGTATGGCGATGATGAATCCATGCTTCCTATGTGCGTTCGCCGCGATGTCGCCAAACACGGATGGAACCGTCATGTTGCTGTAAACAGAACCTGGATTCATCCGAAAACATGACTTTTTGCCATTCGTGCACTCAGGTTCGTCGTTGCATACACCATCGCAGGCGCTCCTGTCTGTGATGCAGCACCAAGGGTAACCGCAGCCATGGTCTCCGATCTGATGGTTTATGTTGCTGCAAACATCGTCGAACTGTTCGTGTGGATGGTTGTCTGGAAAACGTCCCCATCTGTTGACTCAGGGAACGAGACGTGGCTGCATGATCCGCTACAGCCATGTGGATAAGATGCCTGTCATCTCGACTGCTAGTAATAGGAGGCCGTTGGGATCGAGCACGGCATTCCGTATTGTCCTCCTGAACCCACAGATTCCATATTCTGCTAACAGCCATTGGATCGTGACCAACGCGAGCAGCAGTGTCGCGATAGGCTACAATCCGAACTTTATCAAAGTTGGAAACGTGATGGTACGCATTTATCCTCCTTACACGAGGCATCACAACAACGTTTCACCAGGCAACGCCGAACAACTGCTGTTTGTGTATGAGAAATCGGTTGGAAACTTTCCTCATGTCAAAACGTGGTAGGTGCCGCCACCGGCGCCAACCTTGTGTCAATGCTCTGAAAAGATAATTATTCGCATATCACAGCGTCTTCTTCCTGCCGTCTGTAACACGTCATCTTCGTGGTGTAGCAATTTTAATGGCCAGGAGTGTATATATCAATGATATGCCTTGTAGTGTTTTTGTTGTGATCTTAGTCTTAAGCCGCGGAGGTGTAGCTGCGGAGCGCGCGGAGTGCGTGGTTTAGGCCGCGGTGGAGTAGCCGAGCTGTCTAGCACCTCGCTGCTAAGCGCGAGGTTGCTCGCCGTGGAGGTTCGAGTCCTCCCTGGGGCATGGGTGTGTGTGTTTGTCCTTTAGTTAGTTTACCTTAGGTTAAATAGTTTGTAAGCTACGGACTGATTACCACGCAGTTTGGTCCGATAGATTTACAAACATTTGAACATTTGTCAGTCTAAAGACCAGTTTGATGCTACCCTGTCCTGTGCAGATAAGAAACAACAGCGGCCCCATGATAGACTCTTGGGGCACGCCCTGTCTCCACTTATCTGTTCTTCAATGTGTGTGCATATCATGACTGTTTACAACTGTGAAGAGAGTTACCCTCTGCTATGTAAGTGAGAGTATTTTTGGAGATACTGTACCTGTTCATGGTCAAAACCACGTGTGCTTCTCGTGGAAGAAGCTGACTGGCGGCAGGTATTTTACTCGGTGTGATGGCACTGGGCGCACCTCGAGCCAGCCGGTCGTACTCAAGGGGGCGACACGCAGGCCCCCTTGGCCCTGAGGCGGCAGGGTAGGGCGGCCCGGCCCGGCAGATCAATTTGCCCCATTAGCGGCGGCCGGCCAAGTGTTGCCGGTCGTAATTAATGGTCATATGGAGTGTGTTGAGTCAGCGCCGCCCCTCGCCGTGTAACAGGCGGCCGCCGACAATGGCCGTAATCCCGCTGTAATGGGGAGACGCGCTGCGCCCCACTGGGGGTCGGAGGACAGCCCCGCGCTGTGTTTAGGAAAACACCACGAACCGGGGCACCGGCCATACTGGCCCCGCTAACCAGCCGAGGGCACGCACTTCAGGCGGGCGCCAGAGACTGCCGCCGCAGGAACCCTGTAGTCAGGGCACTCTGCGGCGACGAATGGCAACTCTGTGGCGCGGCTATTACTGGAAGCATTTCTGAATGTTCAAATGTTTGTTAAGCTTATGGGACTTAACTACGGGGTCATCAGTCCCTAAACTTACAAACTACTTATCAACTACCTTATACTAAGGACGGCACAAATATCCATGCCCGACGGGGGATTCGAACCCCCGACCGTAATGGCCGTGCAGACCGTGACTGGAGCGCCTCAGTCCCCTCGGCCACCGCGGCCGGCAGCATTTCTGAGCATCGTAAATCGTTCTTCCAGTCGTAAGCGCATGGAGCCCACCGCAGGGGACCTTGCCGACAGATGCTGCACTGTAGACGTCGCCAGCTGAACTGAAAAGCGTCAGTTCTTCATCCGAAGGCAGTAGCGAGGCAAGATGGCGAGTGCGAAGCTCGGCAAGCGTCCTGAAACGACATTCCACCAATTTCACAAAAAAAAAAAAAAAAAAAAAAAAAAAAAAAAAAAAAAAAAAAAAAGAAAGAAAAAGAGGAGCAAAGTGCATTTGCACCGAATGCAAGGAGGCTCTGTACCCAAAAGTTTCCACACAAGAAACAAAATCTCACTGAAAGGACTCGGCAGGTCTCAATTGTACAATGGCCAGATGGCATTTTTTAAAGAAAATTTCAATAAATTTTTGGAATTTATGAAAATAGACTGTCTTCTTTGCTATATAAGACCCATTTCAGAACTTCATGTATCACTGGGTTAAATTTGCAGAAACTATTAGATCGTCCGCACACGGGTCGATTCGCACTCGTCGCAGCTGCGACTCGTCCTCGACGCGATTCCGTCCCCATGCGCCTGCCCACGTAAGTAAATGGGAGGCCACCAATGGGGCGATTTGCACGCGTCTCGTAATCGTCTCGAAGTCGTCGCGAGCGACGCCCGTCTCATGCGACCTGCAGTGCACGGGAAAGTTCGAGCGTGACGAGCGCATCGTACGTCAGGGAGATAATTTACCGTGCATTTTTTCTCTATTTCCCGTGGATAGGTTCCACAGTGGTAGAGTCCCAGACTACAAATCCAAAGGTCGCGGGTTCCATCCCCATCAGGTCCTGGGATTTTTATTTGTCACTTTCCACTTCTTTCACCTCTGGCAGTATTGCTCATGTGAAAAATACCGAGTAGCGCCGTGGTTCGGAACCCACGTTAAACTGCAGGTCCCCCTATAACTGGCGGGGTAAGTCAGTTCCAAGGTCGGAGGAAGGCAACGGCATACCACCTCCAAACAGGACCATGCCTAGTAAAGCACTGTGGTGTTCAAACCAATCTTCGGATTATTGACTTCTTTTTTAGAATACTTTAGAGCGCATGAGATGCACATGTAAAAACTTAATGAACTTCTCATAAATAAATAAGTACATAATATACTATTACTTTCTGTATGTCGTGACTTGCAGCTCGCAAATATTAAAAAAAAAAGTTCTTTAATAATATAAATCACACTTACTACTTCCGCCAAGATCGCTAGTTTATTTGCTGTTTTTTTTCCGGTTTCGATGAACTGTGTCATCATCAGAATTTTTTTTTAATTTCTCAACCAGAGCTGATGACGTTTATTACTTTTTCATTAGCAACTAATTTCGGGCATATCCCATTTTCTCAAACTAAGTAATTTATATTTATTGTTGCTTTGAATGAACATCTGTCAAAAAATTGAATAAACGCAATAAACTACTATGATTTACAGGGATCCAATAAGGTCAATATCTCAAATATATGAAAAACATCATGGTAATGAAGGTCACTTGCTAGATAATATCTACTGAATGCGTTAAAACGTGCTGATCAAATGTAAATGTCCACAAAACACAATAAATATAAATTACGTGGCTTTAAAATGCCCGGAACAAGTCGCCAATAAAAAAGTAAATAAATATCTGCAGGTCTAGAACTGTCTATTACATCGACAACTAGCTGTAAACCCGGCGTTGCGCTGGTGTTTATTTATCCTACACTCTCGCAGTCCACATCCCCTTCCGCCGTCTCTCTGCATCCACCTCTTTCTCTCCCAGCTCTCTGTTCGTTTACACCTTTCCCTCTCTCGGCAAAGTGTTCTGCAAGGTACCCTCTGTCATGACCATACAAAAATTTATGTACGCAGTGCTCTTCCTCTTAGTTCGAAGGTCATGTGTGGAAAAATTCATAAAGATTGGAGCAAAACTATGCATTTTATGAAATTCCGTAAGTTAAGTACCCTCCACCATGCACCAAACGAAATTTTATACTGACAGTGACATTCCTCTTGTTTTTGAGGTAGAGTGTGCAGAATTTCATCAACTATAAGAACTATAAGAACAAAACTATAAGATTTGTATAGAACTCGTTGAAGCGATGTGGAAGGCGCAGTATACTTGTAGTAGAGCCTGTTTTCTTAATGGTTTTTACTGGTTTATTTATTCATTCTTATATTCCCTTATTCGTCTGCTTGTCCTTACAGAAAAAGACCTGAAGACATTGTAGCACGCATAGACCAAAGATATGGTCTGTGGCATCACGTTTAGCTGTATGTAACCTCCTTGCTATAGAGTCGCAAACGTCATCGCTGGCCTTCAGTCCGAATTTTTTTAATAATTTGACGACTTTCAAGCACCATATCTTTCACCCCCTTATAGCTATCGGCATGGAACTGCTATGGTGTACTACAACGGGAGACTTAGGACAACAATTACACACAGGCCATTCGTTTGTGTTCTGTAGTTTTCGCTGCAGAGCGAAATATTAAAACACACACACACACACACACACACACACACACACACACACACACATGGAGAATATTATATACACCGATAACTTTCCATCCCAATATATTCCACCATTCTATCATTACCAACCCTCAAGAAACAATGCAACCAATAAAACCATTTTCAAAGAGTACATATAATTTTCAAAGAGTAATTATTATTCCGCATTTCGCGTTATATTCTTCAAATTACTAAATATCTATCAGATCGCTATAAAACCGTGCCTAAAACCTTCCTCAGGTATTAGTAACGGTACAAATATTTAAGTCTCTGTGTCTTGTCGTTCGGACGTGATAAGCGTACACCGAACAGACATTCACATTAATGTATATAGATAAATAACTACCCGATCGCCATAAAACCGTTCCTAAAGCCTTCCCCGGGTAGACATTAGTAACTGTACAAATTCTTAGCTCTTTATGTCTTGTGGTTCAGACATGATAAACGTACACCGAACAGACATTCACATTTATAGATATAGATTATTGGAGGAAATAACCAACAGTTTCGTAGCTCCTTGTTCGAAGTCGCAAGCTGAGTGAAGGAAAACCGCGCCCACGACGAGTGTCAATCTAGCCCAGTGCGGACGGACGTCGCCGGCAACGCGAGGTTCGCACAAGACGCGAGTTGCGTCCACGACCAGTGAGAAACGACCCGTGTGCGGACCGCCTTACGTGAAAACAAAAAATATGAGCGTGTAGGAAATTAAATTTCAAATAGAGTTTCTATTTAATGAAACTCGAGACCAGATGGCGGAATTTGCCGAAATAAATCTCAAAGTTTCAAAACACGGTTTTTGTTAAATAAATAAAAAAAAAAAAAACGGTAACTCCGATGGGAAAACATTAAATTAGAAAGTTGTAGCCCTTAAGATATTCTATCGATTGGTTTTATTGTACGCATCGATTGCTTTGTAACTTTTCCAAATATATCGAAAAACACTGAAAATTCTTTAAAAACTAGATTCCTTATAACTCGTCAACATTCACATTTACCACAAGTATGGCACGAAATAAGTCAAAAATACCTTTTTCAAAAACATTTAAAACTTTCTTTTTTATATACATATATCGATTGTTCTGAAAAAAAGGGGGAGTCTCCCAGAAAACTGGCTAGAGTTCGACCTATAGTAACGGTTTTCGTCTGTTTTCTTCATGAAGAGTTGTAATATCATGGTATTCAATAATTGTTTAGATTTTGTTAATTGTAAGTATCAAAGAATGACTTTCAAAAACTTGCACTTTTTCGGCCCCTTTTCTTCAACTGCCGGCCGCGGTGGGCGAGGAGACTGAGGCGCTCCAGTCACGGTCTGCACGGCCACTACGGTCGGGGGTTCGAATCCCCCCTCGGGCATGGATATTTGTGCCGTCCTTAGTCTTAGGTAGTTCATAAGTAGTTTGTAAGTTTAGGGACTGATGACCCCGTAGTTAAGTCCCATAGACTTTACAAACATTTGAACATTTTTTTTTCTTCAACTTACTATTTCTGTTTTTATGTTATGAAAGGAACTGTGAAATAAATATGTTGCTGGCATTTTTTCACGGATTGTAAAACAGGTAATGTTGCTCGATTACTTTCTGAAGTCGAATAAATATTTTTCTTTAAAAAAATCTAGTTGATGTAATTTAAATTTTACAGCCGATGTGCTTCATGGAGCTTAATATTGCCGCGACTCTTCCCACAGCACGCGTGGTGCAGTGATTAGCATCGCAGATCGCTGTGCTTGCGGTCCCCAGTTCAAATTCCGCCACGGACAGAAGAAAATGTATTTCCTTGTATTTACTATTTGTAGAATGTTCTACACGTTTCTTATGTTTGATGTACTTGTAATTTCCAGAAAATTCAAAAAAATGTTCAAATGTTTGTAGAGTCTATGGGACTTAACTACGGGGTCATCAGTCCCTAAACTTACAAACTACTTACGAACTACTTACAACTAAGGACGGCACAAATGTCCATGCCCGAGGGGGGATTCGAACCCCCGACCGTAGTGGCCCTGCAGACCGTGACTGGAGCGCCTCAGTCTCCTCGGCCACCGCGGCCGGCAGAAAATTCTTTCTATGTATAAATAGTGGAGCACTCAAAGCAGGAGTCAGTGTGTACTGATTGTACGCTTTCGTTCGCAATAAACGTGTTGTAAGTCTAAAGTGTTGTGCTCTACTAACGACCAGCCTTCGAATTCCGCATCACCTGCAGTTTGCAACGTGACACTTTGTGGTAGAGGCGCCGGGTAACCTGCAATACATCTGCATCATCGTGGCTCCGATTAGGCAGCGTAAGAGCCGCCACCTACATGGACAAGAACCGGAATACAAAGGGTATACTGATTACCTCCGTCCGAAGGTTCGTGTCATCAAAAGAACCATGGATGCCAAAACAGCGGTAGGCCAGCTGCATATCAGGCACCCATTGGTGTTCTCGGGAGAGGCTGGACAGGACCCAAATAAATGACTGAAAGGATTCTACCGAGTCGCCAAGTATAATAGATGGTATCACATTATCTACTTGGCAAACGTATACTTCTACCTGGACGGGACGGCAGTGGTTTGAAAATAACGAGGACAAGCTCGATAGCTCGGAAAAATTCCAGGCAGAGCTTAAGAAGACGTTTGGAGAGCACCAGTGACAAATCCGTTTATCAGAAAAACAATTGAAGAACATGGCCCAGCCACATGGTGAGTCGACACGTATATACAGATTGTTTAGGCCATATGTCACGTAGTTAACCCGTATATGACGGAGGTCGATAAAGTTTCACAGCTTATGAAGGGCATTGCAGAAGACATTTAACAAGCTCTTCTGTTACATGAAGTTTCGACGACACAAGAATTTATCCAGTGGTGCCAGAAAATTGAAGAGATGCAACAGAGGAGGGTTAGACGAAAGAAGTACGAAAGACTCCAGAATGTAGTCCCTGTGGCCGTTGTGGAAGACGACGGAAACGAGACACAAAAACGGCGACGAGGCTGGGACACAAAACCATCTACGGAGGTGAGGCCGCGGGCAGATGAAACTCCTCCATGGACGACAGTCACTAAGATGTCGGAAAATCTCATTGACGTCATCGACGTAGTATAACAACGCCGCTACGAGCGCAGCGAGATTCGCCCATCGAAGATAGTGTCATCGACGCCAGACGCTCGGTCAATTGCCGGACCGCAGATCAAAGGATGCCCGGGAATTAGTTGATTCAGGAGCTTCCTTCTCTGAATCGTCGAATGACTACCGGCACAAACTCAAGAAGACAATGTTCTGTGATACAAGCGCAACTGTACTGAAGGTCGCAAATGGAAAATACGTCCAGCCGGCAGGAACGTGTGTCTCAAGAGTAACTATCAACAGCATGACCCAGCCCTTTGAATCGGTCGTTTTAACAGAACGTAGCCATAACGTCATCCTCGGATGGGACTTCCTACAGGCATCCCAGGCTGTCATTAACTGTAGAAGATCTGACCTACAAATTACGAAAGCCGTTCCGACGAGTAGAGGTAACATAGACTTCCCTGCGAGGTTGTTTGCTGTCGAGAATGTTGAGATCCCGCCGTTAGCAATGAGAAGAGTTACAGTCAGCAACTGAGATGGCCAGTTGGACGGTGTTGCCATGTGTACAACGTCTTGAAACAATCTGCAGCCACATCAATACTCCCCAAGCCATCTTACAGACTGTGGCAAAGGCTTTACACGTATATTAAATGAACCTGTAACGAAATATGCTGCTTTTCGTTGAATTTTGTTGCTCTCCTCTATCAGACCCACCAGTACAGGTCCCACACTGACAATGATGAAAAATATTCATGTACCTGACAAATGAGTGTTTTGTAAACTAGACCCTTCGTTGATGGATTACACTTGCTGGAAGTTCCTCCATTGAATCTGAATCGGGCGTTAGCCTTACACATGTTTAATTTTTTGGTCTTAACAACCAAACCTTTTGAAATCGCTATTTTGGGATAACGTAGTGCCACATCTAAGGACGCGAAGCATGCTCGTCACCTCCCCGTAAAAAAATGAAGACTGTGCCCTCGACAGACAACTTCATGCTTACCGTCTTTTTCGACGTCCAAGGTCCGATACTCATCGACTCCCTGGAGCACTAAAAAACCGTTAACAGTGACGAGTATTGCGTGACACTCCGAAGCCTACGCAAGTTCATCAAGAAAAAACGGCCAGGAAGGTTTCATTCTGGAACATTATCATTATTCAGCAAGTAAAAATTTCGAAGGAATGGTTATTCGTAGACTTATTACTTGTACCCTCTCCCTTGTTAAAATACGAGGGTCGTCCGCAAAGAAAGTTCTGCTTCTATTTTTGTACGCGGCAGCGCTACGATCGTAGTTCCGACACGCACGGCAGTTACCCCTAACTCAAGGAGAAGACCTGTGCGCTATTATCAGATCGCTGATGCCGACGTAAGCTTTGTAGTTCTTCTTTATAATGTCAGCCGTAACTGAAAATGCCGCCACGTGTGAAATGAGATTTATGACACGTTTTCTAAATGCAAAGAAAGTTAAACCAAAGGAAATTCATCGGCAAATCAGCAAGGTTTACGGATAAAATGCTACGAGTGTTTCATTGGCTAGAAGATGGGTCAGACTGTTCAGTGAGGCACGTGATGAAATGCAGGTTGAAGAACGAAGTGGACGCCCGCCTGTGGTTATTGATGAACTGGTGCACACAACTGAAGAGGAGATTAAGCACAACTGTAAGTTTACACTTCTTACCCTTGCCATGGAAGTACCGCAAATCTCTCGATCATTAATTCATGAAATTTTTACTCAAAAATTGAAATTTAGAAAACTTTGTTCACTTTCGGTACCCAAAGTTATTACTGAAAAAAAAAAAAACACCAACAAAAAAACAACAACAAAAAAAAACGACGGATGGGCAGTGCACTTTGGTTTTTGACACACCACAATAAGGAAGGCGATGGTTTTCTTTCTCGGGAAGTCACTAGGGATGAAACTTGGGTATCATACCACACACCTGAAACAAAACGGCAATCAGTGAAATGGAGGCCCATTTCATCCCCAAAGAAAGTTTAGTATAAGCAAATCTTGACACCTCGAAAAGTCACGTGCCCGTTTTTGGCGGGAGGGGGGGACGGGGGGCGGGGGTGGGGGCAGGCAGAAAAGGCATTTTGCTGATTGTTTTCCTACCCCGAGGCCAAACAATCAATGCACATTGCGAAACCATTAAGAAATTGTGCCGCGCAATACAGAACAAGCACCGACGATTACTATCAAAAAGTCTCTTTTTTTTACGCTAATGACCGATCTGACACGGCGAATGTGACCAAACAACTCTTACGGCTATTTCACTGCGACGTCTTTCATCACCCTCCGTACAGCACGGACCTCGCTCGTAGCGCCGCGGTGGAGTAGCCAAGTGGTCTAAAGCGTCTCACTGCGAAGCGCGCGGCTGCTCGCCGTGGAGGTTCGAGTCCTCCAAATGTTCAAATGTTTGTAAATCTATCGGACCAAACTGCGTGGTCATCAGTCCGTAGCTTACAAACTACTTAAACCTAGGTAAATTAACCTAAGGACAGCACACACACCCATGCCCCAGGGAGGACTCGAACCTCCACGGCGAGCAACCTCGCGCTTAGCAGCGAGGTGCTAGACAGCTCGGCTACTCCACCGCGGCCTAAAATGTGTCCTTGGTGGTCAACACTTTAACGATGACGAGCTGAAAGAACATGTTACCACATGGTCGAATACACAGGCGGCAACCTTCTATGAAGAAGGCATATAAAAACTTGTGCCACGCTATGACAATTGCCTACAGAATTTCTGAAGCTGTGTAGAAATGTAGTTTAACAGTTGTTGATTTTTGTACAATTTTTTTTTCTTTATCTGTACACGTTTGTTTTATATAACCAAACGGAATTTAATTTGTGGACATTACCACCTAGTATGCTGTTTTCCATAAAAAATCAATATTGTGCGAGCATATGTCTAGGGAGGAGTCTAACAGCACAGTTGTAATTCCTCAAGCAAATGATAGTCGCATTTTCATTCTTGATTCTCAAAAACATTTTGCTCATCTGCAAGAACATGTCACGATTCTCTAGAGCGCGGTCGGCAACTGGCGGACCGCGGTCCATGTCCGGACCGCGGAAGGCCAAAAACTGGACAGCCAAAAATATTTTGAAAGTATAACTTACATACTGAAACTATTTTAAAAAAACCTTTTACTGTGGATAACAATCCGTGTGAGAGCCACACTTATAATTCTTGAAGAATTCTACAGTTATCTGCTAAATAATTAGAACCCATAATGATAATTATAGGTAGATTAAATAAATGGTTGCCACGATGTGCGACGCTGGAGAGTACGCTGACTTGCAAAAAAATGTTCAAATGTTTGTAGAAAATGTTCAAATGTTTGTAGAGTCTATGGGAGCCAACTACGGGATCATCAGTCCCTAAACTTACAAACTACTTATCAACTACCTTATACTAAGGACAGCACAAATATCCATGCCCGAGGGGGGATTCGAACCCCCGACCGTAGTGGCCGTGCAGACCGTGACTGGAGCGCCTCAGTCCCCTCGGCCACCGCGCTGACAAGCGACGGCAAAAGGCAGCAAGTTGGACGGTGATCCGCATAAAAACCCTGTACACACGAATGCAGCACGAGGAATTCATCTAACGAACCAGGAAATTCCATAAATAGACTTCATACTCTGTCTCTGAAACCTCTATTTAAGCGGCCAGGGCAAATCCATTTTAACACCATTTTTGTGCTTTTAAAAATCACCTTTTGAGGTTTCTCCAGCACGAGAGCGGACAGATGTGGCTGCGAAGTTTTTCCACCTTTCTAAGCCTTTACTCCAAATGGAGATAAGACTGGCAGGATGACGTTTCCTTGCAAACATATAAAAATGAATCCACTGACGAATTGTGGAGTGAAGATGTCCCGGGAAAATATGAAAATTGCGAAACATCAGGCATCTATCTGACTACTATGTTTGGCTCCAAGTATATTTGTCAAATTTCATTTAAAAAACTAATTTGTTGAAGACAACTTTAAGAAACTTGCTGAAGACCGCAAATGTAATTCTTGCATTGATTTTTTTTTTTACACAAATACCTACAGTTCATTGTATTCCGTAATTTTTAGACAAAATTAAGCAAAAAAAATAGTATGTTTAATGTATGACCTGCTCCTGGATTTTTCAGTAGAAGTTTGATTACACGTTTTATTTAAAACTTTTTGTGAGTGAAAATAAAAATAAATAAATAGCAAAATAATATAAGTTTCACTGGATTATGATACATTTTTATTTCACATCTTTTCTATATCATATTAGTTTGAGATTGAAAATTAAAATGAAAAATTGATAAAGAATATGTGGTTTTACTTCTGGACCTCAATAAAAGTTTTCCAAAGTATCCGGACTCCATCCATCTGAATAGTATGAACAACAGTGGTGACAGGTTACAGCCTTGTCTTACCCTTGAAACTACCCTGAGCGGTGTCACTAAAATACTGCACCAGGCAGGCCGAACACGATACCAGCTGGGGTCTAGCGGGCAAAAATGCCACACTAAATCGTCAGTCATCTTCATTGCCTTATTCTAAAACTAAATGAGACTCGTCAACACGCAAATTAATTACCGACATTAGCTGCCCGAGGTATTCAATTACTTCAATATGGAAACTCCAAAATTTGTACTGGAACGGGATTCAAATATTTAAATGTTTGTAATCCTCTTGGACCATACTCCTATGGCCATCACACCCTAGATTTACAAACTAACGTACACTAAAAACAAGACACACAAGCACCCAAGCCCGAGGAAGCACCCTAACCTCTGGCGGGACCAGGATCCCTACAAGGCAGATCTGGTCACTAGGCGGTTGCGGTGACCACTATATCATCCGGACACAACAGTCAACATGACTGCACGTACTAACTTAGCTTTCCCGACATGCCCAAAGATCCCACACAACAGAGATAAAGGCGAAGACAGCCAATTGGTCAAATTGGCCAATTGGTCAATTGGTCCGAATTGGTCAAATACCGCTACTAATCAGAACAGTGAGCAGGGGCACTGCGCCAGTAGTGTCTGGATAAGGTGAAAATTTACATCTGGTTGGAGACGTCCAGTACCGATGACTACCAGATTGGCGTACTGGTTGGCGCAACTCTGTAACAAAAAGAATTATTGACCTGAAAGAAGTGGTTGGAAGTGCTTGAAACCGCATGTGACTTTATTGGATCACAGTGTGGAATAAATGAGACAAGGCTGTTCCCAATTAAAGGTGCAGTAGATGTCAGGTCAGTAAGGTGTCGCACCCCCTACGATTGCAATGCATATTCTTATTTGATTCGGAATGGACTCTAACAACCTTTGGGTCTTCCCCCGATGCACGTTTGTTCACAATTCTAACTTACCGACCTCTCCTCTAGAGTATAGTTTCGACTGTTCTGCCCCTCGCACATTTATTAACATCTGGTCTGCGGTATGGCCCTCGACAAGTCGATAGTCCCGTTCGAGGTGGACTTCAGAGCGCCAGTACGTCACGATTACGTCAGTGGCCGCTAAAAGTTGTGTGCAGGCGGCTGCCCCCGGCCTCGCCTCCTCAGACCAGCCAGCAGGGGGTGGGGGTGGGGGGTGCGGCCATCAGTCAGGGGCGGCAGATGGGCAGCGCCCTAACCGCGACTGACGGCGCCCAAACACCGCTTTTTACTCCGCCGCTATTAGGCTGGCTGCTTTACGCGCGGGAATAATCACCACACCAGCGCAGCCGCCGGCTCAAGTCCGGGGGAGCAGAGGCGAAGCGAGGCGGGGCCGGGCGTCCCCTCCTGAGGATTTGTGACTCGTAAAATGAGCCGGCCGCCAGCCGCCAGCCAGCCGCTGCTTCATAAAGGCCCGTCTGCCCTGCCCTGCCTTCCTTTCTCTACTGGCCCCAGTGTGTGACGCAAATTAGCGCGGGATTAACCAGCAGCACCGAGCACCAGCGCCTCCCAAAGTTAAGCACTGCGCTGTTGATACTTGCACCGCCTGGGCCTCGCGACTTTTTCTCCGCGCTTTAACGTCGACCCCGCGAGCGCTGAATGTACCTCACATCATCTGTGGTTCTAAGGGGCGTAACAAAAAAAAAAAAATGTTCAAATGTGTGTATAGTCTATGGGACTTAACTACGGGGTCATCAGTCCCTAAACTTACAAACTACTTATGAACTACTTACGAACTAGGACGTCACAAATATCCATGCCCGAGGGGGGATTCGAACCCCAGACCGTAGTGGGGGGCGTAACATCTTTCAGCGTCAGCCCGTAAAGAGGTGACGTGACGAAATACATGATTGGGGCTTCACATCGAAGTTGTCAAAAGCCGAATAGCATTTCTTGATGTTATAGTTCTCAGGGGCAGCCTAGGATGCTCTCCGTGTGAAGCACCTGTGGGCATATCTGTGAGCAACATGTTAATGTTGGCACCATTGCTGTTTAAAGAAGTTCTTTGGAAATCAATGTCTGCTGGTAGTATGGCGGCCTCCAGGAGTCAGCGCTGACAGGATTTTTCAGGAAGCCGACTTCCGGTGATACGGAGTGACAACCGAGCGTTTGTAAGCAGCTGCAGCATATCGTCACACTGTCGGTCTGCCTGGGTTGCTGCATAAGCAACTGAATTGCATTGCTTACAAGATGCTATGTTATTTTCGTCATTAGAAGCACTCTCCGCTACTGTGTATAGCGCGATTAAAAATATTAATTTTAATAGTGCTGATTCTACTTGCTGTACCATAAAAGTCTGCCGAAGCACAACTAGAAGTGACTTCAAAGCATACCCTAGGGCTTGAGAGGTGGTGGTCCTACAAACAATATTATCCAAATAAAAATTTTTATTTGGATAATATTGTTTGGATTTATTCCGGAAGGATATCAATAGTATTATCTTGTTTATATTCAGTTTCTTTCATTTTTTCTTGTAATTATCAGAGGATAGGGGTTTGGGGGGTAAATTTCTGTTCTCTAGGAGTATGACTCTGTTTTTGATTATTGTAAGTATCGCCAATGGGATAACTGTCTTCCGAGGCGGAAGGCGCTGGCGACACCCACAGGCTGGCAAGGCCCTCGAGGGGCGGGGGTCGCTGGCGGCATGTTCTCTGATTTTGCTTTCAAGGCATTCTGACGACACCGCCTGGAGGGCGACCGCTGGCCGCCACCACCCGTGGTGAAACCACTCCGTCTGCAGGCGGACATTTATATTTGGGCTGGGCACGTCTGTGGCTGACCTGAGTCACAGACAAATATATACAGACAGGAAACCTCCGTAAGGGCTCGGTCACACGCTCAGGGGTGCGGGAAGGTTCCATAAGATGTCCCATGATGGCGCTGCGGTCAAAAGCAGCCCTTTAAACTGGCCAGAGCAGGTGGCAGGTAGCGGCTGTCCCCACCACCACTTCCCCTCAAACACCGGCACACCGGACACAGCCGTGGCCTTGTGGCTGGCGGCATGAGCTCTCCCCTCAGCCTCCCCTCCACGCTACCCTCAGAAGCGCCTCTAGTGTCGTCTACCGGTTCTAAGCCGGCAAACAGTCTGACACCTGCTAGCATCTTACGGAACTACGAGGGGAGCGCAGGACAGTGGTTTAGGAGGAGCTTCTCCTCTGTATGTGTTACTCTGTGCCTGAGTCCAGGTACTTTGTTTACCGCTTCGATGCTGCTTTTGTGTAGGGAGGCTCTGGTCACGACGCACCGGAATGGCGCTAAAGTACAATGAGCAGAGGCAGTAAATGTTGGGAGTCATTCTGGTCTGCACGTGCACCCGAGGTTTGGAACGCCAGGGGCGGACGTCTGCGAATGTTTGTGTAAGTTGCCAGAGGTGATTTCTGGGGAAGTTAGAGCGGCGCTCTCGCGACGGGGCGCTGGTGTCTCGTCGACAGTAAACTCATTTCAGCGTCTGCAGATTCGTTCCAATGGTCCGCAAATTCTATGGAGAAATTCTGAGAAATACTGGCTTACGTGCAGAATGCAGCGTGGGACAGATTTGTTGGGAATGAGACTGGCATGTTGAATAATAGCTCTCGTATTCCATTGGTTTGACCATTAAGCAAAATTTGTGATTGGCTTGTCACCGATGGGAGGGGCTAGAGAGGAAGATTTTGGAGTTGTGGAATTTTTGCTGTGGATCGACGGGTCTGTGGTGTCGGCGGCGCTGCTGGCCACATCGTGCTGTTTCTGGGATCTCTGGTCTGGGCCGCGCTCCTGACCGGATTGCGCTGTTTTGAGTTGTGTAATTTTCGGTGTTAACTTTGAATTATTTCAGTGTGCTTTCTGCAGAGTCAGGTGTTAGTCTTGCATGGCTACTATAGAGTAGACTGAAACTTGTAATATTGTATGTTGTATGTTTGTACCGTCTATGGGACTTAACTACGGGGTCATCAGTCCCTAAACTTACAAACTACTTATGAACTAACGAAGACTAAGGATGGCACAAATATCCATGCCCGAGGGGGGATTCGAACCCCCGACCGTAGTGGCCGTGCAGACTGTGACTGGAGCGCCTCAATCCCCTCGGCCACCGCGGCCGGCTTGTAATATTCTGAAGTGCGTGTTTGCTGTCAGCTACACCACTCATAATCAGAATTTTTACCGTTTCTTGAGAGTACAGTTTTATTTTCACTTAAGTACTGTCGTCGGCTTAACCGACAAAACGTGTTCTAATCGTATCAATCCACATTCGCGATCACTGCTGTCAACACTGCACTGCCCTCAGCTGGTCTTCTCCACCTGCCGTTCAAAAGAAAGACGGTAAGGTTGTGCCAACACATCTGCTGACAAATAGGAGTTGTATGGTAGTATTAAGTGGGAATTTATCGTGTGCCAGAAGGGACATCCTTATTCTTGTAGATCAAAAATAGACTTGATCAGAGTTGGGTAAATTTTCATTTTTGTATTTAATTTTATACTTCGTGGGTTTGCCACTTCCCTCCTGACTTAGCCAGTCAAAACATTTTATTTCGTGTACCAACTTTAGTTAATTTTTAATTTTCATGTAAAGTCAACCATTTAGATATTAAGTGTATTTTAATGTCTTTCAAAACTTTATATATATGTGGCATATGGTCACATGTGTTGGTGTATCAGGCAGGTTGTAATTTGTGAATATAGTTTTTATTCAAATTTGTGTCTACCTCATTTCAACTACCTTTAACCGTAAATATTTTGGAGGGAAAATTCTTCTAAAGATAGGTAGGTCAGGGGAAAATATTTCCATTGCACAGAGTGTGCAATTAAAAAGCTTGCATGTCGCCACTGGATACAGTTAGTAACAGTATACAGTAAATTCACTTTATGGATCTATATTTTTTTCTAGGGTTTATTATTATTATTAAATAAAAGCTAGTGGCGACCCTTAAATCAGATTTCCACATTGGAAGAAGCAAAATGATTGCATCAATCCAATAAGGAACATAGTTTCACGTATAACATTCATATAATTTAAAGACCACGTACTTTCAGGCTCCTCACAACATGTTGCCAGGTTTCAACCCGCTATGTCCCTCCAAAACATTGCCGAGATGTGCCCTACGGCCTGGACGCCGCCAAACCCGAACACAGTGGTCATTGGAAGTTATGGAAAAACGGGACTTATCACTGAATATGATGTGACGCCATTCGACGTCTGTCTATGTCTCCAGGGTACTCTACCACATCACACGTTGATGTTGATGTCCTGGTGTCAATGGCAACTGAGACATGGAGCGATAGTATCCCAATCTGGCAAATGCGAGTTGTCCAGATACTGTGATGAACTCACAGGATGTAGTAGGGTCTCCAGTTCGTGAAAGGTGGGTGTCGAGGTCACGGGGTCCCACATTGTTTGGCACAACATATCTTAATGGTCCCACCGTGTGGACTTTCTTGGTTGATCCGGATGAGAACCTGCTTGACGAGGGGTAGTGCCCACTGATTCCAACATAGGGGTGCAGTGAAATCTAAATAGTCCATATCCCTGCCAATTTCTCGATATGACCAACCCACTTCATGCAACCCAATGATGTAGCCTCTGTCAAATGCTTCACTGTCTGACTCACAGTAGTTGACTGTTACCATCTTCGCAACAATAGTGCGATTATGTTACGAATGGACTCTGGCAGACGTTCTACATACTGCATATGTAGAATTTTAAATGCATATAGGTCCCCGTGAGGAACTTTTCTGCTATTTCTGTAAATTTCATATTCACAGAATATATGATATCAACTGCGATTGGGCAAAGCTGAAAATGTGTACCCAGCCGCAATTCAAACCCGGGGCTCCTGATTTCTAGGCAGTTGCGCTGCCCACTACACCACTGGGACCTGCAAGGTCTACCTAGGCACGCCTCCCGTCCGACACAAATTCCCAACCTTACCCTGCCCACAGTACTCCAACTCGTAGTTTTCAAACTAATTCCCGCAAGAGTAAGGGCCCCAAACTTATCGACCCCACCCTCCCCACTAACGAAAGGATCATTGCCCGTCACCGTCGCCGGCCGCGGTGGCCGAGGGGACTGAGGGCCTCCAGTCACGGTCTGCACGGCCACTACAGTCGGGGGTTCGAATCCCCCCTCGGGCATGGATATTTGTGCCGTCCTTAGTTGTAGGTAGTTCATAAGTAGTTCGTAAGTTTAGGGACAGATGACCCTGTAGTTAAGTCCCATAAGCTATACAAACATTTGAACATTTGATTTGCATAGCGCCTCAATGCGCTCGGCCGCTCCACCGCGGCGGGGCTGTAAGGGAAGCGTGCCTAATTGGTTAAGGCGACCGCGGCCAGAATCGGAAAATCCGTGTTCGAATCCCGGTCCAGCAAAAATTTTCAACTTTGTCGTTGAATTTTTTTCAACCTCCAGAAACGGTCAAAATGTTTCGATGTCACTCTTAGGTTTTTTTATATTTTTTTTATTTATTTATTTATTTATTTTTAAATCAAGAAATGTTCACTGATTTATCCGTCGGTTCTTGGTAGTAGAACACCACACTTACTTAAAAGTAGAATTTTGTGTATCTTCTACTGGTTCATTTCCACTTAGGTACCCGGTTTTCGGCTTACTAGGACATATTCAGACTTCAAACTACGTCGAAAACCGGTTATTTAAATAAAAGTAAATATGGTGATCTACCAAGAACCGACAAAAGAATCAGTCAAAGTATCCAAATAAGTTTGTTGTATATACCAAGAGCTGTATCTCTGTACCCCATAAAAATTGGACACACGTTATATGAAATTTTAATTGCAAAACGTCTTTATTACCATCTTCTAAAATAGTTGCTATTTTTCCTGAAACATGATGTAGTTAACAGATGAAATACTGGTGAGTATTACTTGAAGCTTTATCAGAGTGAAAGATCTATGTATAGACACCTGAGCTTGTTCATCATATACATAGGTGCCTCAAACAACAGGGGCTGGAAGTATGTCATCGCATTTTATGTGTGTGTTGTTTGGTTGGGATAGGGGGACTAAACAACTGAGGTTATCAGTCCCCCGAATCGCATTTTATAATGAGGACGTTAACACATGTGAGTGACGTAGTTATGCATTAACTACACGGAAACAATTAAATACAGTTTCACAGTGGCAGTCTAAAATACAAATGTTTTAATCATCACAATATATCATACAGTTTCGAAAACCGATGTTAACGCGTCGATTCATTTGCTGTAAGTTGACAACAAACGAAGTAGACGCGTGAAGCACGACTCAACAAATGCGTACCGTTTGAACGCTTCTTTGTTGTTCGACGGTCTATCGCAAGGGGCGCTGCAGCTAACGACGATTGTGCGTGTTGCACGTCACTAAAACACATAAGTGAGGAGATATGACGTCATAAACAATGACACTGGTAAAAAACGGCCGCAACATGCGATAATATTCTACATCTGCTCCTAAACAATGGACCGATTTCAACCAAATTTGGTATAAATCTTCTTAAAGGACGGGAATTATTTGCTGTGATTGGGATAGGGGGACTAAACAGCTGAGGTTATCAGTCCCCCGAATCGCATTTTATAATGAGGACGTTAACACATGTGAGCATTTGAGAAATAAAACGCTTCATTGATAGAAATATTTTTTATTGTTCTCATAAGATTTAATGAAAAAAATGAATATGCGTTTGAATTACAATAATGATGACTTATAAATCTAATGCAGAGGATCAACATTTCTTAACTCTAAAATAATTGGAATTTTTGTTTAGGCAAAGGTGAAGTTTGCATATCGCACACATAATGACTGTCTGCCCTTTACAGCTGGGTCTTTTGCATCTTTGCCTTCCTGTTACACAAGGCCAATGACCTACTTCATCGGTACGGGTAGATTTATCAGGGACTGGTTTCATTGGACCCCGACGCTTCTTACGTTGAATTTCCGTTTCCATACTTAGTAAGCGCCTACCTCTCTTTTTTCGTGTCATGTCTTTTCCTTGCTTACTGAGAGTATCTGCTATTCTGGATTTGAATTCCAGAAGATCGTTTTGTTTGGCACGGGGAATTTCCAAAGCATTACAATCCCTTCGATACAGCAACCACGAATTCACTATCACAAGATCAACTAGGTGAAAAAATAATCTATGGTAATATTTCCTTGACTTTACGAAAATCCTATAACAGGAAATTAGAGCGTCAAGTAAATCCACCCCTCCCATGAATGTATTGTAAACTGTAACAATGCTAGGGCATGGTACTTGAGTGCGTGCTTTTTCTTTCGGTTCCATCTTTTTATTGTGATTACCGGATGAGCAGATGCAAATGCACTGGCAACAATTACACCTCTGTTGTCAAACCATCGTACTTTCATCGTTTTATTTTATCGCTTGCATTTGCCCATAGAAGTGACCAAGTGCCTGATGATGCATATTTTACTCAAACCGTATTTACGTGGTCACTGAAAGTTTTATCTGCTTTATCACATCTAAATATGATATATAATACTTAAAAGATATTAGAAGAGCAAAATATAATTTTCAAAATGAAACCGACATCTGTATTTAGCCGTATTTCACGGGACAATGAACACAAACTCAGGTCTTAGTTATCAACATGCACACAATACACAAATGTTGTCATAGAAAGACAGTCAGTGCTCGGTAGATGGTAGCACATGTCATACGCACTGCGCCGGTCCCTGTAGAATCTGATACACCGGCGCTGGGGTGTGAAAACACTTACTCTTCCATATATATGGGTCACAACGGTATGAGGCGAATTTGCGACAACCGGCATTAAGTGGTTAAAATGTTTAGATTATTTCCTGAAGAGATTAATGTTTAAAATCTAATAAGTCGTTTCAAAGTAAAATCAATACTAAGTTCATATTATCATACGTGTAGAAAACGTGGTCGTGTAAAACTGGACGGATGTTTAGAAACACCGTGTAGTAGTGAATCGTAGAGATGAAAGAGAAAAGAACATCGGCTTTACAGAGGAGGGTGGTAGGAACAGCGAGGCTGGAGTTGTCAGCAAGTGGGGACAGGCGTGGCGCGAGGACCGCCTCCCGCGGTAAGACAGGGGGCCGCGCGTCTTTTATGGCGGCGTGGCACGCCGGCCATTGTTGATCAATCAATCAGGCAGCGACAGGCGGCGGCGGCTGCGCAGCCACAAAGCGACGCCCTCTGTGACAGTGGGACTGGCGCGCGCCTGCCACGGACAAGTTGAGGGTGAGCGGACGCCACCATACAGGTACTGTCTGCACTCCACGTTATCAACTACCTCCAGGAGAGCGACCTATTGATCAATAGTCGACATCGATTCAGAAACCATAGTTCTTCGGAAACACAGCTAGCTTACTCACGTTAGGTTAGGACTGTTATCGACAAGGAATATCAAATCAATTATATATATTTTCGACGACGTTACAGCGTTCATTTTTAATGGAATAAATCGCAATTTGCGATCATTTATGGCTTCACTGTACTACGTTTAGATGTAATACCAATGTGCGGCGAATGTAAATTTGTGCCCGGCCTGGATTCGAACCCGGAATCTCCTGCTTACTAGGCAGACGCGTTGACCACTTCGCCACCGAGGACACAGTGACCAGCATGCCTGAAGAGGACTCTTTCCTGCACGTCTCCCGCCACACCCAAATCTCCATTCGCCACGCTGTCTCTTTCCTATACCACAGAATATTTGTTCTGTAATGCTCGCAGCCACAATACTGTATTCCCGCATCAGGGAGAACACTGTAACGTCGTCAAAACTATATATTGTATACAAGCTGAGGCTGGGCTCCTAACGACAATTAATTGTGTCTCGATACCTCATGGTCTGTTCTCCTTGATGCGGGAATACAGTATTGTGGCTGCAATCGGGCTGGTCACTGTGTCCTCGGTGGCGAAGTGGTCAACGCGTCTGCGTAGTAAGCAGGAGATCCCGGGTTCGAATCCCGGCCGGGCACGAATTTTCATTCTGCGTACTTTGGTATTCCATCTAAACCTCGTACAGTGAAGCCATAACTGATCGCAAATTGCGATTTATTTCAACTTGTATATTGTTCATTAGTGTGGATCAGTACCAGATAGAAATGGAGGAGATGATTCATCCAAACCTACATCTACATGGGATACTCTGCAAATCACATTTAAGTGCCTGGCAGAGGGTTCATCGAACCACAATTATACTATTTATCTCCCATTCCATTCTCGAATAGCGCGCGGGAAGAAAGAACACCTGAATCTCTCTGTTCGAACTCTGATTTCCCTTATTTTATTCTGATGATCATTTCTACCTATGTAAGTGGGAGTCAATAATATATTTTCGCATTCGGAGGAGAATGTTGGCGATTGGAGTTTCGCAAGTAGCCCACGCCGCAGCGATAAGCGCCGGTGTTGTAATGATTCCCATCCCAGATCCTGTATCATTTCCGTAACGCTGTCTCCCCTGTATCGTGACAATACGAAACGAGCTGCCCTTCTTTGGACTCTTTCGATGTCCTCCGTCAAACCCACCTGATAAGGATCCCACACTGGGCCAATACTCCAAAAATGGACTGACAAGCGCAGTGTATGCAGTTTCTTTAGTAGTTCTGATTGCATCTTTTAAGGGTTCTGCCAATAAAACGCAGTCTCTGGTTCGCCTTTCTCACGATATTATCTACATGTTCTTTCCAGTTTAAGTCTGAAGTAATAGTAATTCCTAGGTATTTTGTGGAGTTTACGGCCTTCACATTTGATTGATTTATGTTGTAAACAAAGTTTGACGGATTTCTTTTCGTACTCATGTGGACGACTTCACATTTCTCATTATTTAGAGTCAATTGCCAATTTTTACACCATACTGATATCTTATTCAGATCGTTCTGCAGTTGGTTTTGATCTTCAGATGATTTTACTAGACGGTAAATGACGGCGTCATCTGCAATCAACATAAGAGAGCTACTTAGATTTTCCCCTAAATCGGTTATGTAAATAAGGAACAGCAGAGGACCAATAACACTACCCTGTGGAACGCCCGATATCACCTCTGTTTTAGTCGATGCCTTACCATCGATTACTGCAAGTTTTATTTACAATTTATTTACAATTACAATAACAATTTAGGTCTGTTACCTGGATAACTAAAACAGACCTTTACAATCAATTATTATACATCACAAATTACACCACTGCAACTCATATTAATTTATCAGATTGTTAAATTTACAAAACAAAATACAGTAAAGTAAAGTAAAGTAAAGTAACAAAGTAAATTACACTACTTCTACTAGTGGTGCACTGATTTACACTATCCATCTCATTTACACCACTGGATTTCTAGTCTAGATTGGATTTGGAAGGTAGCGAGGCAGCCAACACCAGAGAACTTATTCCAGTGACTTCTCTCTTATACCTTGCTCACGCAAGGCGGGAAAGTCGTCCAGCTCTTCACTCCTTGCCTCAACTAACCTTCCGGTCATATTCGGTTCCATCCGTGGTGCCAAATCGATGTTAGCCGGCCAGACGCCAGGGATGGTGATGTCAATCCGGTTTTAGGTACGCAGTATATTGCTGCCAATGTATGCCTCATAGAGGCATGCACGGCTTTTCTCTCCTGTTGTTTCGCAGCAGACTATCCTCTCAGTTAGTATAATTAGGATCTCTACTAACTCATCATTCCTTATTATTTCATAGATGTCCCTGGTGGGTATGGCTTGCCTCTCTACAGAGGCAACTCGTGCGTGTACTGGGCACTCGAAGATTACGTGTTCCGGGCTGCCTATCTCAGCACCACATTCACAAACTGCATCAGGCCGTTTCCCTATTCGGTGCAAGTGCACCGGGTAGGGTCCGTGACCTGTCAAAAAGTGCACTAATCCTTTAGATGGAAGAAATTTTAACTTCATCCTTTCTCTCACTGATGGTAGGAAGGAGTGTACGCGCCTGGCTGTTTCAGATGAATCCCAGTCCCGTTGCCAAATATCGTTAATGGCTTCGTTAATTTCTCTTTTATTTTCACAGACCCTCCCAATTATCCTTTCTACTTGAATGAAGTCGTGTCTTTTCAACCAATAGACCGCCGCCCTTTTCCTGATTATTAAATCAATAGGGTAAAGCCCCATAATCACCGTGAGCCCATCCGTAGGTGTGGTCCCAAAAGCCCCAACCGATCTAATTATGATATTCCTTTGCACTCTTTTGACAGCCAACGAGGGCCTGACCAGTCTGAGCCTATGAGCCCAGGAGCTCGCACCGTACCCCATAATCGAGGCGAGTAAACTGTTATGATAAAATTTGGTTACACTTGGAGGCAGATGGAACCTCCTCTGTCCTATTGAAATTATTTTGTTATATAATGCTAAGGTTTTATTTACAACTCGCTCGATATGAGCATCAAAGTGGAGTCTCTGGTCGAGATAGACACCCAGGTATCTGGCAACTGTTTGCCGGCCAATTCTTTCGCCTGCAAATCTTATGATTGGGTCTCTTTGCAAATTTCCTTTGAAGAGCATGTAATTGGACTTTCCTGGTGCAACTGATAGTTTTACCTTGTTGCACCAGCTCTGAATTATTTCCGTGGCCACTGAGGCTCTGTCCTCCATCTGACGTCTTGAGTTCGATTGAACCAGAACGAGAAGATCGTCAGCATAGGCTACTGCCCTCAGTATCCCCGCCTCTTGCTGCAAGTTGTTCAGCAGCGGCTCCATATTTATATCCCAGAAAACTGGGCCAAGAACGGTGCCCTGAGGGCAACCCTTGGTTACCCTCTTTGAGACGGTTCCACCTGGGGACACCAGCTCTACAAGTCTCTCCTCGCAGTAGGCTCTCAGACAACCATATAGTGAGCCAGGACACTCCATTTCCCTTAAGCGGGAAAAGAGCGCCGGCCACCAAAGGTTGTCGAAAGCCCCCGCTATATCATGATCCCGGTAACATATGTACATTCCGATGAGTGGACAAGCCTGGCCACCTGATTTATGGCGTCCTCCGTGGACTTGCCCCTCCGGAAGCCATACTGCCACTCATTCAGACCACATAGGACTCGATGACTCGCCAATCTGTCAGAGAGTAATTTCTCAAGAAGCTTCCCCAGTATATCGAGAAGGCAAATTGGTCTGTACGATTTGGGATTTAAAGGGTCTCTGTCCTCTCCTTTGCTCAAGATAACAACATGAGCTCGTTTCCAACACCTAGGATATTCCCTCTGTATTAAACATTGATTATACAGTTCAGTTAAAACTGGAACCAACTTTGGAGCTAAATGTTGTAGCACTTCTACAGGAATCTTATCCGGTCCTGGTGCTTTCCCCCTTTTTAGGGATTGAATTTTCTCATTGATTTCTCTATACGAAAATGGGTATACCTGAATCTCATTAATATACGGCTGTCGAAGTTCCTCTCTTAACTGGGTTTGTTCTTGCGAGTCTTCCTCTATGACATCATCTGGCAACAACACTTCTAGTAACCTTTCAAGTCTTTTCCCAGATCAGAGAAGATACCTAGTAGAAATTTACAGACGTAAGAAAATAGAGTACAAAGCCAAAATCCAGGAAGTTAGGCACAGAAGCTGGGAAAAATTTGTAAGGGAAAACATGTGCTTGGACCCCTGGGGAATACCCTATAAGATAGTAAGAGGGAAAGTTAGAGCCCCCACTGTGTTGTCATCTCTGCTTTGTGGTCAAGAAGCCACAACAGATTGGCGAACCATCGATTACTACGAACTGTGTACTCTCTGCAAGGAAATCCCGTACCCAATCGCAAATTTGGACGATATAACATAGCCACGCAATTTGATTAAAAGCCGTTTGTGAGGTACGGTGTCAAAAGCTTTCTGGAAATCAAGAAATACGGAATCGATTTGCGAACCCTTGTCGATAGCACCCATCACTTCGTGTGAATAAAGAGCTAGTTGTGTTTCGCATGAAACATAAATCCGTGATGACGTTGGGTCAATAGATCGTTCTGTTCGAGATAATTCATGATATTTGAATACAGGATATGTTCCAAAACCCTGCTGCAAATAGACGTCAATGGAATAGGCCTGTAGTTTAGTGGGTTACTCCTACTGCCTTTCTTGAATATAGGTGTGACCTGTGCAACTTTCCAATCTTTTGGTACAGATCCTTCTTTGAGAGAGCGGTCGTATATGGCTGTTAAGTAAGGAGCTACCGCTTCAGCATAATCAGATAGAAATCTAATGGGTATACAATCCGGACCAGAAGACTTGTTCTTGTTAAGTGATTTTAGTTGCTGCACTACTCCGATGATATCTACTTCTATGTTACTCATTACGGCATCTGTTCGTAATTCGAAATCTGGAATATTGGTTTCGTCTTCTTTGGTGAATGAGTTTCTAAAAGCTAAGTTTAGTAACTCTGCTTTAGTAGCGCTGTTATCGGCAGGATCGCTATTACTATCACGTAGTGAAGGTATTGTTTGTGACTTGCCCCGAGTATATTTAACATATGACCAAAATCTCTTTGGGTTTTCAGTCAAATTACGAGAAAGAGTTTCGTTGTGATAAATATTGTAGGCATCTCGCATTGAAATCCTCGCTAAATTTCAAGCTTCTGAGTACAATCGCAAATCCTGGGGATTTCGTGTTCGTTTAAATTTAGTATGCCTTTTCCTTTGCTTTTGCAACAGTGTCCTGACCTGTTTTGTGTACCAAGGGGGATCGCCTCCTTCTTTTATTAATTTCTTAGGTATAAAACTTTCAATTGCTGTCGATACCACTTCTTTGAATTTGAGCCACATCTGGTCTACACCTACGTTTAGTGTTAGAAACGAGTGGAAGCTGTCTTTCAAGAAGCAATGTATTTTGTTTCTATCTGCTTTCCTGAACAAATATACTTTGCTCTTACTTTTGTTAACTTTGGGACTTTCGATATTCAATTTCGCAACGACAGCTCTGTGTTCACTAATACCTGTATCCGTTTTGATGCTCGTTATGAGCTCAGGATTATTTGTTGCTAAGAGATCAAGTGTGTTTTCACATCCATTTACAATTCTAGTTGGCTCATGAACTAATTGTTCGAAGTAATTCTCAGAGAATGCGTTGAGTACAATTTCGGACGATGTTTTATGCCTACCTGCTGATTTGAAAGTATAATTTCGCCAACAGATCGAGGGTAAATTAAAATCACCACCTACTATTATCGTGTGAGTCGGGTACGTTTTTGTAATTAGACTCAGGTTTTCTTTGAACCTTTCTGCTATTGTATCGTCAGAGTCGGGAGGCCGGTGAAAGGAACCGATTATTAACTTCTTACGATTTTCGGGTACAACCTCTACCCATAATAGCTCGCACAAACTATCAACTTCAACTTCGCTACATGAAATACTACTTTTGACGGCGACAAACACGCCCCCACCTATTTTGTTTAATCTATCCTTTCTGAACACCGATAGATCTTTTGAAAATACTTCTTCTGAACTTATTTCCGGCTTGAGCCAACTTTCGCTGCCTATAATGATGTGTGTTTCGGTGCTTTCTATTAACGCTTGGAGTTCTGGAACTTTCCCGACACAGCTACGACAGTTTACAACTGTTATACCGATAGTTTCCGGATCTACACCTGAACCCTTTGAGATTGCCCATTTTCTATTTCCCCGAAGCTCTTTATCCTAAAAAACCGCCCAGTCCACGCCACACAGCCCCCGCTACCGGTGTAGCCGCTTCCTGCGTATAGTGGACTCCTGACCTATTCAACGGAACCCGGAAACCCACCACCCGATGGCGCAAGTAAAGGAATCTGCAGCCTACACGGTCGCAGAACCGTCTGCGCCTCTGATTCAGACCCTCCACTCGGCTCTGTACCAGAGGTCCACAGTCGGTCCTGTCAACTATGCTGCAGATGGTGAGCTCTGCTTTCATCTTGCAAGCAAGACTGGCAGTCTTTACCACTTCAGTTAGCCGCTCGAAACCTGAGAGGATCTCTTCAGATCCGAAACGACACACATCATTGGTACCGAAGTGAGCCACCACCTGCAGTTGGCTGCACCCCGTACCCTTCATGGCATCCGGGAGGACCCGTTCCACATCTGGAATGACTCCACCCGGTATGCACACGGAGTGCACGTTGGCCTTCTTCCCCTCCTTGGCAGCCATCTCTCTAAGGGGCTCCATCACCCGCCTAACGTTGGAGCTCCCAACTACAAGTAAACCCACCCTCTGTGAAAGCCCGGATCTTGCAGGCTGGGTGGTGACAGGGTGAGAGACACCATCCGACTCAGGAACGTCGTCCTGAGCAGACAGCGCCTCAAACCTGTTCGCAAGACGAACCGGGGAGGCCTCACGATCAGTCCCCCGGAATGTCTTGCGCCTCCTGCCACGCACTGGAGCAACCTCCCACGCAACCACGGGTGGGATGTCTGCCTCACTGCTAGCAGTTTCAGGGCATGTCGCTGCCGCAGGCCGATCGGTGGAGACGACGGGAGTCCGTTCGGTCCCCACCGCCGGCCAACAACAACGACGCCCATCGATCGCAGCTTCCAACTGTGCAACCGAGGTTAACACAGCTTGAAGCTGGGAGCGAAGTGTCACCAGCTCAGACTGCATCCGCACACAGCAGTCACAGTCCCTATTCATGATTACAGTGCCAACAAAAACAAAAACTACAGTCGCGATGCGTTCAAAGGAAAACTACACTGTTCGTTAAAACGCGGATGTGAATCCAATACGCACGACAGCTCAGTATAACTTTACAAATTGAGACGAGAAAGTGCAGACGAAAATCAAAATACTATATATCGCTTCTAATCAGAAAATAAAGACAGACGTCTGTCGCGACGCGGTTCACACGGCGGAATAATACACTAACCAGATATTTAACGTGAATATGAATCAAATAAAAACGCGAGCACACAATAAATTTAATGAACTCAAGGTAAAACGCACTGAAAAGTAAAAATATGTAGCTTCTAGAGAGAAGCCGGTTACACTTACAACTGATAATTTACTGCTACACCACTGGAGAGGTGTGCTCTGGACGACGTCCGCTGGGCGGTGAAGCCATAACTGATCGCAAATTGCGATTTATTACAACTTTTGATCAATAGTCTACACCGATTCAGAAAGTATAGTTCTTGGGAAACACAGCTAGCTGCTTACGTTACGTTAGGACTGCTATCGACAAGGGATATCAAATCGTTATTGTTGTTTAGAGGGGACTAAACACCTTCGTAATCAGTCCACATCATATCGGTTCCATATTTCTACACTTGTCACAACAGTCAGGGGATCAGTTGGGATATCTAGGTTATTCAGTATTATCATCATCAGAATGAACTAAAATAGTTCGACGTCTTTCAGATCTCGATCAGAGGTGCAAGGATTATGATATGAAGATCAGCATCTCCAAAACGAAAGCAATGTCTGTGGGAAAGAGATTCAAAGAGATTGAGTGCCAGATAGGACGAACAATGTTAGAACAGGTAGACAGTTTCAAGTATCTGGGATGTATTTTCTCACAGGATGGCAACATAGCGAAAGAACTGCAATCGAGGTGCAGCAAAGCTAATTCAGTGAGTGCTCAGCTAAGATCTAATCTCTTCTGCAAGAAAGAAGTGAGTACCAAAGACTAAGTTAGCAGTGCACCGCTCGATCTTTCGACCAACTTTGTTGTATGGGAGTGAAAGTTGGGTGGATACAGGTTACCTTTTTCATAAGGTAGAGGTTACAGATATGAAAGTAGCAAGAATGATTGGAGGTACTAATAGATGGAAACAATGGCAGGAGGGTGTTCATAATGAGGAAATCAAGGAAAAACTTGGAATGAACACCATAGGTGAAGCAGTTAGAGCGAACAGACTGAGATGGTGGGGTCATGTTACACGCGTGGGAGAAGCAAGGTTACCTAAGAGACCCATGAGCTCGGCAGCGGAGGGTAAGAGGAGTCGAGCTAGACCAAGAAGAAAGAGAGTCGGTGCAGAATGATTTTGAAGTAAAAGGCATAACATAAGACGAGGCATCAATATTAGCATTGAATAGGGGATCAGGGAGGAATTTTATTAGAGGTACTACGCTCCAGTCTGAACGCTGAAGGGCATAATCAGTCTCTAATGATGATGATGGTGATGATGATGTCTTCCTGCCGGTTCTACAGAGTAGAGACAACATTACGACAACCGAGTTATTGGTAATAACAGAAAGTTGCTGCAGCGGGAGTAGGTGTTGACTTGTGTTTACTATACCATACGAATTATGAAAGCAGTTGGGTTCAGGTAGTGTGGTGAGCAGGTAATGCATTGCAACAACAACGCCATTTATCCGAAGATATGGGATGTGGACCCAATGGAAGGTTGGAAGCGGGACAGACACAGGGGCAGGTGGCTGCTGGTATTGGTGTGTCCCAAAGTGTAATTTCCAGGACCTGGTCGCGATTTCAGACACCAGCAACCGTTAATAAAAGGGAAGGCCAAGGTCGTCCACGGTAACATCAGCAAGAGATGGCCGTTATCACCGGTTAACAGCCCGTCGAGACAGGAGGCGGAATGCAACTCAGCTGCAACGCACCCTCCAGGCAGCAACAGGACGAGCAATATCAACACAAACAGTCAAAAAGAGCCTTCGGGAATATGGCCACTACGCACGGAGATTCATGGTGTGTGTCCCATTGAGACCACGACGTCGTTTAGCCACAGAAACTGGGCGGTAAAACATGTCCGGATATGTCCGAAAAGAACAGACACCATATTAATAGTTGTAAATGCCCACAACGGACAATGACAATTTCAATGCGGATGCATTCAAACGCTCGCTCCCTTGCGGGAATCCAGTATAGGCTGCGAGCAAGAGAATGGGCAAGGGGCTATAAGTTGAGAATTTGGGTTGGAAGGTTCAAATGTTCCAATGTCTGTTAAGCTTAAGGGACTTAACTACGAGGTCATCAGTCCCTAAACTTACAAACTACTTATGTACTAACTTATACTAAAGACAGCACAAATAACCATGTCCGAAGGGGGATTCGAACCCCTGACGGGGAACAGCCTCGCGCATCGTAGCATAGCGCCTCAATGTGCTCCGCCGCGGCGCCTAATTGGGTAAGGCGACGGCGGCCAGAATCGGAAAATCCGGGTTCGAATCCCGGTCCAGCAAAAATTTCCAACTTTGTCGTTGAATTTTTTTCAACTTCCCGAAACGGTCGAAATGTTCCGATGTCACTCTTAGGTTTATTTGTATTTTTTATACCGTCATTTTTCGGTCTTGTTAAACGAATGGAAGAAGCAAGATTACCTAAGATACATGGGTTCGGCATTAGCGGGTAGGAGAAACTCTGCATGTTTAATTGAAGTGCATGGCAGAGGGTTCATCGAACCGCTTTTAGGATATTTCTCTGTAGTTCCATTCTCTAATAGCTCGAGGGAAAAAGGAACACCTAAACCTTACTGATTTCGATCTGAGGTAGACGTACGAGAAAGAACTTTGATTCGGTCAAGAGTGATCTTCAAGTAACATGTTTAACGTCATGCGAAACATCAATGTTAGCATTGAATAAGACGATCATGGACGAATTTTGTAAGTTGGACTATCGTCCATATTCAACGTTGAAAGACATATTCAGTCTTAAATGATGATGATAATGATGACTAGTACCGTTAGAAGTACTGTATACACATCGATTCATTACGTCCAGTAGGTTATTGAATTAGTAATATATTTACGGAAGATATGTTAACAATCATATTACAGCTAGTTTATGTCTGTATTCAACATTCGTCTAACATTCTTGAAACAGTGGTAACTCCTAGTTGTTTGCGTCGTGTCATAAAACGCACACAGTGCCTTTTAATTTAGCCACTGATTTGTTCTAGTGCAACCGAAATGTCTGATTAACATAGGTGTTGCATCCAAAGTCGTATTTCTGTATCACTCACTGTTTATGTGTCATACAAAAAGCACACTCAAAGAATAATGTCATTTAAACCAGCTGAAGAAAATGCAGTTTTTGATAAACCATTTTTGTTTAAAATTAGTTATTGTTTTTATTTTTCTCTCCAGTAACTGACAATCCATTTATCATCTCTTCTACAGTTTCCTCTAAGGTACACTGCGTTGACAGTATATTGCTAACACTTTACCCGTTGCGCTGTGTAACGGTCAGTAAAACTTTGCAATTCAGCAAGGTGAAAATAGGAGTGTCTCAAAAAATTCCTAACTGTACGTAAGACTTTTGGTAAACACACAGTCACCTCGCCATAGTCACTTTGGTGCAGTATGGCTTCCACCTTTGCAGCACGCAGCTGGTAAAGTGAGCCTGGAAACCAAGCACAGGTGGAGGCCCCAAGAAGTCATTGTGACATACACTTCATTAGAGCTTTATCTGCGGAATTAATAAACGTCCATCTCTCTCTCTCTCTCTCTCTCTCTCTCTCTCTCTCTCTCTCTCTCTCTCTCTCTCTCTCTCTCTCTGTCCCTCTCTTCTCAGTCGACAGCTGTCGCAAAACAAATGACTAAAAGTACCGCCAGTCCTCCGAAATGTGTAACTATAAAGGAAATACGCTCTCGTGTAATTCTCAGTGGAAGCTCGACACACCATTGTTTCGAAGATGATATATGCATCGGATTAATTAGTAGAAACCCGCATATACCAACGGCACGCAAAAGCTGGACACAAAAAGAGAGTAATCAGACCAGATCGGAAGGGAGAACTGGATAATACTCGAAATCAATAACTGAGCCGGCCAGTGAAATTTCGTGGCACTGAGTACTTCTACATACATACTCAGTTAGAAAACGTACAGTGCAGGGCGGAGGGTACCTTTTACCGCGACCAGAAGTTTCCTTTACTGCTTTACTCTTAAACAGAGTGAGAGACAAACGACTGTCTGTACGCCTTCTCACCACTCTTAATTTACTTCTTTGTGGTACGAGCACAAGGCAGTACAACCGCAGTTATTATTGTGGAATATTCTGCCTAGTGGCAGGTCCTTGTCTTCGTACGGAGACTTTATGATGCCTTTGTTCTCTGTATTTAGCTTCTTCCTTTCATCTTTTAGGTCATCCAGATATTGAATTCTTCTTCTTCCTCGCCTTGCAGTTCCTTTGATCTTCCCTTCGATGAAGTCGTATATGAGCCCTCGTGTCTAAAAGCATGTGTTCGAGCCAGTTGGCCTTTCTCAAAATCAAATGTTCAAATGTTTGTTAAGCTTATGGGACTTCCAGAACCAGGTTGTAAACTATAAGACATGGGCAGATATAGACTCTGACCATATCTTATTGATCATGAACTGTAGCTTTAAACTGAAACAACTGCAGAGAGATAGTAAAATAAGGAGATGGGACTTGGATAAATTGAGGGAACCTGAAGTTCTTAAGAATTTCAGAGGGAGCATTTGGCAACAACTGACAGAAACAGGGGGAAATAAAACAGTAGAAGAGGTATGGGTAGCATTGAGGGATGAAATAGTGATGGCTGCTGAGCACAAAATAGGTAGAAAGGCAAGACCTACAAACAATCCTTCAGTATCACAGGAAATACTCAATTTGACTGATGAAAGGAGAAAATATAAACAGTAAACGAAACAAGCAAAATGGAATAAGGACAACTAAGAAATGAGATTGACAGGAAGTGCAAAATAGCGAAGCAGGAGTGGCTAGAAGGCAAATGCAAGTCAGTAGAAGAATGTATAAATAGGGGAAAAATAGATACCGCCTACAGGAAAATAAAAGAGACACATGGAGACAAGAAAAGCATCTATGTAAATATAAGGAACTTAGATGGAAAACCAGTACTCAGCAAGGAAGTGAAAGCTTTAAGGTGGAAGGGGCTCTACAGAGGAAATGAACTTACAGACAATATTGTAGTAAGGGAAGAGGAAATAGATGAAGATGAAATAGAAGATACTATACTGAGAGAATAATTTGACAGAGCCCTGAAAGACCTAAGTCGAAAGAAGGTCCCTGGAGTAGATAACATTCCCTCAGAACTACTAAATTCTCTGGGAGAACCAGCCGTAACAAAACTATTTCACCTGGTTTGTAAGATGTACGAGACAGGCGACATATCCTCGGACTTAAAAAGAATCCCCATTCCAAAGAAAGCAGGTGCAGACAGGTGTGATAATTATAGAACCAACAGTTTAATAAGTCGTGGTTGCAAATTGTTAACTCGAATTATTTACAGGAGAATGGAAAAGCTGGTAGAAGATGACCTCGGGGAAGACCAGTTTGGATACAAGAGAAATGTAGGAACACGGAAGCCATTACTCACTTTACGACTTATCTTAGAAATTATATCAAGGAAAGGCAAACCTATATTTCTAGCTTGTGTAGACTGGGAAAAGCTTTTGACAATGTTGATTGGAATACACTCTTTTAAATTCTGAAATCAGCAGGAGTAAAATATAGGGAACGGAGGGCTATTTACAACTTGTACAAAAACCAGACACCAGTTATCAGAGTTGAAGGGCAGACGTTGGGAAGAGAGTAAGGCAGGGTTGTAGCTTTTCTCCAGTGCTATTCAGTTTCTACATTGAGCAAGCTATAAAGGGAAGCAAGGAGAAATTTGGAGAAGGAATTAAAGTTCAGGGAGAAGAAATAAAAACATTGCATTTTGACGATGTCATTGTAATTCTGTCAGAGACAGCAAAAGACCTGGAAGAGCAGTAGAACGGAATGGACAGTCTGTTGAAAGGTGCATATAAGATGAACATTAACAAGAGCAAAAGAAGGGTACTGGGTCGCAGTCTAAGAAAATTGGGTGATGCTGAAGGAATCAGATCAGCTAACGAAACAATAAAATTGGTAGATGAGTTTTGTTACTTGTACAGTACATGGTCACGGTACAGAGGACATAAAATGCAGAATGTCAATGGAAAAAAAGCGTTTTTGAAAAAGAGAAATTTGTTAACATCGAATATTACTTAAGTGTAAGGAAGTCCTTTCTGAAAGCATTTATTTGGAGTGTTGCCTTGTATGGGAGTGAAACATGGACGATAAACAGTGCGGACAGGAAGAGGATAGAGGCTTTTGAAATGTAGTGTTACAGAAGAATGCTGAAGATTAGGTTGGTGGATGGCGTAACTAATGAAGAAGTACTGACCAGAGTTGGGGAGAAAAGGGATTTCTGTCATACCTTGACTAAAAGAAGGAATCGTCTTGTAGGAAACATTCTTAGAATCAAGGAATCGTGAATTTAGGGTTGGGGGGGGGGGAAGTGTGTGTGGTAAAAACCGCAGAGAGAGACCAAGAAATGAACACAGTAAGCAGATTCAGGTGGATATAGGCTGCCGTTCTTATGAGGAGATGAAGAAGCTGGCTCAGATTAGAGTAGGGTGGAGAGCTGCATCAAAGCAGTCTCCGGACTGAAGAACACAAAAACAACAACAATATTTCTCTCAGTTACTGAACAACAATATGCCACATCATACACGTGACAGCAACCGTCGTTGTCGAAATCGGTATATATAGCGATTTCGACTGTTCACTTGGGTGGCTAGTATGACATGGCCTGAAGATGGTATTGATGTAATACGGAAAGCGGTCGCTTAAATAAAACATTATAGATTTACAGCTGTTGATGGATAAGTCGATTTTTTAATTAAAACAAACCAATGTGGCTAATAACGTACTCAGGGCAAACGAGAACAATGCAGCCGTAGCATTCGTTCATCGCGGAGGGGGTGGGGGAGGGGGATGGGTGGGTTCGAGTCCCCCCTTGGGCATGGGTGTTTGTGTTGTCCTAGGTTACTTTACCTTAGTTTAAGTAGTTTGTAAGCTACGGACTGATAACCACGCAGATAGGTCCGATAGATTTACAAACTTTTGAATATTTTTTGAAATACTGAGATTTGGCAACGCCACACACCTTCCAGTTGCGACAAGTAACCTTCCAAACATTTATTCATTCTTTTACCCCGAGATGGTACCTTGGTTGCTTGTTTTTTAGTGTGTGTATCCGTGTTTATAGTGTGGTTTGTTTTATTTTATACAGTGTTTCTATTTTCTGTATTTAATTTCTAAAATAGCAGCAACCAGTTGCACTTTATGGTGTACAACAGCAATCAGTTAGAATAAATATTCCTTCAAACCGTCTTGATTTCAATTTTTTTTTATTGTTAATGACGCGTTTCGCCCTTTAGCAGGGCATCTTCAGATTATAATGCGTTCTCCGTGGTGTGACACCGTAAGTTATTATTGCGGTGTTTCTATTTTCCTGGAATGTTTTTTGGATTTCCCTGTGGCCCTTAATCGAAGCGGTGGTCTCTGATGACACAATATAAGCCCATGATTACAATTGCGCCCACGGGAGGTGGGCGGGCGTGGTGTGCTGCTCCGCCGATTTGTACTTTGGTCTGCACAAATCGGCGGAGCTTGTTGGGGTAACTGTGTAATTCTGAAAGACACTGACGTCTGGAACACACTCCCACTCAGTCTTCGACGCCAGATTATAGCCGGAAATATGCGCAAAACGAAATTTTGGGAGACTTTTTTTTTTTTTTTTTTTTTTTTTTTGCCGTCAGTAATCGCGCGGCGAAGTCCGAATTTCGCTTCATCCTGTACAGACCTTTGAGATAATTAATGACATCCGCAAGTACCTAGTTATGCGAGCGTGCATTTTCTAGTTTTTTTGTTTAACTATTTATTTATTTTCTGCAAAATTAATACTGTGTGATTTGTTGACTAACTCTGTTGCAGTGTAGCGTAAACGTGCCGCACGTATTTCGATGAGTACACCTGTGTATGGTTTTCGTAATTGAAACTCTAGTGCTGCTTGTACAGATTTCCTAACAGCAGACTACCAGATTCTTTTTTTTTTTTTTTTTTTTTTTTTTTTTTTTTTTTTTTTTTTCAGTACACCGCGAGGCCCTGGTACAGTGCCAAGCAGTCGTATTGCATCTGAGCCTGTAAATGAACACACTGTGGATGAAGTAGAAGACATTCTTCAGTCGGTACAACTTAGTCCTTCGACAAGCACACGTAGAATTTCTGTACGTATCGGTGTACCGCATACAGCAGTATGGCGGACATTACATATTGACGGGTTCCGTTCCTATCAATTAAAGCTCACTCAACGTCTTCGAGCAGGAGAGGAAGATGAGTGAATAGAATTTTGTCGTTGGATACTTCAAAATTTTAACGTCATCCCATTTTCACTCTTCACTGATGAAGCCACCTTCACTCGTGACGGCTTCAGTGCCATTGTGGAGATACATTTTGAAGAACGCTTCTATGTAAATGTACGGTGTGGTTTCACGGAGAATCATTTGATTGGGCCTGTTTTGTTACCACGCTGTCTTACAGCATTTAGCTTGCAGCACTATTGGAATACGAGGGTCGACCACAAAGTTAAGTTCCGTTACTACTTCTATCCGCGGCAGCGCTACGATCGCAGTTACGAGCATGCGCGGCAGTTTTCAGATCGCTGGTGCTGACGTCTGCTTTGTAGTACTTCTTTATAATGTCAGCCGTAACTTAAAATGCCGCCGCGTCTGAAATCAGGTATGTAATTCGTTTTCTATATGCAAAGAAAGTTAAACCACAGGAAATTCATCGGCAATTCTGCGAGGTTTACGGACAAAATGCTATGAGTGATTCGGGTCAGTCTGTTCAATGAAGGACGTGATGAAGTGCACGATGAAGAACGAAATGGACTTCCGTCTGTGGTTACTGACGAACTGGTTCACACAACGGAAGAGAAGATAAGCACAAACGTAAGTGTACTCTTAGCGCCCTTGCTACGGAAGTACCGCAAATCTCTCGATCACTAATTCATGAAATTATTATGAAAAAACTGAAATTTCGAAAACTTTGATCACCATGGGTAACTACAATTCATACTGAACAGCACAAAAAACTAAGGGATGGGCAGTGCCCTACAATTTTTGACACGCAATAATGAAGAAGGCGAAGGTTTTCTTTCTCGGATAGTCACGGGGGTATCGTACAACACCCCTGAAACAAAACAGCAATCAATGGAATGGAGGCACAGTTCATCCCCAACGAAGGTTAAACCTAAGCAAATGTTGACACCTCGAATAGTCATGTGCGCCGTTTTTTTGAAGCAGAAAAGGCTTTTTGCTGATTGACTTCTTACAACGAGGACAAACAATCAATGCGCATGGTTACTGCGAGACCATTAAGAAATTGCGCCGCGCAATACACAACAAGCGCTGAGATTACTGTCAAAGTTCTTTTTTTCCCCGATAATGCCCGACCTCACATGGCGAATGAGACCAAACAACTCTTACGGGAATTTCACTGGGACATGTTTGATTATCCTCCATACAACTCGGACCTCGCTCCTAGCGACTTCCATCTCTTCTTACACTTAAAATCTACCCTTATTGGTCAACACTTCAACGATGATGAGGAACTGAAAAAACATGTTACGACACGGTTGAATACAGAGGCGGCAACCTTCTATGAAGAAGGCATACAAAAACTTGTGCCACGCTATGACAAGGACCTACAAAATTTCGGAAGCTAAATACAAACTTAGTTTAATACTTCTAGGTTTTTGTACAATAAATATTTTTTTCTGTACCTGTACAAGTTTGTTTTATATAACCAAACCGAACTTACTTTGTGGACATAGCTCGTATTGTTTGGCTACAAGAATGCCAATGATTTTCCATCATGGCGGGGCTTCTGAAACATCTGAAATATCTGCAGCAAATTGCATACTTTTTTTATTTATAATCATTACGTAATTAGCTACATTACAACTCGAAATGAAAGTCATTCGTCATTTAAAAGACAGGAAATAAGACACATTATACATTACAACTTATAGGTACACTTCTCCTTATCTCGTCTGTACTGAAAATTTGCCCTCCTATATCTTATCGATGCATATTTATCCGTCACCTGCTTCTGATAAAAGTCTGCCATCTCCATCACAAGATCTCTTTCAATGCAAACCATCGCCAAGGCTGGCAAATATTCTTGGAGCACAGAGTTCCACTAAGAATGATTTTATGTTTTCAAAGTTGAAAAGCACCTGTCTGATGCAGTGGCGTAGCTGTATCACCGAGGGCCCCGGGGCAAAAATGACTTTGGGGCCCTCTTTAAACTGAAACTATACAGATACAAAACTATTTCGTCATTAGCTTCTTACTGACCACTAGAAGACCTAATAAGGCAAATCTAAATACTACCAAGCAAAGTATCACGTGCGATGGACGAGATAATATTTAATTGTACGCTCTAATATAACTGTGTAAGTTTGTTTGTTATCCTTTCAAGCAAAAGTTAATGGGTGGATTTGTTAAAATTTTGTAAAGGAATAGAGTTCGACGTGGTTAGGAAACACAGATAAAACGACCCCATGAGATAGTTTTGAAATTTGCTCTATAGTAGGCGAATGAAGTAGAAGGCAGAAGCTCCACTGATGACGCGCCTATCCACTATCCATATTTTCTCTTCTTCTTGCACGAATTTCAGAGTGCAATTCGTTAGACCACTTAATTGGGATTTATGATTAAGAAGCACTCCCTTGGGGGTATTCACTACACAAACAGGAGTTGGTATAACAATACCGTTCTGTACTAATACACTATAGATACGTCTTATTCAAATGTGGTGACACAGTTTATTGTCATACACACTACTAGTAATTCAGCGCCATTGACTGTTATTTCGCAACTCCGACTTCAACCGCCAACACGCTAATAGTGACACAGTACACGTCTTAGCGGACAAGCAATAGACCTTGTTATGGTTATATCCTGAGGTGGGAATAATTTTGAATTTCACTTCCTGCCTTTGAGGTTTGTTGGTCAAGGATAAAGTCGAAAATCCTTCATTCAACTAAAATATTATATAGAGTAGAACGTCTATTATCCAAAGTTATTGGGAGACATGAATGTTCGAAAAACCGGTTTATATAGATAATCGTACTGTACACTTCTATTTACCAACAAGAAGTTTATACAGTATTTGGAGGCGCGCGATCCTTCACACTGCGCCGAGCGGCACGCCGCAACACTTGGAAGTCTCAGCTGTTGCTGTGAGCAGCTTTGATGCTGCCGCTACTTCTGCTGATATCCCGACAGAAGTGTTCTACACAGCGACTGGCGGCTTGGGTGGTCAGCTGCGCCACCGAATGGCGTCGTGTGAAGGTCCCATTAGGAAGCTTTGCTCCGCCATTCGGTGGCCCAATGCGGTTGATATTGGGAATTTGGTGGGAGGGGAGGGAGAGAGACTTAGGGTGGGAGAGTAAAGATAAGAAATTCGACGGTCTATTGTAACTTTTTCCGGAGGCAGCTCTCGAAGGCCGAGAGAGCCCCTTAAGCTCGGGGGCCCCGGGGCACTGCCCCGCCCAGCCCTATGATAGCTACGCCACTGGTCTGATGTCATCGGAAACATGAAAATAATTTCCGCAGTGTGATGCACTCACTGAACGTCTTCATCAAGTTGCTCAACAGCAGCGGACCGGGATCTAAACTCTTGCAGTATTTAATTTGTGATTGATACGAAATTATTGCGGCTGCTGTTGAAAAGTCAGTATTGGGTGACACAATGCCATACCCGAGGAGAAACTATGTTGGGGGGGGGGGGGGGGGGAGCATGGGGAGAAATAAATGTCCTCTGTAGAGCGGTGCCACCTAGCGGAGCGCTGGGAACTGCCTCTGGCAAGGAGTTTGTAAACAGTCTGCAGCCCCCTGTAACGCCATTGGCGAGCGCGTTACGCGGTGCCACAGTGAGGCCAACTCCATCATCTAGAGCAGAGATTTGCAAACTGGTTGTCGCGACACCCTGGGGTGTCGCGTAGTAGTATCAAGGGTGTCGCGAGACTAACAAATTTAGACTCTAAACAAAACACTTGTCATAAAATAACAAAAAATATCCTTCTCTTCATACTACCCTTAAGATTCGCCTGCAGCTAATCATCCTTCTCTTCATTCAGTGCACCACAGATCACGTATTAAAGGAATGATCGATCACTCGATTAACCGGAACTCAGTTATAGGGATTCGCGATTATCCGGATTGTCAAATTCAAATGTTTGTAGTACTTATGGGACATAACTACGGGGTCATCAGTCCCTAAGCTTACAAACTACTTATGAACTAGCTAAGACTAAGGACGGCACAAATATCCATGCCCGAGGGGGGATTCGAACCCCCGACCGTAGTGGCCGTGCAGACCGTGACTGAAGCGCCTCAGTCCCCTCGGCCACCGCGGCCGGCCCGGATTGTCAACCGCGAGTAAATATCTCTGTTGTCTGGTCCGAGCATGTAAGACATTACCCGCTGGAACTACCCTCCGCATACCACACCATCTGTGTTCCACGCATTTCATTACTGTTTGAGTTATACAGCGAGCATTTATTTATTACTAGCTTATATGCCCAGGCTTCGCAACGGTTGTTAAAAAGGGACCTGTGTATAACATGGCTTCTTAGGGTTCCAGACCTAGGTCAGCAAAAACAGAATCCTTGTTTAATCGCTCTGACAGTAAACTCAGTTCTTCTAGCCAAGATGTCAAATTTGAGTAGAAATCATTCTCGAAAACGAAGGATGTTCTTTAAGTTTTTCATACAAAAAGTGAAATTAATTTATGTCCTTATTCTGGAACGATGTAAATTCGATGTTAGGTTGTGTTCATAAAGTTAAGACTGCGCTGTGTAATTGTTTGGCGAAAACGTCTTACAACACTTCTATCGTTAAGATGAGAAATAATAATAACAATTACAGCGTCATGTTTGGTTCTATAGTGTAGTACTAAACTTTTTATCTCTGACAGTAAGTGTATTCTGAAGTATTAGTATGTTGTAGTGTTGCACTGGGGACAATGTAGTTATTATGTATGCAGTGTCCCTATTATCGAAAACTCGACGAATGCTGAAAGTCTGGTAATTCAATCATGTCTGTCTAAATAAGACGTCATGGTGGTGTCAATGTGCGATAAAGTACGTCTGGGTAATCGTTGAAGGAATGGCATCAGCTGATCGTCTGTACAGAACTTTCCAATAAATATAGTATTTCCTGTGAATTGTGTTGACTGTGTTAAGAGCATCGGCCACTCTTTCAACTAATACATGTTCCAACGTCCTGCAGTGATTACTTCGTAAAGCACGAAGTTGAAATCGATCTTGTGTAATAGAACTATAAATTCAGAAGTCGAATTATAACTCTAAGTACAATTGTCTTTGCAAAAGAAGACGTTTATCTCTACCTTAATGTAGTCCGCGCCAACAGTAAGTAATTACAAATTTTAATCACAATATTGTACTGAACAAATATGAAAGTAGAGACGTTTCTTATGAGTTTGTCACTCGAGTGTGTATATTATCACTAGTGGCAGGCACAGAGCAGAAATAACTCTGGAGTGAGCATTCAGATGCACAGAACAGATTTTGTGCCCTCAACATAAGGTGGAAATGTCACGCGATATTGGGGAAAATCTACTAATCGCTGACTTCATCTTTGTTGACTATGTGTAAATGACCCTTTTAGCGACGCCTCCTCAAATTTCTTGTTGCTTCTGCAACACATTTATTTAGATATTATTTCATGTTATGTGGTTGCTCTGTGTAAAGAAGGTGGGGCGTCTTTGTAGGCAATGCGGTACAAACCAATCGTAAGATCAAATAAATCTGTGGAAAGATTGGATTTGTCTCAATATCACGGGGTAATTAGAGCTTAATGTTGAGAAGATGCACAGATGCAGATATATTTCTACTCTAAGCACAATTTAGTGGTTATACTATTCTAACCTCCTTGGGTTGTACCCATCGAAAGATGCACTTCTTTTCTTTCCATGATATTGCAAAGCATAAGGGATACAGTTAGGGGAACAAAATATTGTGTCCTACCTAGGTTAAATTTTACTTGCAGTGGCAGCAGTTTATTTTGCTATAGTTGGCAACGAACTATTCGCTTTAGGATGATGATTAATTTACTGGAAAGAATAGCATAAATTATTTATTTCATCGTGAACATAAAAAATTATTCCCCTTATTCTACGTGACTGATTTTTGAAAAAGCATTCAACAGCCGTTGCCAACATCAGCACATAACGCCGCCGCCGTAAGTAAAATTTACCCTTTCTTGTAATGTATTACACCGTAGTTATGAGAATGAAAAAAACTCAGCAACGCCCTAATTAGTTATTTGGTGTATTATGTAACTAACGTCACCTCACTTTGTACTTTCTGTACTATGGCGTTTTCGAGTCATTCGTAAACAGAATGGACTCAATATGAAATAAGTACGCACCGAAATCAGAAATGAAACAACATAATTTCGGTTTTCCTTGCAAAGAATTCTTAGTAAATAAAAACATCGATAGACGCGAAGGAACGTCGTTATTTTTTAAATTCAAATGATACCCAAGGAAAGAACCATTTTTTTCCTTTCCATGGCATTACAAGGAATTGTCGTACATGGGTTAAATTTTACTTGCAGTGGCAGCGATTTAGTATTTTAACGTTGGCAACGAAATATTCGCTTTAGGGGGATCGTTAATTCACTGATGGGAATAACATTCATTATTTCATTATCAACACAAAGAATTATTCCCCTCATTGTACGTGACTGATTTTTCAAAAAGGATTCAACGATCGTTGCCAACATCATTACACTACACCGCTGCCGTAAGGAAAATCGTAGCCCTTGTTTCATTGTATTACACTATTTATGTGAATGAAAAACGCAGCAGCGCCATCTATTAGTTATTTGCAAGGATGTTAAAATACCTCCTTCGTTATTTGGTACTAGCTTACATGCCCGTGCGTCGCAGCGGTTGTTGACGGAGGGCCTGTGTGTATCAAGGCTTTCTAGGGTTCCGGACCTCAATCAGTAAAAATAGAATCCTTGTTGGATCGCTGTATCAATAAACTCCGTTGTCCTATCAAAGATGCCAAATGTAAGTAAATGACATTGTCCGAAACGACGTATCTTCATAAAGATGTCAAATGTAAGTAAAATTCATAGTCCGAAACGATGTATCTTCATAAATTTTTTGTTACAAATGGTGAAATGTGCCGAAATAAGCAAAGAAATGTCGTTAATTATTTAATACACAAAGCGAAATTAGTAACACTATGTTCAATGTTTGTTGGTATTCATAGACATAAGATTTCTTAATTCTGTCACAGACGTTCGCTTCCTTGTCGTACTATCCCATACTTATTATACAGCAGAGGTGTTTATTAGTTCTTCGGTGCACTGCAGCGCCTCTATCGCTTGTTTGTTGTACTACGCAATCCATACTTCAAGCATAACCTACATCTAAAACAATTTCCCTGATTCCACTTATATAAAACGAAGTTGCTTCATGCAAATCCGTGAAGTAGTTTAGGAGATCAGGTATTTCTAATACATGAACAGTTACTGAAAACACTTAAGATTGCGATGTATCTTTCTTCCATGATCTGATGTTGATGAAATGATGCTTATATGTTGCCACAATCTTAGCTCAATTTTCCTGTAAAAACCGCATGAAAATATGTCAGTAGTTTCTTTTTAATACGTTTGCGAAACGTGTCAGAAATAGGCATATCTTCATGAATATGATATAACTTACACCATACATCAGTTATATTCGCCATTTAAAACATTTATTTCATGATCATTCATATCCCTGGATAATGGGCTGAGGCATGGAAAGCTGAAATATAGTAAGTATTTCCTTAATGAAGTAGAAATATCACTGAAAACAATTACTATTCTTACGGTTGGCTCTCCGTTAGATGCGCTATTGTCACTCCAAGCGTGAGACTTAAACTTCCATAGCAGTTGTACATATACGTTAGACTGTGATATCAGTATGTAAATATATGGATTAAACTCGGCGAAGATTGTATCAGTTTTATATTTTTTGAATCATATTTCGTAGAACATAGCAACCAAGAAAACGATTTTCATAAATATGGTAAATTTCAAAAGTCAAAGAGTTAGTAGTATTTTCAAAGGGTAATAATCAGATCGCTGCCCCGAACTTTACACGAACAAGCGCAGCGCTATCTATTAGTTCTTTGCTACATTATGCCGTTATTTCCAAGCATGAAATACACTTAAAACTTCAAATTATGATATCTTTTATTTTCCTGATCTGATTTTGATGAAATGAAGCCAACATGTTGCCCCAGGATATTCTCTATGTGTCTGTGATATCCCATGAATGTTAATTTAGTACTTTTGAAGATTACTATCTACAAATAGACACATGCGATTGCTTTCAGAGAAATGTTTAAATTGTGATATCCTACTTTCTCTGATCCGATTTTGTGAAATGATCGTTTCTGTAACCGCAAGATACCCTCACGTTTCCTGTGAAAAACCCCTGAACATTCGTCTATTAGTTTTGGAGATGAAAGAGAAAGATAAACATGACGGTTGTCGATGAAAAACGTTAAATTGTGATTTTCTTCTTCCCGTGATCCGATTTTTATGAAACTAAGTCTTTATGTTGTCCTAAGGTACGCTGAAGTTACCTGTGAAAACCCCATGCGAATTTGTGAAGTTGTTTTGGAGAATTGGTTTCTAATAGTTGGACAGACAGACACGACGGTCTGTGAAAGCACATCATGATTCTATTTTGATGACATCATGCCTAGATCCTGAACCAATCTTCGTTCTTGTTTTCTGTGAAAACTGCATGAAAACTCGTCCAGTTGTTTTGAACAGCGACAGGCCTACATTTACAGATTTCTTATTACCATATATATTGTACAATTGTAAATTTTTGCAGGAATATATTGACATGTATAGGTGTTGTATGACGCTAAAATCTGTTGCGATTATGGTTAGTAGTAAAGATTAAAACATGATGCTTGATGGGGCGGTTTTCCATGAACGTTACTCTTTACGTCCTCATATCTCATGAACTATGTGTCGTAATGTGGTACAATTTCTAAAGTATATTCATCTGTATGTGTATACTGTGTGTAAAATTTCCTGCGACTTCAATTTGTAGTGTATAATTTAAAAATTGTAACGTTATACCGAATGCCGTAGTTTTGCTCCATGAACACCGGAAAAGTACGAGTAGTAAGCGAGAAACTTTTTTCCTTTCATTATTTTGATGTGGTTGTCTGCGAGAAAAAGTTTAATAAAGGTTTGAAATTATGTTTAAAGTTTGTTGAAGTTGTCAAGTACTGTCATTCTCATACAGTGTATTTATAAAGTCTTGTCACATTAAGCAGCAGTTTTTTGCGATTCCTATTGTTCATGACGTTATATCTCCTGAACCATGTGTCGTACGTGGTTCGTACTCCTACAGCAGTTGTTTCCTTAAGTTCGAAATATGTGTACCAAATTTGGTTGAAATCAGTCCAGTGATTTAGGAGAAAATGTACAGCATTGTCGTTTGACGCAGCATCTCATTGTTTATGACGTCATATCTCCTTACGTATGTGTCGTAGGTGATTCTTATCCCGACAGCGATTGTTGCCTGATAGTATGGAACATGTGTACCAAGTTTGGTTGAAATCGGTCCAGTAGTTTAGGAGGAGATGTGGAACATACATTCATAAGTACACACTTACACCCTATTTTATAAGATGGAAGAAGATACTATGTAAGTAACAGCGCCTCTGTCGGATCTTCGGTATGCTACACTGCAATTCAAGCATTGCATACACCAGAAACTATAAATTACTATATCTTTTCTTCTCCTGGTCCGATTTTGATGAAATGAAGCTTATATATTGCCCCATGTTGACCTATGAAACCCCATGAAAGTTCGTACAGTACTCTTGGAGATTTGCTGTACAATACCATATTTATTAGCATAGTGAATACAAAAACTTCAAATTACGATATCTGTCCTTCCTCTGATTTTGATGAAACTAAGGCTATGTTACTATCCAAACTATTCTCAATTTACCTGTGGAAACCCATGAAAGTTCGGGTGGTACTTTTGGAGATTACTCTCAACAGACATACACGATGGCTTTTAAACAAATAAATTACGATATCTTTATTTTCTCTGATTCGATTTTAATTATTGAAGCCTTTATATAACCGCACGATATGCTAAAGTTACGTGTGAAAATCCCATGAAAATATGGTAAGTAGTTTTGGAGATAAACGTGTTCGAAGAAACAGACAGACATGACGGTCATAGATAAAAAAATTCAAATACGGTATTCTTTTTTTCCATGATCCGATTTTTATGAAACGAAGTCTGTATGTTGTCCAGAGTTACGCTCAAGTTACCTGTGGAAACCGCATGCAAATTTGTGAAGTAGTTTCGGAGATAAGAGGTTTTTAATACTTGAACAAACAGACACGACGGTTACTGAAAACACTTAAAATTACGATATCTCTTTGTTTCGTGATCCGATTTTGATAAAATTATGCCTATATGTTGACCCAAACTTTTCTCGTGTTTCCTGTGAAAACTCCATGAAGATTCGTCGGTAGTTTTGAAGATTTAAGAGAACAGCGACAGGCCTACATTTACATTATTATTATTATAGATTAGGCTGAGACAGCGAATGTTTCATCGTTAATTGAGATAGGCCGTTGACAATCGCTAAGCCGTTAGGCCGTGTCACGTGTGATTAAAAATATCAAAAGCACAATATTGTTTCTGTTCAGTTGTTTTGAATAAACGCCTAACATTATGTGTTAATCCTTAAAAGGTAACGATATGAGAACGCACCTAGAGTTAATAATACAAATCACGGTTTTATGCATAGATTCAATTATCCGGATTTGCGATTATCTGTATTTTTTCTACCTCCACTTAATAAAGTCTCATTGTATTTGTTTCATTTAATTCCAGTAATGGCACTAGATGTCTCTCTTGTGCTGTGGTGTAATGTCGCGCTCTATCGGCCAATGTCTTAACAAGCTTTTCGAGTGGCAATAATGGATTAATTTTCCATGTTTCGTTCGTGACATGCCTTTAGTTTACTTTGTTCAGTGTGATACAGTTTACAGGGGTCAATAGAAATGGATAAATTTATTGTGTGAAAGAGGCCTTCGACAGTTTATGAAAAGTCAGATGCAGACCACCAGTCAAGAAATGTAGCTGGAACATCGCAAGATGCAGGACAACAATCACAAGGTGCGTCTCCAACCTGTGTTTTGTTCCGTTCCGTCGTGCAGTAGTACGAACACAAAAGTGAGACTGTATAATGAAGACTACTTAAAATAAGTATAATGAAGACTACTTACGGCCGGCCGCGGTGGCCGAGGGGACTGAGGCGCTACAGTCACGGCCTGCACGGCCACTACGGTCGGGAGTTCGAATCCCCCCTCGGGCATGGATATTTGTGCCGTCCTTAGGATAAGCTAGTTCATAAGTAGTTTGTAAGTTTAGGGACTGATAACCTCGTAGTTAAGTCCCATAAGCTTAACAAACATTTGAACATTTTTTTGACTACTTACGTGGTGTGACGATGAAGACTGTCCTACGCCTGAATGCGTGATATGTTGTGAAAAACTTTCCAATGCCAGCATGGTACCCAATAAATTGCTACGCCATATTTCAACAAAACACATACTTTTGCAGGCAAAAAGTGTTGTCTATTTCAAAGATATTTGACGACAAAAGAATCATCAAAGTTCTTTGTTTACTAGGAAATTTAAGAGCTCTGATAAAGCTCAAGAGGCTAGATAAGCATTGTTGTCCGCGGTGTTACTCTGTTGTACATGTCCGTAGTTCCTAATGTTTCCTTTTCTTGCGATGAGTGTACGTAATTGCTGCACTCAGGATCAACATTAAACATGTCAATGCGTACGAGGATTTCAGTTTCGTTTACAAACTTTATTTAAGCGATACTTTATATCCATCCCGTCCCCCCGCTAGAACCATCTAAATTCTACCATATGTATTTATATTAGTCAAAGGGCGTCGCGCAAAACTGAAACCTATAAAAGGGGGTCGCACTTGAGGGAAATTTGGAAAGCACTGATCTAGAGCAAGGCCAGCCAAGTGCTGTACACTGTGCAGCGGTGTGGAGTTGCTGCAAATGTGAGATAGCGAGCAACAATGACATCTGTTATTAGGCACAAATACATAACGAACAGTGCCAGTACCACTTGCTGGTTTATGCGGTACAAGCAAGAGCGCAACACGCCCAGCCTCGTTTACCTCGGGTGACCCCCGTAGGGAAACGTTCACTACACCAGTGGAGACGGCTGCAGAATGCACGCCCTGACGGAGACATTGCACATGTGCAGCAGCACCACTGGCTGGCCCTGGTCTACTGAAGAAGCCTCACAACTGCCGGGGCACGTCACGTCGATAAGCCCCTGTCGCTAGCTGACTGGCTGGCCATCGTGAGACAACAGGCTGTGCCCCGGCAGCTAGCTAGTCAGCAAGCGACGGTGGCCTACTCGGTGTGGTGTGACACGGACTGTTGTGAAGCCTCGTCTCTGGACCGACAGGCTCGGACTCTACGCTGCCGCAGCTGTCTACCGGGGAGTTGCAATAGGTATACAGACCCCTGAGCTAGTCACATGGCCGACAGAGGAATCTGGCGCATTCTCCCAGCACTTATGACCACTTTGTTTTCTAATTTCTGGCATCGTAGTTTGTTTCTGTCAAATCCTTTCTTCTAATTTTATCTAGGTTGTTCATTGTTCTCCTATCCAGATTGTTTTTCTGTCGATAAGCCCCTGTCGCTAGCTGACTGGCTGGCCACCGTGAGACAACAGGCTGTGCCCCGGCAGCTAGCTAGTCAGCAAGCGACGGTGGCCTACTCGGTGTGGTGTGACACGGACTGTTGTGAAGCCTCGTCTCTGGACCGACAGGCTCGGACTCTACGCTGCCGCAGCTGTCTACCGGGGAGTTGCAATAGGTATACAGACCCCTGAGCTAGTCACATGGCCGACAGAGGAATCTGGCGCATTCTCCCAGCACTTATGACCACTTTGTTTTCTAATTTCTGGCATCGTAGTTTGTTTCTGTCAAATCCTTTCTTCTAATTTTATCTAGGTTGTTCATTGTTCTCCTATCCAGATTGTTTTTCTGTCGATAAGCCCCTGTCGCTAGCTGACTGGCTGGCCACCGTGAGACAACAGGCTGTGCCCCGGCAGCTAGCTAGTCAGCAAGCGACGGTGGCCTACTCGGTGTGGTGTGACACGGACTGTTGTGAAGCCTCGTCTCTGGACCGACAGGCTCGGACTCTACGCTGCCGCAGCTGTCTACCGGGGAGTTGCAATAGGTATACAGACCCCTGAGCTAGTCACATGTCCGACAGAGGAATCTGGCGCATTCTCCCAGCACTTATGACCACTTTGTTTTCTAATTTCTGGCATCGTAGTTTGTTTCTGTCAAATCCTTTCTTCTAATTTTATCTAGGTTGTTCATTGTTCTCCTATCCAGATTGTTTTTCTGTCGATAAGCCCCTGTCGCTAGCTGACTGGCTGGCCACCGTGAGACAACAGGCTGTGCCCCGGCAGCTAGCTAGTCGGCAAGTGACGGTGGCCTACTCGGTGTGGTGTGACACGGACTGTTGTGAAGCCTCGTCTCTGGACCGACAGGCTGGGACTCTACGCTGCCGCAGCTGTCTACCGGGGAGTTGCAATAGGTATACAGACCCCTGAGCTAGTCACATGGCCGACAGAGGAATCTGGCGCATTCTCCCAGCACTTATGACCACTTTGTTTTCTAATTTCTGGCATCGTAGTTTGTTTCTGTCAAATCCTTTCTTCTAATTTTATCTAGGTTGTTCATTGTTCTCCTATCCAGATTGTTTTTCTGTCGATAAGCCCCTGTCGCTAGCTGACTGGCTGGCCACCGTGAGACAACAGGCTGTGCCCCGGCAGCTAGCTAGTCAGCAAGCGACGGTGGCCTACTCGGTGTGGTGTGACACGGACTGTTGTGAAGCCTCGTCTCTGGACCGACAGGCTCGGACTCTACGCTGCCGCAGCTGTCTACCGGGGAGTTGCAATAGGTATACAGACCCCTGAGCTAGTCACATGGCCGACAGAGGAATCTGGCGCATTCTCCCAGCACTTATGACCACTTTGTTTTCTAATTTCTGGCATCGTAGTTTGTTTCTGTCAAATCCTTTCTTCTAATTTTATCTAGGTTGTTCATTGTTCTCCTATCCAGATTGTTTTTCTGTCGATAAGCCCCTGTCGCTAGCTGACTGGCTGGCCACCGTGAGACAACAGGCTGTGCCCCGGCAGCTAGCTAGTCGGCAAGTGACGGTGGCCTACACGGTGTGGTGTGACACGGACTGTTGTGAAGCCTCGTCTCTGGACCGACAGGCTCGGACTCTACGCTGCCGCAGCTGTCTACCGGGGAGTTGCAATAGGTATACAGACCCCTGAGCTAGTCACATGGCCGACAGAGGAATCTGGCGCATTCTCCCAGCACTTATGACCACTTTGTTTTCTAATTTCTGGCATCGTAGTTTGTTTCTGTCAAATCCTTTCTTCTAATTTTATCTAGGTTGTTCATTGTTCTCCTATCCAGATTGTTTTTCTGTCGATAAGCCCCTGTCGCTAGCTGACTGGCTGGCCACCGTGAGACAACAGGCTGTGCCCCGGCAGCTAGCTAGTCAGCAAGCGACGGTGGCCTACTCGGTGTGGTGTGACACGGACTGTTGTGAAGCCTCGTCTCTGGACCGACAGGCTCGGACTCTACGCTGCCGCAGCTGTCTACCGGGGAGTTGCAATAGGTATACAGACCCCTGAGCTAGTCACATGGCCGACAGAGGAATCTGGCGCATTCTCCCAGCACTTATGACCACTTTGTTTTCTAATTTCTGGCATCGTAGTTTGTTTCTGTCAAATCATTTCTTCTAATTTTATCTAGGTTGTTCATTGTTCTCCTATCCAGATTGTTTTTCTGTCGATAAGCCCCTGTCGCTAGCTGACTGGCTGGCCACCGTGAGACAACAGGCTGTGCCCCGGCAGCTAGCTAGTCGGCAAGTGACGGTGGCCTACTCGGTGTGGTGTGACACGGACTGTTGTGAAGCCTCGTCTCTGGACCGACAGGCTCGGACTCTACGCTGCCGCAGCTGTCTACCGGGGAGTTGCAATAGGTATACAGACCCCTGAGCTAGTCACATGGCCGACAGAGGAATCTGGCGCATTCTCCCAGCACTTATGACCACTTTGTTTTCTAATTTCTGGCATCGTAGTTTGTTTCTGTCAAATCCTTTCTTCTAATTTTATCTAGGTTGTTCATTGTTCTCCTATCCAGATTGTTTTTCTGTCGATAAGCCCCTGTCGCTAGCTGACTGGCTGGCCACCGTGAGACAACAGGCTGTGCCCCGGCAGCTAGCTAGTCAGCAAGCGACGGTGGCCTACTCAGTGTGGTGTGACACGGACTGTTGTGAAGCCTCGTCTCTGGACCGACAGGCTCGGACTCTACGCTGCCGCAGCTGTCTACCGGGGAGTTGCAATAGGTATACAGACCCCTGAGCTAGTCACATGGCCGACAGAGGAATCTGGCGCATTCTCCCAGCACTTATGACCACTTTGTTTTCTAATTTCTGGCATCGTAGTTTGTTTCTGTCAAATCCTTTCTTCTAATTTTATCTAGGTTGTTCATTGTTCTCCTATCCAGATTGTTTTTCTGTCGATAAGCCCCTGTCGCTAGCTGACTGGCTGGCCACCGTGAGACAACAGGCTGTGCCCCGGCAGCTAGCTAGTCGGCAAGTGACGGTGGCCTACTCGGTGTGGTGTGACACGGACTGTTGTGAAGCCTCGTCTCTGGACCAACAGGCTCGGACTCTACGCTGCCGCAGCTGTCTACCGGGGAGTTGCAATAGGTATACAGACCCCTGAGCTAGTCACATGGCCGACAGAGGAATCTGGCGCATTCTCCCAGCACTTATGACCACTATGTTTTCTAATTTCTGGCATCGTAGTTTGTTTCTGTCAAATCCTTTCTTCTAATTTTATCTAGGTTGTTCATTGTTCTCCTATCCAGATTGTTTTTCTGTCGATAAGCCCCTGTCGCTAGCTGACTGGCTGGCCACCGTGAGACAACAGGCTGTGCCCCGGCAGCTAGCTAGTCAGCAAGCGACGGTGGCCTACTCGGTGTAGTGTGACACGGACTGTTGTGAAGCCTCGTCTCTGGACCGACAGGCTCGGACTCTACGCTGCCGCAGCTGTCTACCGGGGAGTTGCAATAGGTATACAGACCCCTGAGCTAGTCACATGGCCGACAGAGGAATCTGGCGCATTCTCCCAGCACTTATGACCACTTTGTTTTCTAATTTCTGGCATCGTAGTTTGTTTCTGTCAAATCATTTCTTCTAATTTTATCTAGGTTGTTCATTGTTCTCCTATCCAGATTGTTTTTCTGTCGATAAGCCCCTGTCGCTAGCTGACTGGCTGGCCACCGTGAGACAACAGGCTGTGCCCCGGCAACTAGCTAGTCGGCAAGTGACGGTGGCCTACTCGGTGTGGTGTGACACGGACTGTTGTGAAGCCTCGTCTCTGGACCGACAGGCTCGGACTCTACGCTGCCGCAGCTGTCTACCGGGGAGTTGCAATAGGTATACAGACCCCTGAGCTAGTCACATGGCCGACAGAGGAATCTGGCGCATTCTCCCAGCACTTATGACCACTTTGTTTTCTAATTTCTGGCATCGTAGTTTGTTTCTGTCAAATCCTTTCTTCTAATTTTATCTAGGTTGTTCATTGTTCTCCTATCCAGATTGTTTTTCTGTCGATAAGCCCCTGTCGCTAGCTGACTGGCTGGCCACCGTGAGACAACAGGCTGTGCCCCGGCAGCTAGCTAGTCAGCAAGCGACGGTGGCCTACTCGGTGTGGTGTGACACGGACTGTTGTGAAGCCTCGTCTCTGGACCGACAGGCTCGGACTCTACGCTGCCGCAGCTGTCTACCGGGGAGTTGCAATAGGTATACAGACCCCTGAGCTAGTCACATGGCCGACAGAGGAATCTGGCGCATTCTCCCAGCACTTATGACCACTTTGTTTTCTAATTTCTGGCATCGTAGTTTGTTTCTGTCAAATCCTTTCTTCTAATTTTATCTAGGTTGTTCATTGTTCTCCTATCCAGATTGTTTTTCTGTCGATAAGCCCCTGTCGCTAGCTGACTGGCTGGCCACCGTGAGACAACAGGCTGTGCCCCGGCAGCTAGCTAGTCGGCAAGTGACGGTGGCCTACTCGGTGTGGTGTGACACGGACTGTTGTGAAGCCTCGTCTCTGGACCAACAGGCTCGGACTCTACGCTGCCGCAGCTGTCTACCGGGGAGTTGCAATAGGTATACAGACCCCTGAGCTAGTCACATGGCCGACAGAGGAATCTGGCGCATTCTCCCAGCACTTATGACCACTTTGTTTTCTAATTTCTGGCATCGTAGTTTGTTTCTGTCAAATCCTTTCTTCTAATTTTATCTAGGTTGTTCATTGTTCTCCTATCCAGATTGTTTTTCTGTCGATAAGCCCCTGTCGCTAGCTGACTGGCTGGCCACCGTGAGACAACAGGCTGTGCCCCGGCAGCTAGCTAGTCAGCAAGCGACGGTGGCCTACTCGGTGTGGTGTGACACGGACTGTTGTGAAGCCTCGTCTCTGGACCGACAGGCTCGGACTCTACGCTGCCGCAGCTGTCTACCGGGGAGTTGCAATAGGTATACAGACCCCTGAGCTAGTCACATGGCCGACAGAGGAATCTGGCGCATTCTCCCAGCACTTATGACCACTTTGTTTTCTAATTTCTGGCATCGTAGTTTGTTTCTGTCAAATCCTTTCTTCTAATTTTATCTAGGTTGTTCATTGTTCTCCTATCCAGATTGTTTTTCTGTCGATAAGCCCCTGTCGCTAGCTGACTGGCTGGCCACCGTGAGACAACAGGCTGTGCCCCGGCAGCTAGCTAGTCGGCAAGCGACGGTGGCCTACTCGGTGTGGTGTGACACGGACTGTTGTGAAGCCTCGTCTCTGGACCGACAGGCTCGGACTCTACGCTGCCGCAGCTGTCTACCGGGGAGTTGCAATAGGTATACAGACCCCTGAGCTAGTCACATGGCCGACAGAGGAATCTGGCGCATTCTCCCAGCACTTATGACCACTTTGTTTTCTAATTTCTGGCATCGTAGTTTGTTTCTGTCAAATCCTTTCTTCTAATTTTATCTAGGTTGTTCATTGTTCTCCTATCCAGATTGTTTTTCTGTCGATAAGCCCCTGTCGCTAGCTGACTGGCTGGCCACCGTGAGACAACAGGCTGTGCCCCGGAAGCTAGCTAGTCGGCAAGCGACGGTGGCCTACTCGGTGTGGTGTGACACGGACTGTTGTGAAGCCTCGTCTCTGGACCGACAGGCTCGGACTCTACGCTGCCGCAGCTGTCTACCGGGGAGTTGCAATAGGTATACAGACCCCTGAGCTAGTCACATGGCCGACAGAGGAATCTGGCGCATTCTCCCAGCACTTATGACCACTTTGTTTTCTAATTTCTGGCATCGTAGTTTGTTTCTGTCAAATCCTTTCTTCTAATTTTATCTAGGTTGTTCATTGTTCTCCTATCCAGATTGTTTTTCTGTCGATAAGCCCCTGTCGCTAGCTGACTGGCTGGCCACCGTGAGACAACAGGCTGTGCCCCGGCAGCTAGCTAGTCAGCAAGCGACGGTGGCCTACTCGGTGTGGTGTGACACGGACTGTTGTGAAGCCTCGTCTCTGGACCGACAGGCTCAGACTCTACGCTGCCACAGCTGTCTACCGGGGAGTTGCAATAGGTATACAGACCCCTGAGCTAGTCACATGGCCGACAGAGGAATCTGGCGCATTCTCCCAGCACTTATGACCACTTTGTTTTCTAATTTCTGGCATCGTAGTTTGTTTCTGTCAAATCCTTTCTTCTAATTTTATCTAGGTTGTTCATTGTTCTCCTATCCAGATTGTTTTTCTGTCGATAAGCCCCTGTCGCTAGCTGACTGGCTGGCCACCGTGAGACAACAGGCTGTGCCCCGGCAGCTAGCTAGTCAGCAAGCGACGGTGGCCTACTCGGTGTGGTGTGACACGGACTGTTGTGAAGCCTCGTCTCTGGACCGACAGGCTCGGACTCTACGCTGCCGCAGCTGTCTACCGGGGAGTTGCAATAGGTATACAGACCCCTGAGCTAGTCACATGGCCGACAGAGGAATCTGGCGCATTCTCCCAGCACTTATGACCACTTTGTTTTCTAATTTCTGGCATCGTAGTTTGTTTCTGTCAAATCCTTTCTTCTAATTTTATCTAGGTTGTTCATTGTTCTCCTATCCAGATTGTTTTTCTGTCGATAAGCCCCTGTCGCTAGCTGACTGGCTGGCCACCGTGAGACAACAGGCTGTGCCCCGGCAGCTAGCTAGTCGGCAAGTGACGGTGGCCTACTCGGTGTGGTGTGACACGGACTGTTGTGAAGCCTCGTCTCTGGACCGACAGGCTCGGACTCTACGCTGCCGCAGCTGTCTACCGGGGAGTTGCAATAGGTATACAGACCCCTGAGCTAGTCACATGGCCGACAGAGGAATCTGGCGCATTCTCCCAGCACTTATGACCACTTTGTTTTCTAATTTCTGGCATCGTAGTTTGTTTCTGTCAAATCCTTTCTTCTAATTTTATCTAGGTTGTTCATTGTTCTCCTATCCAGATTGTTTTTCTGTCGATAAGCCCCTGTCGCTAGCTGACTGGCTGGCCACCGTGAGACAACAGGCTGTGCCCCGGCAGCTAGCTAGTCAGCAAGCGACGGTGGCCTACTCGGTGTGGTGTGACACGGACTGTTGTGAAGCCTCGTCTCTGGACCGACAGGCTCGGACTCTACGCTGCCGCAGCTGTCTACCGGGGAGTTGCAATAGGTATACAGACCCCTGAGCTAGTCACATGTCCGACAGAGGAATCTGGCGCATTCTCCCAGCACTTATGACCACTTTGTTTTCTAATTTCTGGCATCGTAGTTTGTTTCTGTCAAATCCTTTCTTCTAATTTTATCTAGGTTGTTCATTGTTCTCCTATCCAGATTGTTTTTCTGTCGATAAGCCCCTGTCGCTAGCTGACTGGCTGGCCACCGTGAGACAACAGGCTGTGCCCCGGCAGCTAGCTAGTCGGCAAGTGACGGTGGCCTACTCGGTGTGGTGTGACACGGACTGTTGTGAAGCCTCGTCTCTGGACCGACAGGCTGGGACTCTACGCTGCCGCAGCTGTCTACCGGGGAGTTGCAATAGGTATACAGACCCCTGAGCTAGTCACATGGCCGACAGAGGAATCTGGCGCATTCTCCCAGCACTTATGACCACTTTGTTTTCTAATTTCTGGCATCGTAGTTTGTTTCTGTCAAATCCTTTCTTCTAATTTTATCTAGGTTGTTCATTGTTCTCCTATCCAGATTGTTTTTCTGTCGATAAGCCCCTGTCGCTAGCTGACTGGCTGGCCACCGTGAGACAACAGGCTGTGCCCCGGCAGCTAGCTAGTCAGCAAGCGACGGTGGCCTACTCGGTGTGGTGTGACACGGACTGTTGTGAAGCCTCGTCTCTGGACCGACAGGCTCGGACTCTACGCTGCCGCAGCTGTCTACCGGGGAGTTGCAATAGGTATACAGACCCCTGAGCTAGTCACATGGCCGACAGAGGAATCTGGCGCATTCTCCCAGCACTTATGACCACTTTGTTTTCTAATTTCTGGCATCGTAGTTTGTTTCTGTCAAATCCTTTCTTCTAATTTTATCTAGGTTGTTCATTGTTCTCCTATCCAGATTGTTTTTCTGTCGATAAGCCCCTGTCGCTAGCTGACTGGCTGGCCACCGTGAGACAACAGGCTGTGCCCCGGCAGCTAGCTAGTCGGCAAGTGACGGTGGCCTACACGGTGTGGTGTGACACGGACTGTTGTGAAGCCTCGTCTCTGGACCGACAGGCTCGGACTCTACGCTGCCGCAGCTGTCTACCGGGGAGTTGCAATAGGTATACAGACCCCTGAGCTAGTCACATGGCCGACAGAGGAATCTGGCGCATTCTCCCAGCACTTATGACCACTTTGTTTTCTAATTTCTGGCATCGTAGTTTGTTTCTGTCAAATCCTTTCTTCTAATTTTATCTAGGTTGTTCATTGTTCTCCTATCCAGATTGTTTTTCTGTCGATAAGCCCCTGTCGCTAGCTGACTGGCTGGCCACCGTGAGACAACAGGCTGTGCCCCGGCAGCTAGCTAGTCAGCAAGCGACGGTGGCCTACTCGGTGTGGTGTGACACGGACTGTTGTGAAGCCTCGTCTCTGGACCGACAGGCTCGGACTCTACGCTGCCGCAGCTGTCTACCGGGGAGTTGCAATAGGTATACAGACCCCTGAGCTAGTCACATGGCCGACAGAGGAATCTGGCGCATTCTCCCAGCACTTATGACCACTTTGTTTTCTAATTTCTGGCATCGTAGTTTGTTTCTGTCAAATCATTTCTTCTAATTTTATCTAGGTTGTTCATTGTTCTCCTATCCAGATTGTTTTTCTGTCGATAAGCCCCTGTCGCTAGCTGACTGGCTGGCCACCGTGAGACAACAGGCTGTGCCCCGGCAGCTAGCTAGTCGGCAAGTGACGGTGGCCTACTCGGTGTGGTGTGACACGGACTGTTGTGAAGCCTCGTCTCTGGACCGACAGGCTCGGACTCTACGCTGCCGCAGCTGTCTACCGGGGAGTTGCAATAGGTATACAGACCCCTGAGCTAGTCACATGGCCGACAGAGGAATCTGGCGCATTCTCCCAGCACTTATGACCACTTTGTTTTCTAATTTCTGGCATCGTAGTTTGTTTCTGTCAAATCCTTTCTTCTAATTTTATCTAGGTTGTTCATTGTTCTCCTATCCAGATTGTTTTTCTGTCGATAAGCCCCTGTCGCTAGCTGACTGGCTGGCCACCGTGAGACAACAGGCTGTGCCCCGGCAGCTAGCTAGTCAGCAAGCGACGGTGGCCTACTCGGTGTGGTGTGACACGGACTGTTGTGAAGCCTCGTCTCTGGACCGACAGGCTCGGACTCTACGCTGCCGCAGCTGTCTACCGGGGAGTTGCAATAGGTATACAGACCCCTGAGCTAGTCACATGGCCGACAGAGGAATCTGGCGCATTCTCCCAGCACTTATGACCACTTTGTTTTCTAATTTCTGGCATCGTAGTTTGTTTCTGTCAAATCCTTTCTTCTAATTTTATCTAGGTTGTTCATTGTTCTCCTATCCAGATTGTTTTTCTGTCGATAAGCCCCTGTCGCTAGCTGACTGGCTGGCCACCGTGAGACAACAGGCTGTGCCCCGGCAGCTAGCTAGTCGGCAAGTGACGGTGGCCTACTCGGTGTGGTGTGACACGGACTGTTGTGAAGCCTCGTCTCTGGACCAACAGGCTCGGACTCTACGCTGCCGCAGCTGTCTACCGGGGAGTTGCAATAGGTATACAGACCCCTGAGCTAGTCACATGGCCGACAGAGGAATCTGGCGCATTCTCCCAGCACTTATGACCACTATGTTTTCTAATTTCTGGCATCGTAGTTTGTTTCTGTCAAATCCTTTCTTCTAATTTTATCTAGGTTGTTCATTGTTCTCCTATCCAGATTGTTTTTCTGTCGATAAGCCCCTGTCGCTAGCTGACTGGCTGGCCACCGTGAGACAACAGGCTGTGCCCCGGCAGCTAGCTAGTCAGCAAGCGACGGTGGCCTACTCGGTGTGGTGTGACACGGACTGTTGTGAAGCCTCGTCTCTGGACCGACAGGCTCGGACTCTACGCTGCCGCAGCTGTCTACCGGGGAGTTGCAATAGGTATACAGACCCCTGAGCTAGTCACATGGCCGACAGAGGAATCTGGCGCATTCTCCCAGCACTTATGACCACTTTGTTTTCTAATTTCTGGCATCGTAGTTTGTTTCTGTCAAATCATTTCTTCTAATTTTATCTAGGTTGTTCATTGTTCTCCTATCCAGATTGTTTTTCTGTCGATAAGCCCCTGTCGCTAGCTGACTGGCTGGCCACCGTGAGACAACAGGCTGTGCCCCGGCAACTAGCTAGTCGGCAAGTGACGGTGGCCTACTCGGTGTGGTGTGACACGGACTGTTGTGAAGCCTCGTCTCTGGACCGACAGGCTCGGACTCTACGCTGCCGCAGCTGTCTACCGGGGAGTTGCAATAGGTATACAGACCCCTGAGCTAGTCACATGGCCGACAGAGGAATCTGGCGCATTCTCCCAGCACTTATGACCACTTTGTTTTCTAATTTCTGGCATCGTAGTTTGTTTCTGTCAAATCCTTTCTTCTAATTTTATCTAGGTTGTTCATTGTTCTCCTATCCAGATTGTTTTTCTGTCGATAAGCCCCTGTCGCTAGCTGACTGGCTGGCCACCGTGAGACAACAGGCTGTGCCCCGGCAGCTAGCTAGTCAGCAAGCGACGGTGGCCTACTCGGTGTGGTGTGACACGGACTGTTGTGAAGCCTCGTCTCTGGACCGACAGGCTCGGACTCTACGCTGCCGCAGCTGTCTACCGGGGAGTTGCAATAGGTATACAGACCCCTGAGCTAGTCACATGGCCGACAGAGGAATCTGGCGCATTCTCCCAGCACTTATGACCACTTTGTTTTCTAATTTCTGGCATCGTAGTTTGTTTCTGTCAAATCCTTTCTTCTAATTTTATCTAGGTTGTTCATTGTTCTCCTATCCAGATTGTTTTTCTGTCGATAAGCCCCTGTCGCTAGCTGACTGGCTGGCCACCGTGAGACAACAGGCTGTGCCCCGGCAGCTAGCTAGTCGGCAAGTGACGGTGGCCTACTCGGTGTGGTGTGACACGGACTGTTGTGAAGCCTCGTCTCTGGACCAACAGGCTCGGACTCTACGCTGCCGCAGCTGTCTACCGGGGAGTTGCAATAGGTATACAGACCCCTGAGCTAGTCACATGGCCGACAGAGGAATCTGGCGCATTCTCCCAGCACTTATGACCACTTTGTTTTCTAATTTCTGGCATCGTAGTTTGTTTCTGTCAAATCCTTTCTTCTAATTTTATCTAGGTTGTTCATTGTTCTCCTATCCAGATTGTTTTTCTGTCGATAAGCCCCTGTCGCTAGCTGACTGGCTGGCCACCGTGAGACAACAGGCTGTGCCCCGGCAGCTAGCTAGTCAGCAAGCGACGGTGGCCTACTCGGTGTGGTGTGACACGGACTGTTGTGAAGCCTCGTCTCTGGACCGACAGGCTCGGACTCTACGCTGCCGCAGCTGTCTACCGGGGAGTTGCAATAGGTATACAGACCCCTGAGCTAGTCACATGGCCGACAGAGGAATCTGGCGCATTCTCCCAGCACTTATGACCACTTTGTTTTCTAATTTCTGGCATCGTAGTTTGTTTCTGTCAAATCCTTTCTTCTAATTTTATCTAGGTTGTTCATTGTTCTCCTATCCAGATTGTTTTTCTGTCGATAAGCCCCTGTCGCTAGCTGACTGGCTGGCCACCGTGAGACAACAGGCTGTGCCCCGGCAGCTAGCTAGTCGGCAAGCGACGGTGGCCTACTCGGTGTGGTGTGACACGGACTGTTGTGAAGCCTCGTCTCTGGACCGACAGGCTCGGACTCTACGCTGCCGCAGCTGTCTACCGGGGAGTTGCAATAGGTATACAGACCCCTGAGCTAGTCACATGGCCGACAGAGGAATCTGGCGCATTCTCCCAGCACTTATGACCACTTTGTTTTCTAATTTCTGGCATCGTAGTTTGTTTCTGTCAAATCCTTTCTTCTAATTTTATCTAGGTTGTTCATTGTTCTCCTATCCAGATTGTTTTTCTGTCGATAAGCCCCTGTCGCTAGCTGACTGGCTGGCCACCGTGAGACAACAGGCTGTGCCCCGGCAGCTAGCTAGTCGGCAAGCGACGGTGGCCTACTCGGTGTGGTGTGACACGGACTGTTGTGAAGCCTCGTCTCTGGACCGACAGGCTCGGACTCTACGCTGCCGCAGCTGTCTACCGGGGAGTTGCAATAGGTATACAGACCCCTGAGCTAGTCACATGGCCGACAGAGGAATCTGGCGCATTCTCCCAGCACTTATGACCACTTTGTTTTCTAATTTCTGGCATCGTAGTTTGTTTCTGTCAAATCCTTTCTTCTAATTTTATCTAGGTTGTTCATTGTTCTCCTATCCAGATTGTTTTTCTGTCGATAAGCCCCTGTCGCTAGCTGACTGGCTGGCCACCGTGAGACAACAGGCTGTGCCCCGGCAGCTAGCTAGTCAGCAAGCGACGGTGGCCTACTCGGTGTGGTGTGACACGGACTGTTGTGAAGCCTCGTCTCTGGACCGACAGGCTCAGACTCTACGCTGCCACAGCTGTCTACCGGGGAGTTGCAATAGGTATACAGACCCCTGAGCTAGTCACATGGCCGACAGAGGAATCTGGCGCATTCTCCCAGCACTTATGACCACTTTGTTTTCTAATTTCTGGCATCGTAGTTTGTTTCTGTCAAATCCTTTCTTCTAATTTTATCTAGGTTGTTCATTGTTCTCCTATCCAGATTGTTTTTCTGTCGATAAGCCCCTGTCGCTAGCTGACTGGCTGGCCACCGTGAGACAACAGGCTGTGCCCCGGCAGCTAGCTAGTCAGCAAGCGACGGTGGCCTACTCGGTGTGGTGTGACACGGACTGTTGTGAAGCCTCGTCTCTGGACCGACAGGCTCGGACTCTACGCTGCCGCAGCTGTCTACCGGGGAGTTGCAATAGGTATACAGACCCCTGAGCTAGTCACATGGCCGACAGAGGAATCTGGCGCATTCTCCCAGCACTTATGACCACTTTGTTTTCTAATTTCTGGCATCGTAGTTTGTTTCTGTCAAATCCTTTCTTCTAATTTTATCTAGGTTGTTCATTGTTCTCCTATTCAGATTGTTTTTCTGTCGATAAGCCCCTGTCGCTAGCTGACTGGCTGGCCACCGTGAGACAACAGGCTGTGCCCCGGCAGCTAGCTAGTCAGCAAGCGACGGTGGACTACTCGGTGTGGTGTGACACGGACTGTTGTGAAGCCTCGTCTCTGGACCGACAGGCTCGGACTCTACGCTTCCGCAGCTGTCTACCGGGGAGTTGCAATAGGTATACAGACCCCTGAGCTAGTCACATGGCCGACAGAGGAATCTGGCGCATTCTCCCAGCACTTATGACCACTTTCTTTTCTAATTTCTGGCATCGTAGTTTGTTTCTGTCAAATCCTTTCTTCTAATTTTATCTAGGTTGTTCATTGTTCTCCTATCCAGATTGTTTTTCTGTCGATAAGCCCCTGTCGCTAGCTGACTGGCTGGCCACCGTGAGACAACAGGCTGTGCCCCGGCAGCTAGCTAGTCAGCAAGCGACGGTGGCCTACTCGATGTGGTGTGACACGGACTGTTGTGAAGCCTCGTCTCTGGACCGACAGGCTCGGACTCTACGCTGCCGCAGCTGTCTACCGGGGAGTTGCAATAGGTATACAGACCCCTGAGCTAGTCACATGGCCGACAGAGGAATCTGGCGCATTCTCCCAGCACTCTTGACCACTTTGTTTTCTAATTTCTGGCATCGTAGTTTGTTTCTGTCAAATCATTTCTTCTAATTTTATCTAGGTTGTTCATTGTTCTCCTATCCAGATTGTTTTTCTGTCGATAAGCCCCTGTCGCTAGTTGACTGGCTGGCCACCGTGAGACAACAGGCTGTGCCCCGGCAGCTAGCTAGTCAGCAAGCGACGGTGGCCTACTCGGTGTGGTGTGACACGGATTGTTGTGAAGCCTCGTCTCTGGACCGACAGGCTCGGACTCTACGCTGCCGCAGCTGTCTACCGGGGAGTTGCAATAGGTATACAGACCCCTGAGCTAGTCACATGGCCGACAGAGGAATCTGGCGCATTCTCCCAGCACTTATGACCACTTTGTTTTCTAATTTCTGGCATCGTAGTTTGTTTCTGTCAAATCCTTTCTTCTAATTTTATCTAGGTTGTTCATTGTTGTCCTATCCAGATTGTTTTTCTGTCGATAAGCCCCTGTCGCTAGCTGACTGGCTTGCCACCGTGAGACAACAGGCTGTGCCCCGGCAACTAGCTAGTCGGCAAGCGACGGTGGCCTACTCGGTGTGGTGTGACACGGACTGTTGTGAAGCCTCGTCTCCGGCCGACAGGCTCGGACTCTACGCTGCCGCAGCTGTCTACCGGGGAGTTGCAATAGGTATACAGACCCCTGAGCTAGTCACATGGCCGACAGAGGAATCTGGCGCATTCTCCCAGCACTTATGACCACTTTGTTTTCTAATTTCTGGCATCGTAGTTTGTTTCTGTCAAATCCTTTCTTCTAATTTTATCTAGGTTGTTCATTGTTCTCCTATCCAGATTGTTTTTCTGTCGATAAGCCCCTGTCGCTAGCTGACTGGCTGGCCACCGTGAGACAACAGGCTGTGCCCCGGCAGCTAGCTAGTCGGCAAGCGACGGTGGCCTACTCGGTGTGGTGTGACACGGACTGTTGTGAAGCCTCGTCTCTGGACCAACAGGCTCGGACTCTACGCTGCCGCAGCTGTCTACCGGGGAGTTGCAATAGGTATACAGACCCCTGAGCTAGTCACATGGCCGACAGAGGAATCTGGCGCATTCTCCCAGCACTTATGACCACTTTGTTTTCTAATTTCTGGCATCGTAGTTTGTTTCTGTCAAATCCTTTCTTCTAATTTTATCTAGGTTGTTCATTGTTCTCCTATCCAGATTGTTTTTCTGTCGATAAGCCCCTGTCGCTAGCTGACTGGCTGGCCACCGTGAGACAACAGGCTGTGCCCCGGCAGCTAGCTAGTCGGCAAGCGACGGTGGCCTACTCGGTGTGGTGTGACACGGACTGTTGTGAAGCCTCGTCTCTGGACCGACAGGCTCGGACTCTACGCTGCCGCAGCTGTCTACCGGGGAGTTGCAATAGGTATACAGACCCCTGAGCTAGTCACATGGCCGACAGAGGAATCTGGCGCATTCTCCCATCACTCTTGACCACTTTGTTTTCTAATTTCTGGCATCGTAGTTTGTTTCTGTCAAATCATTTCTTCTAATTTTATCTAGGTTGTTCATTGTTCTCCTATCCAGATTGTTTTTCTGTCGCTAAGCCCCTGTCGCTAGCTGACTGGCTGGCCACCGTGAGACAACAGGCTGTGCCCCGGCAGCTAGCTAGTCGGCAAGCGACGGTGGCCTACTCGGTGTGATGTGAGACGGACTGTTGTGAAGCCTCGTCTCTGGACCGACAGGCTCGGACTCTACGCTGCCGCAGCTGTCTACCGGGGAGTTGCAATAGGTATACAGACCCCTGAGCTAGTCACATGGCCGACAGAGGAATCTGGCGCATTCTCCCAGCACTTATGACCACTTTGTTTTCTAATTTCTGGCATCGTAGTTTGTTTCTGTCAAATCCTTTCTTCTAATTTTATCTAGGTTGTTCATTGTTCTCCTATCCAGATTGTTTTTCTGTCGATAAGCCCCTGTCGCTAGCTGACTGGCTGGCCACCGTGAGACAACAGGCTGTGCCCCGGCAGCTAGCTAGTCGGCAAGCGACGGTGGCCTACTCGGTGTGGTGTGACACGGACTGTTGTGAAGCCTCGTCTCTGGACCGACAGGCTCGGACTCTACGCTGCCGCAGCTGTCTACCGGGGAGTTGCAATAGGTATACAGACCCCTGAGCTAGTCACATGGCCGACAGAGGAATCTGGCGCATTCTCCCAGCACTTATGACCACTTTGTTTTCTAATTTCTGGCATCGTAGTTTGTTTCTGTCAAATCCTTTCTTCTAATTTTATCTAGGTTGTTCATTGTTCTCCTATCCAGATTGTTTTTCTGTCGATAAGCCCCTGTCGCTAGCTGACTGGCTGGCCACCGTGAGACAACAGGCTGTGCCCCGGCAGCTAGCTAGTCGGCAAGCGACGGTGGCCTACTCGGTGTGGTGTGACACGGACTGTTGTGAAGCCTCGTCTCTGGACCGACAGGCTCGGACTCTACGCTGCCGCAGCTGTCTACCGGGGAGTTGCAATAGGTATACAGACCCCTGAGCTAGTCACATGGCCGACAGAGGAATCTGGCGCATTCTCCCAGCACTTATGACCACTTTGTTTTCTAATTTCTGGCATCGTAGTTTGTTTCTGTCAAATCCTTTCTTCTAATTTTATCTAGGTTGTTCATTGTTCTCCTATCCAGATTGTTTTTCTGTCGATAAGCCCCTGTCGCTAGCTGACTGGCTGGCCACCGTGAGACAACAGGCTGTGCCCCGGAAGCTAGCTAGTCGGCAAGCGACGGTGGCCTACTCGGTGTGGTGTGACACGGACTGTTGTGAAGCCTCGTCTCTGGACCGACAGGCTCGGACTCTACGCTGCCGCAGCTGTCTACCGGGGAGTTGCAATAGGTATACAGACCCCTGAGCTAGTCACATGGCCGACAGAGGAATCTGGCGCATTCTCCCAGCACTTATGACCACTTTGTTTTCTAATTTCTGGCATCGTAGTTTGTTTCTGTCAAATCCTTTCTTCTAATTTTATCTAGGTTGTTCATTGTTCTCCTATCCAGATTGTTTTTCTGTCGATAAGCCCCTGTCGCTAGCTGACTGGCTGGCCACCGTGAGACAACAGGCTGTGCCCCGGCAGCTAGCTAGTCGGCAAGCGACGGTGGCCTACTCGGTGTGGTGTGACACGGACTGTTGTGAAGCCTCGTCTCTGGACCGACAGGCTCGGACTCTACGCTGCCGCAGCTGTCTACCGGGGAGTTGCAATAGGTATACAGACCCCTGAGCTAGTCACATGGCCGACAGAGGAATCTGGCTCATTCTCCCAGCACTTATGACCACTTTGTTTTCTAATTTCTGGCATCGTAGTTTGTTTCTGTCAAATCATTTCTTCTAATTTTATCTAGGTTGTTCATTGTTCTCCTATCCAGATTGTTTTTCTGTCGATAAGCCCCTGTCGCTAGCTGACTGGCTGGCCACCGTGAGACAACAGGCTGTGCCCCGGCAGCTAGCTAGTCAGCAAGCGACGGTGGCCTACTCGGTGTGGTGTGACACGGACTGTTGTGAAGCCTCGTCTCTGGACCAACAGGCTCGGACTCTACGCTGCCGCAGCTGTCTACCGGGGAGTTGCAATAGGTATACAGACCCCTGAGCTAGTCACATGGCCGACAGAGGAATCTGGCGCATTCTCCCAGCACTTATGACCACTTTGTTTTCTAATTTCTGGCATCGTAGTTTGTTTCTGTCAAATCATTTCTTCTAATTTTATCTAGGTTGTTCATTGTTCTCCTATCCAGATTGTTTTTCTGTCGATAAGCCCCTGTCGCTAGTTGACTGGCTGGCCACCGTGAGACAACAGGCTGTGCCCCGGCAGCTAGCTAGTCAGCAAGCGACGGTGGCCTACTCGGTGTGGTGTGACACGGACTGTTGTGAAGCCTCGTCTCTGGACCGACAGGCTCGGACTCTACGCTGCCGCAGCTGTCTACCGGGGAGTTGCAATAGGTATACAGACCCCTGAGCTAGTCACATGGCCGACAGAGGAATTGGCGCATTCTCCCAGCACTTATGACCACTTTGTTTTCTAATTTCTGGCATCGTAGTTTGTTTCTGTCAAATCCTTTCTTCTAATTTTATCTAGGTTGTTCATTGTTCTCCTATCCAGATTGTTTTTCTGTCGATAAGCCCCTGTCGCTAGCTGACTGGCTGGCCACCGTGAGACAACAGGCTGTGCCCCGGCAGCTAGCTAGTCGGCAAGCGACGGTGGCCTACTCGGTGTGGTGTGACACGGACTGTTGTGAAGCCTCGTCTCTGGACCGACAGTCTCGGACTCTACGCTGCCGCAGCTGTCTGCCGGGTAGTTGCAATAGGTATACAGACCCCCTGAGCTAGTCACGCGGCCGACAGAGGAATCCGGCGCATTACGGGGCAAAAGCCCTTCTCCCAGCACTTATGACCACTTCGTTTTCTAATTTCTGGCATCGTAGGTTGTTTCTGTCAAATCCTTTCTTCTAATTTTATCTAGGTTGTTCATTGTTCTCCTATTCAGGTTGTTTTTCTATCACGAGGGCCCATCTTTCCTCCAAAGATCTATTTTACGGCGTATTCTGTCACTGTCTTGGCACAAGTGAGTTTTCTAGCCTGTAATGGCGATTATGTTTCCGCTTGCTATCACTGACGGCGCACTTGTCGCTGTATGTGAGCATTTCTTATTGTCATGAACTCCTTTTCATGCGTGTGCTGATAACTGGGACCTCCTGCAATGGACAAGGGAATTTGGCGGTTCCTTGTTTGGTTTGGGGGTTTTACGGGTACTAGACTACTGTGGCCAACAGTCCCCCAGTGCATCATTTGGCAATACGCAGAAAAACAACCAGGATGAAAGAACCTGAACTGGATTCAAGGTGGCGCGGAATAAAAGGACCCATTGCCAATAAAGTATTGACAAAGTCAACAAGAGACGATCACATGGCAACAGATAGTAGATAAAACGGGGTAAAATAGCAGAACCAATGATTGTGGTTGACCGACCATGAGGATAAAAGGGGGAAAAGCAAGCCACACGGCTTACACAACAAAACCTCTAATAGGAAGACAGGACAGAGGAAACATAGATGTGAAACTAAAAGCCCAACTATTGAAGTCATAGGAGCTGGTAAAATCGTCCCGCACGAATAAATCGTACAACAGACTCAGACACAAAGGCATCGTCACCGAGCACCAAATGAGCGTCTGTGGGAAGTTGAAAGAGCGCCGTAGGGAAGCCAAGACATGACAGTCCAGCAGAAGATGGGCCACTGTCAATGGAGCAACTCATTCGCACACGGGGAGAGGTGACGGTTGTGGCCAATGCGGAGACGGCAGAGAGCCACAGAGTTCCTACGGGACCCAAGCTGCGAGGAATTCCAGACAGATGTTGTTGCCTTGATCGTTCGCAGCTTATTGGGCACGTCCAGAGCAAACCATTTGGCATTCCACAGTTGTCTTATTTTAATACGAAGCATCGGACGGAAGTCTGAATCTGGGAGGCCTATCGCTAGTGGACGGCGGGTGGTAGCCTGTTTGGGTAGCTGGTCTACACTCTCATTACCTGGAATGCCAACATGGCCTGGGGTCCAAATAAACGTCACTGAGCGACCGGGAAGCATGTAGTGCCAGCGGCGACTCCTGGAGGGCCGGCCGCGGTGGCCGAGGGGATTGAGGCGCTCCAGTCACGGTCCGCACGGCCAGTACGGTCAGGGGTTCGAATCCCCCCTTGGGCATGGATATTTGTGCCGTCCTTAGTTGTAAGTAGTTCATAAGTAGTTTGTAAGTTTAGGGACTGATGACCCCGTAGTTAAGTCCCATAGACTCTACAAACATTTGAACATTTGACTCCTGGAGGGCCCTGACCATTGGATGACGGGGGTAACACTGATCAAGGGCCTGCAAGCCGCTCAGTGAGTCACTGCATATCGGGAAAGAGTTCCCGGTGCAGGTGCGGATGCGTTCGAGGGCGCGATATGTGGCTACCAGTTCAGCGGTGAAGACGCTGCTGCCAGGTGGTAAAGAGCGTTGCTCAACATGATCCACATGGGTGTAGGCGCATCCAGAGCGGCCGTCATCCAAAGAACTGTCGGTGTAAAGGATTTCAGAGTCGCGGAACTCGCTCACTAAGGCAAAAAGCCGCGGTGGAGTAGCCGAGCGGTCTAAAGCATCTCGCTGCGGAGCGCGCAGTTGCTCGCCGTGGTGGTTCGAGTCTTCCCTGGGGCATGGGTGTGTGTGTTTGTCCTTAGGTTAGTTTACCTAGGTTTAAGTAGTTTGTAAGCTACGAACTGATGACCACGCAGTTTGGTCCGATAGATTTACAAACATATGAACATTTAAGGCAAAAAACTGTTCCTGGAGGGCCAGAGGAGAAGTGGATGATATATTTCATAGTATACGAAAAAATATATAAGAAAAGGGGACAGACATAGTTTTAAACATTGGGAGTTGTACAACACAACAACAATATTATGCACTGACACTGTTCTACGTATGTATTCCATAATTACAATTGATCTATACTACCACCTCGTAAAATATTTACTAATCATCCTGAAATACCCTGTACAGATCAGTGTTTTCCTAGGAACTATGTTCCCAAAAAAAAAATATGGAAACAAAGAAAGGTTGCAATTACTTTTAGTGCCAGTAGGGCACACTCGAGCAGTGTCTAGTTAAACGCAATCTCTTTTACGTGATTTTGCATTTTCACAAGCCGCACTACGACACCCGCCAGCTACTAGCCCTTTTGTTCGCAAGCGTAATCATAACATTCTTCTCGCTCTCTGAGGGTGCTTCCCGTATATTACGTATCTCGCGCACAGGGCGAAATAGTCCCGCGTGCAGAACAGCGGCAGAGAGAGCGGCGCCTTTAACCGCGGCCCCTCGCGCCACTGTTTTCAGACGTTTGCGAATACAGCCTGCAGCACGCTAATGCACGCGTAGCGCAGCTCCTTTTTGGTAATCACACATTGTTGCTCAAAGCAGCGGTGCTCATTTTTCCATTAGCACAAAGAAAATCTCTCGCAGATCGGGCGCAGGGGTAGGTGGGTGGGGGTGTGTGTAGCGCACGCTGCCTGTGATCTGCCAGCCTGACACAAATTCCCCGCCGTTTGATCCCCCTCCCTCCCCTCCCCGCAACACGGCGCTCCTCCAATCTCGGAACAGTCTTCTCGCTCTCTTCGGCGCCCTTCCGCGCTTCGTGGCAACGGCCGCGTGGCGCGCGGATTGGGGCGAGTTACAGCCCGTTTGCACCTCCTCCTCCCCCCTCCCCTCTCGCCCCTCTCCCTCCCTCCCTCTCCCAGCGGCGAGGCCCGTTGTGTGCGCCGCCAACTCGCTACGTTTTCATTTCCGCTCCCGACGCAAAAGATACGCGCACTGTGTGTATGTGTGTGTCTGTGAGAGTCAGTGAGCGAGAGAGAGAGAGAGAGAGAGCGCATGCGTCGGGTACAGAGGCAGGCCGCACCCCTAGGGTGGGGGGGGGGGGATCAGAATAGACCGCGGGGATGGGCGCGCGAGCGCGCGATACGCCGAGAATTATTTCAAGTCGAGTGTCGTGCGCTCCCCGGGAAGTGTTCGATAGCGAAAGAGAGATCTGAGCCGCGGGCGGCGGCGGCGGCGGCTGGGGACCGGATTTTAAAACCGGAATAAAGAACGGCGCTATCACAAGAGATTCTGAGTAATCTAGCAGCCAGCGCCACTGCCGCTGTCGCTGTCGCTGGCGGAATATTCTCTCTGTTGGGATTCACGGCGGGGCGAACAGTGGCACTGCGCCTGTGGTGCTGCCTCTGACGGTGGCGCCGCGCCGCGGCGGGGGAAAAAATAAATAAATGAAAAAAAAAAAAAAAAAAAAAAAAAAAAACAGCGTCGAGTCGCACTCGCGTAATCACATCAGTTGCTCGCCGCGCACGTCTGACACACACACACACACACACACACACACACTCGCTGCGAGCTCTGCTTGCTTCTTTGCTTCCTGGTGCGCGTAACGGCGAATTTAAGGATTTGGCGTAAACGTTTTTCTGGGAATTGTACCGTGTGGTATTGTAATGGTGGCTATTAGTGTAACAACGGCCGTTTCGGCAACAGGCTAGGAGCCAAATTGAGACGCGCATAGAATGCGTGAAGCGACACGACAGTATAGCGTTAAGCGCCCATTGCACACACGCTTCCAGCCGCAGCGACGCAAAGACGGCGTCGCGGTCATTGTGAAACAGTTCTCACCTTTTGTAAATGGGAGTCGTTCTGGGGCCTCCGAATCTAGAAAGCTATTTTGTTAGTCTGTCTCGTGCCTCTCTCGTCCTGGGGGCCTCCATATATAATAGTTACTTTTTTTTATAGTAAGTAAAGTGGGCGGGGAGCCTCATTTTGTTTTGACGCCGCCCCGGGCCTCCGACAGCCTTAGTCCGCCACTGGTCGTACCGCCCTATCTCGACACTGTTAAATGGACTATATAAATGCCCCGTTTTCTCATAAACTTCAGAGTATATGAATGTGGTGTATTTATCAGATATTCTCAAATGTTTTGTGACTCTATTGCTCTACATTACTTAAAAATAACAGCTCAAAAAAGTTATGATTTTTTTCCCTAAACATATAATTTTTGGTGTAAATTTTCAAAATTTTAACTATTTCGGTAAATACTACTATAGGTAGCGCATCCTATATGTTGAATGGTTCAGTGAACCCCCAGAAAACAGCTCGCCTTGAATAAAATGTAAATAAATAAATAAAATAAAAACTATCATTCTTCGTTTCTTTCTTCTATCAGATCATACATGCGCATTCAAACTATTTTTATCGCATGAGAAACGTTTTAAGTCACAGAAACAGCACGAATACGAGTCGTAGCACGGCCGCCTACATTAGGCGCCAGTGGTCGTGGCGTTGCAATGCGCATGCGCGGCTGAAGTTCAGTTTCTCTTCTGAACCTCCTGGAGACAGCATATGGGCGCTACCTTGGCAGGGAAGGGCGAGGGGAAATGCCGCTTTTAACACTGGCGTTGGAGCTGGTAGAGACGCCAGCTCCTGAGCACTCGAGCCCTGGCGGTTACGCACGAATGGTCCCGAATCAAGACGTTGGAGTTACTAAGCACCTCGCCTTGCGCATGCGCAGATCCTCCATGAAGGCTAAATCCGCCCTTCATATTTGTTTTTGGCACAAATGTTCAAATGTTTGTTAAGCTTATGGGACTTAACTACTGGGTCATCAGTCCCTAAACTTACAAACTACTTATGAACTACTTACGAACTAGGACGGCACAAATATCCATGCCCGAGGGGGGATTCGAACCCCCGACCGTAGTGGCCGTGCAAACCGTGACTGAAGCGCCTCAGTCCCCGCGGCCACCGCGGCCGGCGTTTTTAGCACATTGAAGATTCATCAAAAACACGTCATATTTGATAAAATGTCTCATAACTATAAATTAAAGACGCATCAAGTGTAAAAGCCTTCAGAAGATACTACTAAGAATAATAATGAAGTGACTGTTCTTCACATAGTAAGAATAGCCGTGTAGTTAGCGGCATCAGTAAGTGGTGTCGAAGGTAGTGGGTTAGAGAGCAACTGTAAGTAATTTCCTTAAACCCAATCTTCTTTTTAACAGATACAGGAACAACGATAAATTTTCTCTTGTTACTTTCCATATATCTTTCGACGTTTTTGCAAATGTGTCGCGATTTTGAGGTTGAATGACATTTTACTCTTCGTTGTAACAAATATTTAAATATCTGTAGTTAGAGGAGCCTTTGCGCATGCGTAAGGTTAGTAGGGGTTGCTGCTTACAGAGTCACGTGACCCAAAGCTAGCTTGTCTGTTCAACGTAACAGATTCATTTTCTTACAGTCACTGAACAGTGTAATCAGTTACTTACTGTATTTTAGTGTTCAAATGCACATTCATATGTTCTTGGTGTTTATTATCAAAGAAAAATGAACAACGTTCAGTACCTTTTAGAAACTAATTGCTCAGCTTTAAGCTTGGAAGAGACGTGTGAAATAACGAAGCTTCGTAGGCAGACGTCTCAGGTCGAGTTGAAGCAAGTGCAAACAAGCCGAGGAAAGACATTCTGCATATCTTGTAACGAACGAAAATATATCTAAAGGGAGAGGGGCGCCGAAACAACTACGCACCGAGCGGGGGTTGTGGGGGAGGGGGTGGGGAGAGGGTGGCGCATCCATCAACAAACAGCACTGAAAAAAGTGAACCCCCAGTCATCTAAAGCACCAGCCGCGACTGGTGGCCACTAAACCTTGAATACCTGTAAAAGACCTCGAATTTCTGTCAGGAACCTGGATTTTTAATATTCCTCACTTAATTTTTGTATCCAAATTCAAATTTTTAAAGAAATTTATGGATTGTTTTTTAAAGTGCATTCATGTAATAGGCTTCATATTTCAACATTATCTGAGTTGCCTGTCTTTTTCTCAACATCTTAAACCATACGACTCAATGCAATTTCTTTCCCAATCTGGCTCTTTCTTCGAGGGATGCGATGTAATAACAGCGCACAACTGTGCAGAATCATGGATTTAGTAAACCACAATATTTATTTACACAAAATGTTCACGTTTCTCAAATGTTATTATGATGATCATAATGTAGGTGGATCTAACAATATATGTTTGCATTCTGAAGAGAAAGTTAGTAAAGGAAATTTCGCAAATAGATCTCTCTGCAACAAATAATGCCTTTCTTTTAATGATTTCCATCCCTACTCGTGCATCATTTCCGTGACACTCTCTCCCCTATATCGCTATAATACAAAACGGGCTGCCCTTCTCTGAAATTTGTTGCACAAGTGTAGTGTGGGTCAGTGCCGCAGCCAGGATATGGTTCCCAGGGGAGCGGCTAATTAAAAAAATAATTAAAAATAAAGCCTATTGAAATTATTAATCTATGACTTATTTTTATACAATTATTTAACCAATTATATTACGAAAACAATTGCGCAAGTTATAAAATGAGTAGGCTCGCATTAATTTGAAACTGGAAGAAGAGCAATGTGGTGGAAATGGAGTGTAAAATAATTAAGCAGCTTCTAGGTTACAAGTCAAAGAGTAAGGTCTTTACAGTTTAATTAACATGTAACTGTATGTGTAAAAATTGAACTGAAATTACACTCTTGTTGTTCATAAGATTCCACTCAGTGACCTGCTGACCTGCTAAACAGCGGCTCGCCGCATATGATTATGACCAATCCGCTCGTAGCTTCAGCATAGCGGTAACAATAGCGGCAGCTAACACTAAGGTAACAATAGCGGCAGCTAACACTAAGGTCGGCACAAATATCCATGCCCGAGGGGGGACTCTAATCCCCGACCGTAGCGTCCATGCAGACCGTGACTGACGCGCCTCAGTCCCCTCGGCCACCGCGGCCGGCTGTGATTTATTACATGTGTACTATGATGATGGCGTCTTCTTGGGTAAAATATTCCGGAGGTAAAATAGTCCCCCATTCGGATCTCCTGGCGGGGACTAGTGAGGAGGCTGTTGTCATCAAGAAAAACAAAATAGGCATTCTACGGATAGGAGTGTGGAATGTTCTAACCCTTAATCACGTAGGTAAGTCAGAAAATTTGAAAACAGGAATGGACAGATTAAAGTTAGATATGGTAGGGATAGTAAAGTTCTGTGGTAGGATGAACAGGATTTCTGGTCAAGTGAGTACAGGGTTATAAGCACGAAATCAGTTGGTGGTAACGCAGGTCTGATAAGGAATAAGAAAATAGGAATGCGGGTAAGTTACTATGAACAACATAGTGAACGGATTATCATAGCAAAGATAGACAAAAACCAACACCGACCACAGTAGTACAAGTTTATATGCCAGCTAGCTCCGCCGATGATGAGGACATCGAAGAAATGTATGTGGAGATAAAAGAAATAATTCAGAAATTTAAGAGAGACGAAAACGTGAATGTGTAGGCGGACTGGAACTCAGTAGTAGGAAAAGGAAAAGAAGAAAATGTTGTACGTGAATATGGACTGAGGAAAAGAATGAAAGAGGAGATCGCTTGGTAGAAATATGTGCAGACCACAATTTAATGAACACCAACACTTGGTTTAATCATCATGAAAAAATGCTGTATACGTGGAAGAGACCGGAAGACACTGGACGGTACCAGATTGACTTTATAATGGTAAGTAATAGATTTATGAACCAGGTTTTAAACTTTAAGACATATCCTGGGGCAGATATAGATTTTGACCATAATTTATTGGTAATGAACTGTAAGTTGAAGCTTAAGAGACCACAGAAAGGTAGAAATGTTGGAATATGGAACCTGGACAAACTTAATGAACGAGAGTTTCAGAGGGAGCATTAGGCAAGGACTGGCTGAAACGGGAGAAAGTAGAAGAATAAGAATGGGTAGCTCTGAGAGATAGAGTAGTGAAAGCAGCAGAGGATCATATAGGCAGAAGAACAAGCCCTAATAGAAATCCTTGGATAACACGGGATATTCAAAAATGTTCAAATGTTTGTAAATCTATCGGACCAAACTGCGTGGTCATCAGTCCGTAGCTTGCAAACTACTTAAACCTAGTTAAACTAACCTAAGGACAAACACACACACCCATGTCCCAAGGAGGACTCGAACCTCCACGGCGAGCAACAACACGGGATATACTGAACGTAATTGATGAGAGGAGAAAATGTAAAAATGTATCTAGTGAAACGGACTAAAAACGTCTGAAAAATTAGATTGTCAGGAAGTGCAAACTGTCTAAGCAGGAGTGGCTAGAGGAATGTATAACCAGGGGGAAAATAGATACCGCCTACAGGAAAAAAAGATATTTTTGGAGACAAGAAAAGCAGTGGTATGGATATCAAGAACTCAGACGGCAAAGCAGTACTAAGGAAAGAGGAAAAAGCTGAAAAGTGGAAGGAATATATAGAGGGCCTGTACAAAGGAAATAAACTTCAAGGTAGTATTCTAGAAATTGAAGACGAAGTGCAGGAAGAGGAAATGGGAGATAAGTTACTACGAGAAGGATTTGATAGACCGCTGAAAGATTTGAGTCGAAACAATGCCCCTGGAATAGATGATATTCCGTCTGAACTGTTGATATCGTTAGGAGAGCCAGTCAAGAAGAAATTGTTCCATCTGGTATGCAAGATGTATGAGACAGGGGAAATATCCTCCGACTTCAAGAAGAATACAGTAATTCCAATTCCAAGGAAAGAAAGTGCGGACAAAAGTAAAAATTACAGAACTATCAGTTTAATAAGTCATAGTTGCAAAATACTAACACGAATTATTTCCAGACGAACGGAAATACTTGTGGAATCCAACCTTGGAGAAGATCAGTTTGGATTTAGGAGAAATGTAGCAACACGGGAGGCAATACTCCCATTATAACTTATCTTAGAAGATAAGCTAGGAAAGGCAAACCTACGTTTTTAGCATTTATAGATTTGGAGAAAGCTTTTGACAATGTTGACTGGAATAAACTCTTTCAAATTCTGAAGGTATAAGCGGTCAAATATTGGGAGTGAAGAGTTATATTCAACTTATACAAAAACCAAACCGCGGTTATTAGAGTAGAAGAGCATGAAAGGTACGCAGAGGTTGGTAAGGGAGTAAGACAGGGTTGTAGCCTTTTCCCAAAGTTGTTCTATCTGTACATTGAGCAAGCAGTGAAGGAATGTAAGAAGAAATTTAGAGAGGGAATTAAAGTTCAGGGAGAAGAAATAAAAACTTTGCGGTTTGCTGTTGACATAGTAATTCTGTTAGAGACTTCAAAGAATCTGGAACAGCAATTGAATGGAATGGATAGTGTCTTGAAAAGAGGGTAAAAGATGAACATCAACAAGTTTAAAACAATGATAATGGAATGTAGCGTCAGAAAGTCAGGTGATACTGAAGGAATTAGATTAGGGATTAAGACAATAAAAAAAGTAGATGAGTTTCGTTATTTGGGTAGCAATATAACTTCTGATGGCCGAAGTAAAGAAAATATAAAATGCAGAATGACTTTGGGAAAAAACCGCTTCTAAAGAAGCGAAATTTGTTGACATACAATATTAATTTAAATGTTAGGCAGTCCTTTCTGAAAGCATTTTTCTGTAATGTTGCATTGTATGCGAGTGAAACGTGGACGATAATGTGTTCAGACCGAAAGATGATAGAAGCTTTTGAAACGTGATGCTACAGACGAATGATGAAAATTAGATTGGTAGATCACGTAACTAATGAGGAGGTGCTTAAACTAACTGGGGAGAAAAGGAGTTTCTGGTATATCCTGACTAAGAGAAGGGATAGATTGGTGGGACACATTCTGAGACCTCAAGGAATCGTCAACTTAGCATTAGAGGGAAGTGTGGGGGTAAAAACCGTAGAGGGAGACAAACAAGTATGCGGACTGAAGACCATAACAACAACATTTCAGTCCCTTATTCGGCAGATGCAGCTTCTGGTGTTTCTCTTTTGTTTATCAGTCAAAATTACCATTTAAATTCGTTGGCCGCGCGACCTTCAAGTGACATGTTTCAGCAGCCTGGGTTATATTTCGGTAGCGTACTGCCGTCTATAATCACTTTTGAAGCAATACTTGAAGATGATGCACAACGTATAAAAGCGACTACAAAACACATTCATGGAGAAATGTAGATCAGTATGATATACACTCCTGGAAAATGAAAAAGGAACACCATGAATTCGTCGAGCCAGCAGAGGGAAATTTTAGTGATACATTCTGGGGGCTGTATACAACACACGATCACACAGGCACAGACGTACGAACGTGAGTACAGCCACCAGAGCGTCCGCAAAGATGGCGTTAGTACCGTGTATACCTTCCTTTTGCATCAATGCAAGCTGTAATTCTTTCATGGAAACGATCGTAGAGGTTCCGAATGTGGATGTGTGGAATGGCCTGCCATGCTATTTCCACCCGGTGCCTCAGTTGGGCCAGATTTCTTGCCGCTCATGCAGACCGTCCAACATGACGTTCCAAGCGGTCCCAAACGTGCTCGATGGGGGAGAGATCTGGTAATCGTGCTGGCCGGGGTAGTTGACGTACACCTTGAAGAGCACGTTGGGTGGTACGGGATACATGTGGAACTGCAATGTCCTGTTGGAAAAACATATCACCGTGTTGATGCATAACTGGTAGCATGACTGGTTAAATGATGGTTTCAGTGTACACTGCACTGATCAGTGTTCTCTAGACTATCACTAGATGAGAATGGCGAGTGTAGAATATCGCTCCCCTCACAATGGTGCACAATCATGTGTGCCGTTAGAGTGTCCACCGTTCACGCCCCAACATCGTTCAGCCCGCCTCCAATGGTGTCATGGTAGGCGCTTAGGAAGGGACCAATGGAGACTTGTTGTCTACAGTGATGAAAGTCGTCGCTGCCTCGGTGCCAATGATGGTCGTACGCGTGTGTGGTGTCGTGCAAGGAAGTGCAAAAATGTGGAGCGTACGCGACAGAGGCAGACGGGGCCGACACCTGGCATCATGGTGTGAGGAGCCATATCATGCACTGGCCGTTCTCCTCTGGTGTTCGTTGTGGGAAAATTGAACAGTGCACGGTACACTGAAACCGTCATCCAACCCGTCATGCCACCGTCCGTGCACCAACAAGGCGATGTGCTTTTCTAACAGGACAATGCACGTCCACACGCATCCCGTACAACCCAAAGTGCTCTTCTAGGTGTACGTCAACTACCCTGTCCATCGTTATCTCCAGATCTGTCCCCATTGAGCATGTCTGGGACCAGATGAAACGTCATCTTGGCGAGGTCGACACGACCAGCACGAGATCTGGTTCAACTGAGGCATCAGATGGAAATTGCATGACAGACCATACCGTAAGACTTCATTCGGTACCTCTACGATCGTCTTCATGAGAAAGTTGCAACCTGCATTGCTGTAAAAGGAGGCTATACACGATACTAGCGTCGACATTGTGTACGCTCTGATGACTGTACTGACTTAAACATGGTTCTGACTGCTTGATCGTGTGTTGTATGCATCCTCAAGATTGTGTCAATAAAATTTCCCTCTGCTAGGTTGACGAATTCATGGTGTTCTTTTTTAATTTTCCAGGAGTGTACATCGAGAATGTGTACTCTATAGATGATCAGCAACATTCTGCAATAAATAGTTAAAATAATCAATTTTGGAGCCACAAAATATGAGAATCAAAGAAATACCACATTCAGGATAAACGTTACCTGGCGCTAATAGCTCTTCTTCACAGCAGTGAACTCGTTACTTGATTAATTACAATACAATTAATTTGCTATAATCGTTGGGCATACTTTAATTTTTGTATTTTTGCCCTGGATTTCGTTACGATAACGGCTGCGGCAGAAGTATTCAGTGATATGGATTTTAAAAAATCTTATTTACATAGGCTTCCGCGGCCAGAGTCATCTGACATAAAAGTGTTCTGCGTATTGTACCGCGTCATATTACAAGTGTGTCTATTACTGCAATAACCAAAGTATATCCAGGTAACGGCCACTGTCAGTGAGTGCTCGCTTTGACCTAGAAACTGCCTTCACCCAACACTCAAGCAGCATAGTCAGATCAGATAGCATAATTCCAGGTAGGAGGCATAGATGTGTGATTGTGTCATATTTGTTGCCCGTAACACTTGTTCGACGGAACTACAAACCTAACATCTGCAATATCGACACTAAACTTCCTACATTTAAATTCACAATCTCTGCTGACTGAAGTAAGAACAACTGCAAATGGTCTTTCGACCAGTATCAGAAGTCATCTGCTTGGAGGTAACAGACATGATATTACACTACCAGCAGCTAGAATCAAAGTTCATTGCTCAGTCATTCGAACTCGTAATGGACTCTTGATTTATTCAAAAAAATGTTCAAATGTTTGTAGAGCTTATGGAACTCAACTAGGGGGTCATCATCCCTAAACTTACAAACTACTTATGAACTAGCTTATACTAAAGACGGCACCAACATCCATGCCCCACTGGAGATTCGAAGACCCGACCGCAGCAGCCGTGCAGAGCGTGACTGGCACGCCGCTGACCGCTCGGCCACCGCGGCCGGCCTTGATTTATTGCCGAGGTAAGCAGTTATTTTTTTTTCCACGTCGTCTTGAATCATATTTGTGAAAATATCTAAATGACTACTTGTTGTTGTGATCTTCAGTCGGCAGACTGGTTTGATGCAGCTCTCCACGCTACCCTGTCCTGTGCAAGTCTCTTCATCTGAGAATACGTTCGGCAACCTACATCCTTTTGAATCTGCTTACTGTATTCGTCCCTTGGCCTCCCTCCACGATTTTTACCTTACACACTTCCCTCTAATGCTATGTTGTCAATTCCTTGATGTCTCAGAATGTGTCCTACCACTCTATCCCTTCTCTTAGTCAGGATATGCCAGGAACTCCTTTTCTCCCCAATTCGGTTAAGCACCTCCTCATTCGTCTGAAGCATCACATTTTAAAAGCTTCTATCATTTTTTGTCTGAACTCCTTATCAAAAATCAAATGTTTGTTAAGCTTATGGGACTTAACTACGGGGTCATCAGTCCCTAAACTTACAAACTATTTATCAACTACCTTATACTAAGGACGGCACAAATATCCATGCCCGAGGGAGGGATTCGAACCCCCGACCGTAGTGGCCGTGCAGACCGTGACTGGAGCGCCTCAGTCCCCTCGGGAACTCCTTATCATCCACGTTTCACTGCTATACAATGTTACACTCCAGACAAATGCTTTCAGAAAGGACTTCCTAACATTTAAATTAATATTGGATGTTAACAAGTTTCGCTTCTTTAGAAACGCTTTCCTCCCCATAGCCATTCTGCACTTTATATCTCCTTTACTTCGGCCATCAGAAGTATCTTTCTAACCAAATAACAAAATTCATCAACTACTTTTATTGTCTAATTGCCTAATCTAATTCCTTCATCATCGCCTGATTTTCTGACATTACATTCCAGTAGTTATAGCTGGAATTAGGTCTAAACTTTTCTTTTAATTGTTATAAAATACGTCCCACTCGGCTCAAAGCGATGAAATATTGTAACGAATTTACAAGTTAGCGATTCGTGCGCAGTTACATACAAACACTGTAGCACTTTCGGCATTGAACGGGATGCGGGAGAGCATAGCTTTGTTTTTCTCTTAGCAACGTTCGCAGTCACCGTCATTGCCGCCCGTTAAAACAAGCCACGTTCGGTTGACAGATACGTAACAACGTTGTCGAAATATTGCATTCCGGATTCATGGAAAACTGCGGTGTAGTTGTTTTGAGCTATCATCTACGTGTTTCGCTTTTGCTCAATTACAAGCGCGCGACATGGTGTCGGGGGATTTATAACAAGCGATAACTGTGAACAGGCTATCATTCTGAAAATGCATCACTGTCACGGGACGAATGACGCGTTACATCAGCTAAGCGCATTGCAATCATTTAGCTTTATGAGCGAGTTCGTTCCATCGACGACGAATATAACTGCATAAACAGGAAAGAAAAAACGTTTGTTCAACGTGTCCATTTAAGGCAATACTTGAATTTCTGATACCACCCATCTCCTTTGACCCACGACGTCAGCCGTAAGGTCTTGACGATAAGCGATTTTCATATTTTAAAGCGAATGCAATATGGCGTCCATAAAACACGAATACAAATATAAACGAAAAAATTAAAAATTACAATTAAATAAAATAATTTAATGGGATTACTGTGGCAATTAAGGGGTTATGGACGGGGGTTTTCTTAACAGAAAAACAATAGAAATAGCAATACTGAAATAAGAAAGAAACATCGAAAATAATCACACGCAACATGCGAAATCATAGAAGACAGTTAATATCACATATTTCAACTAACGCAAAGACGGTATCGATCACTACAATTGCGCACTAATATACATGACTTGAAACTGACGATACTAATATTGTCCCCTACAAAAGTATAAACGTACAAAAAAAGAAAAAAATCTGCCATTTCCACTGAACTGAAATATACCTCAAATGAAAGCCACAATACGAAAATTGTCACTTGAAAACCATAAACATACAATAAATAGTATCGATCGCTACACCTGAGCTCTAATACACGTCAAATGAAATCGACGATGCCAATAATTCTACCCTTCCAATGCGGAAAAATAGGAAAACTGGTATTGTTCAGTAAAACTGAAGTGTAATATACCTCAAATGAAACCGACGATATCAGTAATTCCACCGTGCAAAAACGGAAACATACGAAAACTGAAATCGGTCAGTAAAATTTAGCTGTAATACGCCTCAAATGAAACTGACGAGACCAATAAGTCACCCTTCCAATGTGGAAATATATGAAACTTATATATTCGTAAAATTAAGGTGTAAAATCGTAAACATACGAAAATAAATATCGATCGCTAAAATTGAGCGGTAGGAAACATCAAATATTCCATTATACAAAAAATAAATAAAAAAAGATACGAAAACTAATATCGATTACTAAAATTGAGAAGTATTGCACTTGAAATAAAACCCACTGTACAAAACAATCCAACACACATTTAGATACAAAAAATTCGACGAACTGATATCTGCGTTTAGTCCTAATCAATATGAAACAGGTCTACTTACTGATACCAGATAATTCTGAACTAAAAAAAAAAAACGAAAAGGTACTATTGTGTGTTGCTTTTACAGAAAAACACTTAATAATAGCAAGCCTTATTTTATTCAAATAATAACGATACCAAAATCATTTAACGTTAAAAATATCACGTGATACAAAATGTCGGGATAGCTCAGTGGTAGAGAGATTGCCCGCAATAGGCAATGGTCCTAGGTTCGAGTTCCGATTCCGGTACACAATTTTAATCTGCAAGGAAGTTTCATATCAGCGCACACTCCGCTGCGGAGTGAAAGTTTCATTCTGGAAACATCCCTTAGGCTGTGGCTAAGCCATGTCTCCACAATATCCTTTCTTCCGGGGGTGCTAGTCTTGCACGTTTCGCAGGAGAACTTCTGTGGAGTTTGGAAAATAGGAGACGAGGTACTGACAGAATTGAAGGTATGGGGTAGAGCCGTGAGTCGTGTTGGGATAGCTCAGTGGTAGAGCGCTTGCCCGCGAAAGGCAATGGTCCCAGGTTCGAGTGCCGGTTCCGGCACACAATTTTAAGGGAAGTTTCATATCAGCCCACAGTCCGCTGCAGAGTAAAAGTTTCATTCTGAGAACGATATTTTATTCCCCTCACAACGATTCCAAGATCAATTTATTACATAAAAAAAAGCTTGAGTAATGCAAACGAACCAATATTTTACGCCTCTCACGCCGATAAAACAAATATTATTTGATATTCCTCAACAGCATGCTATCACACAAACACGAAATACGTAAAGATACATACACACCATAATAAATATAATCTCTGCCACATTTACAATATTATCAGCGACTAGTAATAATCATAAATGAAATCGTCTGTGAGAAATGACGGAATACATTACTTAATTGGTCAAAGCCGATGGGTGGTATCAAACATTCAAAATGACGCTCATTTACTACTCTTCGTGAAATGTCGAGCGGAAAGAAGCTAGGTCAGCTCAGGTAACAGTCACTAGATAATTTCATTTATTATCTTCCTCATGTTGTTCTTCCTCGCTTTCTTTCCCTGCCTTCTTTCTGTATGGGGTCTGTGTTATAAAATATGCGGCAGTTCGACGGGTGTCTTTTCTGTCGCCACTGCACTTCGGGTGATCTAAGGATAGGAGTGGGAGGGAGAAGAGCTTAGGTAACTTATCCTCTAGCGTCCCCTTGTATCACATATGACACATCCACCGCAATTACGTTCTTTCACACTGTGTACCGTTTCTGTAATAACGTCGACTATGTTGTATTCGATACAGTCCACAGAACAATCATTTCACCTGGTTGCAGTTCTCAGAATGGCTGATAGATATTAGGAGTTGTCAAATGCAAATGATTTTTGAGTGGATAAACACGGCTTGAAGAACGAATGGTTAGTGTTGTCTATTAACCTTTTCTTTATTCATAAATCAACACTAAAATGTTAAAAGTTCCCAGAATATAATGCTATCAAAGGTTAAAGATGGTTTTCCGACCATACTTTAATATTTCGTGTTTCTTACTCGATTTCATACGTCTTTGAACAGGAAAGTGAAGAAAGGGAATTGGACTAGATCAGTTCAGCGAATACCAACAATTTTTGTGAACAAAATAAGTCCAACATTTGTGGTTATGGTTACAATTACAAAAGCAACCGGTGTCTGTCCGTCACTAACACCATCCTTAGGCCCTACATAAAATACGTAAGTACAATAGTATTGAAACAGATATGAAATGAAATCTAATATAATAATGAATACAATAGTTATAATACATGTAGACAAATTGTGTATATTAAAAACATAAAAAACAGAGGCTCACAAAATTTTAGACATATAATAAAAGTGTGAAACGGGCTTAATGAAATAATACATCTTTAATAAAAATCGCTATATTAACTGGTAAAATGTCCCATGAGTGCAATAGACAGAAAGTGACAACGAAATATATGGCTTTCTGGAGTGTAAGATCTAGTTTATTATAACTGTAAAGTAAAGAAATGTTTATGATACAGAATACTTTCTCAGCTATCCTTGAGTGAGAACCCAAGTTCATAATTTGAAAATGCATATCTGTACTTCAGAGAAGGAAAACTTTTGTGTATACATCTATTAGTTGAAATCTGGCACAGTGACTATGAAGGTCGTCTTGTCCTATGCAGCATATTATCAGGATAATAAATCATAAAATAACTTCATCATCTCATTGTATGAAGTACATGAAACTGTGTGGCCAAAGTAAAAAAGAGAAAGCAATTTCCCAAATCGCCACAGAATAGTTCCATATAGGATTTTACATGCCATGTAACTGTGTTTGTGTATGCAGTACTTACGTGGTCTAACGTTGTACCTCATGTAGTAACATGAAAAGAGGGAAGAAATAAAAATTATTAATTAAGTGCATTAATATGTAATTTATGGAAATCATCAAATTACATCCCATTTGACATGGACTGAAAATGTGTTACAATTTCTGAGGAGGAACCCACACATTATGCAGGACAACAATTAAGACTAAAGAGAACCTCATCCCAACCAAGTAGAGATCCTACATATATAAAAACATATAAGAGACCAACCATTCCATAAGTACCTATTAAAAAGCTATCGAGTAAAAGTTTTAAAGCTGAAAAAGTGACCTTTAC